>CM043111.1:28562322-29762322 GCA_023701765.1 Hylyphantes graminicola | reverse complement strand
TCATGAATCGTCAAAAATGAAAGTGTTATTTCTGAGAGTGCAGCATTGATCATTGTTATAATTTTTTAATTTATACTTTTCGGTTTTCTGATTTGAAAGAAATTTCAGCGCGTTCGGCTCAAGCAAAAATTAATTATAATAGGGTTGCTTAACGTCCGATCTGGAATTAGCTTGGTTTCATTTTCCTCGAATTACTTTTGTTTAGGTATTCGAAAGTGAGTTTCCTAAGAATATTTAAGTTGCTATTTCTTTTTAAATGCTAACTTCCTGTTGTGCTGTTTGTCGTTTTAATCATTTATTAAAGAAAACTTGAATAGAAAGAAAAGTTTCTTTTCATATATTTCCGCATTCTGATCGGGAATTGAAACCGAAAAAAAAAAAAAAAACACAATGAAACGTACGGAAAGTAAGCGAAACAACCAATGAAATTGCAGTGCAGAGAGCGTGACATCATAAGAAATATTCCCATTACGTAAACACACGTTAATTTAATTAGTTATTAGAATATCATTATTTTATTTTATGATTTTAAATTGGCGAGTTTGAAAATTTAAGTTGTGGTTGCTATGGCTATATTAATCGAGTTGAAAGATGAAACCGCTAAAATATAATAGCCGGTCACGATTTAGTGATTTGGGTATGTTGCGAAAATATTCAAATATGGTCAACATTCCACTTCACATTTGATTGGATTGGATTGGTTTACATATATTTTCAGGCTTGTGTGCTTGGTCACAAGAACCCGCTTATAAACCATCGTCAAGTAGGACAACACAAGACACACACAAACACATATGACTGATGTTGCCATCTGTCGACAGATGGCAACATCTGTCGCCACCTCCACAATTTAGACATGTCCCTGAAGGGGAGGGAAATTTTCTCCAGGAACCTGTACCCATGGTGAACTGTCATATTTGATGCAACTCGATAGGTACAATTGATTAAATTACGCACCGAACATTGCAAATATTACAGTTAAATTAAATATGATTATTTAGGTTTCTTTTAAATCGTCGCACTGGAGCTACGCGAGTGCTATCGACGACGGGCGTCGTAATTTAGAACCACAGTCAAATGACAAACTTGAATTCAAATTAGATAGGATTATTTAAATGTAAAATTTTAAAGCTTGCCAAAAGTCGCCCATGAACAGACCTGCTACATCATAGCTGTAATAGACCTGTTATCTAATATCATAGTTGTATTAAAACGAAGTCACCGTTATTAACGGTTCACCCGTGAAACGATGCTAGTGAAGAATAATATTGAGTAGAAATCTTTGAAAGCGAAGAGGTCATGCTTCCGTTTATTAAATCATAGTGGATTCTGTTGCTCAAGTCACCATCTGATATAATTTAAGAAAGTAACATTAATTAGTTTTAGTAAATCTTCGGTACTGTCCCAAGATAAAGCTGCAATGCGACCTAACCACAATTGTTTTATTTTCAAATTGCTTATAGCCAGCCCCGACTTTTATTTCTACTTTCGGCAAAGCAATTGGAACATTTTGGCTTCTTTCTTATCAATTTCGGAATCGATTTTCATACTAAGCTTCAACACTTTAAAAATGCGAAGAATTAGAATTACATCTTAATAAATCCGATTAAGTAAAGAAAATTCTCCCAAGAAATTAACTTTTAATAGTTTTATTTTATATTGTTCTTCTTTGCAAGAGTAGCATCTCGAGAATAATTGTTTAAATTAATTTTTTAAATTTTAACCAACGAAACAACATTGTAATCAGCTTTATTTTCCAAGTAAATATTTATGAACTTGTCGGTTACCTTTAAATTCGATCACACCAAATTTTGATAAAGTTTGGTGCTGCCATCTACTGTCAGTAAATAACGACTCAATCGAACCCTAGTTATTTATAACCACAGATTAAATTTTTACACCTATTGCTGTATATTTTTTAGCACTACCAATGTTTTTAATGTTATTATTGACTATATTTTTTCAGATGCACGAAGGTTTCGAGTACCGAATAAGACTGTGTACTGTGTAGTCCTAGCTTTCTCTTACTTGTGACAGTGAAATTTCAACAGCGGTTACTTAAAAATCTGACTCAACGAATTTATTTACTGTTCAATTTTATATTGATATTAAATTTTAACCTATTCAAAAGAACTTATTGTTCTATAGTAGCTATACAAGTGAATTTTACTTATATTTGAACAGCGAGCAAAGCCAACTCTATAAACGTTCCTGCCTCTTTTTTAATATAGATATTATGACAAGTTTATTATACAACAGTTGTGCTTGTGTACATTAGTTATGTCTTAATATGTAATTTAGTGTTGCATAACCCGTGTCGCGTGTCGTCCATAGGTAACCTATGGTGACCCAGTTGCTTCATCTTGTATACTACAATATTTGCTATATCTATATGTCTGGTTAGAAAGCAGTAGTAATTCAGCTACATTTAGCGTTGGATGTTATTTGAGGTTGCTTGTGAAGTGGACAGCTACACTACTCTCTAGATGTATGAAACCGTGATCGCAGGATACATAGTAATCAGACAGCAAAAAAAAGACAATAAACAATAAACGATCTTTTAATAACAAAATTCTAACAAAAAAACAATAGCATACATCTACAGTAAAACAAAAAATCATTGTAGCAAGGCTTCCCCCTCAAAACCCCCTGGACTTTCGATAGATTGTGCATGGTGCAACGACATACGGCCCGGAGACACTGCATAATCAGAGTTCGACCCTTGGGCCTTCGGGGAGGAGTTCAGTCCTGGATCCTGGGAGCCGTCCTGGTTGCCCGTCAGCATGAAGGATAAAGTGTTTGGGCTCGATTTCTGGAGGTCTTTGTGGCTGAATATGGGCAGGTGGCCCCGCATAGGGGGTGACGAGCTCTGGTAGACGTAGAAGTTGTGCCCGAGCATGTTGGCTTCGGCGTGCTGTTTGGGCGAGATGCTGAAGTTGGAGTCATCTGGAAAGATGTTTTGGGTTTTATTAGATTTTTCGATGTAGTATATAAAGTAGAAATATGGATGGATGGATGTTTGGGTTTAATGGCGCAAGGCCATCTAGGGCCCTACTGCGCCAAACACTAGGTTTTACTTTTAAAACAGGTTAAAAGAAATAACCATAAAACACAATACATTTAACAAAACAATTCGACATCTAAAATCAAATACACGGTTTGTTTAATAAAAAGTTTCAAATGATTATTAAAAGCAGCATATAACATTTAAGAACAGTGACACATTCAAATCAAAGAATAAAGGCCAATATCAACCAAAAAGGAAAACAAGGCTTAAGATGGGGGATGAGTTAAAATCTGATGGATAGATGGGTTTATATATAGATAAAATGTTAAAAGGTTAATTCTGCTTAGTGTGAAAGCCGGACAGTCTACTAAGATGTGGTAAACACTTAGAGGGACATCACACATGACACACATGGGCCGATCTTCTGCCAGCAGACGATGCACATGTGTGAGTCTAGAGTAGAAATATAATTATCGGAATCAATTAGGACCGTTTGCCATTCGTTTTATGTAAATTTCGTATAACTGGATTATGATTGTAATGGACGCACTAACTTACAAATGAAACGAATGAGAAGAGAACCGGACTAATCACCTGGTGACGAACGACAGACAATAATATAATTCAAATTTGCAAACGAATCCAATTTTGAAAATAATATAAATGAAATCTGCATTATTAACAAAAATTATTTTGAACATTTATTTACCAATTTGTAAAATAAACAAGAATTTCAATAACAACAACAAAGGACGCAATCACAAACAGTTTCCAAGGCAAAACGTTACTGCTTTATAGACACGTGTAGCTATTGCTCAGCGTGGCTACGCTGAAGAATGCTGGATTTCCTTAAATGCTTAGATTCCTGTATGTATTTTATAAATACAATTAATCTGAAATATGAAACCTCTTAAACCACTGAACATTCTGATTTAATTTAAGAAGTAAAAAAAATGCTAAACGTCCTCATTAGAGTTTTGCATTTCAAAGACATAAGTGCATGAAGTTCCATAACATCCTGTTTTCAAAGTTAACCACCTCAAGTTGTTACTGTTCAACAGTTTTGCTGTTTCACTTCAGTAACAACTTTGTTTGTATCAAATTAGCGTCGCGCTAGAGCTACACAAAGGCCGGGATTTATTGCATTCAATATACTACCTTGCTCACAACAAATATTCTATTCAATATACTACATTGCTCACAACAATTATTGCATTCAATGCAACATTGCTCACAACAATTATTGCATTCAATACTACATTGCTCACAACAATTATTGCATTCAATACTACATTGCTCACAACAATTATTGCATTCAATACTACATTGCTCACAACAATTATTGCATTCAATACTACATTGCTCACAACAATTATTGCATTCAATACTACATTGCTCACAACAATTAGGGGAACGCATGGTTTAAACCATTTTACCACGAATGATTCTCTTTGGAATGATCAGTTTGCGTTTTTTTCTCAATAAATTAAGATCGTTTTTATTGAAGTTAGAGAGAAGAATAATCTTTTGAAGAATTAAATGTTTTTTTAATTAAAAGAAAATATGAAAAACCCGTTAAATTAAAATTCACTCCCAAAATATTTAATGTTATTGACCCTAAATTCTTCACGATTGCATTCTTAGATATTTAAAAGCAGTTTTTAACTTTTTTTAACAAAGAAATCTTTAAAAAAAATAAATGTTTTAATTTATTCAAAAGTTATGATTCCACCCTTAAATTTTAGTTAAAAATTAAGATTATTTGCCCTGTTTTTTACCATTTCATTCTTGATGCATAATGAATTTATATCTCAAATTTTAGATTCTTAGAATAAAAAAATAAGAAGTTGGAACTAAAAGGGACAAAAGTACGCAAAGCGCTCCCCTTATTGTTTTAGGAGCAGTGTGTAGTTCTCAAAACGGCACTGAATGCAGGCGCCCTTACCGGCCACTTCCTGCTTGACGGAAGTCCACTGCTGCTTGGGGCTGTCCCGCTCGTTCCTCATCTCGGAAGCTTTCGGCTTCCTCTTCCGTCGCTGGATGTTGTCCTTCTTCATGGTCAAGGGGCGATTCATCTGCACAACAAAATTACAGAAGTGTTAAACGCCACTTGTGCTTGTATTCACTTTGTAAAGAAAATAAAGAACTTTGACTGCAAAAGTCATATTTTCTACACTCCTTGCCAACGTAAGTTGGGTAAATAGAAATATGCTATGGAAATATCCTTCCACGGATGTCAAGAGTTCCATAAATTATTTGTGAATCCATCCAGAAAACATGTTTAAAACAGTAATTTTGTTTAAGGTCTAACAGATTTAAATATTATTTGAGAAAATTTGGGAATTTTATCAGAATGAAAAGTGTATTTTGGTTAAATTGTATTCAGATCATTTTGTATGTAGTTATTACAAGAGTTTCCAACTAACGGAATATTCACGCTTTTCCCCCTGCCCTTTTACTCTTTGTTTTTTACCCAAGTTTGGTTGGCACGAAGTGATGTTTTTTTCCCCAAATTGACATGTGAAACGGCAACGCCAACGAGGACGTCACAAGTGTGTCGAACGTTGTCTTAAACCCCACAAACAAACGCACTGCAGCTAATTCGTCTGTACCAGAACGTACAGTGGCGTCAGAGCTACATCAAACGCCCCACAAACTTCTACCTCATAAACAAACCACGCTAAACCCAGTTCGAATCGTCCATCGAGTAAAATATATATTCGATTGTTGCTGTTTTGTATTCTTTTCTATGTACAAATTGGTATACAAAAGTTATTAAGGAAATGTATCTCGCTTATTTTTTTAAGGTTTGGTCCCAAAACCTACATTCTCTTAATTCAAACAATAGGACACACTTACACTTAAATAATGTCATAAATGGTTAAGTAAATTTGCAATAATTGTTGAAGTTGTTGAATCTGCTTAACATTTTTCTCTTTACATAATATTTAAAAAAAATAATTAATTGTTGATGCAAATTTTTTATGTTGTTACGTGTAAAAGGGCTCTGTTCTATAATATTAAAAAATAAAATAAATTAAGGAACAAAATTGGGTGTCGATCTGCTGGGTACAAAAAATGGCGTGAAATCTCACCAAACGTTGTTACACCTTCTAGAAATAGTTTACTAGTTGCGACTTTGGTGTCGATCTGCTGATGGGAACAAAAAATGGTGCGTAATCTCATCAAATTTTGTTATACCTTCAAGCCATAGCCATAGCCTTTTTGTCAACTTCGAAACACGCTTATCAAATTGCGCCTAAAGGTAGAGGTTGACAAAAATTGTAGAGCTTACACAATCACCAAGGTTTGGTGAGATTGAGTATCAATCATTGTGTCCAGCAAATTGATTCGAAATTTTAGTGTAGCATGGTCCTATATATTTTGAAGCATTTAGTTAAACTCGGCAGCACTCGCGCTAACTTAGCATAGACTAAGAACCTTCTAGATCGGGAACTCTATCTGATGCCTAGCGCCTCCAAAGTGTCGAACGAAACTAATACACTTATTAACGATTGATTTATGATTGGCATTATTAAACTTTCCAATTGCATCTCTGTTTCTTCGAAATGTACTATAATACGTCAGATATTCATGAATAATTAAAATTTTCGATATTAGCGCTAACGTCGCTAACTAAGCTGTCTATACACGACAGCTAGTCGTAAAAGTACGAGGAACTGTTCCTGGCCTTTTCCGATCGGATAACTCATCAACTGTCACTAATCATTGAATTGAAAGCCAATAACCAGATTTGTTTCAGTGATTAACTTTTCGACTATGAAATCATCATTAAATTTTCAGAATTCATTTATGGGGGGTTGTTTGTGTTTGAAAAAACTACAAAAAAATAAAACATAGATTATTTGAATTTTTTTTATAGCTAGATAGTTAAATAACAAACTAAACCGCAACTGAGCTAAAGCTCCGAAAGGAGGCTAGAAAAAGGAAGCCGTAAATCATTACATTAGTACCCTTAGACACAATTGGGGGAGTTAGTGTCTATATCAATTTCAATATAGAAAATCCTTATAATGGTAATCCAATCAGAGTTTCAGATCTTAGAGTGTATTTAATCGATTTGGGGTCCATTAGACCCCAGGCGAGTGCTGCCGGGTTAAAATAACATCATTTTAACCAACATAATCCTTTGCATTTTAGAGTGTTTGGTGCAATATGGTACTTCTTTATATTTTGGCGTGTTTTGTGACATGGCCCTCGATATTTTAGAGTGTTTGGTGTAACATAGCTGTTTATATTGTAGAGTGTTAAGTGTAATAAGGACTTTTATATATCAGAATGTATCCCCATTCTCACCTTGTGCAGCTTGAAGTAGAGCCCACACGCGTTGCAGACGGGTTCACCCTGATTATTCCTCCTCCACAGAGATGTGTTGGTGGTCTGGCAATTGGAACAGTACAAGCCTATCCGGCGGGAAGCTGACTGGGAACAACGCGGCATTAAATGAAAGCAGTAATAACAGTTTCTGTACAAATATATACATACTTTTTATTTAAAACTTCAAAGTTAATTTTGAATAGATTGATACCACAATTTACTTCAACATAGTGCATGGTTGCACATGAGTCTTGGAACTTTGTAGATTCCACCGCTATTTAGGAGCGTTGATTCACCACTTTTGCGATGCATCAAAGTTTTGCTTTTGCCACAAATTTGGTAAATCCCGCCTCAAATACAGATGGAAACAAGAAAGTTTCAGGATTCTTAGTGCAAATCTTGCACCGAACCTTTTAACAATGTACTCTTTTAAGAAAAATTATAAATATTCATATTGTTTTCTTGTCATCAATGAAAATAATTATTTACAAAGGTGTTTTCTTTACACCTTTAATGAAAAACCTTCAAAAAATTTCATAAAAGAAGTATTAAAAATTATCCCCATTGTTAACCATTACCATCTTCCTTATCCTTAAAAACGTTACTTTAATGTTTTTAAAATTACTTTTCTTGTAACTTCATTTGGTCATAATAAATTGTTCAGTACTTTAATTTTCATTTGACTTATATTTGTCCATTTAGATAAATGCTTAAGCATAAAACTTATTTTTACGTTCCATAATTTTCCTGATAATCGTTAAAGAGTTAATAAAAATGGAGTTATAACATGTCTAAATGAGATATTCTAAATAAATGAGATATTTTAAATGAGATATTTTAAATAATTACTCTATTTACGTCTAAATTGATTTAATATGAAAAATTATCCCCAAAAGGCAATTTAATCCCGTCAAGGTAAATAGCGATCCGGCGTGTGACCAGACTCTGAGGCCCGGGTGACCTAGTGGTTAAGATAGCTGCCTACGCTAACAGTCTGCGCACTGTACCGGGTGTGGGTTCGATTCCAGCCTTCGCTCTGGGTGTAATTTCTCTCTGTGTCAGTAAAAATTATTTCTGTGCCTGTTTTACTTGACGAAGGCTTATAAGCGGGTCTCTGAGCAAGCACACAGAGGGAATATATACTATGTTCCAACCCTACCCTCTAGACTCTGAGCAAATCAAATATCCAGTGACTCACCAGCCTCTTCTGATTTTTGACGACAGGCCTGTTCATGCCGTTCATGCGGTGGTAGAGGCCGCATGCGTTACACAAGTAGTGCCCTGTGCCGTCCCTTCTCCACAGAGGGGTAGAGATGGCCCCGCAGTTGACGCACTCACGACTCTCGCCAAACAGCTCGGCTCCCTCGCCGCCCAACACTGCAACAACATTCATATGATGAGGATAACATTATAATATTAAAGCATAGTACATCTACTATCTGCTTGGAGAATACATAGTAAGACTTGTCAATGCTACACTTTCAGAAATAACACTTTCATTTTTGACGATACATGAATTCTCAAGCCTCATTTCGTTAATTTTGAGGATTGTTTCTTCAAACTATCGCGTGACTTTTGAGTAAACGCGAATCCTCACTTTTACGATCGTGATTTGACGATTCAGTATCTTGATTTTGAGGAAACAGAATATCATTGTTGTACTCACATGCTCAAAAATGACGAAATATTTCTTTAGATTAGACGACATTCAAATTCTCATAAAAATGACGATTCAAATTTAAAACGAAAACGGAGCATTTGCCAGTAATGGAATCGTCAAAATTAAGGAAAATTTCCTCGTTTTTGAGAGTGTACAATGTCATAGTAACATGATGTCTTTTTCCAGAGTGGCAAGATATACTTTTGGCGGAGAATTATGCCATAATAACAGGAGTTGTTATTACTATAATTGTAGCAGAAGCTATTCATGTCCTCACTTGGTACTCACAAAGGTATCTCCCCCTAGTAGCGGGAGATACTTTTGCCAGAGGAGTACTTTTGCATCTGCCACAGTAGCACAATTCATCAATGCCGTTATCAGCAAGAGTTATTAATTACATAGTATCAGTAGTTATAATATCAATGCATAGATATCTACTATCTGCTTGAAGAATAAGTGTAGTACATAATAGTAAGAAAAGTCAATGCTATGGTAGCAGGACTTATTAATATTATAGTAACAGGATGAATTTTTGCCAGAGTGGCAAGATATATTTTTGGATGAGAGTTGTATAGCAGGAATTTTCATTATCATATTAGCAGGAGCTATTCATATCGTAGTACCAGTAGATACTTTTATCAGAGCGTAGAATGAATTATTACTACCACAGTAGCAGCATTCATTAATGCCGTTACTATGAAGAGTTATTACAGGTTACATAGCAGCAGGACTTAAAATTGTCATATTAGCAGAGGTCATATTTACACGAGTTACACTAGGCCTATGATCACGATATATTTTTTTTTTGCCATCGTATCAAAATGTAATTTTGCCTTATTTTCAAGAAATATTTTTGCCATAGATGCAGGAGTTCTTAGTTCCATTGAAGCAGGAGTGCTTAGTACAAAAGCATTGCAGGAGTGCTGGGACAGTGCGCCTGAAGATTTAAAAACTCTTAATAGCTTTTAAACAATCATATGCGGTAGTAAGACATTTAAAACTAATTTTAACGAAGGGTTATATTCGTTATTATTGTAATCTCATAACGATATTATTCTCTACCGCAATAAAATTTAACTCAGATATCTTCATTTATGAGACATATTGTGGACTAAGTCTCAAAGACAGAAACCGTGTCCAGCCTATCTTTTACATTGATTCATGAATTGAAATTGCAACCGGTCCCACACCAACCACAAAACATAACTCTAAAAAATTTTCTTCCAGAAACTCTGTAGCTTCAGATATACAATAAACGTAATTTAAATATCGAATTCAATATGAAATTTATTTCGAAAACTAGTGTATGTATTCAACTAGGAATTCAAAAAAAAAAAAAAAAAAAACAGACAAGAAACATTAGAGAATTAGATACTAACATTATGCTATTATTAACTAAGTATAACTTCTTTATAAGTTTTAGTAAATATAAATATGAATTTCAACCCAGAAATAAATGTTCAAATAAAATAAACTCTAATACATGGTAAGGACAATTAATGTAATAATAATGTACATCCATTAACCATGTTTAGTGAAACAAATTTACATTCAAACACTGAGTATGCAGATCGGTAATTAACAATTTAGAAAAATTAAGCTTGCTGTGGCTTTATTTGTAGCATATGATACACATTTTATATTATTAATTATAGCATATATTCAATTTGTTAAAAGTATAAATTAGTTAACTTGGAATTTTAAGTTATTAAGATATCATATTAGTCTTTACTCTTTTGTAATGAAACAAAATTTAATGTAAATATATTTTAAGTGAAACTTCACATATACAATGAAAGGCAATGTTTTTATAAGTGTCCTACCTTGACGCAAACAATCAATGTCGTTTTTCGTCCATATCGAATTTTCTTGTTCACAGAAAGGCAAGGATTTGTGAATTTTTTGCTTGTGAAACGCCATCTTCATTAATTTACAATAGCCAACCGAAAATTAGTTTTTGAATTAAAAAAAAACTCAACCAAACGTGATATATGAACACAAATCTCGTAAAAATGTATATAAACTAAATTCAAGCATGCATAACTTTGCCTCATAAAACTTGATTGTATGAAGCAACACTAAACTTGTTACATAGCAAAGAAACTAATCAAACATTTAAAATGTAAACTATTTTTTTAAATTCCATCTAAGTCTCAAATATTCATAATATGTGATGCAGCATTATATCGTAAAAATAATCATCCTTTCACTAGTAATAAGTTCATTCTTTGCCGATGATTAAAATTGCGACTTGTAGTTCGTAAACATTTAAAAAAAAAATTTTACATCAAATGCAACATAGATAAATATCTATCATAAAACACGTTCATATATAAATAACTTTGGTGGAAGAAAAAAAATTCTGAAACCAATTGATGTCCCGACTTCAGATGGTGGCACAAAAGTCTCCACCGTGGTAAGCAAGTATAATAACAATACTTGAGAATGACAAAAAGTCCTAAAACTTAGTAAATGTCTTGATCACAGTAGATGACATGTGACATAAAAGTCTCATTTGTAGTAGATGACTACAAACATCACTTCTAAATGAAAAATGATTCAAACTGAGAGGCAACTATTTTCCAGGTATTTCAAGTTTCTTCTCAAACATTTTCCAAAAACCGATCGAGAGATTTCAAAGACTGACCCTAACTGCAAGAATATAAATGCATCATCTCGCACTGTTTCGTTACGAAAGGCTAATTTACAAATGAGAAAATCAATGCTCCACCCCCTTCTCTGTCACTGGCGTATGGAAGCAGTATTTTGGGGTATTCCCAGCACTAGACTGGCTTCCAAATCCATTTATAGGATCAACTGGAACTAGGAATTAGGATACACGAATATAATTTGAATATTTTGTAGCAATGCAGAATATTAAAAAAAAACTGTTTCATAATTGAATTATTGTTATGACGTATACTCTTAGTTGAAATCATTGTTCAAGTTGAAAAATTGGGAAGTTTTGGTTCAAAATTAGTGACATACTAAATTTTTAAAAGATACGGATAAGGAAACAATAATAATTCAGCTGATATTTAGACAGAGACAACAAGTAGCAATGATTAAGACTAAAAAAATATTTAATGTTATGTTGGGTGATTTTTCAAAAAATATTAGATTTTGTCTCTGATCAATATTTGTTATACGAATATGTGTAGTTGCACTATTTTTTTTTAAATGCACACAGATAAAAATTATGCATAACTAACAATTTATTGTAATGAAAATTTAACTAAAAATAAAATATAGCAAAATCGAATATATTTAGATGTCATTACTGAAACATGAAACCGAATATAGATGTCATTACTGTCATAAAAAAAACTCCGAATAATTCTGAAATCTGCATTCATTTTAGTCCATTTAAAACACATTTTGCTTCCAAATACTCCTGCATGATCTAACTGCACCAACAACCATTCGTAAGATCGATCAAAAACAACTTCTACTCTTAATTGCTGATACCACACGAAGTTTGAAGTTGAATGTGTATGCACAAAAATGGATATTGTTAGTACACTCTTAAACCAAACGAGTGAATTTAACTCAGTTTGAGTGAATTTCACTCCTCCAGTCTGGAAAATGCACTTCTCTCTTTGGAGTAGATCTTTTGTGTGTTAAACCTCCGACAGGATCACTCCAAACGAGTGATTTGAACTCAGTCTGAGTTAATATTCATGCCTTTACAGTGTCGAAAATGCACTTCTCCAACTGGAGTGGATTTCACTCTTTTGTTTTAAGAGTGTACTAGTTGATTTTTTTTAAATCACTTTTAGAATAATTTTTTTAAAGAAAGTATATAATTAAAAATTTAACCTTTTACACTTAACCTTTTTAGAAAAAGTACAAGTACAAATATTTTATTTTTCATAATTTTAGCTCTAAAATATTTAAAATTTACGTATATGTGTAATAACTAATTGCCAAAATATATTAGAAAGCGTTTTTTAAATATTTCTTACTTAGTAGTATTCTTAAAAACCACTATGTAATGACTTACTGGGATGCCATAACTTTAATTATAACATATATATGCTTTTCGATAACATATAATTATCTCAAAGGGTTTTTTATAACTTAAAGTGTTTATAAACTATAAAAACTTACTTATAGCATTTAGAATGCTCAATAAATTACAAATCTATCAAAAATTACTTATTATTTATAATTCTTCATTATGTGATCCGAGATACGCGCACTTGTTGGAATATTACTGATAACTAAAGAAAGAAAATTGAAAATGACATGAATAACTCATCGCGAATAGCTGCTATCTCTATCATAGTGTTTACAGAATGAAGTCCTGATAAGGTAAATAATATTAAAAAAAAACCATGTAAATTCTCACACAAAAAAAGTTCCTCCCTCACATTTTGAAATTAGTAAAACTGATGGCGATTTCTTCAATTATAGTAACACATCTGGTTTCAATTTTATTAACTAATTAAATCCTTATTTTCAGTGTTTCTCATTTAACAATTAAAGCCTGATTTTTTTGCACTATGAATTTTTAAACAATTACAAAATCCGGGAAAAAATTTAGACTGGTAGCAAAATCTGTTATAGATAGTTTAGCATCCAAGTACAAAACAAAAACTGTTTAAAATAACTAGGTAACAAAGGAAAAATGTTCTTAAGGACCAAAATATGCATTTTTTTTCTGTGACCATATGATAACGGTAGGTTTTAATTGATTAAATTAATTAGTAGTATTATAAGTATAGTTCATAAAAAGAGTATATTGCAAAAATCCTAGAACTGTAGAACAATCATATTGAACAGGCAATCATTATCCATTAAGTTATCTTTAACGCTGAATACTATTATTTTAGCCGAGTAACTTGCATAGGCTTCAAAGAAAGTCACAGTTGAAAACTATTGGGTAAGGGAAGTCAAGTCATACATAGCAAAATGAGTTTTTTAAGCTAAATAGCTTTTAAAAAAAAACTCATTTTGCTATGTGTGACCATATAACTATATAACAATATTGCTAATATCAAATTCTAAAGAAATAGTTTATGAAAATATTCTGTACACTAAAAACATGACGAATGGGGTTTCCTAAACATATTGTTTAAAATACTTGAATTATGTATATTTACCTCCTGAGGAGTGAGAGAGCTGCATCTGCATATTCTGCGACACATTTTCGTATCCACTCCAGGCACTCAAATCAGGAACGTACGAGGATACGTGTCCAGATGAATTAGTCCTGGACAGCATGTTGGAAACGGGGATGGACAAGGGCTTGGGTCCAACATCTTCACCGATCTGGCCCCACATGAGCGAGCCAACATTGCTGGTGTCGTGGCTCCGGCCGTAGGGGGACAAACCCAGCAACTTGGGCGAAGTCGTGGAAGTGTTGGTGCCAGGACAGAAGAGTGGACTGCTGGTAGTGACAGAACTCTCGTTGGTTTCAGGCAGGTGATGGTAGGTCACAGAGGGTTGGGTCACTGCATGCAGGTTGTTTGGGTTGACTAAGGAACTGGATGGAAGGTAGTTGATGGAGGAATTGGAGAGAATACTCCTGAGAGGAAGATTGTCGGACGATATTCGTTGGTCGGGGTCCATCGAAGGGTCGTTGAGGTTCGAGAGGGACCTTCCATAGTCCTGCTGCAGAGTCTGGTTGAGGTGATTGATGTGGTATCCTAGACGATCGGTTAAAAAATCCCTTGGGGAAGGTGGACTCCTGATGTGGGGGAACGAATTGATGTGAGACGCAGCGGTCAAGTCGAGGCGCTGCGAAAGATCTGTCCCATGCTGGATGATCTGAGAGGACATGTCTTTGTCTTGAATGAGAGAGGAAGACTGGTGATGTCCGTCGTCTTGGTCGTGATCGATGCGATGCAGATCATTTCCGATGATTGGGGAAGAATGCAGCATGTGTGTCGAAGGATGGGATTCCACGTCTATGTGTTCCTGCTCACCTGATGTTTGTAAATGCACTAGATGAGCACTAGCGTTAAGATCGTTGCACTCATTCATTGTATGTTGCTGCAGAACTTGGTGTCTAGCTAGATCCGAGTTATTTAGATTGTCGTTTATGTTTTGTGCGTGGGATTCGTTGCCTTCACTGTTGTGCGGAGAGGAACTATGATTCCCTTGATGAATATGTGGAGACGAGTCGTTGACATCGTGATTCAGTTGGTCGTCGTTATCTTCCTTAGGGGACGCTCCTCGATCATGATGTTCAATGTCAAGTATATTTGCGTGATGATTCGGCATAGGAATGAGATGCGTCACGCCATCGGCATCAGTTATTGAATATTGGTGATGAACTTGACTGAACTGCTGGTTTTCTTGGCAATGGTCGGATCTGTCTTCAATATGCTGGTGTGCCAGTGAATTCATAGTCTCATGGACAGAATTTTGAATCTCGTAATGGTTCTTCATCGCAGTAGACCTCAAATCAATTTCGACGTTGTTATGTTCCGAAATCGGGTGTTGATAATGAGCGTACATATGTTCACCCTGCTGAAGGTAAACCTGTTCGGTAATATGCGGTTGTTTTTCGTTGTAATTTTGTGGGTGCTCATCATTGAGGTACTTATTCGCATGCATGTGCTCTCCCATGTTCGGCAGAGTCGCAAAGTTTTCAGCTCGACTTGGAAACGACTGCCTGTGTTCCGATGTTTTGTCTGTCATATCCAGTGAACCAGAGTTCGAATACCGAAAAGCCTCGGTCTCTTCATTTTGCTCGCGATCACTGCATGAGGATCGCTCTTCCGTTGCATCTGAATCGTCTTCTTTCCGTTCGGAAGGAGGGGTTTTACTTTCGCGTTCAAAAGTTTCTGAGTGCAAACGGGCCATCTTGAATTGATTAATTAATATTATATTCTACGGATAAAAAGCAGTGATTTGCAAAAGATTAAAATTGAGATTCCTCACTTTTGACATCTTGGCACGTGACTTTAACACTCTTTCACTTTCATGAATTTGATTTTAGAAATATTAGATTCTTTTTTTGTTTGTTACAATCTTGAGAACATTTATCCAACCCTCAATACTTATTCATTATAAAATTCATATTTTTAAAAAATCACTGTTTAGAGTATAACTAATGCATCAAAAAACTAATGAGAAATAAATTTTGATGCTTGCAATATATAAGCATTTATAACTTTTCAATATAATCTCGAGTGATATTACTCAAATTACACACATAGTTTTATCCATAAATTCTGTTTTGCATGAACTATGGCAACTTATAGAATGATATCTTTAAACGATATTAATTAGAAAATGCACATTTAAAAAATATACTATCCTGGAAACTTAATTGAACCGCAAATTCTTTTGTTATTTACAAACAGGCCATAACTTTCGTCACCTCTAGAGCACGATTCTAAAATACGAAATTAATCTCAGTGTTCGAACTCTTTAGGGGTGTCTCCGGCTAGTGATGCACCTGTAATAAGAAAATAGATATCAGTTATTTGCAGGTGTTTCCAAGTTCACGTAGATAAAGGCTTTATCTCAACACTACTTTAAAAAATGATAATTTGAAGTAGGAAGATACGTTTATTGATATGAAATTAGTAAAATAAAATCAACTTGAGTTTTGTGATTGCATTTGAAATTAGAATTTATAACATCTAAGAACTGTATATAATTCGATAGTTTGAACGATATCAAAAATATTTTTCCCATTGTAACAGAAAAGGGTTAATGAAGATGATTGTATGATAAAAAAATGCGCATTTTAAAAGTTAAATTTCAAATTTAAAGTCTAATTTTATAAATACACTGCTCAAAATAATTAGGGTAGCGCATGGTTCAAACCCTTTCACCCCCAATGATTCAATTTGGAATCATCAACTTGCGATATTTTTTCTCACTCAGTTGATCACTTATTTATCATTAGATGGAAGAATCAGGTCTTTTGAAGAATTAAATAATGTTTGTTTTTATTAAATGAAAGTATGAAAAAATATTGTAAAATAAAATTCACTCTAAAAAAATTTCATGAAATAAATTGACCCTAAATATTTCACGCTTGCATTCTTAGAAGTTTAAAAAATGATTTTTTTTAACAATGAAAGTTTTTCCGATCCCCCCCCCCCCTAAATTTTAGTTAAAAATTAAGATTTTCTCCCCTGCATAAAAATAATTGATAAAAACTTACTACAAAGCAATTATAACTGTAATCCGTATTAAAATGGCTTGTCTTTTGTTTTTCAAATTGTTTTTAAAAATCAATTTGTTGAGTTATGCTTTAAAAAAAAGGGTAATTTTTATTATTATATATTTATTCTTTGAAATGTAAATACATTTTCAAAACCATAGTAATAGTTACTAAAATTTCGATTTACATTTAAACAGACTTTATATTACAACCATTATTTTTTCAAAATTAACTCTTAAGGGTTTAACATAGGACAAAATTATTTGTTAAGCGTTTTCCTTATATACAGTATTTTCAGTAATGGATGAGATTATCTCGCTTAAATGTTACAAATTTGCAGATTTTTGAAAATTTGCAGAAAAATCTTATTCACACATTTTGTTTTGCAGTTCTTACTTATGCACATACGAAGAAAATAATAGTATCGGAAAGGGTTGAAAAGCATATTTAACATCCCATGGTTCAGAAAAACGCTTAAAATATTTTCAAATTTTCCCAGAATCTTTAGCAATCAATGGAACATATTTGATAAATTTATTACAATATTTTCAAATTTTCAGAGAATCTTTAACAATCAATGGAACATAATTGATAATTTATTGTATCTTTCATCTTATATTTTTGTAAGAAAACTTTATTTTTTAAGTATAAAAATAATAACACAATTTTTTCAAAAAATTGTTTAAGTGACAGAAATGTTAGGATAAAAACTTAAGATACATATATGGTGATTATGAGTGAATGGGAAAACATGCATTTAACTTAGAGATGAGAATTTAAAGGAAACAAAGAGTGATAGGTAAAGCTTTAAAGTTTGCAGAATCTGTTTTATTATATAAAAACGTAAAAATATTGTGTAACATTTATTGAATTTTCCATGTAAGTCTAATAATGGGCGAACGATACAAAATATTCTTTAAATAGAAAATATTCTGTAGGGATCGCTACCCGCGAGCCCTCTGTGAAAGACAGACTGAACTGGAGTGAAGAGAGAAGAAAGATGGAGACGGGAGGAAGAAGCGTCGGGTCGTTCGTGTGAGATGTTCGGACGAAGAATGGGGCCATTGAGCTCACTGTACATAAATGAATCTTTTTATTGTTAATTAAAAATGATGTTTTAAACAGCTGCAAGTCCTTAATTGTGAAATAGTCATGCTACCAAACGAGGAGTCAGAATAGGCCACGATTTAGGCCTTTTTAGATTATATGCCCGGCCACGCGACCTTGCCTGCCTATAACTGGTGGCAAGCGTCGTGATTTCGAACTCAATGCCGAGTGACTTGTATGCTGAGTGCCTGGACACTGATGTGGTACAGCCTTCGCTAGTGTACCAGTGAAATTGGTTCGGCTGGAACCTGCAACTTCGATCCCGAAGTGGGACGCCCGACACCTTTCGCTCCGAGAATGGTGCGTACTGGAGGTCCGATGGAGTGTTCTGCAGCTCCGAGGTGGTACTTTCCTGTACCAGAGATGACCGCGGTACCGAGAAACTGCGTGACGACGTCAACGTGGTGCGCCCAAGAGCCAACGCGAATGGCGTGTTTTGATCAGGTCAGTGGGTGCCAAGATTGTTTTTATTTCAATTAAAACAGGATCCACCAATTAGTTAACTATTTAACTGTATTTCTATTATGATATGTGTCGCATAGTGTTTTTGAATTATCAAGCATAAAGTACATTTTTGTCAAAACAAAAGTAATATTTTCGTGTTATGCAAGTTAACACGTCTAGTGAATGGTTTTTGTTCTGGTTTCGAATAACCAGAATGTGTGTAAATAAATTGCTTTTTTGGCGTTATGCCAAAAGCGGTTAAATATTTAAGGGTAATTAATCTTATTAGTTACAAGTCATATTTGTAAAGTTAAAAAAAAATAGTTATTGGTTGTACGATCGTACTAGTACCTGTATATTTAAAACAAAAAAATAAGAAAAGTGTCTATAATTCTTTTATAGTTTAATTGTCAATAATTGGTTGAAATAATTATTGGTCTGAAAATGTTTGTGCTTAAAACATATTATTCTTTTGCATTTTTTAAAAAAAAGTTGTGTAATATATTTGTATTTTATATATGAGTTTCTATATAAGCGTATGACAAATATGTTGTTCTTATTTCACTATAAATAAGGTAAATTTAATGGTAATTAAATTTAAGGATTCTGGAATTCTTCCAAGAAAATGCAAAGCAAAATGTTTTATCAGAACAAGTGTGTAATGCTATAGTAAAATAGTCCTATGTATTTTGCTTCTGGGAAAAATCGTTCGATTTATTGCGAAGTATAATTAGTGTAGATGTATTTTAAATTTCTGATGGTGTGCTAAAAAAAAAATCGGTCGATTTATAGCAAAATAGAATTTAAAATACAGTAAACTCCCGATTATCCGCGGGTGGATTATCCGCTTTGCGGTTTATCCGCGGGCCAATATCCATTCCTTTTTCTCAGTGCAAATATAAAAATTAAATAAAACGCGATAAATGAATTTTTTTTCAAAACTTTTTGGAAGAATGCATTCCAAGAACAATGAATTTCTTTCCAGAACGAAGAACACTTTCAAAGAACGATGAATACATTTAACAAAAAGAACAGCAAATGCATTAAAATAAGAATGACTGTAGGAAACCTGGTGGGTGCCAAAATTTGTTCTGCCAGGTGCTTATCACGAACAGATTTTTGTCAAAAAGCGTCATTTGCAAAATAAACTTTCCGCTATTTTAATTGAACTCTTTACGTGATTTTGATAATAGTAAAATGCGCGAGAAACGAAAAAAAGTTGTATGACAGTTCAAGACGAACTAGTACCAATTAAAAAGATGAAAAACGGATCCTTTTTAAAATCAATTGTGTTTGCAGCGTGGAATAGGAGAAACGACAATGAGAGACATTTTGAAGTAAGTAAATTTGTACATACTATAAGATTGCTGTAATTAACCTTTATAAAACCCAGAAAGAATTTTGTGGATATGTATTTTCTTCACTTTTGCGGATTATCCACGAATTCGCTTATCCGCGGATGCCGCGCCACCCAATTTCGCGGATAATCGGGAGTTTACTGTAGTTAGAAAAGTTGTATTATTCCAATGAATATTTTCTTTTCTTTGGTTTGTCTACAAGTACAAATAGGATATGATTCTTTAGTTTATGAAATACAGCAGTAATAACTCTGTGTTTGATGTCATCTCGCATTTTGCTTCTGGAAAAAAAAAGTAAAATAAAAGAACCTTTTTTTTGTTAACTTGTTTATGGCGACAGGTGGTTTTGGAAAAAGGTGAAACATTTGCCTGATTATAAAAGCAGTTCTTTTTGTATCATAGATATTTGATGATAATGTTCATTTTATCATGTTGCTTTTATGATGGATAACAAGTTATGAATAACTTTAGTTTTAGTTATTGTTCTTCTATGTCATGTTTTTTTTCTTGTTTGTTCTTTTTGCAAATGATATGTTTTTCGAGTTCCTTTTAGTAGTTTTGGGTAAGAATGTGTTGTAATCTAACTTAGAAATAACTTTTGATATTTTACTATTTTATGGCTTTGAAATTATTATCGATAATATTTTCTGAAGATAAATTTGGTTGTAAATTTATTGTTATTCCTTTTACGTTAAAAGTTGTGGAAATTATAATTAGTGGTGTACCTAATTATGCTAATTGTGAATGTCATGCCTAATTGATATTAATAATATTCTCAAGTAATATTTTTAATGAAACACTTGGTTAGGGTTTGGTAATCTTCGCAGTGAAGAACAGATTGAATATTTTTTTCAAAAATTCATTTCTAACCAGTGTTGGCACTCATTGCTCATATTTTTGGTGTTAGGCAAAATTCTCAAATATGGCATTCATTGAAAAATACTCATATGAAGTTGTGCTCTACGTTGCAACCGAAATGTGTGTCGATGTGACAACTCACGTAACGATTGGTGAACTGAAGGAAGCCATAATTAATAGTGAATATTACGAAGAAGAATTCGTGGAATCATTTTTAGAAACTACTATGGAAGATATGGAAAAGGAGGCCGAAAAACAACGGCATGAAAAAGAACGCAAGGAGGTTCTAATGCGAATGGAAAAAGAACACAAGGAGCGGCAAATGAAAGAAGTGCTAAAGAAGCACGAAGAAATCAGGTTATTCTACTTGGGTGTTGAAAAATATGAAAATCTTTATGGTCCAGTCTCAAAGGACAGAAACCTACATCAAAGGTTGAGTGAATCTTCTAGCAACATTGAAGTTCACTCGGAAAAAATCAGAGATGTCGATGGGAGACGGTCAAGCCAGCCAAGGAGTCAGATTCTCAAATGTTGGTCGTGCAACCAGGATACTCACATGAGACGAGATTGCCCAAACAAAATCAAGGCTAGCCACAACGTCAAGGAAAATTCCAGTGTCAAGGTAGAAGCCGGTAAAAATAGAGGGATCCCTCGGAAGTCTGGCAGTAGGGCATTGGTGGACGGGTCGGCTTGCAAGGATGCAAGTTTGAAGATAAACTTGGAAGGTTTGGGCGGAAATTCTGAGAATCTTGATAAGAAGATGACTGATGCTGACGATATTCTTCCGGAGTGGCTCTTTGTGAACGGTGGAGACGATGGTGCCCAGCAAAGGTTGAAAGTCGTGCAACCGGTTCAAGATGAGCAGTCGACATCGCCTGATGACGATACACCACCAAGGTTGATCGGGGATAATGTGTACGGCCCAGTACACGGTGAACAGCACCCTGCTGTTTGGCCACTTGGTGAAAAAGTGGGAAAGGTTCAAGAAAGAGATAGTTTCTTGAATGACGTGGACAACCTAGTTTACGGTGAACAGCGCCATGCTGTTTGGCCTCTTGACGGAAGAGAGAGTAACAATCCAGAAGAAGACGATTTCTTCAAAGATGTGGACACCACAGTCCATGGTGAACAGCATCCTGCTGTTGATCCTCAGAAAGAAGAGGATAACTGCTCCAAAGAGGTGGATGGCCTGATCCACGGTGAACAGCAATCTACTGTTGGTCACCAGAAGGACAAGGATGTATGCTTCAAAGACAGAGACAGCATAATCCACATTGAACAGCTCACCGCTGTTAGTTCCCACTCGGAAGAGGTAGAAGGTTTCAAAGACATAAACATTATGATCTATAGTGAACAGAAACCTGCAGTTTGGCTTCTGGAAGAAGAGGCGAGACACTCTGAACAGTTGTACTCAAACATGGCTTATTCCAGTGTGTCGATTTCCAAAGTGTGCACTTGGAAATTTCTATTTGTGGAAAGTGTGGTGGGAGTTTCCGCAAAGGTTTTGAAAGGTTGGCTTGAGGCTCCGTTCACTGCGGGGATGACCAAGGGATCATTTGGCTTAAAGATATTAAATTGGCCAAAATGGATCAAAGTTGGTATAGGATAAATTTGTTTGTATATATTTCAGGATCTACTTGTTTCTTAATGTCTCTTATTACAATTGTATCTTATTGTAATTATTATATAAGTATTATATATTTTTTAGTGGTGGATCCAATATTTTTCATTTATCCTGGGTTACTTGGCATTCGCTCTCAAGTTATTATTATTATTATTTTTTTGAGGACTAATCTAATTTAGTTGGACTCAAGATATTTTTAGTGTTTTAGATCTTAGGGCACTGAACTGTTGTAAGAGAAAAAGGTCAGTCTTTCGCCTCGTCCATCTTCAGACTGATTTTTCTCTTAGGAGGGGCGTGTAGGGATCGCTACCCGCGAGCCCTCTGTGAAAGACAGACTGAACTGGAGTGAAGAGAGAAGAAAGATGGAGACGGGAGGAAGAAGCGTCGGGTCGTTCGTGTGAGATGTTCGGACGAAGAATGGGGCCATTGAGCTCACTGTACATAAATGAATCTTTTTATTGTTAATTAAAAATGATGTTTTAAACAGCTGCAAGTCCTTAATTGTGAAATAGTCATGCTACCAAACGAGAAGTAACAAAAGAGGCCTAACGATTCAGGCCTTTTTAGTATATGCCCGGCCACGCGACGCGACCTTGCCAGCCGCCCTATATATTCAGTTAAGAATGACGTCATAAAATGTAGCGCTATGTGATTTTGATTGTTCATTATTTGTTTACAAAGAAACCTGCAAGGCGTTCCACTTTTTGGCATAAAAATATGGTTAGTTTTTTTTACTATTATGCATATATAATTCTTTATTTATAAATATTATTTGGAGTTTTGTTTAAGATTTTATTATTACAAAATATTTCAAAAATATCAAGTGTTTCCAGATTTTTATGTTGGTACTTATTTAAGAATACGGAGATGATCCTTTAAGGCAGTGGTTCCCAACCTGGGGGCGATCGCCCCCAAGTGGGCGATTTGTGTTATCAAGGGGGCAATAAATAGTTTGGGGGCGATAGGGGGGCGATAAGTATTAAAAGGGGGAAAATTGAAATAATATACTTTACTGTAAAAATGGCATGCTAACAAGATTTGACCACGTTTGAAATTTCTGATTCTATTGTAGATCCATTCTCGTTTGAAGCTGTGGGTTGTGGATAACCTTGATAACTCTTTGCAGACGGAGTTAGTGGATCAGAAATATGACTGTGAGGTGAAAATCATTTTCAAGCCGAGAGGTTATGAGTTAGCCTGTGTTAAACTTATTTTATAATTATCCACAACTGCGGTAAAAAACCAACCACTTCTCATCTCGTACCCGTCAACATATTTAGTTGAACAATGATTTTGTTCTGTTACCATCCAGCTCCTTACTGAACAAAGAAATCAGGCGGACATTTGCCTCAAATACTTGACACGAACTTAACAAAAGAAAAAATAATAATAAATAGTTTTCAACATTCATTTTTTTCTTAAATTTTTATTGTCAACTCTCTTAAATTTTGCAGAATCCAGTTTATCATCTTATTTAATTATTTAACCTTTGTTCTTAAAAAAAAAATTATTAAATATAAGCATTTTATTGTTTTCTATTTTATTTAAGAGTGGGCGGATAAAGCTGCTTCGGTTGTTTTTAAATAAGGTAGTTGGTGTTTAAAATGATAAATTTACTTTATTAGTTATATTTTAACTCAAATTATAATTGGAGAAAGCATAAAAACTAAAAGGGGGCGATGTGTGGTAGTCAACCTAACGAAAGGGGCGATGGGCCAGAAAAGGTTGGGAACCACTGCTTTAAGGCGTTGGCGGCATTTTGCGGAAGCAAGGATTTGACTCAAGCAAGCAATTTCCATAATTATAGACAATTTTTCAGAAAATAGACAATTTTTCTTATGTGGAAGCGACTGGTGACGGTTACTGTTAACAAATTACTTTTTTTCGATAAGAGTTTCAATAAATATTTTAAATAATAGGAAAAGTAGGCTATTTTAGTTCTTTTAGAACTTCTTGTTATTTAATTTATATGATTCTATCTGTTATATTTTCACACTTGGTTTTTAAATGGCAGAATAATTTGTTTTAAATTGACTTAAAAGTTTAAAACAAATTATTAGCTATTGTTTTTCGATGACTGCATTCGATTAAACGGATAATTTAGGGCTTATTTTAGTTAGCTTTTTTAAGAAATCAAAAGATTTTTCATTTTTGTTTTATCCCGATTTCCAATATTACTATTAGCCTCATATGGAATTTCAACAAAAGTTAGAAAATATTTTTTGCTTTCAATTAACCCTAAAAAAGTGCGTCAACTGAAATATTTAAGCAGTAGCTTTTCGTTTCGTTCAAATACTCATGACTCCGCCTCAGTTGGTATGGTGGTTTCCAGCCTCTAAGTCAACAAGTGGGCCCGGGTTCGCATCCCGGATAAGGTATGGAGATATTTAAGTTGTGCCAAGTATATGCGGAGAACGTGCTGGTTAAATCAATTTGAGGGTATGACTTTAATTTTATAGTAATTAAAGTAGGTTAAAAATAGGTATATGTACTAGAGGGTTAATACAGTAGCAATGAATTAAATATTGGTAACCCAATAATTCATTGCTACTGTATTGGGTTATTCATATATTTATCTGTGAAAAGGAGTGTACTTGCAGAAATATTTTGAATGAAAATACCGAATGAAATCCCTTTTCAATCAAATTAAAATTTTATACAATGCTCGAGAAAAATACATCAACAATATGTGCTGACTGAAGATTTTACAGATAAAAAGGTAAACAAGTTAAAGATACAGGTTAAGGTAATGTGAAATAGTAGAATATGGGAACGGAAGCATGGATTTAAAATAATATATCATATATACAGAATATCTATTTACATTTTCCGCAATTATAATAATTAAACGGAAACTAATAAGTTATTTAAGAAGCCACATAAGTCCTCTTGGCTTAGGTGAAGAGAAATTAAATGACACTGAACTATTACCTAACTGAATCTCAACCACACTATTGAAACAATCAATTAATTAACATAACTTAATTTTTTATATTTTATGCGGTGTTTATAAATAATATTTTCCTTAACCTTCTAATGCATGATTTTTTTTTGTCAAAAAAAGTTTTAGATCTTTGATGGTCAGCCATTTATGAACTTTTAAAAAAATCTCCTTTTACTGGAGCTTAATTATTTAAGTTAAAACATTGGCATCGTGGACTTAGCATCGAAGTCGAGTCATTCAACTTAGGGAAATCGTAGCCTTTTAATTGTATAGTACATAATTTTCTTCTTTAAATATTTAAATTTTTCTTCTAAAACAACAATATAGCTTCCAATAGATGACAAATTGTTAAAGTGGCCGAATGTCAACAACATTTTATAGTAATTAAAGTGGATTAAAATAGGTGTATACACTATAAGGACAAAACAGTAGCAATGAACTATTGGGTTTATCAAATATCCCTTGTATTCATATATTTATCTCTGAAAAGGTGCGTACTCACAGAAACGTTTGGCCGGTGTATCTCCCCCTGGATTTGTTCCAAGCTCCAGTCATTGCATCTCACCCAGAAATAAAATTGCACGCGATCTCATGCCGAAACTTGGACTTCAGTCTTAGACGGGCAACGTCACCAAGTCAAGAAGACGAGCACCAAAGAGAGATGCTGAGGAAAGAAGAGGTTTGACGAAGAAGAGACCAAGACTTCAAAGGTCAAGAGCTGCGGCGACTAACGACGCCAACCACCACCAAGATTCGGACGAAACTTCGAAGAAATCATGGGCTATTCCTCCTCGTTTTTTTTTCTAATTACTTTTTGTTCGCCAAAGAATATTCTTTTTTTTCCCAAGACGAATTTCAATCGTAGTTTACGCTTGCTGTAGAGGGTAGTGAAGTGATAGGCAACTTTGAGGTCAGCCCGTTAAAAGACACATGTAAACAGTGATCGAATTTTTTCTTGCTGTCTGCAATCATTTTTTCTCTCTCCACCCGCTTTGGCCCTCATGCTCCATTATCGCTTCTGCCTACTGACGATGGATGGCCAGATATAAATAAATTTTTATTGGATGGGAAATCGCGCTTTTTATTTCTTAATTTTCATCCTCTGTTTGGAGGGAGGTGGTCGTATTATAAACAGTTCACTTGACCACGTATTCAAGTCCGGATTAATGGGGTGAAATTTCAAATGACCTCGTCTCGTGGGTATATACTTAGCCTTTACTCTCTAAGCTTTTTTTTCCCCAACGGGGCTGCTTTTTGGTGGATTAAACCTTTTTGCAGAATCAGCATATTCCCAAGAACTGAGAGTCATTCTAGCGGCTCTTGCCAATTTTGACTCTGCGATTGCAATGAATCTCAGCTTTCTGCAGATGTTAAAATCTGCTGAAAATTAATTTTGCCAACAGAACCTAAGCCAAATGGGTCCTTTTAGATACCATATAATCATATGACATGCGAGCCGACCATTTTTGCATCCCGAAAATCTGCCGACCTCAGCCGGGGTTCGAGCCCGCAATCTTGGGCTTAAGAGAAAGGCAAGTAGTACCTCCAGCCACTAAGCTACTCTGGGGACGTACATAAATTACGTCACGCAAAATTTGGACTTTTTTGACCCCTCCCTCCCCCAATGTCACACTACGTCACGTTTGGTCAAACCCCTCCCCCTAAAATTACGTCACATTTGTCGCACTCCCCCTTTTTTTTAAAGTTAATTTTAGTATTTTCCTTTTTTTTAAGTGTTGCTTATGATGATCTTAAAATATTAAAAAAAACAAATTTCTTTCTTAAAATCGTTCTTATAAAAAACAGATTTTCCTTGCAAAATTGGAAGTTTTGAATCATTACGTCACGCAAGCGATTACCCCCTGCCCCTCAATTTCACGATTCGTCACGTTGTCGCATACCCCTCCCTCCCCTCTATGAGCGTGACGCAATTTATGTACGTCCCCTCTCAAACAAACTTTTCCTACTTAACTCCTTTCCAGTTTTTTTTTCCAGTAAAGTTTAGTATTATCCCTCCATTTAAAGAGTCAAATTCACCCCAATGAGAGACACATTAGCCAAACATTCATAATCAATACTTTAACAGAAGTTTTTAAAACATAATATCCTCCTTGATATGCCATATAATTACTAAATATAATATCCTCTATCAATTTGTGTCAAAAATTAAGAAATATAACTCAAAAATTTTCCATGAATTAAATACAGTTATATACCTTCAATCAATTTCAATAATGTTATCAAATTATCTTATTAAAAATATTATGAATTTAAAGAATTTGACTATAATATTAAATATATTTAAATGTTTGTATAATAAATAAATATAACTAATTAATGTATGAAATTCAACAAAAGCCCTTTTGTACTAAATTTATTAAAAAAAAACCCTCTCTACTCGAATCCACTTGATCGCTTGTTTGCAAAAACTACTTTTTTTGGAAAATAATCACGATGTTTAATTGATAAAGGTCCAAAAATAATAAAAAAAACATCATATTTTGTTTCCCTTAAAATTAATATTTAAAAAATATTTTCAAAGTAAAATGAAAAAGAATAACTTAGAAAACATGCCCCGGTGTCTCTTATAATTATGATAATAAATTAGTACAGGATTTCAAAAAAGAAAAAAAAATCAAAAAATTTAAAATAATATGATTTAAAAAAAATACCCTATTCTTAATTACCTAATGTGGGAGAAATAACTTAAATTTTTTTCAAAAGTTTGATTTTATACTCTATCTATATCATCAATGAATATTTAAAAAAAAATAATAATGGAAAAACTTACCTTACTTGAAGTGTCTTAATAATTTTTCACAAACTTTTGACGGAAATTATTGATAAATGTGTAAAGGAGTTTTGAGCAGACTTTTAAGACTTAGCATATAAACATCTAGATCACCTAATAACTGATGCATGAAAATGCTATCTTGGGCCTCTCTAGATCGTGACATTGCAACTTATGCCTTTCGATCCTGACATTAGCAAATAAAAAATATTCATGTCCAAGTAGACTAAGATTCAAGGGTATTTTTTTACGAATTTCTCAAGAACGATATTTAGTAGAAATACCTACGAATCTAATGTTATAATTTCCTTTTACAAGGCCCTTAACTTACTTGAGATTGTCTACTGTGGAACTGCACTCTTCGAGGCAGAATTGACACTGGCAATCAATCGCGCAGCAACTAAGAGTGTCTATTTGAAGAAGTCTTTATCAATGCAGTTTCTACACGTCTTCCTAACAACTATGCAAACCTCCTGCGTGAATGTTACAACGATTCGTCACTCCTTTAAACAAAAACTTAACTAGAACATTCCGGTCAAAGAGAGAGAGAGGGCAGGAGTGATAAGAAATGAGGGCTTTACAACTTAATACAAGACTTAGTAAGAAGTTTTAGGGTATTTTTTGGAAAGGTTTATGAAACAAACGTTCATTTGATTACCATCGATTAACGTAAAATTGGGACAACTTTGGACCAACAACAATACCTTGCAACTAATTTTTCTACTTTACTTTTATTTACTTCCAATCATCTAAAATGAAATACAAAGTAATGAAAATATTGAAATTGGGTCGAAAATCTGAAATGTAGATTTTGTGTTTTCTAATCATTTTAGAGAGTGCTTTACAAACAGCTTTACAAAGTGTGGGCTTTACAAACTTAATACAAGACTTAGTAAGAAGTTTTAGGGAATTTTTTTTAAAAAGGTTTCTTAAACAAACGTTTATTTAATTACCATAGATTAAAGTAAGATTGGGATAACTTTTGACCAACAACAAAACCTTAAAACGAATTTTTCTACCAGTCTTTTATTTACTTTCAATCAAACTAATATGAAGTACAAGGTAATGAAAGTATTGAGATTGGATCGAAAATCCGAAAGGGAGATTTTGTGTTTTCTAATCGCTTTGGAGAGTGCTACTGAATCTAAAAAAATTGGTTTACGAACATAAGTCGATCGATCTGAAATTAAACTTTACAGCTCGAACTAAAATAGCTACGGACTTCACAGTTGGCACACGAGTTCCTAGTACTTTGCTGTCATAATAAGGTTTTAGAGAAAATGGTGTAAGCGCAAAGGGTAGCTGCTAACGAACATTTTTGGTTTTAAAGGTATTGAAAAAATAACTGAAAACCGAAAATAATACAGCTTTCAAATTTGATACACTTGTTCATAGCACCTGCCAAACGCAATAATAAGGTGTCGCGGAATCACGGATGAACAAATCGTATCTACCAGAGAACGTTTTAGGTTTTAAAGTTATTGAAATTACCCGATAGTACCCCTATATTCAATTTAATTACCTTTAAATGTGTATTGATTAATTGGTAACAATTGAAAGGCGTGTATTGTTACACATCTCTAGTTTTACTTATAATTTAAGGCACTGTTGCTATTTTATACGAGGCAGGACTGAATGTGTTTCAATTAAGCGGGTGGGCTATTGCATTACCTAATTTTACATTAAGGCCACGGAAGCCCTTTGTAACGTCACGCTATCAGACCGGTTAACTATAGTTTTTCCAAAGTACGGAAATTCCTGCTCGCCGACTATACTTCTCACTTTCTGAACAGGTTTCATTTCACTCTTTCGGGACATCTGACAACCCGCACCGGACGGTTAGTGTGAAGTCACAAAGAGCTGCTCCTAAGGCCTTATTAGTTGAGTCGGACGTGATCCATCCGTTTTGTTATTTTAGTACCCCATTGATCTTCAGCCATACACGAGAGAGTTTGCGAAAATTTACCAAGAAACCTTAACAAATTTAAAATGTTAAAAATCAATTTAAATAATTTCAATTATGGGCGCCGCGTATAGAAAATAAACCATAATGATTGATGTAGTGCATTATAACATAAACGATATAATCTCCTTGCCAATCTAAGTTGGGTAAATAGAAATATGCTACGGAGAAGATCCTTCCGCGCATGTAAAGAGTTCCATAAATTATTTGTGAATCTAATCCAGAAAACATGTTTAAAACATTAATTTCGTTTAAAGGTCTAAAAGATTTGGATATTAATTGAGAAAATCTGGCAATTTTATCAGAATGAAAAATTTATTTTTGTTAAATTGTATTCAGATCATTTTGTATGTAAATATTACCTTACAAAAGTTTCCAACTAACGGAGCAATCGCGCTTTTCCCTCTGCCTTTTTACTCTAGGGTCATATGGGGGAATTATGGGTCAAAAAATTACAACATCCTATTTTTTCTAAAGTATGAAAGATAGAAAGATTTAATTTCGCATGGAGTAAGCTTAAATAATTTAGAATTTCTTTAAATAATCACTTTTCCTTAAATTTAATTATTATTACTTTTATTTTAATTATTGAGTGACCAGGAATTACCCCGGGTTTGGGCAATTATGGGTCACACATGGGGTAATTATGGGTCACCCACTTTTTTATAGTAATGCATGTCAAAAGTAAATTAATATTCCAAATTATATCATTTTTAGCACATAAAAATATTGTTTTAGCACATAAAAGTAATGAAAGCAAAACTTGGCATATTTTTATATGCCAAGTTAGAATTCTCTATGCATCTTTCCTCATACATGTATAATGAACCATCAAAAGAACTCTATTTTGACAAAAAAAAATATTCAATGGACTATTACAGCAATCCAAACTGAATTATATCGCACAAATAAATATTCTTTCAAAAGTTGTTATTTTAAATATAGTTTCTCATAAGTTTAACGCAATGGCAACAGTGAAAATATTGAATAAAAATAGAATGTTCATGCTATTTCAATGTAGATTAAATTTTTTTTATTTAAATTTTAAATAAACTTCTAATTTGAATTTTGTAATGAAATTTGGAATGCAGCCTAATCTGATTTTTTGCCTCAAAATGACGTATACCACTTAGCTAAAAAAAAAACTAAAAAATCAAAAAATATCACTGTCCCAGAATTACCCCAGTGACCAAGAATTACCCCAGTAAACTGGGGTAAAAATCACTATACCTTTAAAACTAATTTAAAAAATAATAATGAAAAAATTTATATAGGAATGAAAAGTTTAGACCTTTTCCTATTGAAAAATAGCACCAACAAAATAGTTAGTTCAAATATGTTTCTCCAGTATGGATCTTAAAAAAAAATCATGTTTTTCAAAGACTATCTTTTTTTAAGATGTTTTATAGTAGAGTAAAAAGTATTTTTTCTATTATTTGCTGCAGAGTTACATTGTTTTTGAACTTGATATAAGAAAATAGAATGTATAAGGATGACTTGGCACATTTTTTTTTAGTGACCCATAATTCCCCCATGTGACCCTATGTTTTTACCAAAGTTAGGCTGGGCATACTGAGTGTAGTATCATAGTTGTTTGTTATTATTGATATTATGGTCATCGTAATTAGTATTATAATTTTACGAGCAATGGTTTTGAAATTGTGTGCCTTTCTGAAGGGCGCTTTTTCCAACTGTGCCGCTTCCGCTGCTGACCGGAACACAAGAGTTTTTCCTTTTCCTTCCGCAAAATTCGCTTCGTCCTGTGACCTGGGATTTTGAAGAAAAAAATAAAGCTTTCGAACAGCTGGTAATTTTAAAAAAAACCTGTAACAATTAAGTGAATCAGCAGAATTAAGAAGAAAAAGAGTGAAATGCTTCTGCCTATACTCTTATTTCTTTCTATTAACTGCTGATTCGAAGTCTTCTATAAAATACTATGTAAGCATAGATAGAGCTGAGTAGGTTTGGTTGTTTTTCTTTTATCTACTGCTATATACGTCACGACTACTCAATATTTTCCACAACTTAAGTCATCAAGCACTTTCTAAAATTTTATTTTTAAATCACTAATTTATATTGCAAAAAATTAGGATAGATAAATAATAAATGTCTCATTAAGTATTGATTGGTAAAAATTACTTTTATGTTAAAACATTACAATAAATATATTAAACCATTAGTAAAATTTACGTATTACATTTAAGAGCGTACCCCCAGTTTACAATTGACTTTTTTCAGTTGACATTTTTCATCAGGGGCGTAGCTACCGCCGTATCAGCCGTATCAACTATACGGGGCCCCCGGGCCACGGGGGGCCCCCAACGTGCGTAAGCAAAAATTAATAAAAACTTTGTACAAACTTAATTTAATTTCGAAAAAATATATATAAACGTGAAGAATGCAAAAATATGATTAACATTTTAGAGAGTTATGATTTCTTAGTGCTTGTCACATTTCATGAAAATAATGACTTACAGAAAACTAGTATGTATTTTATTAAGTAGTGTGCTTTTGAATAGACTGTGCCAATTAAGGAATCAAAATTTATTCAATAGTTTGCTAAATGAGTCCAAAGATTTAACAAAAGAGAGGAGGGTAAAAACTAGTTTTAAAAACAAAAGGCGAAAGTTTAACGAAGCGTTTTTTTGGATGAGTTATCACAAGATGAGAGAATTTCAGACCCAGAATCCTTTTTCAAAGTCAATGAATACTATTGCTGTTTAGATATATTAATTTCTCAAACTAAACCAAGATTTCAGAGAATTTGTTACCTGAGTACTTTGTTCGAAATATTACAACCAGATAAACTCCTGTCTTCTTCAAACGAAGAGATATTAAATGCTTTCGGAAAACTTTCTGCTAAATACAGTAAAGACATCTCAGTTAACTTTATGACAAATTAAAGGCTCTAAAAACATGCTTAAAATCTTAAATTCAAAAAGTTCATTACATTGAGGAACTCATTGAATTATTGCTGATAAAATTCAATAATCTTGCATCGAGTTTTCCCGAGGTAAGCATGATTTGTATTCTTGACCCTTCCAGTTACAACCGTAACTGCTGAAAGAGGTTTTTCAAAATTAAAACTGATAAAACAAGAAGTTCTAAAAGAACTAAAATAGCCTACTTTCCTGTCACTTAATACTAAAATTCTTATCTTGGAAAAACTAGGTTCGTTACAGTAAGTGACATCAACAACCGTTTCTACATTAAATTTATATACATTAGAATAAATATCACTAAACACAGTATCCAGCTATAATTTCAACTTCTAAAGCCAAATATTTTCATTAATTTTCTATCGCCAATAAAATAAATATTACTTATCGTCCGCATAATTATTTGCAGTTATAAAAAATATTTAATTCTTCGTAGAACAAAAGCCATAAAACTACTCCAAAATTCACTTAAAATAGAAAATGTATATTAACAAGTAGGTTTGTAACATAATCTGTCTTTTTTCCGCTTCCACACAACAGTTGTGTTTAACAGGTAAAAAGGCGCCAAACACAGAATTGATTCTATATTAAACATTTACCCGCTAAATTCGGCTAGTTTTATTTATTTTATTTCAAAAATTAAATAATTATTACGTAAATCGTTTGCAAACATTTATATTTCAAAGAATAAATATGTAATAGTTCTTGCTTTGAAATAGAATGAAAACATTGCATACCATTATACAACGAAGTGAAAGATATTTGACGTCATTTCAAACTGATCGATGTCGCAAAAGTAAATTTATTTTAATTTATTGTCTAAAAGAATTAAAGTTTCTCGAGTGATTGTTACGATGGCAATGGTGATTTAATTCTAATAAAAATGGCCTCCTATGCTTTTTAAATGAGCGTTAAATTTTGAAGTTTTTTAAATAATAATTCGAATTCTAAGTACTAAATACTTTCTAAAATTTTCAATGTATTCCCATTTCGATACGCAGAATTTTTTGGCGTATCTCACTTGTCCGTAGCATTTGTAGTTTGCAACAGCGATTAAAATAACTCGAAAATGGATTTCAATGGTAATTCAATGGGAAATTCGTCGACAAATAGTAGATTTACGTCCGTCTGATCGTACAAACAGACGGACTAAAAGTATGAAAGTTGGGTGTCTGAGGTTATGCCTTTCTAATAAAAAAAAGAATTTTTAAGAACGGATTGATAGAACTGATTTTGGATGGGGGGTACGGACAGACAGACGGACGGACGGACATCGACAGCATGTCAATACCTACTTTTTCATTTTTTTTTTGAACTCTTCGAATTCAAAAAAAAGTAGGCTAAAAAATTACCTAAGCACTTCGATGGGATAGGAACGCCTGTCAGACTTGTCACTATTATCCTTAGAGGTAGAAACTTTAAAAAAACTAAAGTCATCATCGGCTATAAATGATTTAACAAATCAGTTTGCCGAAAAAAGGCAAGGAGAGTGTATATTTAATTTGAATTGTTTGTAAAAATTTTGGAAAAAGTGACATAATTATGATAAATGAATATTTCTTTTATGATAAATGAATATTTCTTTTGTGAGAAATCTTTACCCTTCTTAAGGGCCCCCAGACAAATTTTTATACGGGGCCCCACCAAGGCACGCTACGCTTCTGTTTTTCATTCTCTCTTTATAAAAGATCCAAGGCTACAGTATTGAACTATTTATGTATGACTAATTAAAGTTCAATGAAAATAAATATTATAAACTTAAAGCTTAAAAGGTTGCAAGGTTTTTAAGCGGTAAGGATTATGTAAACAGTATTCAAAAATGGGTCTTTGATGAGATAAAAATAAGCCAAAATATTCAAAACTCTGTTAAATATCAACTCAAAAATCAAAGTTGATTCAAGAAGCAATAGTAAAGCTATCACAAAAGCGCGATGATGGGGCAGCCGATATCCTATCATCCCGCATACTATATTTACTTGCTATCATATTAAATGGGTCGGGAAACTCCTCTGACTAACACACAACAGACCGAGGCAGTTGTAGATCTCTGCGATCACAAATTATGCGCGATTCAGATTCGATATAGAACATCAGATTTGCTTTTGAGATTGCGGTATCATTTAGAATGAAGCCTTCGTAAAAGCACTGTCCATCGGTGAAAAAGTAAAACCTTTTCGTTTAGTGCCAGCATATGGATGTATGGTCCCGCAACGTGAGTGACCAGTGCTTTAGAATTAAGACTTGAAAATTGCGCAATTTGTTGTGGGTGCAAATAAGAAAGCTGACTTGCAAATTTTTACGACAAGGTAAAAAAGGATATGGTCCACGAGGAGCGCACTCGGGAAATACAACCGATTTTCCACAGATTCTTGTTCAAGGTATATATTACTTGATTTTAAATTAAAGATTTTAACACCGAAGTATTTCAAATTGATGACGTCGCTAATGGTAAGGTAATAACGCATTTGTTTGGAATTCAGAATAGAATTGAAGCAATAGTGTATATTAATTTTTTTTAACCTTAGAAATATGTACCTGTTTAAGATACTTTAGCCCGAAAGTAATATACACTCTTAAACCAAACACTCCTAATTTAACTCAGTCTGAGTGGATTTCACTCCTCCAGACTGGAAAATGCACTTCTCCTTTTGGAGTGGATCCTTTGTGTGTTAAACCTCCGACAGGATCACTCCAAACGAGTGATTTTAACTCAGTCTGAGTAAATATGCATGCCTTTACGGTGTTGAAAATGCACTTCTCCAACTGGAGTGTATTTCACTCTTTTGTTTAAGAGTGTAGATCACTTTTATGAATGTTATTAAAAAGAGAGGGTACGCGGCTATTGCCACGTATCTTCTCTGGAACATTTGTACTTCAACTTGAAAACGCAAGTCTCTCTTCAATGGCTTCGTGTTTATCTATACAGGCTTAGCGAAAGTCATGTATTCACTAAGCTAAAACTCAGCGTGACCACTTATCCCTTGTCAACACCTATGCACGAAGGACTTACAGCAAAATCTTTTATGTAAAAACTACATCTCAAGTTGTTTATCTGTGTACTATAAATAAAAATGCCAATGCATTGACATTGATTAGGAAAAATTTCAAAGATTAATCAAACAATTCTGACAAATGTATTAGGAAAAATATTCGTTTTCGTAGTACCATATGAAATCTTCACAATACGAAAAAAATCTTACAATTAACCCTTTCAGTCCCAATGACAATTTTGCATCATCATTTTAGAATTTTTTTTCTGATCGTCTATAGAAATTTATGATATCAAAAAGCACGTCATTCGATTCTTCAAACTTGTTTCTATTAGAATATATACATATATTAATCCCGATAGATGACAGCCCTATTATATATTTTTAAATTGTAACCAAAAACATGAGGATGCCAAACGGCATCACTGGGGCTGAAAGGTTAATGCAGTTGAAGCGAATATGCTGCTCCCAAAGAGTCACTCTTCTTTGCAATTTTAGTCATAATTCATTCTAGCTAACATACATTTTGATATTATTAATCACTCTACAACATTATCAGTTAATTGGTTAACAATTTTAGTTACCCATTATCTGTATAAGGTCTTATACAGGGTGTCCTAAAAGTTCCCGTACTGACGATTCGTGAATTTTTTACACGCAAAACAACAAACTTTAAAACATTGTTTTTATGCTTATGGTGTAAAGCCCTTTTAATAATACGTAGGAAAAAATTTGGAACTTACATTTATATTAAATGATCAAATTGTCCACCCCTTTCATCGAAGCACACCTGAAGACGTTTTGCGCATATTTTTAGAAACGCGTTTTAAGATGCTGGGAGTGACCTCTTGTATCCTTAGCATGATGGCATTTTTCAGATCCTCTATTAATTGTGGATTATCTTCATAAACTTTGTTCTTTAAATATCCCCACAGAAAAAAAAAGTCAGGTACACTAAAATTAGGGGAACGAGATTTCTTGAGAAGAGTCGATCGCCAAAAAAAATGTTGAAGCATGTCCATGGTTTCATTACTTGTATGGCATGTTGCACCGCCTTCTTGGAACCAAGAATCTCATTCATTCACTTCTAATAATGCAGCTAATTGTTGGAAAAGTTCTCTGTATACAGTTCCATCAACAGTTGACTCGAAAAACAGATTGCAATATCCTTCGTTGAGTTTCTTGCACAAAATCTGGTGTCACAATTTTCGGTCTGCCACTTCTGTGTTATCTTCCACCGAACCTGATTTCACACGAAATCTCTAGACGAGTTTATATAGAGCATCTTTACTCGGAATAGCATCAACTGGATATTTATGTCGCCAAAATTCTTTACATCATTCACTATGATTTACATCCAAAATGAGTTTCAAGCATCGCAATTATCTGAATGCGTGAAAAATCGTATTGCAATGAAGAACAAAATGACATAGAATTTTATTACAGAACAACTTGAGCACGAAAAAAACCAAGCAATAAAAACAAAATATTTGATGAAATAATAAGCAGGCAATAAAATTCATTATTTGAAAAATTATACACGGATAATGATTTTTTAAAGTTGGAGTACGGGAACTTTTAGGACACCCTGTAGTTATAGATATTTAAACTATTAACATCTTTATATATTTCAATTGCAATTGCTAATTTTTATAAAGCTAGTAAATTCTAAACAGTACTTAATCCTTCAAAATACTTTTAATATGTTAGTTATATCATTCATTTGTTACCATTTATCAAGAAATTTCATCAGATCCCTTGGGGATAGCTAAATGCCTTAATTGGTAATACTGACCAACATAGCAACCCAGCATCATGTCTTACATTATTAAAAATATAGTTCTTGTGTAATAAATATTTCCAATTAACCATAAATTAAATAGTAAATTCTCAAATGTGGTGTTGCTGGTTTGAAATCGTCGTCAAATTATAACTGGCACATTTCCCGCATTTGACGTCAATTATTAACTTAAAAAAATAATACTATTTTATAGATGGAGTAAAAGATTAGTTAATTTTAGGTTTTTCTCAAAATAGATACAAGTAATGAATACGAAAAAAGAAAAAAAGCTCGAAAACTATATCAAGATTTCATTTTTATTGGGGATAGCGAAATGACCTGCCATAATTGAACTAATGGAGATAGTATGATTGCTTGTTTGAATGATCTAAAATTTTAAATTTGTCTCATTTTTTCAATAACATTATCCAGCATCAGACAAACATTGCTGCAAGACAAAATACCTACACCTATTAAACTGCAAAAGTCTAGCCAGACATGATACAAAACGCATATTCTAAATATGATTATTGGGAAAGGTATAGTTTATACTTAAATTTTGTTTAGATAATATAAATAAAATACATGTTCACCAAACACACTTAACGATCAGAGATACACGTTTCATACTATTCATTAAAAGTTCTAATCATTTTAACGATGTGATGCACTTTTGCCGAAAAACTTTTCAGATAGGAAAGTCGATACCATGGGAATAGATAAAGCAATATTCTGAGATGATAAGGTCACCTCCGATATGAAGATGGATTTTCTTAAAGGCGCCTCAGTTTGTGTACATGGATGTCTGGCTAATCGCACAAACTGTTCACTATATGGAATTATTGGAGTCCTCCACAAATTTGCATTTCTATTTATATACTTAAGTCCCCAAAATCAGAGCTTCCTAGATTTTTTTTTATTAACATCTAATTGTCAATCCAAAGCACATTACACATTGGTTCGTAGAGTTTGAAATGAAATTCATTAAAAAATTTGTGTCTCATTTTTTTGCTACACATAAAAGCATGCAGAAACTAAAAATATGCATATAATTTTAATTGTGTCTAAAAATATGGAACCATATAAATAATTTAAAATAAAATAGTAGTCTTGAAAGACATTCGGGAAAGATGTAGGTTTCATTATACAGTTGCACATACTAAATCAGGGATGCAAAGTGTGTAAAGGGTTAATACAAAAAAGTTTTTTCACGTTTTTAGGTAATTTTTTTACGAAACAAATTAAGTTAAATTCTATTCGAAATTAATACCTTACACAAAACAGGATTTTCTTTTTCCCCCTAGCTAAATGTAATATTTATATCAGTTTTATTCAGACTTATATCAGTTTTAGTCATATTTATATAAGTTTTACTTCAGTCGTTTTTGTTGTGTGCATATCCTATTTCATAATTTCATTTTTACATTCCATAATAGTCAACGTTATTTGACTCTCTGGAAAAAGAAAGCCAGTGTCAACAAAATATTGATATAGACAAAACTGGAAAAAGCTGATCTTATAAAACAACTACAACAGAAAACGCGTGTTATATTTAAATACAAGTTTTTAGTTGACGTTTTCATTACTTGTTCAATGCACACGTACATCATCCGAATTTTCTTTTAAAAAATATCGAGTTAGCGAATAGCGAACTATCTTTACGCGGCATTTAATATAAGCTCCCTTTTTTCGGTTACTTCTAATTAATTTCCAAAAATAGTTTATGAAGTAAAAAAAGTACAAATTGATTAAGAACGTCCGAAAATGTATAAAAATTTTGTGCTAACTAATATTTAAACAATTTATAACAAAGAAAATTAGAGACAAAACGGGCAGGGTGTCTACTCAAAAAAGGGAGAGGTAAACTTTCGGTGAATTGATGAAACATTTTTTTAAATAAAATTAATATTTTTGTTTTGCAGTAGTCTTTTACGAATTTAATAATTACAACATATAACCAAAAAAATACATGGATATTTCAAAATGTATAATGATTTTTCTAGGTTTTTCACCCCCAAAAGGAAGATTTCCTTAACATTTTCCAGTCCGAAGCACATTACACATTGGTTTGTAAAGAGTTTGAAATAAGATTTATTACATTTTTGTGTCTCTTATTATTATTTATTATTTTTTTGGCAACACGAGAAAGCTGCCAATAAATTTCAACAATTAATCTTAATGTATATTTTTTTTAAATATACGAACCCTGTAAATGTATTTTAAATATTTTATGATGCGAAAACAAGCGTCAAAAACAAATAATACCTAGATAACATATATTAGGAAATTTTTCCTTTTGTAAGATAATTTTTGACTAATATCTTAAATATATAAAAGATTCCATTCATAAAAAGATTGAATCAAGATACTAATTTAAATTACTTTGCATCAAAATATGTTTTCTTACTGTAGGAATTATTTTTCAAAAAACCTAACATCTGAGACATTAGTAAATAGTCCTACGATAACTATGTAGTATTAGAAGAGTAATCAGATAAAACATTGCTAGCTACACAAAGCAGGGATGATAATACTTCAGATAGGTATTCAAAAATACAAACAAATGCGTACGCCAAACGCCAATATCTTTGTTTATAATGTTAGCTATACTATAGCTTTAGATAACCAGAAAGGGGGGTTGGGGGAGGGTAATCATTAAATTCATTGACTGTATGCATATAAGATACAACTATATTTGTACTTATAAGTGATTGTAAGTGGAAATGGAAGATGGTTCCGTCAAGATCAGATTTGCATGTGCAAAATATAATGATACAGTTTGTTTGGTTTTGACAAGGATTAGTTAAAGAAAAGCGGTGAAAGTGTAGTTTTAAGAAAAGTGGATAGTTCAGTTCATAAGAACTTAGTAGTTATGAATGAGAAAGTGTTTCTAGGCTCCGAAAAGATTTTAATAAATTTTAGAAGAAAAAAATCAATAAACACCGCTTAAAATACAATGCAAACCAATGAATGTAATTTATTAAAATTACTAATACTACCTACATAATGATTTAATTAATAAAATTTTTATTGCCACATACGTTATTAATACAATTATTATTTAAATTGTCAATATCTGGAATGGGCCTGGGAAGGAAGTAGGTAGGGTTAGGTTAGGTTTGAAATATCGTCGCACTAGAGCTACACGGGGGCTATTGGCGACCGAGGAAGGGGGGGGGAGAATCTTAAAGTTCCCTTTTCATAGTTGCGCGCCTGACGACGGTTTTCAATGCCGTCTTCAAAAAACCTCGGAACATGCAATTTGTAAAATTTAAATTACGTAACAATACATTCATTTGCACTTCACATTTAATTTAAAATAGGTTACTTCTAACAGTTTATTTTTTTTAAAAAAATAGTTCAAATAAATGGTACATTACAATTTTTAGCCTACTTTTCTTTTTTTTTTAATTCGAAGAATTAAAAAAAATAAAAAAGTAGGTATTGACATGCGGTCGATGTCCGTCCGTCCGTCCGTCCGTCCGTCTGTCTGTCCGTCCGTCTGTCCGTACCCCCCTTCCAAAATCGGTTCTATCCATCCGATCTTAAAAATTCTTTTTTTGTTAGAAAGCTATGACCTCAGAGACCCGACTTTCATACTTTTTGTCCGTCTGTCTGTAAGAACGGACGGACATAAATCTACTATTTGTCGACGAATTTCCCATTGAATTAGCATTGAAATTCAATTTCGAGTCATTTAAATCGCTGAATTTAACTACAAATGCTACGGAAAAGTGATATACGTCAAAAAATTCAGCGTATCCAAATGAGAATATATTGAAAATTTCAGAAAAGAATTCGAATTCTAAGTACTTCAATTACTTAAAAAACTTTAACATTTAATGCTCATTTAAAAAGCATAGGAAGCCATTTTATTAGAAATAAATCAACATTGCCATGGCAACAATCGCTTGAGAAACTTTAATTCTTTTAGACAATGAATTAAAATAAATTTATTTTTGCGACATCGATCAGTTTGAAATGACGTCAAATATATTTCACTTCAAGATTCTGTATGTAGGTAAGCAATGTTTTTATTCTATTCAAAAGAGAAAAATATTACATATTTATTCTTTGAAATATAATTTTTTGCAAACGATTTAAGTAATAATTATTTAATTCTCGAAATAAAATAAATGAAACTAGCTGAATTTAGCTGGTAAATGTTTAATATAGAATTAATGCTGTGTTTGGCGCCTTTTTACCTTTTAAACACAACTGTTGTTTGGAAGCAGGTTAAGTGACAGATTCTGTTACAAACCTACTTGTTTATTTACATTTATTATTTTAAGTGCATTTTGGAATAGTTTTATGGGTTTTTTTCTACGAAAAATTAAATATTTATTTATAACTGCAAATAAATCATGCGGACGATAAGTAATATTTATTTTATTGGTGATAGAAAATAAATGAAAATAATGGCTTTACGAAGTTGAAATTATAGCTAGATGCTGCGGTTAGTGAAATTTATTCTTTTGTATATAAATTTAATGTAGAAACGGCTGTTGATGTCACTTACTGTAACGATCCTAGTTTTTTCAAGATAAGAATTTTAGTAAGTATTTAAGTAACAGGAAAGTAGGCTATTTTAGTTCTTTTAGAACTTCTTGTTAATTTTCCGACTTATTTTTTAAGCCACCATATAAAGTTCATTTTGATATTAGAGAGCTGACAAGAGAAAACTGCGTTCAAATCGTACTTTTAACGTCTACGAGATTGTATTCTTTCAAAAAGAAGTCATTTGGACAACCTAATAAAGAAGCTAAATTTTTTTAATAAAAGTAACACAAAATTGAAAGTTACCCCAAATGTTGTTTCGCGATGTTTTATGCTACATGTGGGGTGAGGTTATGTTATTTAATGATCGTCGCACTAAAGCTACAAAAGGGCTATTGGCGGCGGGCTTCATATTTTGCAGAACCACGGTCACCTGACAAGCCGACACCCGAGTGCTTTAGTAGGCACCAGCACAACTTTTAAGGGTGACTTTTCTAGCACATTTAACATGCACTCCAATACTATCCGTCGGACGTAGGCTGCGCAAACCATTTATAGGTCGGCAGTTATTTTGGCTATGCCCGAACCTGGGGCTTTTTGCTTGCAAGGCAACCGCTTTAACTGGGCTCCCTAGCCCGCTATCTGTGTGAAGTACATGATACTGTTAATAACAAAAGAATCGAAACCACTTACCGTTTTTCTTGATGTGTTTTGCCAAATGACCACACAGCTCCGTTCTTTAACAGAGAGGAGGTGCTAACTTCCGTTTCCTTAGCGACTTCCTCTGCCGCGTGCCTCGTTGTGAGCAATTGCAGCAATGTCGCGAACCTTCAAAACTTTCTGTTTTTATTTTGATGGACTTTGTTTGCTTCCGAGCTCGAGACCTTTCGATATAGTTTGGGCTAAGAGTGATTGACCAGCCCCAAATTAATTTTTTACAAATGATTTTTTATTTCTTTTAGCTTAAGAAGTTGAAAAGACATTGGAAAAGAACGGATAGATTGATATTGATTTAAGTCTATAATAGTGTAAGTTAACTCATTCATTGAAATTATTATTTTAAAAAAATCACTTAAATAAGCTAATCAAAAATGCATTATATAAAGGGTGTAGTTTCGAAACTCCGATTCTCAAAATATAACCAAGATATCGGGTCTAGAATGTTCATTTGCGACTGTTAATAATAAATTATAAATTCAGTTTGGCGAAATTGACAATGAACGAATCTGACCCTATACCACCGGTTGTGCTTTGGGGAATGTGTGTTTTGAAAATGCACATTTCATATAGTAAATACGGTAAACAAAATACCTTAAAGCTGACACCGGCAAAGTAGACAATTCTCTATCTGACAAACAGTTTCTTTTGGTAGGGAGTTAGACAGGGCCGGATTTAAAGATTTACGGTCTGTAGGCTACGATTGATTTGCCGCCCCTGTCACAATATTCTCCCCCTTTGGGGAAATGTAGCTGGTTAGCTGCAAAATAGGGTGGTATGTGCTGTTTAAAAGACACACATATTAGAATCATCTATGTACCTTTACATACTAAATCGGAAGCGAAATAAGCGAATTTTTTTAAACTGCTCTACTTTATTTTTAACTTCGAAATCCAGGAGGAAGGGGTGCAATTGCTCTCGCAGTGACCATGTCTGCTGCGAAATATAAGTATTATATTCACGTTAATGATTTAAGCATTAATTAATGCAAATTATTTGTTTTCTTTCTCAAGAATATTCATCTTTATAATATTTTTTTATGCCGAATGCCGCTTCAATTGATCGTAAAATTTGCCACCCCCGAAAATTCGCGCTCTAGGCTACATCCTACTTAGCCTATTTAGAAATCCGGCCCTGGAGTTAGAAGATGCATGTCCAAAGTATGCATCTTCGATTTTCCTATGTAGCCATACCACTACTTTCAGAAATGAAATCGTGCGAAAACTATGAAATATTTAACCCTTTTGGGTCTGGAGAATTATAAATAGGTAATTTAAATCATAACAAAGTGTAATAAAAATCTTGCTCCATAACCATTAGCAGATTGAAATATATTCAAAATTGGAAAATAAAATTGAAAGACGTTTGGTAAACAAGCTTTTTTCCAGGTGTATATTAAAAAGATAAAATACCTTTAGTTCATCTTACCGGTTTCCTACTACATTTTAAATAGTAAAATTTAAAAATTTTATGCAGAGGAGTACAATACTGCCAATTCAGGAGTTAACAAACACAAATGTACTTATTGTATACCTTCTGAATAAATAGTAAAGCTAAAATTAAAGCCTTTTTTAAAATCTAGATCATGGACCATCAATTTAAAAAATAAACCTTGTAGATCAATTAAAAGACTTTTTTCAACAGGGCTGCTTCATTGGCCGCTTAGCCTTTGCAAACTTGGCATGTTCCCTAGAACTGAGAGCCATTTTTGCTTATATCACCTTCTAGGCTGCTCGGCTACCAATTTTGACGCTCAGATAGCAATGAATCTGAGCTCTCTGTGGATGTTAAAGCATGCCAAGATTTAAGTTTGCTGAGAGAACCCAAGCCAAATGTATCTTTTACACGCCGCATATTAATATTACATGCATGCCCACGATTTTAACATCCAGAAAAGCTGACTTCTTAGTCGGAGCTTGAATACCAAAACTTGGGCTTATGCGGCGGACATGTAATACCTATCAGCAACTAAGCCTCTAAATAAATACTAGCTAATTGCAACAAACCAGAATATCAAAAATCTGGGAACAAATAACTGTCCAATAGAAACAATTATTTTTAAGAAGCATATGACTTCCAGACAGGAAAATCTCAATTTTTTTTTTTAAATTTAATTCTTCAAATTTGAAGAACACTCTTATCTATTGTAATCAAGAACTAAAACTTTGTATGGGGATTAATAAAAAATTCAAGAGTTTTATAAAGGCACTTAGACAAAAAAATATATAAAATCCAGGAATTTTTCAGATGACCTTGATTAAACAAAACAAGGTTGGACTCCACAGGAGTTTTTTTTTATCAATAACCCTTTAAAATATTTTCAGGACCAAAATAAATATTTTCATAATTAAATTAATTTAATCGATCCTGCTAATTTTTTTATTGGAAATATGGAAAATACAGTAAAACTTCTACAACAGATAACACCTATCCAACGACCACACAAACACACGAAAAAAATTTTAAGACACTGTTTTTTCCTCCTATTGTACACACTTAGTGTTAAAAATAAATCTTGAACGGACTAGACCATACCTCCGGTTACAACTGAATTTAAGGTCTCATTTGTAGGTAACTTTTCCAAAAAATAAATCTAGCTTTTCTGCTACTGCTGTACATTGTTGACCCTTTTTGTATTTTCGTTATTATACAGACACAATGAAATGTTGGAACAAATTCTTCATCGATGGCAAAGACTTGGCATAAGCCTCACTGATTCATTGGCCGCTTAGCATTTGCAGACTCGGCATATTCCCTAGAACCGAGAGGCATTTTTTGTATCACTATCTAGGCGACTCTAGCTACCAATTTTGACGCTCAGATTACAATTGATCTGAGCTCTCTGTAGATGTTAAAGTATGCCAATATTTAATTTTGCTCAGAGAACCCACGGCAAAGGTATCTTTTACATATACCACCATATTCATATTACATGCAGCATGCCAACGATTTTCCCATCCAGAAAAGCTGACTCCTTAACAGGAGCTTGAATACCAAAACTTGGGCCTATGTGGCGGAGAAGTAATACCTCAACGAATATCAGTGTAAAGTCATGTGGATGGATAATCTCTAGTGATTAGCCATCTCAGGTTTATGGAGGGAAGGGTAATTAGGGGGTTGTCAGTGTCTAGTAAGGGAGAAGAAGGAGTCCACCTGATGAAATCATTCAACGGGCGGTCGAACCTTAAAAACTTTCAATTTGTGAAGCATGAAAAACGATTCAATAGTCTTTTTTTTTCAGAACTTAATGGAAATTAAACAAATTGGAAGAAGAGGCACTTTCCGAAAAATTGAAGGGGAAAGAAATGGAATAAGTAGAAATTTTCTCTTTTTTTTAATTTAAATATGCATTGTACAAAAATACAACCAAGTTTGTGGATATAATTAAAATAAGTAAAATGAAGATTGTATATTTTCTGAATTTTGATTACTGAACCAGTATTTACAACAACAAAACAAAAAAAGATTTTAACTTTTTACGCAGCTCAGTGATAATACCTTCTCACAAACAGACCCCCTTACCCTCAATCACCCATTTTAATCCGAATTCAGGGTGGTCGCTCCCGAGAAGTTTTACTGAACAGGCAGAAAAAAAATAATGCAAGACTGATCGATAGCAGAAGAAAGGAATAAAAGAAAATTATGAAAATTGTTAAACAATTAACATCTTTTGAAGAGAAAAAAATCAGTTAATAAAGTTTATGTTATTTTATTAGGTCATTCAATACATTGTTCAAACCAGCAAGAAAGAGACTTATTTACATATGAGTCAGTGGAACACTTCAGCTTCCATTTTTCGATAATGATTCTTCCGATTTTCTTTCCCATATCTACAATACCAAATAAATATAACTTAATTCAAATACAAGAATGTCATTGAATATATCGCAATATAAACTTTCACATCTTAAAAAAAATAGTTTGTAAATTACCACCACAATACAGGAAATAGCACCCAACACAACAGATAAATAAAAAAAATGAGGGAAAATGTGCCATTTTTTTAACCCTTTAATTCCCAATGACAATTTGGCATCATCACTTTAGATTTTTTTTTCTGATCATCTATAGCCATTTATAATATTAAAATGCACATTATTCAATTCTTCAAACTTTTTCTATTAGAAAATATTTTTTATCAATCCCAATTGATGTCAGCCCTATTATTTTTTAAAAATTATGATCAGAAAGATGATGCCAAATGGCATCACTAGGACTGAAAGGATTAAAATGACACATGGTTAATTGTACAAGTTTTAGTAAAAAAAAACACATTTATCCCATTACAGGGTGGTTAGTTATTACGATAACTAGTAATACAGTACTATAATAATTTTCTTTAAGGTTTTGCCTAATGTTATAAGCAAGACATTGTAACATCACAATCTATAAAAGATTCAAGAGACAACCCTTTTGTTATTAAAGATAATATTATATAAATGCTCGAAAGCAATTATCATTATAAGATTATTACAACCAGAAAGAAACTCAATAAAGCTTCTTTCATAAAAAAAATTCTCTATTTAACATCAAAATGCCTATTGTAACTTACATTGTATAATTTTAGTCTTGCATATATGTTTAAAAAAACAACTTGTTCTTTCAAATAATAAAATTTTAATTAAAAAAATTAATAAAAGGCAATTAACTAATTAATAAATGTTTATTTTGTTGCAAAGATATTCAGATTCATCAATGTATATTGTATGTACCAACATTACAATTCCTCTTTATGTGGATAAGGTAATTATTTAAAAAAAATTGTGTTTTTTTAGCACTAAAAAAAGTTAGCACAAGTATATATTACTTGTACAACAATCACAAAAAAGTTTCCAGCATGAGCATGTACATTTTGGAACTGATGAACTGTTTCCTGAAAAATTCTAAGATCCCTAACACATTAAAGGTCTCCCTAGAATATTGTCCATTTATTTAAAGCTTTTTTTTTTCATAATTAACATTATAGAACAAACATTTACCTGTATATATGCTTCGGATAAAGTGATCATAGGAGGGAGAATCTCAGTAACATGCAAATCTTGCATCTCGTACCATTTTCCAGAACCCTAAAAGGTAAGTTTGTGACCTCATTAGAAATCATGTCTAATGTGTGTTTACAAAAAACAGTCAAACTATCATAAAAATTAAGAAAAAGTATTAAGAATCGAAGAGTACAGGGGAAAACACTGCTTGATTTCGTAGAAGGCTTTCCTCAATAGGCCTCTTTGGCGATGATAGCGAGAAATCGCCTAAACTGGTGTAAAGAAACCAGTTACTGACTTTGTTTTTCTTTTTTCGCAACCCTGATTCACGTCAGAGATCAGTGGACACAAAACACACGTTTGTACCGAGAATGAAGAACCTAAAAGAAAACCAGTTTCCTGTCACCAATCTTCGCCAAGCAGACACAATTACGGGAAGACTACTCCTAATAAATCAAGCGGTTCTTCCCTTCTGCCTTTCAATTAACCTTGAACCTTGTTAAAACGAACTAAAAAAAGAAGGTCAAAATATTGTTATTGCCCCTTTAAGAAACTTAAATTGCAGAAATCATACAGGTTAAATGAGAATAAAGAATGCAGTGAAGAACTTTTTACCGGCTCTTGTTATCTTGCTTTTCATACTGTTTTAATTGCAGTTAGATAGGACAGCATGCTGAATGTGAAAATTTGTCTCTAAACTTTTTTTCTAACAATGGTAATTAATTGTTGTGCTTTATATTTATACAAAACAAAAAAAAATGTATTTAAGAGAACCATTTCCTGTTTATTAACTGACAGAAATGCTAAAAATGGATCCGTGAATCCTGGAGTGAAAAAGCCTTTACAAATCAAGTATTATATCGAGATACAGGATGTTCACTCTTTCTTTAACACAGTCTAAATACAAGATACTAGGTACCTTACCAAGTGAAAGACACTCAAGTGTGTTCTGCTGTGGGCAGGTAAACTGCAGTAACTTCCATAATGACTTGGACCATTGTTGCAAACACTCAATTACCTGAATCATTAAAAAAACAAGCGGGAAAGCAATTGTTTCAGAACAAAAATGGTACAACTCATTGCTGCAATTACTGCAGTTTACCTGCCCACGACAGTGTTGCATGAAATAACATGTACCGTCAGAGCGGGTATCTTTGGCGACGGAGGGCAACTTTGGTAAACGCGTCGGAAAAGGATTTGTTTCGTAATTTCTCTTCATAAAATCATCCCATCTTAAATTGTTTGACATTTTTGAAAAGGTGGAAACATTGCTTTTCATTTCATGTACAAAAAATATCATTTTAATTTTGGCATTACCACAAATGACATTTGTATTCTTACAAGCATTTAATGACAAAAATCTATTTCGTCCAACTTTTGTCTGGAAGACTTAAAAATATTAAAAATAGCTAAATAAAACATTCTATACTATTCTTTTATTTATGGGGATGAATATTACACCATTTGTTTTAATGTAATTTGAATACTTTTTATGCCATATTTAATTATTGGTCACTGAGAAACTATACGGATATATTATTTTTTCCTTTTATAATAAAATTGTTGGCTTTTTATAAAGGTATTTGTTATTAAATATTGTTCGCAAAAATAAGTTACAATCAATATTGCCCGTAAAGTGTAATGTCATTCCATGGTAAACTGCAAATTGCAATGTAAATGTTAAGTTATATAACATTTTCAATACCTATGAATCATATAACTTTGCTCTTTGTATATTTAAACATTTTAATAATACTATTTCTATTTCATTTGGTAACACAGCCTTTAAGGATGTTTAAAATTATTTTTCTTAGGTATTCCATGCTTGGAAGAGCCCGTCTCGACCCTTTATGTGTATTAATTTTTAAGTTAACAAATTTGTTTATTAATTTATAAAATTTAATAAAAATGCTTGGAAATTATTTCAAAAGTACAAAACTTAGAATAAATAATCATTTCAAAGTGTTTAAATCATTATTGTAGCTATATTTTTCTTCTTTTGTAAAAAAAACAACAACATGATTTTGGACCACAGTTACCCACACTGATGGTAGTTATTTTTCTAATTTAGGGACTACTTACTCTATGAAGTATATGTGTACGATATGTTCCTTTGCCTGGACCTGGTTCGCCATCATGTACTATATTTGCAATCAGATCATAAATGGCATGTTTCTTGTCTCGTTGTTCCGGCTGAAAGATCTCTGTAAAGTCCACATTTCTGAAAGAAAATATCAAAATTTTTATAGCTTGAATAAAACAAATTTAATGAATTTTAAAAATATTTATTGAAGTATATTAATATGCAGGAGGTTTTTTTTAATTATTATTACTTACATGACTTTTAATTTTAAAATTTATATTGAATATATAGTATTTTTACTTTAATGCTATTCAAAAGATTCTCATAACTTCCTGAATAAGCATTTTTTTTTTCTAGAAATTATTAATTTAGAGAAGTCTTTAATTCCTCATCATTACACTATTAAAAAAACTTTTAAGTGTAATAGATTTTTTTAACTCAAAAAATGTTTGCATATGGCTCCTTCAAATAGTTATTGAATTATAAAAAGTGGATTATTTTTAGAAGAAAATTACACCATTTTTTAATTACATAATCCAATTGACACTATCTATAATAATAAAAGAAAGAGTCTGTCTGTCTGTGGATCGCAAAAGACCTACTTAGACTGCTCTAAAAAATTTGAGATTTTTAATATAGATTCCTTTTAATACCTATGTGTGCACCTGAGGCTTAGTTTTTTCATATTTGATTGTTATTTTTAATTAATATAATCAGTTTAAAAAAAACGTCATCCACGTGGGATTGCGGGACCATAACAGGGCTTGAAAATACATGGACCGGGCCGGAACGGGGGCTTGACACCATCCTCTATTAGTTTGATTGATTGAGTTTGGTTGAGATATGCGCTCGCCCTAAGGCTGCTTCATCCTCTATTAGTGTTTGCTTTTTTAAGTGTGCACGCGCCAACACGAATTTAATTTTGTTTTGATTTTGAGTGTATTTTCACAAGTAAGCATGCCTCTAAAAGGAAGCAATGTGAAGTTAACGGGTTCCCAGTAAAGCCTCGGTTTCCTCGGAGTCCGTCAACAGTTTTAAGCGGTCGGACTTAAGGGGTCACAGGAGTCTTAAAAATGTGCAAAGAAGGTACTACAAAACATAGTTTGATCTTTCGTGTCATTTTTCTAACTACTCAATGTATAAGTATAATTTTTGTATATGTAATTCTACAAGATTTATTTATTATAAAATAAGTTTTAAAATTTATGAAACTTTAGCCAAAACTAAAATAAATGATATTAAACATGAAGCTATTTGAACACATTGTGATTAGGCTTGCGCGGCAAATTGTGAGGTCAAAATTGAAAAAATGACCAAGAAAATGACTTTATATTGTACAAATATGTGCAAACAAAGACTTATACCTAAATTCTCAGCTCAATTTGAATTAGAAATTATTTTAAGAACTTTTTTCTAAAAAAATTAATAAAAATTTAAAAATTTTGATTTTAAATTTTTTTAAAAATAATTTCTAATTAAAATTGAGCTGAGAATTTAGGTATAAGTCTTTGTTTGCACATATTTGTACAATATAAAGTCATTTTCTTGGTCATTTTTTCAATTTTGACCTCACAATTTGCCGCGCAAGCCTAATCACAATGTGTTCAAATAGCTTCATGTTTAATATCATTTATTTTAGTTTTGGCTAAAGTTTCATAAATTTTAAAACTTATTTTATAATAAATAAATCTTGTAGAATTACATATACAAAAATTATACTTATACATTGAGTAGTTAAAAAAATGACACGAAAGATCAAACTATGTTTTGTAGTATCTTCTTTGCACATTTTTAAGACTCCTGTGACCCCTTAAGTCCGACCGCTTAAGGCTGTTGACGGACTCCGAGGAAACCGAGGCTTAAGGCGGGACCATACTGCTAGTATGGCATATTAAAAATCCTATTTAATAAGAGTAAACAATAGTAAAACCTTTTTTAAAACACAGAACAAAAGAACTTTTTTATATAAAAAATCTATGAATAGAATGATGAAATTTAAACACTGAACTTACTTTATGGGAAAATTTACAATGGTGTTATTCTTTTCAATGAAGAAAGTGTTTTTGGTGAATCTCTAAATAAATAAAGATAAATAAATGAGTTATTAAAATAGTTTCAATGTAAAAAATAATAACAATAACAAATAAATGAGCAGTCAGAAAGTATTAACAATTTACAAAAATAAATAATATACTTATAAAAAATGTGTGTACAGGTATTTTTCTTGTTGGTTTAACACAGCTATTTCGAGTTAAATTTGATATTAATAATCATAAAAACCGCAAAACATATGGTGATATTTTATGACACTTTATTGGCAACACTACTAAATATCTATAGTGCATAACCCAATGCTTAGGGTACATAAATAATGATTTTATAGTGAAAGTGAAAGAGGTTGTGACTTTTATATAATTTTTAAAATTGATGCAAGCTTAACCTTTAACTGTTAGGGCTCAGTGTATGATAATAATTCCAGTAGTCTACATTAGAGTCAGGAAAGCATAACACAACAAATATACACATTAAAATTTTGAACACTGATTGAGTTAAGTTATTAAGTCAACATCAATATAGAAAGTCTAAAAAACCTTGATTAAGTCATCCTTTTTAGCAGATAATATATTATTCCATAATCCAAGTATAAAAGGATAATTTTGTGGAAAAAATATTTTTAATGAAAGACAGGAAGGGCTGCACATTATAAGCAATGATTTTCTTAGCAAATGGCATTCTTACAATTGGTTAGGTTTATACAGGGCTGAAACTTTAGGAAAGGCTTCAAAATGTTTTAAGGTTTTTTCATACATACTAAACTAACTTTTATTTAAAGTTTCCTAAAGTATTGTTAGGAGCTTTAAATTGCTTTTACTAATGTACAACTACACAGCGTTGACATACACATAAAATGCACACATTTTTTTGTGTCAAGAGCCATTGATGGATATATACATATTTCTTAGAATAATTTGGTATTCTAATATTCTTTCTTTAATCAAAATATAAGAAACCCCAAATATCTCTATCTAATGCCCCATTTACCATTATAATATAATTTTTTTTTTTACGTTTTTCATATTTCAGTTTATCTCAAATTATGCTTTTTAAAATATGAATTTAAAAAACTTAAGTGTGCATAAACAAATACTTAACAATTATACAGCATTGAATTGTAAATATTCATTTTTTAGTAAATGTATGTATTAAAAATATTTATTAATTATTATACTGAAAAAGTTTCTTAGTATTGTAAAGCAAATATTGTACTACAAAATGTTAGTCTAAATCATAAAATTAAACAAAAGGGCATACTTGAAAACCATTATTTTTGCTCTTTAGAAAGTATTCCAGTCAATTAGAGTTTAAAGTTAAGTCAATAAACTTTTCTCAATAGAATATTTAAATTACACATATACATTTGGAGATATTAAAGAGTTTCTGTGACCTTGCCGTCCTCATGTGTTGTCCTTCCACGGGCTGTGTCATAAGGTAGATCTAGTTTGAATTAAAAGAACGCAGGCTAATTTTAGCTTTTCGGAAGTGGCGGCACGTGGGGAACGGAGACTGGGCATTGACATGCGGACAACGTGGGTTCCACCCACATTAATCCAGCCACATAAAATCTCACTGGGGAACACGTTGCTTAAGCAGTGTTTATTTATCTTCAAACAGATCCAACAAATTCAGACTCGCTAAGAATTTCTTCACAAAGATAATATCAATCAATAGAATTGTAAATACATATATTTACATTTTCTAAAGAGGCTAATTGTCAATTGAGATTAATGCTCCCTAATAAAATACAGTAACTCCTTGCTGTATCGCGCCTTGTTATAACGCACATTCGGATATATCGCGCCTTGTATCATGTCTCCCAATTTTTTCAATGTAATTAGTATAATATTTATCAAGTCGCTCATTATATCGCACATTCGGTTATATTGCAGGTTTTTTCTTGTCTCCAGGAAGCGCGATATGATGAGGGGTTGCTGTAGTACCTTTGAATATAACAACCTTATCAATCTAGAATGCGAGCCTCAAAAGCATTTTCTTCCCCCATCCCTTCGAAACGGGGGGAACATCCCTTTTCTAAACCTAATGCATTTGAGGTTCCGTTGTGAGGTTAACAAACCAAACAGTTCAAACACAAGTAGGGTGGGGGAGGAAAATGCTTTCGAGGCTCGCCTTTTGGATAGACAAGGTATAAGTGGAAAATACGAGCATTGCAAAATGTGTAAATCGAATAAACTTAGTGAGAAGAAAAAATTGGAAGCTGGAATTTTAGCTCAAAGGAATCATTAAGTGTGAAAGGGTTTAAGCCATGCACTCCCCCAATTGTTTTGAGCAGTGTATGATGGGGCAAAAATTGTGTTGGAGAACAATGCTTCCATAAACAGATGTTGCTGCATGCAGTCCCAAGATTGAAATAAAAGGTGGGTCAAGTGGCCAAAGTTAGTTGGAAATACGGGGCGCTGGGCAAAGAACTTGGTGGGCTGTTTCAAAGAAGCAACAGCACACCACGAGGGCCAACATTGACAATTTGCTAATCTTAGTGAGCTACAATCTGCTAATCTTAGTAAGCTGGGAAAAGATGTAGATCCTAAAACATGAAAATTAAAGTGTCACTAAACACATTAGGACACACAAACACAACTAACAAAGATTCATAAAAAAAGGAGGAAAAAATTGGTAAAATCATTTGTTCTGAACTGAAACTATGTTATAAAATGAACTAAAACTATATTAAAAAAATAGAATTTCTAAGCATTTCTTTTTTTTTTACTCACAGTCATTGACTTCTATTGACATTTCAATGTTTTCAAAACTGATTAACCACAATTTTAATAATTCAGGCACAGATCGGTCAACCAAACATTGACGCTTCGATATTTGTGGAGAATCGCAGGTAGAGTCTTTTTTTTTAAAGTTCAAGTTTTTTTCTTTTCTGAGTTAACACCAACCAGCTGGTGCCAAGTTTGACGGCTAATTTTTTTCAACTAAACGGAACAAAACATATTGGTTGAGCTGAAAAAATTATAAAAAACACTAACAATTCAAGTTGCTTATTTTTTAAAGAAATTATATGCATTAAATAACCGCAAGGTAGAAGTTAAGAGAAATTAAACAAAAAATTGTCAAATTTTAAAAACGGATGTTTCAAGGCGACAAAGGATGCATGCGTAACAAAGAACTGGAAAAAAATATGCATCTGCAAAAAAAACCATTAAAATAATGTTGGAATATCTCCAACACCAGGTGTTTCACAACCATATCAAAGAAAACACAGAAGGATTTAGCACAAACATAACTGGTTAATAAGCATCGTTTTGTAGAATGCCAAAATTCAATGCGTGCCATTTAGTACCCACTAGGTACTGGTTTAAGAAATTACTTCCTGAAATTTGAATGTCGGGAAGAAAAAAAAAGAAAACATGGACTTTTGAAAAAATTAAGGACTACTAAGAGGTACTTGAAATCAAAATCAAGGACATTTTAATGATTTTTGGTAAAAATCAAGGAGTATAAAAGGGTCTTTGAAATTGAACATAAAAAACAATCACTTTTTAAGAACTTTCAAAGACCTGTAGGAACACTGACTACAGACTGCAGCTATGCACGGCATACGAGAGTCGAAACTTTTAAAAACAGCTGCATGTCAAAGAAGGACTGGGTCTGAAACTTTCTGAAGAATAATGACTTTAAAGATAATATATTTTAGTGTCATAATAAGTAATACCATTGAGCAAAAGCAGTTCTGCAAAGCATCGCCAATAATCCAGGACAAATTTATCATACAGCTGTTTGTGCAGGTATGCACACACTGTTTTCACCACCCGTGAAATGTCCCATTCACAAATAAGAATGGAGTAGCTGGCCTTACTGTGGTTGCAGGGGAAAAGAAGTACCAAGAATTTTCAGTTAACCCTTTTACTACTACCCCTAATTATACTGTATATTACAATTTAAAAAATACTAACTCCCTTTTTTAAAGAAAAAGTATGAAAATATTTATTATCTTTGATACAACCATCGTATACATACCTAAAAACTCCACCAAGCTGAGTGAACAGTGGCTCTTTAAAGCTCTATAACAGCATTCCTTAAGCCTGGGCCAACAAGTAAAATCAAAATTATTTGTGGCCCACAAGCTGCAGAAGAAACAACAATGAAAGTAATTTTTCCATGTTTAACTGTTTTACTGGTTGGTCAATTCAATCTCTTTTTTTTGTAAAATTGATGGCTTTTAGGGCCCAAACTTCAAAAATTTTTTATATTTCTATGGATTTAATTTTTTTGGGGTTATTAATAATTTTTTACAATTTATTATTGATGAAAATCTTTATTTGATGAACCCAGGCACTCCCAGACCCTACACACTGCCCACAAATATTAAGACTTTAAAGAGTTAATTAAAAGGTCATAATAGAACTCAATTAACCACAATTTGGATCTCAGTTTTATGGGTACCTAGAAAAAAATTTATAATTTCACAAAAAAACAAGTATTTCATAAATAAAAATGTGCAAGTTTAATTCCTAATGAAAAAATAGATGATGATGCTTAGTTTACAGGACAAAAAAAACTCATATAGAATTTTTTCTTTTAAACTGAATGTGCTACACCTGCTAGAAAAATACCTGTACACCATAATATACTCTGAACTGAACTACATCATTTACAAAATTGCTGCTTTTTGTAAATTGGATCCAATGCCATAAATATAATGGACTATGCTAATCTATAAGCCAAAAGGTATGTAAAGATGGGCCATAAGAATTGTTAAGGTCTCAAGAAAGATCCCCATATTTGTCAATTTATCCCTTTGCGATTTGAGTAAGTGCCAATATTATATTTGAACACAATATTTGTTGTTTTTCTATTGTATTTACATATTTAAAAAAAAGGCTATATCACTTTTAAAGTTTTTAAAAATTATAACCATCATAGAAATTTATGTGTATGAAAATTCACATAACTTTTACATCAGTGTCCTGTTAGTTATTTTTTAATTTTGGCTACTGCACAGTCCATTACATCTAAAGTGGCAGATCATATCAGGATTAAAATTTCATTACAGTCCTTTTTTCCAACCTACCTTGATGAAGAGAATGAGGTAGGGTGGGAGTGTGGTGACCTGAAATCTCTTCATCTTGGAGTCTTTGTATGTCTTGTACTCCCTCTCCTGCTGGCCGTTGAACTTGGCCAGGATAGAGGAGAGCGGAACCTGGGGAATGATGTTTTCGGTCAGCTCGTCCTTGAACAGGGGGAAGGGGGGGGTGGGAGGAGGAGGAGGTCCAGGGTGGTTTAGATACAAGAAAACGGCGGGTGTCCTCTCTCAACCTTATCTGAAACATAACAAAGATGAGAGTGTTGGTTATAATTCCTATCTTGCATTTGTTCATTGAAATGCAGCAATGAGTTTTTTTTCTCTGCAAATGTTTAGAGTTTATTTTTTATCAAAGAAAAAATAGAGGCTTCGACAATTCTGCTGTTGGCAGGTAAACTGCAGTAACCACAACAATGGAATAGACAATTTTTGCTCTAAAATAACACTGGTCAACAGTGAAAATGCGAAAGTACCCAATTCTGAATGATTTTAACATGCTAAACACGAATATCACCTTAAAAAATGTAAGTGGCTAATTCCGTGTGTGACAGACGTAAGACATTGTTGCCCCTTTTTAAATACTAAATGTTACTTGATTGGTAAAAAATGTGATGGGGTGATGCAAAGAAAGGTCATGATTATAAAAAACACTAAAATTTTCAATCAAGAGAAAATACTTTGAATTATTTGGATTAAAACATAATGTGACAAACATAACAAAATTGAGACACAAACAAAACCATGGACATCAAAAAACAACCATGGACAAAATATGAGTAATTTATTGCTCTTTTTTTAGCACCACTTGAGGTGAGAACAATTGTTGTGCAGTGGGGTATTAAGCTGCGAATATGGGTGCAAAATCTTTGAAAGTTATCTTTTCCCACCCCCTTGTTTGCAATATAAAATAAAACCTGTACGAGCAAAAATCCGGAGGTTTCTTGTAAAGAAATTGACTGATTGATTATGTCTGTTCGGCAACCATGCATTTCGCCTGATCCTATGCAATAAAAAAAAAACATCTGTAACTCAAAAACAAGAGCTAACTTGCATTTTTAAGGTGATATATATTCGTGTTTAGCACATTGAAATCATTCAGAATTGTGTACTTTCATCTTTGTCACTGAAAAATGTTGAATTATTGTTATCCAGTGTAATTAGTCTTTCCCAATGTGTTACTATAGGCAAGAGCAATTGTGTTTTTGCAACAATGGTCTAAGTCATTTGGCTAGTTACTGCAATTTACCTTCCCACGGCAGAATTTTAGGTCATACTATGAAAATTGAAATCTAGTTGATCAGTTTTCAGAGACATCAAGCAATAGTATTAATTAAAGACAGAAAGTATATGTAAATACAAGTGCAAGAGTACAGTATTTTTAAACACTCTGACTGATAAGCAAATTAGCTGAACTTAAGTCTGTTTTTACTGTAGGAGATTAAATAATTTTAACTGAAATTTAATTAACTTAATTTTTTTTTATTCTGCATATCGCACTGTACACAGAAAAGTGGCCTATCCCTCAAATATGACTTTTCCAGCCCTAAAAGCTATAATATCCCAAATTTAAACATCTAGCGATTAAAGCAAAAAGTAAATCAATTACTAGAATAGTTGGAATGCAGTAAGATCACTGTTATTTTTTCAAGAATGCAATGCAATGGCAAAAATAAACTTCAGACGATTTATCTGAAAAACTAGTATTTTTGCGATAGGTCTCTTTTCCACGTACAATGCAATATGTCTGTTTCCCTCAGGTTAGGTTAGGTTTGAATTATTGTCGCACTAGAGCTACACAAGGGCTATTGGCGAAGAGCGTGGTATTTTAGAACCAGTTAAGTGACCAGCCGACACCTGAATAGGCACCCAACGCAACCCTTAAGGGCGACATCGTACCCAGCGTTAGGACTATGAAGGATATTTAACAAGCACTCCCTTACACAGGGTATTATTTGTCGGACTTTTTGGCTGCATGGGCTGTTTACAGGTCGGCAGTTATTTTTGGCAATGCCCGGGCCCGAACCTGGGACCTTTCGCATGCTAGGCGAGTGCCTAACCGACTGGGCTCCCCAGCCCCAGTATCCCTCAGAGGTTTCATTTACCTTCATAATCTTCATCCTCCATCAGCTGCTGTTTCTCTTCCTCTGTCTAGATTAGAAAAGAATAAAACATTACTTTAATTACTTAGATTAAGATAGATCTTTAAGTTATCTGATAAAGCTTACACTTTAAGACACAAGACTTTTTTTTATAAGAGATCATCAGAATTATCATATGGATAGATGTTACGGTTTAATAGTGCAAGGACATCAAAGATCATACTGCAGAATTATCATACAAATTAAAGAAAAAATACATTTACTTTGGAGTATCTTTTATAAAAAAACCTACTCCAAGTAAACTTACACATTAGTTTATATTAATTGCCGATCCATAATATCTAAATAATCCGTATAAACTAAAATTACAAAATATAGTAATTTGCAAAATAAAAAACTTAAATCACCTAGTATATTAACCAAAATTTTGCTTAAAAAAGTTGCATATTCTAAATTAAAAAAAAAAAAATTTATCAGCTTTACCCATAGAATACAGCCATTTATTTTAATAAAGGATAGATTAAATGTGTATAAAATAATACAACATAAAACTGATTATACTTGATGCTAATGAAGGATTAAAAAATAGATATGTGCAAGGGAGAGGATCCTTCTGCAGATGTATAGAGTTCCATTAAATACTTACAAATCCATCCAAAAAATTAAACATAAATTTTAACTTAGGTTAAGAGTTTTGAATGTTATTTGTGAAAATTATGCAATTTAATCATAAGGAAAAGTATATTTAATTAATTTGTATTAAATTATTATGTCCCAAACCTTTCCAGCCAATAGAGGCATTCTTTATTTTTCGCCTTTTATGGTTGCTATTCTGATTAGCAATGATTTTATTATTATAGCTTATTTTCAACACATTTCATTATTTATTTTAAGCTAAAATTTAAAACTTGTGTAGTTTAATAAATTTACCTCTCCATATTCCATAAATTTTTTATTTACCAAAAAAAATGAAACTGAATGTAATATTAATAAAATTATAATTAAATACTTTTAAATTATAATTAATAATAAAAATAAATCGACCTAAAAATAACTCTAATTCAAATACAGCTTACACAAGGCAGCTGATTGAAACCTTTTGTTCTTGTTTTGTTTCAATCCTCCTCCGGGAAGCGGTTGATTTTATTGTTCATTAAGTTTTCATTGCTCATTTTACTCATTTAGTTTGATAATTTTTTCATTTGCAAAGAACATGGTACCATTCAATAGCATAAAAAAAGGCTACTCACAGCATCAATGGGTAACAGAGTTCGAGTGTGTATTCTAAGAGAACCTTGGAATGTGGAATAAATGACACTGCTGTTCCGCTTCTTAGTTCCATTTAGAGCTGAATGAAGACTATTCAAAAACCATGACAGGAAAGCAATTGGGTCTCCTATTACAAAATTATAATTTAAATAACAATTTAGTAAACTAATAAAATTATCCCATAAAATAATTAACAAAACTAGTATACATAAAATTAAACATAAAAAGTATTACTGTAAGGAATTTGTCTTCAAAGAGTTATAAAAATTTGCAGACTTTTGAAGTCAAGCAAGCTTAATTTTCCCAATAATAAACATAAAATGATTGAAATAATTCATATGATTAATTATTGCAAAACAAGCATAAAGAAATGCTTTACTCCTAAGTTTTTTTTTTTTTTGGGGGGGGGGGGGGAAGGACAACATTTTATGATTCATTTCAACCTTTTTATATTGCATAAACAACTGAAGAAGATGGAAGATGTTTTTAAAGGATAATAAAAAGGAAACCATTAAAAAGACTTTTAAAAACACCAGAGAAAGCATATAAAAATAACTATTGTTAAGGGAAAATATTTAACTATTGGCTTATATCAGAATTTCTTAATCAAGGGCAATTTTCTTTAGTTCTAAGTCTAAATGCTAGATTCCATAAAGTTTACATTTCAAGATGTCAATAATTTGGCCCAGTACACTTTTAATTTGTCTCACACTATATACATGATAACTCCGAGGCTTATCCTTTCTCCATGCCAAGCCCTGATCCCACTAACCCTTTAAGAGGGATCAGTAACATAGGGCTAATGCATTAGTTGTGGAATAACAACTTCTGCAGAAGTATTGCTTTGCTATGTTACCCCTTTTTTTCTCAGGTATGGGAATCAACATAACATCGAAATGAGACAAATTTGGAAAAAAAAAAATATATCACCCAGTTATTTAATTATATATTTTTGAAGTTTTAATATGCAAATATACAGCAAACTGCGACACTATTTCAAAACTTTATCAAAAAATAATTAAATAACCGGATGTTTTCAATTTGTTTTAAATTGATGTTATGATGATTCCCAGGTACCTGGTAAAAATGCAAAGCAATTCTTTTGAAAAAGTTGTGATTACAAAACAAATGCATTAGCTATATAAGACTGACAGTCCCTCTTAAGACCACTTCAGGTGGCACTGATTTAAGTCTAAATGTTAAAAGTTTATCGAAAAGCTTGCCTTAAACAGCATCAATGCCAGCAACTCCTTAAGAACCATTATACAAATAATCAGCTAATACAAATCAGCTGCGTCGGTATCAATATTTTTATAAGCCTTGAACATTCTCTTTTATACTTTGATTGTGTAGTTTAGGTCGAAAATGGCTAAGCACTTACCCTGCTGAGTGATCTGAAAGGCCTTCTTTGAACACAAGACAACTGCCTGCAACATCTCGTGTGGAGATACATGGGCCTTAAAGTTCCTGGGGTTCCACAGTTTGCGCAGCAGCTCTCCAAAACGCTGGACCAGGGGGTGCCCACCACCTGAGTCTTCGCGAAGGAAGAAGTCTCGGAGTGGGGGAACATGAGACAATGCCTGCCAATGTTTTAATTAGGTTATTATTTAAGGGGAGTTGGATGGTTCTATCTCACCCATGTTAATTTTCCTAACTTTAGAAAAAAAAATTCTCAATGACTAGATCAGATAACATTATGAGCTTTTTTTATATTTTGTTCCTGAACATAAAGCTCTTTGATTTAAACTGAGGAATTTTAAATATCTCTATCTCTCTGAAGAATTTTAAATATTTCTGCTGAAAAAAAACAACTTTAAATCTGTTTTTTTTTGTATTTTTAATGCATATTTTTAAAAAAAATTCTTAGAAAAGTATTTTTCATACATTGAAATATTCTCAGTTTCAATCAAAAAGATCTATGTAAAGAACAAAACATAAAAAAGTTCATAATGATATTTATATAGATCCCGAGAAAAATGTTCTTAAAGTTAGGAAAATTAACATAGGTGCGAGATGGAGCCATCCGCCTAACCTTAATAATTATGCAATTAAAAACTTGTTTTAAAAAATTAATATGGCTAAAGGGACTATAACGAAAGTACTGAATTTCCAAAATTCAATGAGGAAGGGGGGAAAGGCTCATGATTGATTTTAACATTACAATTTATAATGATGTAACATAAGGAAATTGTGGTGCTTATTGAGTATCTATGCCTTTGAGTCAGAGAAGACTCCTTTTGCTTGATTGGAAATGGGAAGGGCTCTACATTTTAATTGCCTCCAGAATAGCCCTAAGCTCGCAAGTGAAGTTATAGGCAATACAGTCGAACCCCGCTATAGTGAACCCGGGATATAGTGAACCCTCGCTTATAATGAACCTTTTTAGTGGTCCCTTCCGAACTCCTATTTAACTAATGTTATTTTATATGGATATAGTGAACTACATAGAAAATGGGAGTTCGCTTATAGTGAACTTAAATTTCCTTTCCTTATTATTTTTTGGCTCAGTTCTCCATATTTTAAGATACACTATAAATGGCAAGTGGCAGCGGGACAGCAATCTTTAACAATGTGTCATATTTCAACCAGTCCTTCCCCTCTTATTGTACTCAAACTGTTTCGTTTGAAAGTAAACATACCTTTTCTTCTCCCTCCCCCCCCCCCACCCCTTCTGGGTGTTAGGAACCACCCTTTCTTTTCGAACCATCATTCATATTCCACATCCCACCCATCCACACTTTCTTGGAAGGCTTGTCTCCATAATATGACAATACCTTTCATGGACGATTTGTCACGGCTTATAGGACAGTACGCACTAGTGTTGCAACTTCTCCTCCTCCGGAGTTAAATGAAGCCATTTTTCTTCCCAGCTACACATTCTTTCTTTTCAACTACCCCTCGAAAACTGGGGATAAGTGGAACCGTCCAATTGTACAATGTACAATTCACATGCACCTATCTATTACTCTTATTTCCTTATGAACGAACTCAAATCGTAAACAATCCAAAATTACCAACTTCTTTCACAGAATGTAGGCATATAGAGGTAACAAATTAAATTATTACTCAATTATGTGTATTTAAGTTATATTTGAACCAATAATTATATTGAGAAAATTTCAAAAATTAATAAATAAATATTTTTTGGAAAATTTATTAAGCAATTAAATTATTTATTCAATTAATTCAAGGTATGCAAAACCATTATTATTCTTATAAAAGCGTATAAAAATATAGCGATATGTAAATATATCGTATAACATTTTATTCCAGAAAAATTTGATATAGTGAACCCTCGGATATAGTGAACCAATTGTTGGTTCCGTAGAGGGTTCACTATAGCGGGGTTCGACTGTATTTCCAGCACCAAATTTACCCTGGTGATTAAGCTCTATTTGGGAAACTGTTCTATTGTAGCGAGTCCAATTTTCTTTACGAAATCATTCTGTTCATTTTTACTGTTTTGTTCTAAGAGGTCAATTTGAATGCTGGTGCTTGTACTAAAACCGACTTTAAGTTTGCAGAAGAGAAATGTACTGCGCGGAGGAAACTGGGTAAACAACGCAGCTGGCGCCGAAATTTCGCCTACTCTGATTGGCTGCTCCTTTGACCCTGATATTCTTGCGCCCTGTTACGTCAAAATCCAAGGAAAAAATAATTAAAATTACACTCCAACTGAAGCTGAACTAATAAAAATAATAAATTAATGTCTTGAAATAACAAATAAAATTGTTTATTGAACGTGAAACACCTTTTTTTTATTCGATTCTCGCACTCGAAAATGAGAACTATTTACCCTTTTTCTTGTGGAACATTTGTATACTGCAAACTTAATGTCGGTTTTACTGCAGTGGAAGTTCTATGTGAGAGATTGGTTACAACTTTTAATGATTTTACTTATGAATCCTATCTTATACACATTACACAAAAAAATATTTAAAATGAATAATTATAAATACTCTGAATAGCCTTACCTGCAAAATGACATTGCAGTAATCATTTGCTTTGATGTTATTCAGACCAACAATACCTAAAAGGCAATGAAAATCACAATAAATTTTTCAGAATAGAGTGCATTATAATTTATAATAATTGATCACATTTGACAACTTACCAGGCATGTAAGTTGTGCCATTGTAAGCTCGGGATAATTTATCATTCAAATCCAACACCGCTATTTCTCTTTCTGTGAAAGTTGGTTTCAAAACATACTAGAAAAGAATATTTGAATATGAAAAAAATTATTTTCAGGTTTTAAAACCAGACAAGTTTTAAAAATTAATTTATAGGTGGTAAAAAAAATATTTTACTTGTTTAATGCCTTTAAAAACTTGGTAATATTTTATAAACTGTTGTTAAAAAGGATTACAAAATAAGGATTTTTTTTTTTTTTTGACTTTTCATTTGGAACAGGTTCTTTTATAAACCTACTCTGAGGATGTTTTGTGGAAACACTTACAGTGATGTCATCAAGAGAAGAATCAATAATTTCATAGTTGTCTGGAATACAATAGAATCGTAGAGTCTGTAGATTGAGGAAAACATGGTGACCAGCCTGCACGCTGTGCATATAGGCATGTGTATTTGTACCTCTGCCTGTTTAAAAAAAAATCATTTTTATAATTATGTGAAAAAAATCATATTTTGACACTATTTTTTTACTATCACTAAATTTAATATCACTAAATTTAATATCAGAGCTAATGATGTCGGTGATATCGGAGAAGTTTATAAAATTATCAAGAAACTGGGCGGTGTTAAACCAAATAATGATTGTGCTGTTAAAGATAAAAATGGCAAACTCCTCACTCAAGAAAAAGAAATCGCAAGTAGATGGAAGGAACACTTTGAAGAACTTTTAAACGTTACCACCACTTTAGGTGAAAGTGAAGTTGAATCTCCCTTTGAACACCAAGTTCAACTTGATATTGATATGGAAGACATTACTATAGAGGAAATTAAACTAGCAATAAAGTTACAAAAGTTTCATCACTGCCGAGCTCATAAAAGCTGATATCGATGTATCTGCGGCAGCACTCCATAAGCTATTTAACCTCATTTGGAAAGGAGAAAAGGTCCCTTTATCGTGGAGGGAATCTCAAATTGTAAAAATTCCAAAAAAAAGGAAACCTCACGGAATGCAACAACTGGAGAGGAATCAGCCTCCTCTCAGTACCCGGAAAGATTTTCTCGAGAGTCATCATAAACTGAATTAAGAAGAAAATCGATGACATCCTTAGGGTAGAACAGACTGGATTCAGAAGTGGAAAGAGCACTGTGAACCAAATATTTATTCTTCGAAACATAATTGAGCAGTGTGTTGAACGAAATGAGACAATTTATTTAAACTTTTCTAAGGCTTTCGATAGCATTGACAGAGAAAGTCTGAGGAAAATATTGGGGGTTCTATGGAATTCCAAAAAAAATCATAAACATCATAAATGATATGTACAATAGAAGTAGTGCCCAAGTACTGGTAAATGGTAATATGACTGAAAAATTTGAATTAAAACAGGGGTAAGACAAGGCTGCGTGTTATTGGGGTTATTGTTTATCATTGTTTTGGATTGGGTAATGAGAAAAACTGTAGGATCCATACGTAGAGGAATAAGATGGGATTTTAACACATTTCTTGAGGACCTAGAGTTCGCAGATGATATTGTTCTGATGTCTTCCAGATTCCAAGATATGCAGGAAAAAACTAGTCATCTCGAAGAGAATGCAAAAAAGGTTGGTTTAGCAATAAATGAAAATAAAACCAAAGTTATGAAAATTAACAGTAAAAATAGGACAAAAGTTATCATCAACTCAAAAGAAATTGAAGAAACAGATAGTTTTACATACCTCGGTTCCATTGTTGACACACTGGGTGGAACAGATGAAGATCTCAAATGTAGGATTAAAAAAAGCGCAAAATGCTTTTAGAATGCTTTTCAAGGTTTGGAAGTCGTCAAACTTAAACATTTCTCTTAAACTAAAAATCTATAACGCAATTATTAAATCTATACTACTTTATGGCAGTGAAACTTGGAAAATTACAAAACAACAGGAAAATAAACTCAACACATTTCATACTAAATGTTTAAGAAAGGTCCTAAAAATTTATTGGCCAGAAAAAATATCAAACCATAACCTATATATTAAAACAGCTGACAAACCCTTGACAATAGACATAAAGAGAAAGAGATGGCATTGGGTCGGCCATGTACTAAGAATGAGCCCCGATTCCAATGAACGGATAGCTTTAACTTGGTCGCCAGACGGTAAAAGGAGGATGGGGACGACCAAGACTGACGTGGAGAAGAAGCATCTTGAAGGAGCGAGACCATCTTGGTTGGCCAAGCTGGGCAGTTGCCAGGGAGGCCGCACTGAACCGGAGGAACTGGATTTCAACAATTGCGGCCTCATGCGCCTATAAGGCGTGACGAGTCGCAAGGCAAGGCAAATTTAATATCACTAAATTTAATGACACTAAATTTATTGACACTAAATTTATTGTCAGACCCGTGCGAAAATTTATACTTTTTTAAAACAGGGATAAAATATAAAGTTAGAAATCTGTAATAAGTCATCCTAATAAAATAACTCTTACCTTGAAAGTACTTGCCGCAGACGAGGCATGCATATACATTGATTCGAGAAATAGAAACCGAACACAATTTTTCAAAATCAAAATCCAGCACGTTTCTAAAATCAAATCAAATATTCATTTAATGAAAATGCAACCAACAATTGCATGAAAAATGTATAATCTAGTTAACATTTTAAAAAATAATTGAAAAAATTGAACCAAAGACAACTTAAAAAGGTAAAAGAAGCCTACAAAAGAAAAAAATGAATATTTAAAATTGCTTTTTAACCTGTTTATAGTATCCAAGTACGGACAATTCCTTGTCTTGTCTCTAGGATTGCTCCCTGAAAATAAAAAGCATAACAGAAAAAAATTAGTTTTAAATAAAATTTTTAACTCTACTTCATTCACAATGACTTGAAGACTTATGGTTATGACTCAACAACTTTGAACATTTTAATAAAGATAATAATGGGATTCATTAATAATAGAAGTAATAGTAGTAAGAATGGTTGAGGTGTGTTTAATAAACAAATATACTTTTTTTAACTTATTCTTAACATTGGATAATTCGTTTTTCTATTATTTTATGAAAGTTTTGCATAATTACCTTTTCCCCCTTTTGTCTCTAATACCTATTTTTTTTTATTTTATACTGAACATTGAGCTGTTCGAAAGTGCCTATAAGTATTTCTTTTTAGATTTCCGTAGAATCGCCCGAGTTTACTTGATAAGGACAGAATCTACTCTAAATTACAAATTAGCCAAAGGACCCACCCAAAATACATTTTAATCTCCTATCTATATAATTTACAATATTGAACCATTTAAAATACACATAAAAAATACTGTACACTCCAACATGTTTTGAAAGTACTTGAATCATGCACTCAATTAACAAACATACAGTTTTAAGACCCTGTAACTTTTCCATTGAACATTTTGTTTAATAATTACTACAGTTAATTGTGAATGTTTTTAAAAATATAGAGCCCAGGTATGTCACTATACTTGTTATAACGTGTTGCCCCTTTGTGTAAAAGTTCATAAATATACAGTGCCATAAAAAGATTTACAATGAATATATAACTATACGTACGGACGATTTTTTTACTCGCTGGTTTATTATCTTCATTTGATAACTTTCTTTTCAACAAACTTGTTGTTTCTGCCATTTTTTTTTATTTATTTAAACTGTTAAAATTGTTGGTTGGTTGGTTGGTTGGTATACATATATTTTCAGGCTTGTGTGCTTGCTCAGAGAGCCGCTAATAAACCTTTGTCAAGTCAAAGCGTCCTTGATTGAGAGAGTATAAATTTTCCCTCTCAATCAAGGACGCTTTGGTCAAGTAATACAGTCACAACACACACTCAAACTCACATGCACACATATACCTGACAGATGCTGCTGTCTATTGAGCGCCACCTCCACAATTTAGAGGTGTCCCTGAAGGGGAGGGAAATTTTCTCCAGGGACCTGTACTCGTGGGAAACTGCGCAATGACCGCCCACAGGACTTTTTGACGCAACAGATTTAACGAGCACGTACTCCGCATATACTCGGTGGGTTTTCAGTGACCAGGACTCGATCACGGGACCTTCTGATCCGTAGATCAACACTCTGACCACAGGGCACTCTACAGCTCTTGAGTGTTTTGATCATAGATTTAGAAAGTAGCAGATCTGCCCCTAGGGGAAAAGGTGAAGCCATTTGTGAACCAGTATCCCATAAGGCAGTTCGCTTTCCCCAGCACATGGCAAGCCATACGCCACCAGATGGCACCGTGAGATAATTCGACCAATAAAAAATATACGTTTAATATTAACTAATTAAAAAAGTTTGCCAGTTTTGCTAGCATAAGTTTATAGCTGAATTGATAATTTCTGGCAGACATGAGGTATATATCCTTAAAAAAGCATATTAAAAATGCAGTTTTTATTGCATGTAACTCTTCAGCCAGAGCATTTCTTGAGAACTAATATCTTGTGATGCATTGCAAAAACGGCAAAATGTGGATTCATCACACAATCGCGCGGTTTGTATTGCGTTGTAAGGGATTGCGCAATTGATGTTTGAGCCGAAATAGACGTTTCCGGCAGTCTGTTTCTATCTAGCCCTAGTACAGAGGCATTTGTCACAACACCATAACGTTTCGTAACTTAAAAACCGTTCACAGGATTCCCCGAGTAAACACAGGGCCTTAAATTTCAAATTGGTTCAAAATTCTAGAAGGCCCCCCGGATATAGGTGAGAGTACTTGGGATCTATGTAATTAATTTACGACTTACGACATTCGTTTTAAATCCAGTTAGTTGCCAGCTCCGATGTCAACTTCGTCATCTGACCGCGGTTGTAAATTACAAAGCAAGTTTTGTCTGTAACACATCTCATACTGCTCTCTTGCTGCTGCCATCGGCAGACCCAAGTGGAAAATGTGCCAGTTAATTTATAATTTTGATGCTGAGAAATGAAGTGCACCCAAGGCAAGGGCGGGAATCAAACCCGTGCGCGGACTGCTAGCGTTATGGGCTGCGATCCAAACTACTCGGCCGAGACATTCGGCTCGACCCTCTCCCTTCTAAACAAGTCAAGTAATTTCTGGACGCTCCCTATTTTCAAAAAAGATTATCGTTAAATATTTTAAGTAGTTAACGTTTTTTGGCACTTGTAAATGCACCACTTGAAAACAGATTTTTATAAGTGATTGAATGGATGGTTAAACTGCAATTGCCAGATGATGGCCAGTCTCATCGAAGATATTGAAACTAAGGACAGTAAGGCAACTACCGACAAATTAGTAGATTTTATTGCAATTATTAAGACGACTTATTCAAATAATTAGGGCGAGCATTTCGGTTTATTAATGTAGTTTGAGCATAAAGTACTTAACGTATATGTATCAAATTAAATCAAACTAAGTGTCTTATTCATTAAATAATAATGCGAGTTTTAATTTGTGAAAATTGTAATTTTGCAATTGTTATCATTTCAAAAATTATCTATTAAAATCAATAACTATCACTAATCAGGAAAAGGCATCGTTCCTTCCTTGCAGTCTAAGTGGCCATGTCTAAAGACAGCTTAAACGCAACATGTAATTTTATAGTAAATATTCTCAAAATAAATATCTAGAAATAGATAATAAAAATTATTAATATCTCAAGTGCTTCATGAAAGGGACAGAGGTGGTGAAATTTTTTTAAATCTAATTTCGTGAAAGCTGTTATCTAATTCCTGGAAATGGAGAAGGAGAACTGCTTAAAACTTCAGCCAATATACCATATTTTAACTAAGATATGTAATTTTATGTTTTAAGTTATCTTATACAAAATGAAATGGAATAATTTTTTTTTTATCAGGTGCACATTAAAAAATATACAAAAATGGTTTTCATTATTAATAAATTGATTAATATTTTTGGTGTACAAAAATGTTTTTAAGTGTTAACTTTGAAACTCAAATTATCAGTAATATCAAATATAACTAACTTCTCAGTATTAGAATCTTTTGAAATTCTAAGGTAACCATTAGTAAAACCTTCTTTATTTGCCAAACACTCTGAGAGATACAGAAGTATAAACTCGTCACCCGACTATCAGGTTTTCCAGCATTACACATACATTTTTTAAAATTTATTAATGTTATTAAATTTCAATTTTTAAAGCACGGTGGGGCTATTTCAATAAAAAAAAAGTAAGAAATTAAATTTTCAGTTAAAATTTTAATTTAAATCTCATTCATAGAAAATAAGTTTACAGATCAGCCGATTTGCTTATCTCTCAGCGGGTTAACAAGCTAAATCTTACCGGGATAGCTGCCATAACACTAAGCTCTTAGAGTACTTTCAGTGCAATGCATTACTAAACTTCATTTAATTTAAAATAAAACAAATAGATGCATTTAATAAAGGTGTATCTGTGATGCTTCCCTCCTTTCTAAAATAACAGTCTAATGTAGTACTTCTATTAAGATCTGGCTGGAAAATTGCACGACTATATCATCATCATGGGTCAAAAGAAATAAGCGAGAGTCATCATTCCATCGAATTGTACATATGTTATAAAAACTGCGTGAGATTTATGACATGAGAAGGCCAGTTGAAAGTGTTTTATTAAGCTTTAGAGAAGTGGTGAGTTGTATATAGGAAATAAATGTCAGAAATATTTGTCTGGTACGCGCCACTGCCCATTATCTAGGTTCTTTTCTGTTCTTAGAGATTTTAATTTTCCAATTTTTATTCTGGTAGGTTAGGAGGGGAGGGGGGGGGGGGTGATTAAAAATAACAAAAATTTGTAAGATTTTTTACAAAATAATAAACCATTTACTTAGGCAGCTTTTTAATTTTTTTTCGACGCCCCCCATTCCTAAAATTTCATTAGCTTTATTGATCATCTATAATGATGAAAGAAAGGGTCTGTCTTTCTGTGGATAGTGAAAGACCTACTTATACTGCCCCGAAAAATTCGAAATTTTTAATATAGATTCCCTTTAATACCTACGTGTGCACCTGAGGCTTAGTTTCAACGGTTTGTGTTTTTTTTATAGCGCATGCCCCAACACGAATTCAATTTTGTTTTGATTTTGAGTTTTTGAGTGTATTTTCATAAGTAGGCATCCATCCTAAAAAGAAATATTACGAAGTCAATGAGCTACGAAGCTAACTAACGCGTTCCCAGCCCTGAGGTCCAGCTCAGGTTTGATTTTCGTCATCTGACTGTAATAAAAAATTAACCATTTTCTAGCCACTCTGTTTTTTCTATCTCCATATATAATTATAATATTGTCTTCATAATTTATGAATAAAATTGGATTATTTAAAGAAACCATCATAAATTCTTTTTAATCTAGAAACTTCTAGATATTTTTAGGCATCACGGAATTAATATTTCTGCATATGTATCTGGCAACTTCGGCCAAATTTCACTCCTCTCTCTTTTTCTCGGCGAATTAACTGCGTGGTTGCTTTCTAAACAAGCCATTACAATTTTACAATCATTTAGTAATATTTTATTGAAATTAACTTTTATTCAAAATGGTTTTCATGAAGAAAGGAGCAACTCCTAACAAGAACCAGCAACAGGTAAGCATTACTTATTTTATAAAATTTGCAAAATCGCTACCACGTGTAAATTTGCTTAAATGTACCGGCGTAATGTCTGTTTATTTCTTAGAGACCTTTGTTAGTATTTATTTCAAATACAAAATGTGTCATCTGCTTTAAAAATGTTAAAATTCGTAAATTTAGCTTATTGAAGTGTTTTAAATGATAAAAACGAACTTCGTATTACGAAGTGTTATTTCTCTTGAACTTTGAAATAAATAACCCTTTTTGATCTGTTTTTTCCCCAGTTGTAATTAAATTTAAATATGCGTTGCTTATTATAAAGTAATTAAATATTAAAGTTGGTTCACCCTGCCTTCATAGAAGTTTCTCTATGGTAACTTTGTGCCACATGGTGGGGGAAATATTTACGTACTATAACTATGCCTTTTTTTTGTAAAAAATGTTGGACACAAATCCTTTTAATACCAGTTTAAGTATCTTTCACTAGTGGTGTGTGGATACGAAAGTTTCCATTTATGATACACTGGTCTGTAGATACTTATAGTTAGGATATATTATACATTAAAACGGTTGAAGTTTATTTAGCGGTGCAATAATTTAACAGAGTAAAAACGTGACTATGAACACTTTGTGATTGTTTCCAGTGGCCCTTTAAAATGCAGTGAACCCTTTAAAATCCAGTGGCCCTTTAAAATCCAGTGGCCCTTTGAAACTAAAGGGCATAAATTTTAAAACAGAAGCAATGATATAATAATCGAATTTGTATTTAATCCTATAAGTTATAAAAATGGTTTTCTAAACGCGCCTCAGCAGTATTCCCAATTCCAATGTATCCTAAGGGCCTTTTCACATGGAGCACCTTGATCACGGAACTTCCATAGGAATAACATGGAGAACTGCTGTAGAGAATTTTTCATTGAATTTTTTCGTGGAGACACGAAAATCGGTAAACCGGTTTTGCGGAGAGATGTAGGTAGCCTCTTGTTGGCAAAATCGAGTTTGCCAAATGGAGAAAAATCTACTTTATGCTCGCCAATGTTGATTTTTGTAGTTAGTACTCCTTGTTAAATCGGCTTGTGGTGAGCCTTGTGGTTACGATCTCTTATCTTGTTATCGTAAGGTCTCGCGATCGAGTCTCGGTACCACTGAAGACCCACCGAATATGCGGAGTACGTAATCGTTAAATCTGTTGGGACCGAAAGTCCTGTGAGTGGTCATTGCACATTTTTCCCCCCCCCCTTCAGGGACTTGTCTAAATTGTGGAAATGGTGTGCGATAGGTGGCAGCATTATGTGTGTGTTGTGCCTGTCTTACATGATGAAGGATCATAAGCGGGTCTCTGACCAAGCACACATGCCGGAAAATATATGTATACCAACCAACCAATTCCTACACGTGATAGAAATTTCTAAAAATATTGAAAAATTGAAAAAATGTGCCAAGACTAGCGATAAGTATCATTCACAACAACCCCTAAAGGAACGTGTGACGTCAGAATCTTTGCAGGTGGACAACCCTGTCCGAGCAGTTCCGTGCACAAGGGATACCGTGTGAAAAGGCCTTAATTCATCAAGAGAATATTTTGCAGTGTTCAGCCGTGAAAATTTTAGGAATTCAATTTTATTTTATTGCAAGGCTCAAACTGATTTTTGGATCACTGAAGTTTCTTTATGTGAATACTATTACAATTGCATTATTAAACTCTTAATTTAAAAAAAAAATCATTTAAAATGTAATGCAAGATTAAATGAGGCGAGGCATAGCACTGCGAGGTATCAATGTTTGGTTGAAAGATCAGTCTTGAACTATAATTATAACTGAATCGATTGCCGTTTCGTGGCAAATAATCAATCTAAAATTACGATGCATCGAGGTCTGGTTTGGTTCACCTCTGGTGTAGATTTTACCTAAAAATAAGCACATATTTTGAGGTGTTAAAGTCTGGGTTTGTTGGCACTCTCATGCCTGTAAATTATACAAAGGTTAGGATGTTAACAAGAAATGAAATGGATAAAAGCTCTCATATTTTATATTATTTAAAACTTAAAAGAAACTTAAATAAATGTAAATTTTTCATTTAAGTTGTTTTCTTGTAATTAATAACTTTTCACACTAGTTTGGAAAATTACTTTTGGTTTTAGTTAGAAAAACTTAACACTGCTTCTGTTAGATTTCCAAACAGACTTCAACAATTTCAATTAAAGGTAGCAATGTTAAATTTCTCTGTGTAATATATTTTCTTTTTCAGTTAAAGAAAGGAAAAGCTACACCATCAAAGCAAGCACAAGGTAATCTTTTTAATATGCTTATAAACAATAAATGAAATAGATTTGCGGGTTTTAGACTGCTGCAATTAATAATTTATTTTGAAAAGTTACCACTCGTGCATACATCGTTCATGTATCAAATGAATTTTTGCATGCTAAAAAATAAAGAATTCAAATTAAAGAATACTACTTGATTTTTTAAAAGAACTATAGATAAAAGTCAGTACAAATATTTAGGTAAAAAATAAGCAAGTATTCCATTAATAATTGTAAAATTTTGTTTTTATTTTAGAATTTCAAGACATGGACGACTCTGATGGTAAGTGTTCTATCTATTAGTTGCAAACTATTTGTCTTCAACTTAATATAATAAATATCTGTTGGTTGGTTATGCAGGCCTCCCAACTGGTCCTTTTTTTCCCTAAAAGTCCTTTTTTACTCCCCAAGTCCCTAAAACTCCTTATTTCACAAATCTGGTCCCTATTTTCCCTTTTTCACCCAAATTTTGAAACATTACACTGCAGCTGGGAACTATATTCTTGAAAATTATGTTCTTCTTATTTTTCCAGAGTTTTGAAGAGTTTCAATTTTAAAACCTGATAAGGTCAAGCTAAAAGTTGATGCAAAACGTTTTAAAATAATGGCATCTTCTTTACCTGTAATGTATGACGAAGAAAATCTGCTGGACCAATCGAAATTAGTGCAATTAGGAACAATGAAATCTGATTACAGAATTAATCCATATTGGTCAGTGTTTTAGTTCTAAAAATACGGTCAGCATTGTCACTTTTCCATGGTAATGCTGAGGATGAGTTTTTTTTCGAAATCTGGAAGAATCGGGATTCTATTGCAACTTTTTTACTAAAAAAACCTCGAAATGCCTAATTTTAGTTTTTTTATCATAATTTTGTTTAGTAAGTAGAATGTTAATTACTAAATTTTCAATTGAGTCTTTCTATCACTGTAAACAGCAGAAAAGCAGCTTTTTTTAAAAAAAATCTAGATATTTTTTTATGATTTTGGTTTATCTTAAGACATAAAGAAGTCTATACAATGTATAATTGGTAGCGGTTAAATCCTAGTTTCGGTGTACGGCGACTTTTTCGGAATTTTGGCGACAAAGAAAAGGCGATAAATAATTCCAATCCGGCAACCATGCACTGATATTCCTCCCGCGATGTGTTTGGCAACCCTAAAACCTGACGGGGAAGAAGGGGGGTTCGGAATGTGACGAGTCACTTTTGATTTTTTTTCTTGGGATTCGTTCAGTTGTGAACGACCATTTCCGGTCCGGTTGGTGTTTTTCGGATGACGCTACTCGATATTTAGTCGTTTTAAATTCTTAAATCATCTGCATTTTATTTTAATTTTCTCAATAATTGCTCTTAAATGCGAAATGTATATTAAATTTAATTTAAACCATTTATTAACAACGGAAGTTTTAGTCGTTTTAAATTCTTAAATCATCTGTATTTTAATTTTCTCAATTATTGCTCTTAAATGCGAAATGTAAATTTAATTTAAACCATTTATTAACAACGGAAAAGGTGACGGATTCCATCCCATTGGATTTTATTGCATTTATGCCGCGCGTTTGTTGTCTACTGGAAAATTCGCTGTAATTATAGGTATTTATTCTTGATATAATGTATTTGAATGTTTTAGCAACGGCGATAACTTTTTTGTAAAAAAAAACCAAATTTTTTCTGCATTTTGCATGCAATCGAGGTTAAGTGGCTGAAGTTAACGCTACATTTGATAATTTTGTTGTCACATGTAGTGTAACGGATTTTGAATATGGCGGCCATTTTTTCCCTAAACAACTCTTCCAGAACAGCGTCACGTGATTTACAGTTGTTTGACTTCGCGGTTTCCGAGTAGCGTCGTCCAATCACGCGTGGCTACGCGATGTTTTCTCGCCAGCAGGTTTGGCGAGAAATAAAGTCGCCGTACACCGAAGCTAGGAATTAACCTTGGTAGCTTAAAGGCAAATGGAGGATTCAGAATACAAGTGAACCATGTCCCCTCTTTATTATTTTCGAGTTGGCAGGGAAATTGCATCTACTTCTTAATTTTAAATTTATCATAAGTAACCGGTTTTTTTTTCTCTTAAATTTAAAAACAGTACTTTAATTTGAATTAAAATAATGTGTATTTCTTCTGCAAATAGCTTTAGTCTTTTTTGTATGTAATTTTATGCATTGGTATTTATAGATGAAAGTGTAACAATGAAGTCCACGTTAGTTTCCATTTTAAAAAACTAAATTTAAATAGCCCTCGTGTAGCTCTAGTGCGACGATAATTCAAAACCTAACCTAAAAAACTAAATTTTCTACCCTTGATCTTCAGGAGTCTGAAGACAAGCTAAAAATTTGACCCCTCTACCTGCTACGAAGAATACAAGATATCATTTAACTTGATATTTTGAGGTCCCTTTTTTTAAGATGCCGAGTCCCTTTTTTCCCTAGTGACAAGTTGAAAATGTGTTGGGAGCCCTGGTTATGTTTTTCTATAAATTTAAATACGACTAGTAAACCATGCATAAAAGGATACTTTTCATCTGTTTTATTGACATTTTGTTTTTATTTAGACGATGTAGATTCTGACGAGGCTCCTCAGCTCCAGAAAACTCCTTTGAACAAAGGTGCCAAGGGACGTCAGTCCATGAGCGAGAAGAAAGTTAGCTTCTCTATTCCTGCCAACAATTCCCCTGCAGTAAAAACTCCCAAGAAGGACAACAATTCTACTCTTGCTAAGAAACAGCCTACACCTGCATCGAAAGGAAAGACCTCAATGCAAGAGTTTAAAGGAATGAAGGGAAAGAAAGCACAAGCTGATGGTAAGTATCCATAGCAACTATTTAGATATTGGAAATGTTTTGAGTTAACTTTAAGTATTGGGTGTGCTTTAAATTGTCTTTCTGCTTTAAAAATAAATACTTTGATTACTTTTACGTACCATTATTTTTCTGTAATTTTCAAGTTTTCCGTTCTTTTCTTAGATTTTGGGTTCAACTTTTCTTACAGATTGACATCTGTTAATATTTTACTGCAATTTAAGAATTGCAGCTGATAAATTTATTTTTAGATTTTCGTTTAAAAGCATTATGCTCTTTCGCATCGGCATCTATAGATTTGAAGCTGATCCGATTTGCTAAAGGAAAATTTCTTATGTCATGCAAGCAGGGTTGGACAAGTGATTTCCCATCCCTCTTTCATGACATGATCTTACTATGTTGGTGCATACCCTTCTCTCCAGGGTTGCTAGGTTTTTTCGGGTCGGGTAAAATAGTAAGTAGTCAATTAAATTTAAAATTGCCTTTACTAGAAATTATGATTTTTTTTACGCGGAATAAATTCAAAGCTTTTTATACTAAAATAAATGTTTCATGTAATGTTTAATTCATATTTTATTATTAATATGCTTTTACTTTTTTGTACCTTTTTAAAATGCAATTACAAATTTAAATTCGTACTAATTATCTATTATAATAGATGCATTTTTAGCCTACTTTTCCTTTTTTAATTCGAAAGAATTAAAAAATGAAGAAAAATCGGTTCTTCCATTCGATCTTGAAAATTTTTTTTGTTATAAAGTTTGACCTCTGAGATCCTACTTTTTGTCCGTCTGTCTTTACGATAAGACAGCCGTAAAACTAAAGCTTTGTCGACGGATTTCCCATTAGATTAGCATCGAAATTCTATTTAGTCATTTAAATAGCTGTTGCCAACTCAACAATGGCGAGAAACTTTATTCCTTTAAAAATATTATTTGAAACAAACTTATTTTGGTCAAATCGGTTTAGAATGCAGTGCGAATGTGATTATTTGATTGTTTAATATTTGTTTACTAAGTGGCAAGACGAATTTTTTACGTATAATCCTATTAAGTATTTACATTTCTTATTTTAAGTGCATTTTTGAGTAGTTTCATGTTTTTTTTTGTTAAATAAGTATTTAATTATTCATAGAACTACAAATAAATCAAGTAGACAACAAATATATTTTTTTGTGATAGACACTAGAAAATTGTTGTTTTGGCCTTAAGAAGTTTAAATCATAGCTGGATACTGTGTTTAGTGGAATTTATTCTAAAGTGTATAAATTTTATGTAGAAAGTAGTACTTCAAATAGTTAATCTTAATGTTATGAATGAATTCCAGATGATGATGAGGATGATGATGAGGAGGACGATGATTTCGAAATGGACGATGAAGACATTGAACTTTCTATGGGAGACAGCGACGATGATGAGGAAGATGACGACGATGATGATGATGAGGAAGATGATGTTGAGGAGGAGGAAGTTGAAGATAAGAATAATATTAAAAAGGTGGCCAGCCCAAAAGAAAAGAGCCCCAAGAAGGAAAAAGTTAGAGAAACGCCTGTTATGCATGATAAATGTAAGTACAGTGTTACCTCCTCTAACGGACACCTCTAAAAAGCGGACACCTCTAAATAACGGACATTTTCTCAAGTCCCAGTCCCTTAACATAGGTTACTTAATGTAATCCCCTCTAAATAACGGACCCTCTAAATAGCGGACGCATTTTAATTTTTTTTTTATTTAATTCGGCTATAATTCCAATAAAACTCATTTTTGCATCCAAATATTTTTGCACCCTCATTCTCTTATCGCTAAACTACGTATTGGTGACTGTTCTATGACCTTCTAGTAACCCTTAGAATGACCATCATAGCTTTACAATGGTTTCGACACGCCCCATGTCAATTTCCCGCATTCGCGAAATCTCTTTCCGAGAATTGAGAGGGAGTGAATGCAATCGCCCCTTAGTCTACTGAACCTATTTGTTTTTAGGAAAAACGCAGATATGCTGTGATATTTCTTTCTGGTTATTTTAGGCATTTATAGTATGGTTTATTTTACCGCATATCCCGACAAGACTTTGTGCTTCAAAAACGAAAAATATAGTGGCAGCAAAATTGAGAAAGAACGTTCAATTAAAGCATGTTTTTCTTGCTGAGTTGCATAGATTTTAAAATACAATCAAACATGAAGTAATTGTGTTACAAATCAAAGTTATTAAATTTATTTTCTTTAGTTTAATTAGTAATTTTAACCTTTCGTTAAGTCATGTTTTTTTTTTCAAAATTAAAAATTTACCCCCCCCCCTCCCAATAACGGACACCTCCAAATAACGGACAAAAGGTTTGGCACCGCGAGTGTCCGGTATTCAGAGGTTTTACTGTACTATGTTTCTTATAGTTAAGAAATTTATCATTTGCAGATTTCTCTGGCCCTAAGCGTACACGGTCTCCTTGCTACCATAAAGGTGTTGCGTCTCAATTCCAACTATCGCAGAAATATTTTTAATAAGAACATGTGGATTCTTGGCAAAATCAATCTAATCCTTTTAATTTTCTAAAATTTCAATGGTGTTTCTCTATAGAAATTAAAAGACATTTGCATTAAACTTTTTGGATGACTGAAGATTGGGAATATTTTGTCTGAAGCAGTTGTCTATAATTTATAGGAGCCTTGTAGATTTGTTTTATAACTTGTTTTTTAATTATTTCAGTGCAAGGTGAAATATTAAAAGATGAGGCTGAAAGACGAAGTAAGTACAATTATTTTCATTTAATTCAATTTTCGGATTTCTGCAACTTTTTTCTCAAAAAATATTTACTATGCATTTGTATTTAATATTTTTTCTATTTTTAATAGAAGAAAGAAATGCTAGAATGTTATATGTTGGAAAATTGCCTAAAGATGTAACTGAACAAGAATTAAAGGGCCTATCAAAAGACGTTGTTGATGTGTCTATACCAATGGGAAATCGTAAAAGTTCGGCAAAGTCACTGTAAGTATGCCGGTACAATTGTTATTTTTTTTGTTGAACTCTAAATTATCCCCCTTCAACTCCATTTTCTGAATAATGGACCAATTAAGAAAACGATTTTGGAATCTAAAACAGCAAAAAAGTCATGGTACTGCTTTCAATTTTACTGTGTGAAAGCAGTACCTTGGCAATGGAAGGTTGGCAATGTAATAATGCCCTTTCAAGTTTTTAATTTTCTGAGTTTAAGTATTTGATAAGGGAATAGTTTTGATGTAAATTTTACTAGTAATCAGATTTAAGTGCCTTAAAAATAAAAACTGCATTACCACCCTTAATTTAAATTTGTTATTTTTGAACGATACCAATTGGTAAATTTAAAAGGCAGTTGAATGCCCTTTTGGAACCTGTGTGGAATTGCTTAGACTTAGCTAAAGGTTCGGTGTAATACCGGGTTGGAAAACATGTTTTTAAAAAGAAACGTTGTTTTTTAGACAATTTAATTTTGGTTATTGAACAAGTATCCGTTTTAAAAAACTCGGCCTAATAATGAAATGGCTTATGTTTTGTATATTTTAATTATCTAAAATTATGTACCACATTGATAATTAGCATAAATCTCACAAATTGGGGGCTTTAATAAATAGTAACATATCAATATCTTATTTGGGACCAAAAGTATCGCATGCGAGACTTTAAGGTTCCATCTGGGTCTCACAATCTGAATCTTTAAGATAATACAGCATGGTCATACATAAAATAAATCCCATTTCCTTAAATGAACTGTATTTGGCCAATAAATAGTTATAAAACAAACACTTAGTCAGTGAAGAATTTACGTATATAGCTGAAAATGCCCAATCAAAACCTATCATGCGATGGAGTAAAATTTACAAAGTATTTTGAACTATAGTAAACTCCCGATTATCCGCGGAATTGGGTGGCACGCAGGGCTAGAAAAATCTCAAAATTTTTACGTGCCCGACAGGGCATGTTAGTCTTAAGCCCTTATCAGACGGTAGGAAAGTCGCTGGTCACTGGTCGAACAACTTTTGGTTCACTCAGCAAAACGTCACACACGAGAATGCCAATGTCATGCGTGACATCACAAACTTAAAAGCAGTATTATTGCGGTATTGGAGAGGAGGTACTTGAAAATGAGGAGGGGGCTCGGCCATGACGTCACGACTGAACTTCGTTTTTGATTGGAGTAGCCTTTCCCTCAGCGAAAAAGTACTGGATTTTTTCACGTCTACTCGAAAAAACTCAGCCAGCAAAAGCTGCTCGAAAAACTGGTTTTTGATCTAGCGTACGGACGTCGCTGAGCGAACGAGCTCTCGTGTGATAAGGCCTTTAGCCCGAATAAAACTTTGACAAGCGCAGGCTGAGCGGGAAAAGAAAGCTGTACCCAGACAAGAGTTTGGCAAAAATAACAAACTAAAATGCGTATTTAGACTCGTAAAAATTATTTTTAAGCAGTATACTTAATTTACGAAAAACTGTTACATTATGTTAGTTGGAAAACCAAATTCTGACTTTTCCAGGTTTTCCCAGAGAATTTACAGAAAATTCCAGGTTTTATCAATGTTAATTAAAAATATATCAAACTATTATACCTTAAGAAACCTTGCCAGAGTAACAAGGAATTTGAAAATTGTAGAAAGTGGTGAAATTTCCCGACGCCCACCAGAATTGTATTGTTGAATCTCCTTCCAAAAAGTTTTGAAACAAATAAAATTTACTTAATGCGTTATTTTAATTTTTTATATTTGAACTGAAAAATGGGGGGGGGTTGGGGGGTGGATAATGGCCCGTGGATAATCCGCAAAGCGGATAATCCACCCGCGGATGATCGGGAGTTTACTGTATTTGACTATTTTACGCATTATATAATCAATACTTGGTTATTTTCTTCTATTAGACAATTTTATTAGACTTCTTTTAGCACTAAGTAAATTCCCATCCATCATATTTTCCTTCTCCTTGCAGTTTAAGAATAAATTATTTCAATCATAATTACTATGTTTTAAACAAAACAGCCCTGGCCCCTGGTGTAATGTATACAAAATTGTTGAGCCCTTAAAATTGTTCATAGACGTGCAATAAAAGTTTATCTTCAATTAATATTAAAAGGCTTTAATATTATTACTATTAATTATTAAAGCCTTTTAATATTAAATTAAAATATCTTCATCTACGACGAAAATCTGCCCATCAGCCAATGGGCAAATGTAAAGATGAATTAGTCAAAATGAATAGGACAATAGTTGATAGTTGTCCATATGTAGTTGTAGTTTAGTTACAATTAACATACATTCGTCAATAGTTTTGTTATTGTCCTATTCATTTTGACTAACCCTGTAATTTTTGAGCAATGGACAATTCCCGTATTTTTTAAAAACACTTCAAAACTATATTTCTTAATGGACAAAACAACGCTGATTCCAAATATCCTGGTTAAAATATCGAAAAAAATTAGTTTAATTTAATATTTAATTTTAAAAACTCGCAGAAATTAGTTCTTGTTTTAACCGTTCTGCTATTGGTTGGAGCGGTTGTGACGTCACCATTTATGTTCGTGAGTTTGATTACTAAAGTTTACAACGGCGTGCAGACGACCTATCTAGAGTTTTCAATTGATTTCTTATTAAATTTATTTTATTTCTTAAACGTTCGGATTTTTATTCTTTATTTTGAATTTACTACTCTTTTTTTTTTGTTCGAATTGTCTTTTTTCTTCAATTTATTTCGATGGAACCAGGCTTTTTCATAGCGCAGAGCGACAACTTACCCAAAAGCTGCGTTATTATCTAACACGATTGAAGTTTTGTAAAATCATTGTATCTAGGTTTATAATTTTATTTAACAACTCAAATGCATGTACTATTTATACATTCTTTTTTTCAATTTAATTCCAATTGAAAAACCCAAAAATAACTAAATATAAGCTATTAATTAATTACTTTATGTATTTAGAGCATTGATTCCAAAGCACTCGTGCTGCCATCTATTTTTAGATATTAACACTGTCGCTTTTTACTATAACTTTTTGAACAACAAACAGTCATGCAATTAATGACTCAAACATTAAAGAAAAGTAGCTGAAAACTAAAAAAAAACCCCCTCTCTTTTGTTTCTTAACTTTTACAATGAGCTATTCTCTATACTTTCTGCAAAACAAGTTGTCTACAGCTTACGATTTAGGAGAAACGTACAGGATCACGTCGCAAAGCCTTGTTTCCTTCTTTCAGGACAATTACATAAAATATAAAAGAAAAACTTTTCTGGGGTAGTAACTGTAGTATTATGGCACTCAGGAACTATACAATACCGATCTGACATGTTCAAATAGTTATAGCAAACGTAGGCGAAACTAATTGTATCGCCTACTTCACAGTTTCACTGAGCTGATCGGAATATGTCGACGAGTTTTGTAAAAGCTGACGTCACAGCGTTTCCGCGCGGTTTTGAGTGATTTTCGCGTGCTTCTCGAAAGCTCGACTTTGAAATTGAATAAAAAAATAAATATGCATCGGATTTTTTTTTTGTTTGGACTAATATTTTTTTTTCGACATCCTTCATCGAATAAAAAAATAAAATAAAAATGTGGGAATTGTCCATTGGCCAGAAAGTGTACAAGCCCTAATTTGCCATGTTTCATACAGTTTTTTAAATGCATTTTTTTGAGCTTCTGCTGTGTTATGCTTCAGGAGTCAAGATTAAATGCTATATTAATGTGATGATATACCTCTAGAGTTATTTGTTATAATTTTAGTGGAACCACATCACTACATTTTGTCTAGTTAAGTTTGATTTTTCATTATTCAGAAAATGGTGATTTAAATCAGATTAATATTTTCCCCCACAGGTATGCTTTCTTGACATTTGACACAGAAGCAAAGGCTGAGGCCAATTACAAGAGCTTTCAAACCAAGAAGTTCAGAGGTCAACCCATAAATGTAGATTATGTTGGTGAGAAAAGTGTGCATGATAAGTTCATTGAGGAGAGCAAACAACAAGGATTCAATTTAAAGAGACTTTTTGTTTCTGGCTTAGCCCTCGACGCAACTCTTTTTGATGTTGCAAAGCATTTCAAGAAAGCTTTCCAGATATCTTTCAATACATGCCCAACATTCAGGTAATTTTAGTTTTTATTATTCGATGCTTTTTTGTAAATAATAGCTAAAGATGCACCAAATACCAAATTTGGCTGGATTGCGAATATTCAACCCAAGTCTTAGCTGAATATTCAGCCTGCACAAGCCAATTTTTATTTTTGTCAGATCCAAGTTTTTATTCATTAAATTTAATTCAACATAAACATCAGTACACAAGCTCACAACACAGTAATTTAACTTAATTTAATTTCAGTTAAACTAATTTAATTTTTAATGAAAGCAAAACGCAATAAAGTAGCACTTGTTTGCTATTAAAACAAGCCTTTCAGAATAAATTGAAACTTGGTAAAATCAAACCACGAGAACGGAAGCATGAAAGAAGTTAGATCCGATGTAGGCTGAAAATAAAAAAACAAGGCTTTCAATATGGTTGTGCTAATACAGAATTAATATTTTAAAATATTTTATTGAAAAAATAACAATTGTAATAAAAAAATTGTTTTAAAGCTTTAAAGAGACATGTTTATGTCATACAACTTGAGTATATAAGTATATATTTGAATTTGGCTGAAATGGCCGAATAGTACATCAGTGCATCCCTAACCATAGCTTTATTCAAAACTTATTTTGTTCAAGATAAGCATGCTTATAAATAACTATTAGATTGGATATTGTATAATTAAATTTAATATTGTGCTGATGTCTTGAAAGATTGTACAATTAATCTAATCCCAGTGTTGAGTATAATCGTAATTGTATGGCTATGGCAGTCTTTATTTACCTTTGGTATTTATTTTGATAATTTCCATTTAGTCTGCTTGGTTTTTTCTGTTGGATATATTATCTTTTATTGTACAAGTTGTGGAGTTCAGTTAGCGAGCAAAGTTGGCATTAATATCCCATTTTCATTTATAGTATTTTTTTTATTAACATGTGTCAGATCTTGCCCCATCTAGTGTATATTCGTGGCTAGCCATTTGAAACTTAATTGGTGGCAGATATTTGTAAATAACTTTGAAGGGATTGTTGTTCGTGTAATAAAGATTTTTTCTCCCCTCTAGTAGTGTAGTTGATAGTATTTCAGATAATCAAGGTTCAACTGATAGTCTCCTAAATTAAGTTTCTCCATTAAAGATGCCATTCTCTGAAATCTATGCGGTTATTCAAAGTCGGGAATCTCCAGCGATAATGAAATAGCAAACTTCAGAGTTTCATGAATCGGGAATCTGTTGATTCTCAAATTGCAATTCTGCCGCATTTAGAAAAACGAAATTGCTGGGATTTTAAGATGGCGAAGCTTCTGCAACTAAATAAGCAAGAGTGAAATTATATTATAAATGTAATAATTTTACTGTTTAGTGAAAATCTGTCCGAAATTTTCTAATCTGACCTACTTCTGGTCCAACTTTGATTGGATAATCGGGGCTCTACTGTAATCATCCGTTTCAGTGTATTACATTATTGATTTTATATTATAGATCTGCGACTATCAGTTTCCTTACTGAAGAGGATGCCAAGGCAGCTTATGATGCAAGTAAGGATATTTCTGTTGGTGGACACAAGCTGACAGTATTGTACTCAAGACAAGGGGCAGCACCAGAGATTTCAAAGAAAAAGAATAGTAAGTTTTGTGTTGCACGCATTGCTCTTGATTTTGAGGTTTGTTAAGTAAAGTAGTTACTATGTTTTGGTTATGACTGCACATGACGTGACACGTTACCGATCTGATCTGACTTGAGTACTTCAAAACTTTTTTTTTATGAAAAGCTCATTGTTAGGATTTATAACAAGTCTTAACTTATAAGAAGCATAGTTTGAGAGGCTGCTTTATAGTCGGTCGTGATGTAAATTTACCATTTTCCTGATACTGATCTTTACACTATCAAATTTTGGTTTTTTGTTGGCCGAATTTTTAGGGATCGTTTTTTTTTTGTATTTATATTTAGAAGATTGTTTCCATGATCATAATTTTGATTTTATGCTTAATAGAATATTTTTATGTGCAATCCTTTTTCTAATAGTGTTGGTTTTTTGTTTAGGGGGCAAGAGGAATCACAAAGGCAAGCAAAATGGTGGACACCAGAATGCCAAGAGAATGAAGATTTCCAATTAAAAGTGAAGAATGTATTGATACCAGTGCTTCATGGGGAAGAGTCTTGTGTATATGTTCATATCCATTAAATTGTTTCTTTTATATAAAATATGTTGTCTTTTCTTAAAACTCCTGTAACTTTTGTTATAGCATGCATTTTTTCTATCTCTTGCAGGACTTTTCACCTACATGCTTCATTGATCCATAATGATTAATTAGCGTTTGATTTGGTTGTTAAATGATAACTTGAATTAGATATACTTAGCAAAATTGGTCAAATTTCATATTTATATAATTAATATTTAACTGTTAAAGTATCTACAGCTGCAAGTCAAAACTTGGAAAGAAAGTCATAATCAATGGGAAGATGCATTTCCCTTTATTTTTGCAAGTTGATTCGATTGAGAAACTGAACATTTTTAATGGATTATTGCTCTTTGTTATTCAACTACCTAACCTAGTCATAAGACAATTTGCAAATATAGTCTTGGTTTTATTTTAAATACTACAAAATATCTAAAAAATTTACCCTAAACCTGGGAGACCCACGGTCGATCGCACTAACTCTTAAAATGAATCTGATGACAAGGACAACAACTTTTGGAAAGGAAACCTGAACCTATGCTGTTTGATAAAAAAAAAAAGTTGTTGGGCAGATTGCTGTCTCAGGTTGTGTATTTAATGTTATAATGAGTTTTGTCAATCATCCCTACCCACTAAAAAAAAAACTTATGATGATCATTTGGGTTATTCCCTTAAACTTAAACAAAATTAGCAAATTGTGTCCAAATACCAAAAGTATACTTTTAAAAAAGATTACAAACTGTAGTAGATACTTTAACTTATCATTCACTGGTCCCTTGTCAAAAACTGAAAGATCAAGAATATACATATAATCCAGGGCTCGAAGTTGTCCTTATATTCCTTAGAAAAAATAAAATGTCCTTATTTTTAAAAATTTTAAATGTCCTTAAATTATTTTCCAATTTTATTTAATAAGTCAAAGTAAATATTGTCGTATTTTCGATTAATCAGAATTTTTCAAAAAAATTTAGACGATAGAAATTTAGGTTTTGATTTAAAAAGAAAAATTCATTTATTTTCGATCTACGGCGCTGGCACGATAAATAGTAAAATTAGCCAGGCATGAAAGTTTTCCGCCTTTTTTTTTTTTTAAACCTCATTTTGGGTGATCCTGAGATCGATGGAGAACCGTTGAGAAATTGACCCATATATATGGGGGTCCGGTCCTAACTTCTGGTCAAGTGTCTGACTCACAGGTGTCCGTGAGTCATGATTACAAAAACAGCTGGAATTAAAAAATACTTTGTTTACGTTTGAACCATTTTTTCTACTTCGGTCTACACTGGGGTTAAGAATGTTAGTTTCATTATTTGCGTCTTTTAGATTAGAGAAAAGATACTTTTAACATTATCTACTATTTGATTATAATTTAGGGATTTTCATTAGTAAATATTTCAGAATTTATGACTAAATTAATTTGTAATTAATGATTTAATCAATGTAATTGTTTCTAAGGTTGTAGTAAGTTATTTCAAATTGTATTGTCATTCGTTGGTAGTTGATTTTCGAAATGGGTGTCCTTAAATTTTAAAGAAATTTTGTCCTTAAATTTTATTTTTTGGACTTCCAGCCCTGGTATAATCTCAAATATTCATTTATTACTGATGCATTGCACATAATGATAACCAAGTAAATTGGCCTTAAATAGGCACCACACTATTATTTAAAACTAAAAGTTTTTTGCGCCCTGTAAAATTGCTAAATTTTCTCAATCCGCTTTGTTACCGAAGTTTCGAAACATAAGTAGCTATGAAGTAGGGTAGTATGTGTTTAAAATGCACATCATATGTATAATCATCTATGTACCTTTAAGCACTACATTAAAAACGAAATGGGTGAATTTCTTTTAAACTTTACTATTTGTCTTTCAACTTAGATATGGGTGCACTTGCCCTCGCAGCGACCATATTTGCTACGAAATATTAGTACTATATTATATATACGTTAAACAAGCATTAATGTAAATTATTTTTCTTTCTTAAATTTATATTCGTATCGTTATGTTTTATGCCGAATGCCGCTTTATTTGGTCGTAAAATTTGCCGCCCCAAAAAATTCGCCACTCGTGGCTACAGCTTATTAAGCCTACTTAGAAATCCGGCCCTTACTGAAGATAGGGTGTATTTCATGCGTGGGAAGTTTGTCGCATCACCAATGGTATAAAAACCATGCCTAATAACTATCAACGTCGTCAATCAATTATAACGAGCAGGGATTGAAGACTTATCATGACCCTTTACCCCGAAGGTTCTTTTTTCTGAAACAGGATGTGCGGTAATTGAAATGAAATGCTTCAGTTGTTCGTAATGGAGGGAGTTGCTGGTCACAATTTTTTTTGTCGTGATGCGTTTTGTGTTTTTTTTTTAAAAAATGGCTTTAAGAATATTCCCTGCTTAGAAAGTACCTTAGACCCTATGTCCTGTCTAGCTAAGCAATGCTAAGTCGCAACAGACTGTGTTAGAAATCTAACACCTACTTGTCAGAAAGTCTAAAACTTTTTAAACAGTCGAACTAATATCGCTAATAAAGATATTATTGAGAGTTGAAAGAAAGCTTTAGCACACCCAGCATTGTTCACACACTTAGCACACCCAGCATTTAATTATAATAAAAATGGCTTCCTAAGCTTTTTAAATGAGCATTAAATTTTGAAGTTTTTATTTTTAAATAATTGAAGTACTTAGAATTCTTTTATGAAATTTTCAATGTATTCTCATTTTGATGCGCTGATTTTTTGACGTATCTCACTTGTCCGTAGCATTTGTAGTTTGCAACAGCGATTTAAATGACTCGAAATTGAATTTCAATGCTAATTCAATGGGAAATTCGTCGACAAATAGTCGATTTATGTCAGTCCGATCGTACAGACAGACGGACAAAAAGTATGAAAGTTGGTCTCTTAGGTCATACCTTTCTAACAGAAAAATAATTTATAAGATCGGATGGATAGAACATATTTTTGAAGTGGGGTACGGACATCGACAGCATGTCAATACCTACCCTTTTTAATTCTTCGAATTAAAAAAAAGAAAAGCAGGCTAAAAATATACCATTCTAAAATTATTCATGAAAAAATTATTTTTCTTCAAATATTTTTAAATAAAGTTTCTCATGCAATTGTTGATTTGGCAACAGTGATTTAAATGAACCAAAATTGAATTTCAATGCTAATTCAATGAGAAATTCGCTGTCAGATAGTAGATTTATGTCCGTCCGGACGTACAGACAGGCGGACAAAAAGTATGAAAGTTGGGTATCAGAGGTCATAGCTTTCGAAGGTTATGTCCACACTACAACAATAGAAACTGACAAATGCGCGCGCATGGAAATGCATGTACAATTTGTTCCTTTTCGAGGTAGGCGCGCATGCCTGACCAAATTGTATATGCAATTCCATGCGAGCGAATTTCTTGTCATTTTTATTGTCGGTAGTGTGGACATAGCATAACAAAAAAATAATTTTTAAGATCCGATTGATAGAACTGATTTTGGAAGGAAGGTACGGACAGACAGACGGACATGGACAGCATGTCATTACCTATTTCATTTTTAAAAAAAATCTTTCGAATTAAAAAAAAAAGTAGGCTCATTAATCATATCTTTGTAACTTAATCTCCATCCCACTTCGATCATCCACGACGCGGCAAGCGAGCCAACAAACAGCACAGTTCGTGTGACAGATTCTTCTCTTAGACAACACACTTCATCATCAAACATGGTCGACGTGGTGCTCCAGAAAAAGCTCGGACTCCTGAACGGGATCGGGATTATCGTCGGGAGCATCATCGGATCCGGGATTTTCGTGTCCCCTAGAGGCGTCCTCCAGCAAGCTGGGTCCATCGGGCTGGCCTTAGTTGTCTGGACCTTGTGTGGTTTGCTGTCCACTGTAGGCGCATTGTGCTATGCGGAACTAGGCACGGCGATTCCGAAGTCCGGTGGGGACTATGCGTATATTTTGGAATCTTTTGGCCCCCTTCCTGCTTTTTTGTTCCTGTGGGTGGCCCTGTTGGTGATGGTGCCGGCTGCCAATGCCATCACGGCCCTGACGTTTGCGAACTATATTCTGGAGCCGTTTTTCTCAACGTGTCAGCCACCGGCATCGGCTGTCAGATTGCTGGCCACTCTGGTCATCTGTGAGTACATTTTATACAGTTTGTTATGATAATATTTTAATTCGGGGCCGTTACAGGGAAAAAGACCGTATCTCCAATTTGGCTTTTTTGTGTTATTACCATAAAACTTATACACATAAAAAGGGAAAGGGTTAAATCCACATATTGAATGAAACATAATGTACTAGCTTTATAAACCTGGCGTTGCACGGGTGTATCCTTAATAACAATAATTAGTCGTTTTTTATGTAAATTTTTATTTTATACCAATTGATCCACTCTCCACTGATCTACTCAATCAGGATAATTATAATCTTCTCCATTCTTATATCTGTTGCACTATCGATAAGTTTTCACTATCAATACTAATTAGAAATAGAAACATTAAAAACAACGGGAACTTTTAAACACATTTCATCCTGTTTTGTTGCATTTCATTAAATTTTGTATAACTTGTAAAGAGGTTTTTGTTCTAATTTTTCCACAGGTTTGCTGACGTACATAAACTGCCGAAACGTTCAATGGGCAACCCGAGTCCAGGATGTGTTCACTTTCGCAAAAGTCATCGCTTTAATCATCATTATCTTTGCTGGAGTTTATCACATGTGCATGGGTGAGGAATTTTATTTATTTGCTTTTTTAATAGCCTGACCATATTTGCTTCAGTGGTTGGCTTTTACTGAAAAGCTATTACTGAAATGAAACGTTGACTATTTGCGATATTTTTATAGCTAGAAAGGTGAAAAATAAACAGCGAAATACCAGTAGCCTTGTCATCCTATTTTTAAATTTCTATGGCATATGAAATTCATAACTTTCACCGAACTATATACAGGGTAGCGAAAATAAAAGGGGCCTCGTCATGGAGATAGGAATAAAAGTTGTTGCCAAGTCAAAAACCAATGCAAAAACAGGGTTGCTCAGTGTAGTTATTGATCGCCTCAATATTAGGCCCAAATAACCGCTTGGCGAATCACTTGCCGGTAATTATGCTATGGTTTGATAAGCTAGCTGGAACTGAAGGTTTGTATACAGCTGTACAAAAAATGTTCCCCTTAGTGATCACCTCGGTCGTTATTTATTAAAGAGAATTGGACCTTTCAGTTACTACGAAACATTTTAAATTGATTGCCAGGGCACGAAATGTGGTGTGCGGACTCGTTTCGGAATGTTTTTGAACTTGTTAAAAGCAGATCCTGTTAGACATCATTTCACAACTAATCTTAATATAACCAACACAAGATCTTTTTAAAAACAATAAATTAACCAAAGGGTTAAATCTAATATTGAAATTTGGCTTTCAATTGCATGAAAATATGGTTTTCCCCATACCTTATTAACATTTTCGATATTACTTTTGAAGTTTTATTACTTTTATTTTAATTAATATCTAAATGATGGAGCTACTAAAATTGTTAAATTTTACCAAGTTTTTTTTTAAATTCTTAATTTTTAATTGTTAAGTATTAAAGAATTAATAAACATAAAGAAACCAAGTATAAAACGTTAGAGCAATTAAAGATCACGTGACCTCCAATGCTAACGACGCTACGGGACGAGCATGGAGAGCAAAATTGGAAGGTTATGGTGCCAGTGTTGCCAACACTTTATAGAGAAAAGTGACGCGATAAAATAAAATTTAATTCTAAAATACAATAAAAATACTATATAAAAATACTTCCTGTATTTTGGTGGTTATATGATATTTGTTTATATTTTAGAATTAAATTTTATTTTTTCGCAGCACTTTTCTTCAGGTTGTTTTCAATGATACCATCTGTTCACTGCTAAATAAACTATGTTTATTAGAATAAAAAACAGAAGAAATTAAAAGCAGACGACATTTTCTAAAATGTTAACTCCGATTGAATTCTAAAATAAAATGCATTTTTCTCCTGTTTTGCTAAATGCACTAAATCCACGGTTATACACAATATAAATTTTACTTCATCGGTTATATTTAATAATTAAAGATAATTAGGCAAGATTAAATACTTTTTGTTGAATTGTTTTTGGTTAAAAACATAAAAGCCCTTGTTTTGCTATTGATGCAAGCAAAGAAAAAGAGTTATTTGAAAAACGTGTCACTTAGCACGTTCTTCCACTAAACAATCGTTCCGAATCGAGACGATTTCGGTGGAAGAAAATGCTAAGGATTCTTAGCACGTTCTTACATTTAAAAAGTGACGAAAACGCTTGCACCTACCAACTTCGTATACGAAAAATATTCTAACTCGAATTTTTTGTTGTTGAAATTTTAAAGGTGTATGTTTAAAGGAGGTAATAACCTAATCATTGACACAAAAATCCACTTAGCACGTTCTTCTACTTAGCTCTTTATATGTGTTTAATTTTTTGGGGAGCAAAGAGGTAATTAACTTACAAACAAAAAACAAAATTTTAATTGCGATTTTTGCGCAGGTCGTAGCCAGAACTTCGACAATGCATTCCAAGGAACCAAAGAACCTGGCTACGTAGCATTATCCTTCTACTCAGGACTCTTTTCTTATGCAGGATGGTAAGTTACTCACTATTCCAATTCTATAAGAATTAGTTGATATTTAAAATTAAAAAAACTAGTAATGAATAATACGCTGCTCAAAAGCAATTAGGGGAGCCTCCTTTGCGTACTTTTGTTAACTTTTTCAGACCCTACTTTTTATTTTTATTTTAAAAATCTAAAATTTGTGAAATAGATTCATTCGGGGAGATCGGGGCTAGTTTTCCCATGGGGTTTTCCACCAGGCCTTGAACTAGAAATGAGCCGTTAAGAGAAGCCAAATGGCGGCTTGGTTAATGAAGCAACCCGTCTTATAACACCCAAGAATTTTTGCTCGCTTGGGGATGTGTAATTTTCATTAGAGCTGTTTTTGTGATTTTTTCAAAATTGTATAAATTTTCATGCTAAGGGGAGGGAGGGGGAATCCCGCCACCTTGAGTTGGTGAAAAGCTGTTTTAAAAATACGGTTTTTAGTAATTTTCATCTAATTTTGGGCCTTCTGAAATTAAGAGATAAGTTACTGTCATCTCTAAGTTTGATAAATCAGTTGCATATCATTGAAAAGAGCAATTATTTGGCTATGTTATCACTTTGTTAGTTTGGACGCTAGGCTGATGTCTACCTTCTTCTAAACAAGCCGGTAATGCCGCCACATACTCCGGGGTTATGGCGCCACCCAACAAAAGGATGGCGATGGCGGCATAATCCGTAAAATAGAATATTCTTATATTGGCCTTACAACCTATTAGTTTTATGACCTTTAAAGAAATTGGTATAAAAAAGATTGGTATAATATACTGGCTTTTTTTTTTTTAAAATACCTATGTTCTTTTATAATCTTTTGAACTATTTTAGTTTACAATACATCTATTTAATAAAAACACAATGTTTTTCAAATGTGTTAAATCTTTTTAAAAATTGGAAAATTTGCCCCATCATTTTTTGTCTGTATGTGAACATTTACTCCGCAATACGGGGCATATTTTACAGCTCAACATGCTTGCATTCAATAACTTGCTGCAAAAAAGTATAGTTACTTTTTTGAAGAGTAGTAATGCTAATTTGAGATAAGCATGTGAGAAAGACAGTGGCATCTTGCTTGCTTTAAAATAAATAAAAGTAAAAAATATACAATTAAAAAGAAGAAAACATGGAAAACTAGTCCCGGTCTCGCCTATGCATCTAGAATAAAATCTTAGAATAAAATGGTAAAAAACAAGAGGGGATTTTTTTAAAACTGATTTTCAAATTGGAAAATATGAATCATAACTTTTGAATAAATTATAACAATAATTTTTGCAAAAATTTATTTGTTAAAATGGTAAAAATCAATTTTCAAACATTTAAAAATGAAAGCATGAAAAACTTAGGGTTAATTAATTTAATAAAATTGTTTCAGAGTGAATTTTATTTTACCATGTTTTTCATTTATTTAAAACAAACGTTAGTTAATTTTTCAATTGAACATGAATCTTCCTTCTAACGATAAATAAGTACGAGTTTAACTTAATGCTGAAAAAACACAACAACAAGAAGTTCTTATAGAACTAAAATAGCCTACTTTCCTGTTCCTTAAATGCTTACTGAAATTCTCATGGAGGAATGAGTAGTAGGGAGCGAACATTGCCTATTCCCCGCCATTGAGCGGGGTGAAGTAATTGTAAGGTATAGCAGGGAAGCTAAATACAGGGAATGATTACCAACCCGCGCGTTTGACGCCATATTAAGTAATACATGAATTTTCAGGAAAAGTGACTTTTGGAGGATTTAAAAAAATACACTGCTGCTATAATTTTTAGACATACATCATACATGTACACTGTGAAAAAAAATCTGTAGCCATTACAAAACATTTTTTTGTAAAAAACTTTTCCTAGAAAATTTCTAGTAAATAATTACTAAAAATAGTGCTGTAAAAACACATAATATATTTGTGTTAGCATTACATGTATATATCATGTAGGTTTACAGGACTATTTTATGTATCCCACACAAGTAATGTTTCAGCAACTATACAAGAAAATTTTATGGATATCACATTTTCCTTGCAATTGCAAAGAAAAACAAAATGTCTACTTTCCTACTACGTGGGATCGAACCCCGGTCTCCCGCATGACAGGCGGGGGTACTGACCACTATAATACCGACGAATAGCAGACAGCCGAAACCCGGGATCGAACCAGGAACCTTTAGATGATCAGTCTGACGCTTTCCCAACTGTGCTATTTCGGCACATAGATCGCTAGAAAATTAGAACTTAACTTCATTTGAAACAACCAACTAAAGTATAAATTTAAAATGGCGATTGGCTAATTGAATCACGATCGATTAGATTAGGTTAGGTTTGAATTATCGTCGCACTAGAGCTACACGAGGGCTATCCAAATCAAGATCGAGGCTAAAATACTAGAAATCATTTTGTAACTTCAGAAATGAAGATTTCTGTTCAGAATTACAAAAACTATTTTTGTAAAATTGGTTATTTCGGTAACATTACTAAAACATTTTCTGTATGTTTACAGTATTTTTTTTTCTCAGTGTACTATCAGCAGGGCCGGCCCCAGGGCAGGGCGGTCCGGGCGGCCGCCCGGGGCGCAATGATCTAGGGGCGCCAAAATCACAGAAAATGAAAATAAACTGATAAAAAAAATTAAGTTACAGGCTATCCTAAAATCAAAAATTCCAAGATAGCTGGTTTTTAAATCGAACCGTTTCAAAATCTTATGCCTCAATGTATGATAAAAGTTAAATAAATAATCAAATTCAATGCATAATCAAATTTAAAGCAGCGCGCTACATTAAAAAATATACTGAAAACAATTTAAAATCAATTATAGTAGCTAGAAAGTGCAATGCATTCAGATATTGTTTCACGACTTCTTATCTGCGCCAGGGCCGGCCCCAGGGTAGGGCGATCCAGGCGGCCGTCCGAGGCGCAATGATCTAGGGGCGCCAAAATCATGGAAAATGAAAATTAAAAAAAATTTAGTTACAGTCCTAAATCAAACACTAAAATCAAATATTCCAAAATCGCCGACAATGGTTTTTAATCGAACCGTTTCGTAATCTATTGCCTTAATCTCTATATAATATAAAATTGTAATTGTCGGGCGCTTGAAAGCCACGTGACTTACGCGGCTTCAGCCAATCGGAAACGCTGAAAGTAAATGTGGCGGTGTGCTTGTTTTGTGCCGGGACTGCTTCAGATTACGTCCCGTGGCTTTGGTAGAGATCATTGCTTAGTGCTATAGCTACGTGATGCAAAGGAGCAGTCCCACGGAAACTAGCCAAATTGTATAGATGAGCATTCCTGCATTGGCAGTATCCTCATATTAGTCTTGCATGTTTGATTGCGGTTCAGACAAATATTAGGAATTGCGTAGCAATCCCCGGGGGTTAGCGAGCGGTAGCGGTCAGGGGGCTTTGCCCCCTAGTGTATGATAAAAGTTAAATAAATACAATATTTAATCCAGCGCGCTACAGTGAAAAAAATATACCGAAAATAAGTTTAAATCAATTAGCTAGAAAGTGCAATGCATTCAGATATAGTTTCACGACTTCTCATGTGCGCGCACCGAATAAACATGATTCTGTTCTTAATACATTTTTCGTCTCAATGAATTGGCAATGATAGCTATAGAACACCAAATTAGTGACAAATTATATTTGAAATCACTGGCTCGTGAGTTTGCCGAAAGAAGAGTTAGAAAAAGGGCATTTTAATTATTTCGGTTTGTTAGAATTTATTTATAATAATATTAGTTTAGTTAGCAAGACTACATTTTCATTTTTGTTATTTTGCATTAGGTGTTAAATTGCTTATCTTGTTATCTGATGATTTGTTTTTAATAAAACTTTTTTTAAATATTTTTTTAATGTTTTCTTGACTTCCTGATATGGTCGCACGGGGTTTACTTTAAAAAAAAAAAAAACGGGGGGGGGGGGGGGCGCAAAGTTAAGGTTTTGCCCGGAGTGGCAAAATGTCTAGGGCCGGCCCTGCTATCAGACACTTGGAAACACAAGCTAAATAATATTGTTTTATTTTTTATTTTAGGGAAATTTAGTTTAAAACTATCTTAAACTTCGCATCAAACATATATAATCAAAGCCACAAAGTATTTTTTTCTTACCTGGAATGCGTTCAACATGTTCAATTTAAAATAGGTTTTCCATTAAGAATCGTAAGCATATAAGCTGTATATTATGTTGAATAGAACTTTGGAATATGGAGTAATAAATCTCACTAAATGTAAAGAAAATATCTGATTTTTATTTTACAGAAACAATTACAACTTTTTATGTGAATGAAAAATGTATAGATGTTGTAATAACCGAGAATTATCTGATAAACAACTATTGGAAGCAATTTGCAAATTTTCTATTAAAAATGGTTTTTAATTTTTCAAAATACTAAATATAACGGAAGGTTTTTTTACAAATTGCGTTTTTTTCTTCATTGTCGCCCAGTGATTTGACAATTACTAGGCAGCATTTCTTTTTACTGGGCGTCATAAATGTCGAACAGCCACTACGTTAAAAAATAATCTGGTACTGGGAACACTTGTACCGAATTTGATGGCTGCATTTCTTTCCGTTTCCAGCAATACGTTTAACCCTTATTCTCATGAAGTAGCATATATGCAACCTTTGGTTTTCCTCTAATTTCGGTGTGTTAATTGACGTCAGCGAGTATGTTTGCATTGTTATTTGTTAGAAGAACTACAGAAGCTTCGTTCAGAGTGAAAAAACTGTGCAAAGTTAAAATTATTTTTGTTTTAGAGAAAGGTAACTTGTTGGGTTTTTGTGTTTGTGCATCATTGTCTCGTTGTCTCTACAAGGCAAGTTCATTGAATTATTTTTATATTAATTTTGTTTGTTTTTTACTTTGAAAAATATGTTTCACATTTCTTATGTTCTCTAGTTTTAAAACATTGTTTAAGTTGTTCGATTACCACTGTTTTTGGAAAAATGCAAGCTAAAAACTGAAGGTTGCATATATGCTACTTCATGAAATTAGGGTAGTCATTGACATGATCAGTTGTTACTTACACTTGAATATGTTTAGCTTCCACACTACGTTTATAACATAAAAAGTGGAAGGTTTTATAATCGTTAAGTCTTTCTGTCTGTCTGTCTGTCACCCACTTTCACAGAACGAACCAAAAGTCTCACAAATAAGTAAAATATGTCATTTTGAAGCAAAAACTCAGTTTAGCCTTAACTTCCAAATTTAATTAGAAGTTTATTTAAAATTTAAATAACTAAAAATTTAATTTACATTGAAATAACATGCAAATTCCATTTTTATTCAATATTTTTTCACTGTTGCCATTACACCAAGCGTACGAGAAACTTTATTAAAATAAAAATAAAACTCTTAAAAAAAATATTGATTTCTATGATACGAATGATATGAATTCAATTTCGATTGTTGTAATAGCACAATAAAGTTATTTTGATGGTTCATTATACATGTTGGAAGAAAGATGCATAAAAAATTCTATATTTGCATAAAAAATGTTAAGTTTTGCTTTTAATTTTAAAGCAAAAATGTTACTATTTTTTTTTCGAAATGTTAACTTGTGGCTGAAAAAAGATATTTATTAAAAAAAAACATAATTATTCTTTGAACTTCAAAAAATTAGCAAACGATAAATATTAATTATCAAATCTGCAAAAGAAGATTAAAGAAAATTATAAATTTGGGGAAGTTTGGATTTTTTTTTGTTTTTTTATGCATCTTTCTTCATAAATATATATATAAAAAAACATCAAAATAACTTTATTGTTCTATGTATTAAAAAATTCAAATTGAATTATATCAAAATATAAATATTTTTTAAAGAGTTATTTTTATTTTAAATAAAGTTTCTCGTACGTTTGATGTAATGGCAACAGTGAAAATATTGAATAAAAATAGAATTTGCATGTTATTTCAATCTAGAATAAATTTAGAACTAGCTAAAAGCCTTGTTTGGCGAATTTCTTCCACCAATGTCTTTTGTAAAAAGTGTAATTTAAGATTTTGTTTGACAAAAAAGCGGAATTGCTTTGAGCAAGCACATGATTAACTATAAAAATATTGTGTATGGATGTATTGTACATAATTGTATGTAGATGTAAATAGTTTTTTTCTTTGTTTCATTGATATTTATATTTTATAAAAAAAATCATTAAAGTAATATTTGTAAGTAGTATAACTCTTTTTTTTTTTACTTGTACTGCCTTTATCAGTTAACACAAATACAACTACAAGCTATATCAACCAGTTACCCCAATCTCATGAAGTAGCATATATGCTACCTTTTATAAAACTCTAATTAATTGCTGCACTAATTATTTTAAAAAGGTTATGGCACTAAATAATCTTTATTTTAGCTGTAAAAAAACAGAAAAAAATTTGAAAATTAAAAAAAAAATTAAAAATCGATGATAATGAGAATAAGGGTTAAGACCAAAAAAGTGCTACAGTGGCCACCACGGGCAATATTTTTTCGAAAACCTTATGACGAATAACAGGTAATATATATATAGACATCTAACGTCAGTTAAACTATTGGTTCATATTTTACCCATAAAAGTTACTTTTTAACAATAAAATTCATAATTTTTTTTATTAAATGTTTAATTAATGTTAATTATTATAATGTAAATAATTTTTTGATAATAACCAAGGAAAACCTACTTATGCCTATTAAAATATGGAAGGAATAAATGAGTTATTAAGAAACAAATGGTAGTTAATATAGACTCGGTAGCAGTTAAATACAAGTTTTATTTTTTGATTTACTAATAAATGAATTTTTATCATATAAGACTCGTAATAATAAAAAATAAATAAATAAGGGTGTTAAAATTTTACATAAAACTCACAAAAAGTCGTCTGATATAGTAAAATAAAATTTAGTCAATCCGGAAAACAGAATTACATTTTAAAGAGATGTAAAATATTGAAATCTAACTTCGTACAATTTTAGTTAAAATAAAGGAAAATTAAAATATTATTCACCCAGAAGGAATTGAGATTGAACAATTCCTTTGATACATTAAAATTTTTTCAGAATCTCTCTTAAAATCTGTCATTAAAACGCTATTATATTGACACAAAATCGTATTCGACTACGCACCCCCGGATTTTTGGCAATCACAAGATGGCGACGCGGTTACAGTGACGGCTTCACCGATGTCGACTCCCCTTTAGTCATTCCTCCATGGAAATTCTAATCGGGAAGCAACTAGGTTAATAACAGTAAATATAATCAACAATCGTTTCTACACTACATTTGTATACATTGGGAAAAAATCAGCATCAATCTATAATTAAAAATTTTAAAATCCAAAATCAACTATTTTATTTAGTATTCTTTCACAAAATTAACTTAATATTATTTATCTTATTTTACTAGATTTATTTGTAGTTCGAAGAATAATGAAATATTTATTAATAACAAAAATAATGAAACTACTCAAAACTGCATTAAAAAATAAATGTAAATTAAAACTAAGCAGAATTGTATGCACAAATATACCTTGCCACTTTAATGAACAATCAAATAATCACATTGTGCAATCTTTTAAGACGTCATTCCAAAATGATTCATGAAAAATTATTTTGCTTCAAATATTTTTGAATAGTTTCTTATGTCATTGTTGATTTGTCAACAGTGATTTAAATGACCCAAAATTGAACTTCAATGCTATTTCAATGGGAAATTCGCCGTCAAATAGTAGATTTATGTCCGCACGTACACATAGGCGGACAAGAAAAGGTATGAAAGTTGGGCCTCTTTTGTCCTAGCTCTCTAACAAAAAAGAATTTTTAAGATCAGATTTAAAGAGCCAATTTTGAAGGGGGGGGGGGGGTACGGACAGACGGACATCGACCGCTATGTCAATACCATCTTTTTCAATTTTTTTTTATTCCTTCGAATTTTAAAAATAAAAGTACTATAAAAAATAACAAGCTAATGATTCCAAATGGATTCATTGAGGGTGAAAGGGAATGGCCATTGGGGGTGAAAGGGATAAACCTTGCGATCCCCTAATTGTTCTGAGCTGTGTATTTATCATTTGTTAAGTTCTATTTACATCGATTTATTTTTAGGAATTTCTTAAACTTTGTAACAGAAGAACTTAAAGATCCGTTCAAGTAAGAAACCCTAATACTCTTCATATTTGCAAAATTTTAAATTCTTAGATTGTAAAAGCAAACTTACAATTATGTAAATTTCGCAATAAATGATTTTTTAATTGATAATTTAATTTTTATTAAATTATTCCGATTACTATTAATTACATTGTTGCTCTAATATGTCTTGCAATTAAGGTAAACAAAACTGCTCGCATATTTTGTGTTTTTACGTTTGTGCTTTTAAGGATTGCATGTATGCAGCATACACGCTTGTCCAACAGCACCCTATAGCGGCGACCTACGGTAACAATTTCCCATCCGCTTTTTTTCCATCACTTGGAGCGGTGCGAGGGCTAGATTGTTTTATGAAATTAAATGGCTCTAACACAATTAAAAGTTGCTGATTTGTCTTAACTAAAGCCAAATGTAGGGTCAAGTGGGGAAAGTGTGATAGGGTTTTTGCATTTTTCATTAAGAAAATTCGTTCTTTGCTTCAAGTAAATTCCAAATCCTAAAATTGGTAGTGAATTATTATAAGAAACATACATATGTAGAAAAAAAAATTATATGTTTGAATTCCAATTTTAAGTGTACAAAATTTGGATTTCAAAATCCATTGCTGTTTTATCACACTTACCCCGCATAGGGGTAAGTGTGATTTTGATGTGGAAATCAAATCGAATCAATATTTCGAATTTGAAAAAAAAGAAGACCAGTTGCACTTAAATTCAAAAGCTCAAAACTTTCTTTAAACAAAAAATAAGATCAATATTTCTTTTTAGTTTAATTATAAGTGGTCTAATGTTATATATTGCAAACTTTCAGATTTTTAGAATGATTTCCAAAGTTGCAAGAGCTGTTTATCACACTTACCCCCAATCACACTTACCCCACTTGACCCTACTAAGAGTTATAAAGTCATACAAGATCAGATGGCTGGGACATGTTTTTCGACGTGAAGATCAGGATCCAGTTAAAAAGCTGACGTTTTCAAAGATTGAGGGTACAAGGAGAAGAGAGAGACCGGCTACGAGGTGGTTGGATAGTGTTGAGAAGGACCTGAAAGTGATGGGAATAACCAGATGGAGAAATCTGGCTGCAAGTCGCCCTGTCTGGAGAAAGCAGACTGAGAAAGCCTTGGCCTGCACCAGGCTGTAGTGCTGTTAAAGAAGAAGATTTGTCTTAACTGCCCCTCCTCCCCAAAAAACATGCACTATTTATTTAGGATTACTTAAGATAAATTTTACACCGGTAAAATTTAGAAAAATAAATTGTTATAAGTGAAATATAATTAGTTAAAATTGAAAAAATAATTGAAAAATAAATTGTTATAATTGAATAAAAATTATTCATTGTATCTTTAGAAACTTGCCAAGAACTATCTACATATCATTACCATTGGTCACAGTCATCTATGTGTTGGCTAACATTTCATATTTTACTGTTCTTTCTCCAGATGAGATTCTTGCTTCAAATGCTGTTGCTGTGGTAAGTGCAGAGAAATGAAACCACTTTATTCTCCATTTTATCATTCAATCGCATTTTAAACAGAATTTTAAAAAATTCTGTCCAATATTTGCTGCATAATTTGGTAAGCAGTTATAAAATGGTTAACGCTCATGCTCAATGAAAATAAGGAAGAACTTTCTTCTAGAGCCAGTGTTCTTATAAAACGTCTGTGGGAAACGACATTAACTTGTAACTGAGGCGACTCATTGTTTTGCATTTGGTAAATATCCAGACGTACCAACTGTGACCCTAGTGCGGAGTTACTTCAACCAATCAACCTACTAACTCTCCGGATTTAACTCGGTAATAAACATTTTTCGGATTCGAGGAATCAAGAGAAAGTTTACATATACAGGGTGATTATAAAGAAACTTTGCCAACATCTGCACTTCTAGAGTACGTTCCAGTTAACCGATCGAGATGAGATTGCAAATATAGTTATTTGAAAGTATGTGCTCGAGATTCTGTGTATGTCATTACATTGGTGCTCATGGTTACGGTTATAGTTACAGAAACTCGAAAATGTCGAATAGCAAAGCCTACTTTTTCCTATCTCAAAATGTTCAGCACATCCAAAAACCGACTTGTTATCAGTGCCGGATTACTGCCTAGGCCTACAAGGCCCGGGCCTAGGGGCCCAGTCAGAAAGGGGGGCCCTTAAAAAATAAAAAGTAAAAAAAGAAAACGAAAATCGCAATTCGCCTAACTCTGAAAACATATCGTCTGACGGATTCCAATTCTAATTAAATAAAATATGGCGCTGGTTGTTTTTTTTTTTTTTTTTTTTTTTGCTGAGTAGCTATATTGTGCACTCATAAACCAGTAAGGTCGAATAAAAAAAACTGCCCCCCCCCCCCCTCCCTAGGATTTATTTTTAAACCGAGTAATTTTTGCGCGAATAAGATTTTATGCCAACTGATAACCAGACAGACGCTTTTTCTTTTTAGTAAAATTTTGGTTAGTTTAATTTCTACCCTAATGCCTAAAGTATCTGAAGATATGCGTATGTTTGTTATGAACTTGGGACTTGGGCGCTATTTTTTTCTATTTTTCTATTGTTTTTATCTAAATGCTTAGCATACATCTAATAATGGCTGTTCAATTCTGCTTTCATTACTCTTTAATGGCTGTTTTATATTTAAAGCACGTTTTATAATAATTAAAGGGAATATTTCTTATGGCGTCACGCGCTTCGAACTGCGATTTTATTGGTTGCTTTGTTTTCCTCGACAAAGTGTTCAAACACGCCCAATACTTTTTTTATATATAAAATGCATGCAATTTCTAAATATTTCACTTTGGAGATTCGCTTGTACGATTTTGAAAGTTTAATTAAACATATGAATTAGTTTCTTTTAAGTTTGAAATATTAAATAATTTTTTTTTTTTTTGTTCAGCTTAAACTTTTAAATATGTTCTATAAATTTTATTGTTAGTTGGTAATTGAAATAGTCAGTGAATATTCTATACTTTCCAGCAATTTCGCGAAGTATCCACGATGTCGGCCAAAATACAATTTGCTTATTTAAAGAAAGTCTGAATGTTTTATTTTATTAAAAGTTAATTTTCTAAATATTGCCCCTTTTAATTTCTTCTTTAATTTAAAAGTGTGAATATTATGCTTTAAAAATATAAAATAGACAAGATTTTAAGTTAAAATTTTAAAAATGTCATATTTTATTTTGTCTCAAATGGCCGCGCATCCAATTGCAGCTAGTAATTTTTAACGGCTATACGGTGCCAATATAACGTGCCAATAATTTTTTCGTTCAACTTTAGCTGATCCTCTCATGAAACTGCGCGAACTGTCCGGCCTATTTCTGAAATCAGGGAAAAATTGAATATTGACCAGCCAATTTACAGCTTCCTTGGCCAATTCGCAAAGTGGCCGAATTCGGGTTTTGGTCGTAACATTTACACATTATTTCTTAAAAACTGTTTTTTGCGCAATTAAATGTATTTATTTAATTAATTTTTATAAATTAAATACATTTTAAATTTATCTTTAGACTATTCTCTTAATCTTGTAAAAAACTGCATTTACAATAGAAAATTAAATTAAAAATTAATTTTAATTAAAGTAATTTAATCAAAAATAATTTTAATTAAAAAAAAGTGTCTGCTAATATCCTTAAAAAACATCCTGCTGGACTACCATATGCAAAAAACTGTTAGTTGATACTCGCCCCGTATGCGGGGTAAATTTTCTCAGACTGCCAAAAAGTGATTGGGGTAAATATTCCAACTATTGTTTTAAAAAGATTTAATACTTTGGAAAAACATGGTTTTAATTTTTTACGCAGATTTTTTGTAGACTAAAATAGCTCAAAAGAGTATACCCGGAATAACTTATTTAAACAAAAAAAGAAGCTAGTTTCTTATAATTGGCTATACCAATTTCATTAAAGGTCATTATCATCTGGAATCTCTTTCAAATTACATCTCAATTTAATATCATCTCTTTAAAATTACATAAAACGTCCTCTAGTACGAGTTCATTCAGCTTCCTTTTTCAGTACTATGCAGACAACTTTGAATCTGGAGCATTTTTTTTTTCATTACCTGTTCATATGATGAAAAATAATTTGGTTTTGGCAATATGTAGCTTAATTTACAAAGGTTGAAGCTTTTTTTTCTAAAAGCCATTGTTGGAAAACTTGCTGTGAAATTTTGAAAAACATGTCCCGCCGTCATATTTTGACTTTAATAAAACCATGACGAGTAGAATTTTAAATTATTTTGGAAACGGATGTATAGTTTAAGTAGAGAGAAGGGTCACCTTTTATAATGCGCAGCAATAAAGCTGTAAGTTTAATAAAATTACGTTTAATTTTGGTTTGATAGTAAGCATGAATATTCACGCAACGCTGAAATTAAAAAAAAAAAAAAACCCAGCAGTATAACGAAAAGTTTACAACACTAACTGAGTAAAAATTATTGTGGGGTGACATAAAACGAGTTGCTTCATAAACCAAGCAGCCATTTGACGCCTCCTAAAAGGCTCTTTTCTTGTATAAAGCCTGGTGGAAAACTTACCCCGAGAAAACTAATCCCAGTCTCTTCTATAGTAATAATATACTGTATTATTATGATGTTCATTATACAAGTTGATCAAAAATTGTATTTTCTGTACTAGTGTATTTAACTTGCTAAATTTCCAACTTTGAGGTGGTTGGGGGCCCCAAATGTCAAGTGCCTAGGGGCCCTGGGTCTTTAAATCCGGCACTGCTTGTTATGCATACATAAAAAGCGAGTTCTGAAAACCGTCCAACAAAACACGATCTGGGCGCACGCAGTAAATATGCATATGACTGATATGATATTACTTTGATTTTATAGGTTATCCGTTAATTCATTATTGATTTTACTTTCAAGAACGTCGAAATTGCGTTCTCCGTCTTACAACTTTCTTTTCTATATAAAAAAAATTGACGCTAATACCTGTAATCAAAATCTAAAAAGGGGGTTTCCAATCTTCTATCGTACCATTTCAGTGCTTAAAGGACTAATTGTATAGTTATAAGACCTAAAAACAAAACATCCATTTAAATAGATGCCAGATCGCCCCAGAAGAATAAAAATTCTTGTTACGTAATTTGTTTAATCTTTATTTGATTACATGTAAACTTCGTTGCAGACTTTTGGAGATCGGGTCCTCGGCGTCATGTCTTGGATTATGCCATTTTCAGTGGCTCTGTCTACTTTCGGAGGACTGAATGGAAATATATTTACTTCAGCTAGGTAAGGAGATCATCTGCTGACATTCTAAAGAGAATGAAGGCATTCTAATATGTATATGGGCAGTTCTACCATAATTTTTAATTTCAGGTATAAAAAACTTGTAAAATTTATTTTTTCAAAATCCCTTTAAATGTTTGTCAAAAGGTTTATAAGGGTCCTAGAATTACGAAAAATAGTTTAGCAAAGCTCATTTATAAAAAACAAAAAATAATAGTAAGGGATGGCAGTTTTTAAAAAACACCGATGCTAAAGAAACCGATCTAAACCGGCCTTACGAAAATAACTGTTTTTTAATGAAACCGAAATCACAAAAAACCGGTTAGTCTTAAAACTGGTTTCAGTTTTCCATCCCTAGATCATTACGACGGCAAGGACCGGAAGGTCAGGAACGGAAGGTATTGACATTCACACTGTTTTCCGCTCTTTATTGTGTTTAAACTAACTCCACTTTAATAAAAATGGATTTTTTTACTTCTTGTACTCCATTTAAACATATTTATAAAAAAAATTTCAATTATCAAGCACAAATTAACCTTAAACCTGGGAGACTGTAAGGAAAGCAATAAAGCCTCGCAGGCAATTTTACTGAGTTTTTTTTTAAAATTTTGGGCTTATTGGTGAATTTTAGCAAAAATATGTGGCTACTAACTGAAATGTGAGTTTTCTGCAATACAGTTTTCATGGTTGAAGAATCCCTGTAGCTCAATCCAGTGCCTCTCTTCACCACTTTAGGAATGAGGTCAGTGAATGTACCACAACCCAGGGACAAAGTTAGGAGACGAGAAAAACAAATTATAAATATTAAAAGCCAAAATTTAACTTAAGAAATTTGTTAAGCTACAGTATTAGTTCAATTTAAAAACCAAATGAATGTAATTTTCAGCTCAAAAATGTGTTAGCTTGAGCCCTAAACTAAAAATTTGACATTCGGGACACACGACGGCAAGGACTATGCATTGTTTTGTGCTCTAAAAATTTTTTGGAGTTTCTATGCTATAAAATTCCGTTTTGCAAATATATGAGGAACAGTCTTTTAGTACAATGAGAAAAAATTGTAAAGAAATATAATTTTTTAAAAAAGTTATGCCCAAGGGACATAAAATTAAAAGTTATGGTAGAACTGCCCATATAAAGATTAAAATAGTGTTGTTCAGTTAATCATTTAGCTCAAGCTACGTTGTAATTTTCTTTCAGGTTGTTTTTTGTCGGTGCCCGTGAAGGCCATTTACCCAATTTCTTATCGATGATTAACGTCAACTACCTCACTCCTACTCCCAGTCTAGTGTTTCTAGTAAGAAAATTTTCTTATTTTTATTCAAATAAGGCAAGCATATTTTGAAATTATAAGGCTGTTTTATTCAGAAAGAGCACGTAAAGTGTGCAGCCAAAAATGTCCAACGAATAATACCCCGTGTAGAGGAAGGGTACGTTAAATATCCTTAAAAGTCCTAATGCTGCGTACGATGTCGCCCTTAACGGTTGCTTTGGGTGATTACTCAGTGTCGGCTCGTCACTTGACTGTGGTTCTAAAATACGACGCCCGTTGCCAATAGCCCTCGTGTAGCTCTAGTGCGACGATATTCGACCCGAACAAGACTTCTCCAAGATAAATGTCGATGCTTGTTGACCTTTGCCATTAACTCCAAGCTCCAAGTGGGAAAAGATGTCTGTTGACCACGATGTGCCTATCATCTAAATATCCTGATGCCGTTCCAGTAGAAGACATAACATCTGTGACTGTTGTTGATGCCTTAATGCAAATCTTTAGTAGGATGGGATTTCCAATAATTTTGCAGCTAGATAAAGGAATTTTTTTACCAGCTTCCTCAGAACAACTTTTCCGAGGAAATTAGAAATAAAAGTAGTTCACAGCTCTGTCTATCATCCACAAAGTAATCCATTTGAAAGATTTCATCGAACAGTTAAAAGAGTCTCAAAGGTATTGTGTTTGGAGTCTGGGAGTGATTGGAACTATTGGGAGCACGAGCAAGCAATATATCCAGCTGTGTTTGCCCTAAGAACTGTTACCCATGAAAGCACTGAATTTACTCCTGTGGATTGAACTGGGAGGCATGGAAAGAATATTCGAACACCTCTCACTCTAGTGCATGAAAAACGGTTGGACGGAAGAAACGGATATTGAGCCACTGACTGGAATACTTATCTTTGATTAACCTAATGAAGAGCAGTCAAAAACTAGCAATCTCAAACATGGAAGAATGCCAACAAAAGAATAAAACTTGGTGTGACAAGAGGGCAGTAAAAAGAGAATTGTGACAAGACAGGCAGTAAAACTAAAAGAGGAGACCTGGTACTGATTTTCGCTACATTTAAAAGCAACAAGTTAAGCCCACATTGGACAGGTCCTGGAACAATCCTAAGAAAGCTCTCTGAAACATTGTGCAGTTGTCTGGTGAGAAAAAAAAAAGTTCAAAAGGTGTACCATATGAATATGCTGAAGCCACTATAAGTGACCAGAAGAAGTGAATTATTTGATAAGTGAATGAATTTGACATTTCCGTACCTCGATGATCGATTTTTTCGAATAGTATCGCTGAACATCTAAAACACGTCGATATAGTTCTAAACTAATAGAAAAAGCTGGACTAGCCATCAATCCCCCCCTCAATCCATCAATCCCAAAATGTAAATTTGCTACAGCGCGAGTACAGTATCTTGGACAAGATCTTAGGAAAATCAGCTTGACTAAAAAGTAAGCCCATTAAGAACTTTTGCCAACCTAAAAATAAAACTGAAGTTCGTGTCTTTTTACGGATAGCCGGTTACTATAGCCGATATATTCCAATCTTTTCGTCGATCGTTGCTCCTTTAACAGATTCTTTTGAAGGGAAAACTAGAAAAAGTGTTATCTGGATGGAAATTTCTTTCAATTTGTGATTGATCATAATCCTGTAGTGTGGCTTAATACTCATGCCAGTTTAAAGGCTGTTCATCATACGCCGTCATCCTTCGATCGGGCTTGCTAATGGTAAGTCTATGGGGGAAAAATTGTTTTAATTCCAATAAAAGCATTGAAATTATAGGAATATTTTGATGCGTTTTTTAATTAATAAAACTCATTATTTTATTTATAAAATTAATTTTTTTTAAAAAACGTTATTTACTTTTTATAGAATTTTTTCTATTACAAAAAAAAAAGTAAATAACGTTTTTTTTAAAGAAAATAACCTCTAAAAGCACAATTTTATTGGAGTTTGATGAATTAAAAAAAAGCATGAAAATATTCCTGTAATTTTATTGCTTTTATTGGAATAAAAACCATTTCCCCCCATAGACTTACCATTAGCAAGCCCGGATGGCGGAGTGTGACGATGGCGGAGTGAGTGTGGGGGTGAGCAGCCTTAAGGGGTCTAAGGAGTCTTAAAAATGTGCAAAGAAGGAACTACAAAGTATAGTTTGATCTCTCATGTAATTTTTTAACTACTCAATATACAAGTATAATTTTTTTATATGTAATTCTACAAGATTTATTTATTATAAAGCAAATTTTAAAATTTATGAAACTTTAGCCAAAACTAAAATAAATGATATTAAACATAAAGCTGTTTTAACACATTGGGATTAGGCTTGCGCGGCAAATTTTGAGGACAAAATTGAAAAAATGACCAAGAAAATGACTTTATATTGTACAAATATGTACAAACTAGGACTTATACCTAAATTTTCAGCTAAATTTTAATTAGAAATTATTTAAAAATAAATTTAAAATCAAAATTAAAAAAAAATTATTAATTTTTTTAGAAAAAAGCTCTTCAAATAATTTCTTATTAAAATTGAGATGAGAATTTAGGTATAAGTCCTAGTTTGTACATATTTCTACAATATAAAGTCATTTTCTTGGTCATTTTTTCAATTTTGACCTCAAAATTTGCCGCGCAAGCCTAATCACAATGTGTTTAAAATAGCTTTATGTTTAATATCATTTATTTTAGTTTTTGGCTAAAGTTTCATAAATTTTTAAAATTTGTTTTATAATAAATAAATCTTGCAGAATTACATATAAAAAAATTATACTTGTATATTGAGCAGTTAAAAAATTACATGACAGATCAAACTATACTTTGTAGTTCCTTCTTTGCACATTTTTAAGACTCCTTAGACCCCTTAACGCACGTTTGATGTGATTTTCACTAATATTTCAACCTTTTAATTATGAATTTATTCATCGCAAGGGAAAACTGCACCAAAATGCAGAGGGATTGATCCAACTCTCTAAAAAATGTATGTGTTCAATTCAATGCCATTTATGGGCAGTTCTACCATAATTTTTAATTTCAGGTATTAAAAACTTGTAAAATTTATTTTTTCAAAATCACTTTGAATGTTTATCAAAAGGTTTATAAGGGTTCTAGAATTACGAAAAAAAGTTTAGCAAAGCTCATTTGTAAAAAACAAAATATTATAATAAGGGACGGCAGTTTTTTAAAAACACCGATTCTAAAGAAACCGGTCTAAACCGGGCCCTTACGAAACTAACTGTTTTCAATGAAACCGAAATCGCAAAAAACCGGTTAGTCTTAAAACTGGTTTCATTTTTCCATCCCTAGATCATTACGACGGTAAGGATCGGAAGGTCAGGAACGGAAGGAAAGGACATTTACACTGTTTTCCGGTCTTTTTTGTGTTGAAACTAACTCCAGTTTAATAAAAATGGATTTTTTTACTTCTTGTACTCCACTTAAACATATTTATAGAAAAAATATTTCAATTATCAAGCAAAAATTAACCTTAAACCTGCTAGACTGTAAGGAAAGCAATAAAGCCTCGCAGCCAATTTCACTGAGTTCTTTTAAATTTTGGACTTTTTGGTGAATTTTAGCAAAAATATGTGGCTACTAACTGAAATATCAGTTTTCTGCAATACAGTTTGCATGTTCGAAGAATCATTGGAGCTCAATCCAGTGCCTCTCTTCACCACTTTAGGAATGAGGTCAGTGAATGTACCAAAACCCAGGGACGAAGTTAGGAGACGAGAAAAACGCATTATAAATGTTAATAGCCAAAATTCAATGGAAGGAAATCGTTAAGTTTCAGTATTAGTTCAATTTAAAATCCAAATGAATGTAATTTTTTGCTAAAAAAAGTATTAGATTGAGCCCTAAACTAAAAATTTGACATTCGGGACACACGATGGTAAGGACTTTTCTGCATTGTTTTGCGTTCTAAATTTTTTTTGGAGTATCTTTGCTATCAAATTACGTTTTGCAATTATAAAAGGACCAGTCTTTTAGTATAATAAGAAAAAATGGTAAAGAAATATTAATTTTTTTAAAAGTTATGCCCAAGGGACATAAAATTAAAAATTATGGTAGAATTGCCCTTATACGTTTATTTCTTTTCTTACATATGTCATTTTAAAATTTAGTTTTTCGGCAGTGGAGTTGGGTAATTTTTATTTGGCACTTGCCTAGGTCCTGTAACATACCTAAAACCGAACCCCGCTATTGGCCACCCTGGAAGTTTTCCCCGCCGAAACAGAACAAAGTTCAGAACTATTTTCGATACGAATGGTGTGACGCGAATATAGAGTGTTGTCCGAAATGGACGACATTTTAATTAAGAAGGAACCCGTTTTAGTTGTTTTTAATTTAAAATTATTTCTTAAATGCATCGTACATTCTACTCATTAATAAACCTCATCAAAATTTCTTGTATGTTGGAGTAGTTCTAGGCTTCCTGTTAATTGCTACCAAGTCACATAAACTACACATCTATTCAATAGTATTAACACAGAACATACATAGAAATATACATTTGATTAAAGAGTAAAACAAACAATCACATAATATGGAGTTGCCAATAGATTAAAATCATTTTAAATAAATACTTAACCTTTATTACGAATCTTTACAGTGAAGAAATACGTTTTTTGGGATTAGGTAGATTGGTACATGTATTTTCCGGTTTGTATGCCTCATAAGAACCCGCACCCATTACAGTGCGCCTACTGTTAGCGAAATGGGCAGCGATCAAGCCCACTAGGCCACACGGGTCTGAGGTTCCGATCAATGGTTGCATTCAAACAAACTACTAAGTTCCTATCCTGGAATGCAACGGTGTGAGATGAAACAATGAGATTCTGTTTCCTCAAAATCAAGATACAGAATCGTCAAATCAAGAACGCTAGAGTGAGGATTGCGTTTCCTAAAAAAATCACGCGAAATTTTGACGAAATAATCATCAAAAGCAACGCAATGTGGCTTGGGGATTGATGAATCGTCAAAATAGAAAGTATTATTTCTGAGAGTATGGCCTAGTAAATTTATATTTGTTTTAGATATATTTTTATGAAACGTTCGTTCATTCAAACCTACTATTCTGCTACTAAAAGCAATAGTTAACGAGTTCTAAAGTCACTCACTCTCTAATTGAGTCTCTAAATGTAAAAAAGGAGTCAAGACCACAAAAAAAAAAATTCATAACGCTTTTTCTTCCACTAAAATGTCAAAAGGAAGAAGCGTATGGGAAATTCTCTAATGGATTGACTTCTTGCATTTGATCGTTATTTAATTTTAGTTTTAATTAACCAGATACAGGATGTTCCAAATTATTTCTAAAAACTAGGTGACTAAGGCAGTGTAACCACGAAAATCCAAGCTGGCGCTCAAGGCCACGAACCCAAATAGTTTGATTTTTTTCAGCGACTTCAAAGGAAAGTGTTACCATAAGGTAAAGAGCAGCCATCTTGGTGGGTTTTCTCTTTTAAGTGATCCTGCATGGTGAAAAATTATATAAAACCTTCAAATTGAATTTTTGTCAAAAATCAAAATTAATCAAATAAATTTAATCAAAATTTCTTCATCCATAATCTCCGTTGATTTTCACAAACAATGAATAAAATCGAACACGATATAGAATCATTCGCCAACTTCAAAGGTCGAATCCCAAACACAAATCGGTGCTTAAGTCAGCATTCAAATCAGTGCTCAACTCAGCGCTCAAGGCAGTAACCGAGATATGACTTTATTAGTCAGCTGTGGCCAGGGCCTGCTCTTCCATAAGGCCTGTTAGGCCCGGGCCTAGGGCCCCCAAATTTTAGGGGCCCCTAAATTTCAGTTTCCATTATGCTAAATGCTGTAAATTCCCAAAATATCAGTAAACTAAAAAAAATTCGGATACTCCACTTTGTTTTTTGCTCAATTTTAAGTGAGTAGTTGACCTAACGTTATTGTTTTGATCGATGTTTGTGAGGAAGCCTATAAAATTGTAGCAAAAATTGTATACATGGGTCATATAGCACCATCATTATTGGAAATCATACATAAAATTTTCCGTAAAGGGGCCCCCAAAATAGGTTGTGCCTATAGTCTGATATTTCCTAGAGCAGGCCCTGGCTGTGGCCAGTGTAGAGTTACCAACTGTCAGTTTACCATTATTACAGGTTGTTAAGTAAACTGTTAAAAATGTCGCAACTTGTTTCAACAAATAGCTGCAACGGCTGTGTGGTGAAATGTTGCACCATATTTTTTGTGATTTTCAGATTTCGGAAACCTTTTCAGATTTCGGAAACCAAAACCTGAGAAATATTTCAACCTAAAACAGAATGAAGTGCAATTGTTCCTTGTCGTTTACGTTTTACTTCTTTTCTGGAAATTTTTGAAATTGAAACCTTTCTGAAACACAACCTTTTCTTTTACTTCCCAAAAATACCGGAATTGGCTTTAGCCTGCTTGCCATGAAAATTTCAAGCACTATACTGTATCTTAAAAACATACCTACTGTTGTTTTGCAGTGCATTTTAAGTGTGGCCTACCTATACACAACAGAGGTATACGTCCTCATCAACTACAAGGCCTGCGTCGAAGCTATGTTCGTCTCACTCTCTGTGGCAGGTTTGCTGTGGCTTAGGTACAACCAGCCAAAACTTAAAAGGCCCATAAAGGTACGCTTTATAAAAAAAAATAAGGTACTTTATAGCAAACTTATTTCTTGTATTTCGGTGGCAACTTAGTTAAATATAAAATATAAGTTATACATAGAAGTTTTAGTCTTACCAAAATAACTAAAATTCAATTGCAAAAAATGTTAAATGCAATTGATTTGCTAGAAGGAAAACAGTCATTAAGAAACTTACCTAATCGATGAAATATTCTCGACCTAACTTTCGATTCACCAATAACAGCAACTTCATGATAAAATTCATGCGTAAAAGTTCACAAACAATTCTTAAAGGTTCAAGTTATTTTGAAAACTCGATTAGAATGATGGCTTCAATGATTCGACAAACTAAACGATAGCTACTTTATCCATTTTTTTTGCATGATATTTAATTAAGACATAGTAATCCCAGTTATGAATAAGTACCTTTCATAAACAGTTTCTATAGCTTATGTCAATTGTGGTACGTTAAAACATTTAGTACGAGAGCTAGCAACGTCGGAAAAACAAGCATTTCAGGTGGGCCAGTTTTAAGATATGCTATCTCTCTCACTCTAAACGGACATCATAAGGGCTATCTGGCTGGCGGTAGTGGTTGCGTTCATCAGTGCGCATCCTACTAATACAAGTAAAAAATTGATTTTTCAAATCATTTTAGGACGTTTTATTTTGTTATTGTTATTTTTAGCGAACTTTTTGCAACATAAATCTATTATTGCCAGACATTTTTATTGTTGTTTAAGCTGTGCCAGACGCTAATTTAGATTTTAAAAGCTCAAGTGTTGCCCAAATTATCAGCTCATTACAAGTATTGCCACATGGTATTGCGCAATGAATGACGATGACGTAATTACAATGATCGGTGAATTCACACCTGAGCTGGTAATTTGGGCAACACTTGAGCTTTCAAAATCAAAATTAGCGTCTGGCACAGCTTAAACAACAATAAAAATGTCTGGCAATAATAGATTTATGTTGCAAAAAGTTCGCTAAAAATAACAATAAAAAAATAAAACGTCCTAAAATGATTTGAGAAATCAATTTTTTACTTGTATTTGTAGGATGCGCACTGATGAACGCAACCACTACCGCCAGCCAGATAGCCCGTATGATGCGTGGCACCCCACTCAGCCGAATGGGACTCAGCCGAAACCGCAAAAGGTAGCCAATTTGGTGAAAAAGTGGGGTTGTGCTTGGCGAAGAGATCCCCCTCTGCTGATAAGATTTTGTGGTTGCTTTACTCCTGCCAAAGCGTTGGCGATAAGAATTCAACCGAATGGTGCATGCGAAGCCAAATATGAGGTTAAATTTGGACAATTGGTGAACGCTCCCTGCTCATGATGTAATTGCGAATACAATGCGATCTCCGTGCAGACCAGGAGTCATAAAAAAGACCCCTCGTTCTAAGAACTCTGGCGGGTCACTCCTGTTTCAGGCGACAAATATAATCAGACAACAGACAAGGATTTTGTTCGATGGAAAGAACTTGTTCTCAATGTCTGCACCTATCTCGGTGAAATAAATTTACAAAATAATGTTCAAATAGAGTTAGGTTGAAGGATCAATATAAATATTTTATTTAGTAATTAGTATTTTATTTTAAGCAAAAAAAAACGAATGCAAGTAGAAAAATAGTTAATAATTTTATCACGATAATATATATACATATTGTTTCAAATTTAAGTTGTGTTTCTTTACTTCCGTACCGTTAATTATCAGCATATCGCTAAACATCAACAGATTAAATATACAAGTTTTAGAAGTTTTTATACACGTGACGAAAGACATAGTTATTACTTTAAAATATCTTATAACTTGTCAGCTGTTTACCCTGATAATTGATTTTTTGTTATAACATACACTCTTAAAACAAACGAGCTATTTTAACCAATCGGTCTGAGTTAATTTTCACTCCTCCAGTGTCGAAAATGCACCTCCCCTATAGGAGTGGATACTTTATTTGTTAAACCTCCGACAGGATCACTCCGAACGAGTGATTTTAACTCAGTCTGAGTTAATATTCACTCCTTTCCAGTGTCGAAAATGCACTTCTCTTACAGGAGTGGATTTCACTCTTTTGTTTTAAGAGTGTAACTTTTGCTTTGCTCAGGCTTTTTAAGTCCTCAAAATTCGTTATTTGCTGTAAAAGACAAACTTTCATATTATGTGTTCAATTTGGGTAGCATAAAAGTTCGATGATGGTTATTTTTAATATTTAAACAATTATGTCTGTAACAGATTTTGATATCATAATTTAAATACTATTAAATTCATATGTCAATATTTGATTTATTTGAAAGCGCAACGCCAGCGCGAAGCGCTGTGTTAAGGCAACATTTCACCGTAGATACCTTCGCATGTTCTGTTTCCGCCTAAAACATCTTATTGATGTTCCGTTTCAGACACACACACATCATCTCGTCAATAAACGCCGTGTATGTGTGGCTGATGCACGTTAAATCTGTTGACTTTCAAAGCTCTGACACCATGCACGACGTCGCTATAAGATTGCGTGGATTTCAAACTTTGTTCAGGTGAATTCCTCATCTCCGTTCCGTGTTTAAAACTTATGGAGTTTGTCGCCCATATCCCCTGTGTAGCTTTAGGACGATATGAATCCCATTATCTCTACGTTTGTAAATCGTTAAACATCAACATATTAAAAATATATATAGTTTTAGAAGTTTTTATATACGTAGGACTACGATCGATTTAACGTGCACCAGTCCAATATACACGGCGCAATTTAATGGGATTTTTTTTGTGAAGCACGATTAGTTTATAGGATTTCTAAGGCGGGGACAGAAACCGGAACGTATTATCATTGGCAATGGCAATACACCTTAACTGACCGCGCCACCCTGGCTCTCTACAAAAATTTCACTAAGAATACTAAATTTACTCGACCTTCTAATGCATTCTAATTAACAAGCCGATGATATCAAAAGAAGATGCTTTTAAGGGGTGGGGGACTGGAGGTGCTAGGAGTAAAAACATTTTTAATCGCAAAAATATACATGTGTACTTTGAAGCACACTCCACACATGTCTGCTTAATATAAGGTATATCATATATACAAATCATACATCTAAATTCAAACAAATTTTTGAAATATTTACAAAAACGTCCTGGTATTTTAATGATATTTGACCAATACTCGGCTTTTATAATTGCCCCTTTCTGAATTACATGTTTTAAGAATTTATTGTGCACAAAAGGGGGCTGGGGAGCCCAGGCGGTTAAGCACTCTCTTAGCATGCGGAAGGTCCCAGGTTCGGGTCCGGGCATCGCCAAAATAGCTGCCGACCTATAAACGGCCCTTGCAGCCAAAAATGTCCGACGAATAATATCCCGTGTAAGGGAGTGCACGTTAAATATCCTTCAAAGTCCTAACGCTGCGTACGATGTCGCCCTTAATGGTTGCGTTGGGTGCCTATTCAGGTGTTGGCTCGCCACTTGACTGTGGTTCTAAAATACGACGCCCGTCGCCAATAGCCCTCGTGTAGCTCTAGTGCGACGATAATTCAAACCTAACCTATTGTGCACAAAAACACCATTTCTATTATACCAAACCATTCCAAATGAATTGAAATTTTTAACTATATGTCAACCATATTTATATGCTTGTTTTCAATGCCGTTACCTAGCTTATGAAAAAATTGAAGAATAATTTCTATATATACAGAGCTATATTAACATTAAGAATCAATATTAATATTTAATTTATTATTAGTATCTTACATTTGTATTAACTGAAAGTAAGTAGAGAAATAAATAATTTAGGCACGATTGATTGTACATTTCCTTCATAATTTTAATTAAGTTTCTTTACTTCTACTTAGTTTATTAGTTAATTATTATTTTAAAACATTACGACTTCTCATCTGTTTTCACTGATAATTGTTTGCTCCGTGCGAATAATTTTATCATTATCATAAATTTTGGTTGTTTATACCTTAATAAAACTATGGTTTGGGGATAATTTTAGCCTTTTCAGTGCTCAAAATTCTTTATTTGTTGTAAATGATTAACACTGTCAAATTATATGTTCATTTTAGGTCTAAATTAAAAAAATCGACAATGAACAATTTAAGACCACATATAGAAATGACATAGCTTGTATAAATGACAAAAATATATCTGATAATTTGAATTCAATAAATTCTAGATTCAAATGTTGCAAAAATTGATTTACTTCCAAAATATTTACAGTATTTTTTTTTTTTTTTGCTTGATTCTATCTTTATTTTCATCACTAGACTTCAAAAATGTATTTTTTGTGCACATGTATTTTTAATGACAGTCTCAGTTTCCATTTTTTCCCTTGTTAGTTATCTAAATTATTTATTAGGCCCAGTGACTTAGTGGTAGTGCTTTACATTGCCCCGCCACAAGTTCGGGGATCGAATCCCAGATTGGGCGAGATTGACCTATCCTTGCATCCTTTAAATTGGTTGATAACATGGGTACCAACATGTTTGGGAACTAAACACTGGAGGTTTCACGTGAGGCTGACCACATTACCAGGTGGCACGACTTGGCCCACTTAGCCCACTCCATGCGCCGAGGAGAGACTTCTATTAATTTTTAATAGATGATATGTACTCTTTAATTAATGTGTGTCATTCCCTGTCAAATCAACCAATTGTCTTAACCTTGACATTTCAAAAGTAGATATGGTTTGATATATCTAGGTAAAACTAGGTGGCCGCTCATTACATTAGTAAGATGCCACGTGAACACAATGCTCCAATCAAGACCATATTTTTATTCCTTTGGAACTGTTGCCACTCAAGACGTGAAACATGCTCCATTGACTGTCAAAAAGTCTGATATTGGCCTAATTCGACAACACTATGATGTCTTTAAACAGCTGTAGAAAATTTTACTGTTTTTTTAACCGATGCCAAACGTACATTTTTTTTAGAAAAACAAGTTTAAAATTACCAAACAACCACTTTCAAATATCTATATTTGTTTCACTGATTGAAATTAACTATCAATATGCTACATTTCATAATACGATGATAGCTTTCAATAGACTCACTCCTCCAGTGTCGAAAATGCACTTCCCCTATAGGAGTGGATCCTTTGTCTGCTAAACCTCTGACAGGATCACTCCAAACGAGTGATTTTAACTTAGTCTGAGTTAATATTCACTCCTTTCCAGTGTCGAAAATGCACATCTCCTACAGGAGTGGATTTCACTCTTTTGTTTTAAGAGTGTACCTAGTCAGGTGTCGTTTCGTCACTTGACTGTGTTTCTAAATTATAACGCCCATTGCCAAAAGCCTTCGTGTAGCTCTAGTGCGACGTTATTTAAACTAACCTGAAAAGGTATCTTTAGCTTTCTCGCCACGTTTATAACGTAAAAATTGGAAGGTATTATAATCGTCCCGTCCGTCCATCACCAACTTTCATAGCCCAAACTACAAATGCTACGGCCAAGTGTGATACGTCAAAAAAATTAGCGCATCGAAATTAGAATACATTAAGAATTTCTAAAAATAATTCGAAATGCTTCAATTATTTTTTAAAAAATGAAAAAATTAATGATCATTTAAAAAGCATAGGAATTAATTCTTTAATTCTTTTAGACAATAAATTAAAATAAATGTGTGTGTTTTTTCTATATCGATCAGTTTGAAATTACGTCTAATATATTTCATTCCAAGATTCTTTGTATGTTGATATGAAATCTTTTCATTCTATTTAAATGGGAAGAATATTACATATTTATTCTTTCAAATTTTAGTTAATTTTTGCCAACGATAAGTGAATTTCTTAAGTAAAATAAACAAAACTAACCAAATTTGTTTTGTTTTTGAGACGGCTAATTTCCAAAAATTTAGTATATCATCATGAGACCCCATGCCTGATTTATACATCACCCTTACCGTTATTGTCACGAGAAAAAAAAAGTTTTCATAAACCTATATCTAAATTAGTCATGTAAAAAGTAAAACTAAAATAATGTTTTAAATTATAGATGCTCTGTAAATGTTAAAACAAATAGTTGATAATTAGGCGATGGACTTAGCAAAGCATAACAAATTAGCACTCGTGCACCTCTAATTCGACATCCCCCCATTAAACTTAACAAAAATATAAATTAATTTTGTGCACACACACACATGGCGAATTTCGAATCGCCAAACCAAATCGCTTTGCGAACTTCCCATACAGTTTTCAATAGTAGACACTAGTCTCTCAGCCATCCATCCATCATTGTGACAGCCCTTTGTGATAAGCTTTCAACTTTCTTTGGAGGGGCGGTGTATGAGGGTTTGTTTTCTGGAATACTTTTACTATTTTAGGGCGCTAAACGAGCCAAATTGTTAGCCATCCTGAAGTGCAGGACAGGAAAAGAAAAATCTATGTTGAAAACATTATCGCCATAATGGTGAATATGTTGCCATGAAATTTGGCGAGATCTTGCGGTTTAGGGCATTCGGCTGAGTCTCATTCGGCTGAGTGGACTGTAACCGTATGATGTCCGGGAGAGTGAGAGAGATAGCATATCTTAAAACTGGCCCACCTGAAATTCTCTCTCAAAAACGTTGCTAGCTCTTAGACTAATTCGTCAGCAAAACTTAAATGTATTAACTTAATTTCAATGAAGCATTGCATTTTTGAACTGTTCATAGGTGAACATTATCCTGCCAATCCTATTCCTAGTCGTGTGTGGCTTCCTCGTGATCTTCCCATTCTACGTAAGCCCGTTGGAGACTGGCATGGGCATTGCCATTACAGTGACGGGCATTCCAGTGTATTTTATCACGATATACTGGCAGGAGAAACCGCGGATATACAAGAGATCCATAGGTAAATATTAGCTCGTGATGACGGCGATTTTAAAATTTTGAAAGTAAATTCGGAACGGAAACCGAAGTGACCAAATGTGTTTTTTTTTACCGTTTGTGCAATGAAATTATTTGCCGTTGCTTATTTTAAAGTTATCTGTGCAATTAATAATATATTAAGTCAAAAACAAAAGTAGTTAGAACATAAGATGCACTTTATGGTGAATTTTGGTTTTGTTCCTCTTTTCTATTTATAATAATCAAATTACACTGACCAACAACAAAATTTTGTTGAATTAATATGATATACTATTTTATCCTTTAATGTTTTGAGACTGAATACTGCATTATTATATCCCCCCTAATATCTATTTTCTCTTAAACGAACAATGAAAATAAAAACAACGGTCTGTTGAATGGGACTTAAATGTACAGTCTGTGTATAACGATTTGGTGCAGGTAACTCAAGTAAATTTTTCTGAAGAATTAACTTTATTTTTGTTGATTTTAATGTTCTAAAACCTTAGAATTCAATAAAAAAAGTTCCATCTTTCCTCGTTTTCTCCAAACTGAACAATAAAATTGAAACTGCGTTATTTTAAGTATTATACCTATCATAAAAAGTCTGTGAACAGACATATTCTAAAAAATTTCAAATAAAATGATGGAAAAATTGGTCATTTTGCATCAATTTTTTTATTTGGGTAGGGGAAGGTGTTGCTTCTTTGACCACTTCACACATTTTAATTTTTTTAAACTTGAATATTAAAACCAACTTCAATTTTCTTATTTTATTCCAATTTGTATCATATTTTTTTAATCAAATATAATTTTTTCAAGTTCTTAGTTTTAATTTAATTAAATTTCATTTACTTTTTTAAAAATAATGAAACAGTGGTTCAAAGGTACAACATATAGTTGTACCTTTGACCATGGGTTGTTGTATATACCTTTGACCAGTTTATAGATCATTTGAAATTCAGGGAATATATTTACAAAGAGGGAAGTTAATTAAGAACAGGATAGTTTAGGTTAACAAAATTCTAATTAATTTTATTCACCTGATTTATTCATATTCTTATACACTAGAAAAATAATAAAAATATTGGAATAATATATTTTGGAAAAATATTGGTTGCTTGGAAATTTAACGTAAATCGCCAAATCAAGGTGGGACATTATATCATAGTTGTTACGGAAACTAATAGTCCGTTTAACTATTTGCTTAGAATAAGTGGCGATAACTTCTGAAATTAAAATCAGTTGTGATGGAATCTACTTTAACAGTTCTTTGATTGACTGAAGCTTTTCATTGAACGATTAAAGATAATAGTATATTGTCTGAATTTTGTCCAAAACAAGTTTTTAATAAAGTTTTCAACGAATATTTTTATTAAATAATTTTAATTTGGATTAAATTAAAACAAGTTTGAAAGTCAATTTCATATCATTAAAAGATATATTTAATTTTCTTAAAAAAAAGTTTGTTATTTTTTTTGCAAGGAAAATGTATTTTTAAAGAAAAGCCAAGTCTGGTGCGAAAGGGCTTGGAAGTATTTTCATTCAAATTATGATTAAGATTTGAATAAAAGAAACAAATACACAGGCATGTTATTCCAGTACTTATTAGTGTCCAATAGTTTACTTAAAGTTTCAATCTTTCTAAATAATAACTAAAAAAATTTTTAATTATATTTTTATAATTCTTGTAATAACTATATATTTATGTTTATTGCAACTATTAAACTCTTCTTTTTCAGAAAGCGTAACAGCATTCATACAGAAGTTACTACTTAGTGTACCAACAAAAAAATACGACTAACAGAATTTTTTTAGAAATATCTTTGTATTTTTTTACTGCTTTGGAACTAGTAAGTTTTTTTTATCGAGTTTCTATTGAGGATTTTTCATTCTCAGTCAAAACAGACCTGGTATAATGGATAAAGTTACATAATTTATATAAAGTCGAAAGATCTACACTCCTTGCCAACCTAAGTTGGGTAAACAGAAATATGCTATGGAGAAGATCCTTCTGCGCATGGAAAGAGTTCCAGAAATTATTTGTGAATCCATCCAGTAAACATGTTTAAAACATTAATTTCGTTTGATGTCTAACAGATTTGAATATTATTTGAGAAAATTTGGCAATTTTAGCAGAATGAAAAGCGTATTTTGGTTAAATTGTATTCAGATAATTTTGTGTGTAAATGTTCTTTAGAATTATTTTTTTCTTTTAAGAGTTTTTTTTAACAAGAGCACCTTTCAAGAGTTTCCAACTAACGGACCACCCTCGCTTTTTACTCTTTGTTTTTACCCAAGTTAGGCTGGCTCGGAGTGTATAAAAACTTTTTCCACATTTGAAGAGAATATAGCATTAAAATGTGCCGCTCATTGTGTGAAAATGTTTTTCCAAGTAAATGAGTTGTAGTTTTCTTAGTTGTATCAAAACTATTTTACGTTATCATCCACGGAGACTCAAGTGTACGTATTTTTTGAAGAAAGGAAAGGAGAATTCGTGCTCATTTGTATTGTTCGCGTATTATTTAAGGTCTCGTTAAAATGACATAAAAAATATTGATGGAACTCTCTGAATTTCAATGATGATACTCATAACAGAAACGGAACTTTAAAGAGAAATAGAATGGAGAGAAATGGTGCATTAGATTAAAGTGAAAATACATTAGTTCAAAATTTTTACTCATCTTAAATCGTCATTTGAATAGGTATCTTAAGTTATGTATAATAACCGTTACATTTGCAATGAATGGCAACTACTACTTTATAATAAACACACCATTTATTTCGTTGCATTAAAACTGTTTTAAACGTATTTTTGGAAGCTGATTTTATTAAACCCCCAAATTCATTAATTTACCCATATACAAAAAAATATTTGTTAAAATTTTATTTGCTTTGATAGATATGTTAACATTTTATATTGGAAATTTGAATTTTGTATAAGTGTTTATGTATATTTTTGAGTTTTAATAAAAATATTGTACTTCGAAATTTATTTTTAAATTAATGCTTATTGTTTTGTGTTTTAATCGACAAATATGACACCCACTTACAAATAAGCAGTTAAAGTTAGAAAATCATAATTTAATTCATGATCAAACATGATTGCGTAGGAATCTTCCCGTACTCTTTTGTGCTTGACAAACATTGGCGACAGGAAACCGGTTTCCCTTTCGGTGCTTCTTTCGCGTTACAGCTGTGAAAAAAGTACCCACTATAATTTTGAGTAAATTGCATGACAAAAAAGTTGCATATGGGGACGTATACAAATAAAGAAGCTGTTAATAACTTCAAAATTTCCAACACCCAATTTTAATAACTTAGAAATGTTAGGCACCCTGAAAAGCCCTTAAATCTAAGTTTTTGTTATTGGATAAATATTGGACGAAGTATTTAATCTAATCACTTGATGATCTTTGGGGACCAGCTCCAAAATTACTAGCCTATTCGTCGGTTTATTGAAGAAGGAAAAAGAATATTAGAGAACCTGAGTGAAGGGGTCCTACAAGGATGTAAAGTCAATTAGGTTGAAGCCCTTATGTTATTTTTAGGCTACCTTCCAATTTTTTATTTAACACGAAATAATAAAAAACAACGAAAAGTAGGCATTGATATGGTCTAAAGATGTTCGTCTGTGTCCGTACTTCCATGCCAAAATCGGTTCTATCGGATCTTAAGAATTATTTTTATGTTGATAGGTAGGCAGCAGAGAGCCATCTTTCATATTTTTTAACCGTCTGAATAATGCTCTAGACTGGGAATTTTTAATAGTAGCCAGTGGCTACTAGAGAGAAAAAAATGGTAGCCACATTTGCAATTTTAGTAGCCAGTTTAAATTTTAAGTATATACGACAAAAAGAAAGTGCGATTTTCCACAAAGCAAAATTTTATTGAAGACATTTTTGACATTAAAATAATTACAGTAAAAAAAGAAGGAAAACCAAATATGAAAGTAATATTAAAGGATAAATTGTTTGACGGCTATTATTGAAGATGAAAATTATTTGACGTACATACAGTTCAACTATTAATTTCGGAGAATTCTTGACGTCGCCCACGATTGTTTTTAAGAGAATGTTCCCACCATAAATTGATGGCACCACTAAAATCTTGTTTTGAAATGCTTTCCCCATTACGCTTCACTCTTAGACGTGCTTGTAAAGTCTCCCGTTTCATAGACCCACTTTTCATTCCTATGATTTCCTTCATGTCACTCCATACTCTTTCGACATCAGCATTACTAGCTGGAATGCATAATAAAATATCTAAAAGTGTTTTCATTACAGTTAAGTGTTGTAATGATTCACTTTCTAGCATTTTCCTCAGTCTCCAAAAATCGGTTTTCTTGGAGAAGTGTGAACGAATCACAGATTTCAACTCCCCCCATTCCATATTTACATTGGAAGAGTTCAGTCCAAACATTTCACATGTTTCTTTCATATGAGAGTTTCCATACTCAGTGATTTCTTCCGAACTTGAAGGCATAAATGCTATGTCCATAAGTTGGAATGTCTTAGACAAAACCGCTGATGAATCTTTTGCTGCTGCAATTCTTTTTTCGATGTTGTGGCAAAATCTTTCAAAAAATTAAACTAGAAGGCTCCACGGCAAGACATCTCTGATTTCTTTCTTTTTTTTTTGAACATCCAAAACATGCCCTTTAAATTGCCATTTATTTTCTTCCAATTGTTCACACTCATTCAAAAATCCAACGAGCCATCGACAATTTTCTTCCTTCTCTGACAGTTCCCTTATTTTTGACACAGATATTTTCACCTTGCTCATTGCAGAATATAAGGTTATATCACGTGACTCAATAACTTCTGATGTAGTTGAAAATCAATCAGTCCAAAGAGTAGAAAAATACTTTGATAAGTTGTTAGATTTTTAAGAAGCCCAATAGCAACTGATTTTATTTCAGTCGTATAGACACCACTGCCATGAGATGATACAATTTCCTTTAGGTGAGTAATTATGGATTTCAAATTGCGAATCAATGGTGCTACAGAAGCTTTCATGGAATCAGCCCATCTAGTGTCACAGATGGGCTTAAAAGCAAGTAGATCATTTTCTTGTCCCACTTTCTTTAACTCCCGCAGTAATTTTGGACTTGTGCGATAAAATGTGCTTACTTTTTCTTATTATGCCTGACATCTGAAATTTCATTCATTGATTCTTTAAAAGCTAAATCAAGAACATGGTTAAGGCAAACTATGTGAGCAGGTGTGCCCATCTTTTTAACTAACCCTCCTTTGCTTCCCACATTGACATTTGTACCATCAACAGTACAACAAACTAATTTTTCTTCCCAGTTTGTGATACTTGCTGAATTAATAACATCCGTTATTGCATGCAAAAGACCTTCTGCATTTGCATGAAGGTCTATATCCCCTAAACCAATAAATTTGACCTTCAACGAAGGCTCCATTTCAGTTTCTGTAGCAACATACCTAACGCAGAGCATAGTCATTCCTGTAAGTTTTCCCTAAATCAAGTCCATTCAATTCTTGCACTTGGCATTCAAAGTTAAAACAAGATGGTGCTGTGTTTTCTAAAACCTTAGCAAATACATTCCTAAAAAGCTGTACCATTTTTTCATTGATCTTTGGATTTAATTTCCTTAACTCGTCACTTACTGTTGTCGTCACTTACTGTTGTAGCAAATTACTTTGATTCTGAATTCAAAAAGCATAATTCATGATTTTTGCTGGAAAAATGCAAGTTGACAGTTTGTCTTTTTCGATCAGGTTGATGAAAATTCTTGCTTTCCTTTACAAAACTTGACGAGATACCTAAAGCAGAAGCAAATTCTGTAGCACTTGCACCACATCCCCCATTTGGTTGTGTCGTCTAAAATTAAATTTTTCTTTCTATCCTCTGTGCTTTTTAAATCTCCTGGAACTATTTTCCAGTCTTCTTTAAGCTGGCGCTTTGCATTCTTGATACTATTTTTTTCAGATGTTGATGCTTTTTTATTTTCTGTAAATAAAGCAGTACCTGTCTCGGTCTCATCTGGAAAAGATGCAGGTGTTAAAGTTGTTTCTTGAGAAATATTAAGATCTTCCTCAGTGTTACTTTCCAAAGAGATGCTAAAAAAGAAAAGAAAAATATGACAAGTTATTCATACTTCATTTTTTAAATTTATTGTTTTAAAGTATGTAATGTAATCAGTTACATGGATGTGTTTTGCCTGCTAGAACCGCTTTTGGATTAAGAATATTGTGAAGAAAAAGCAGGATTGATCAAAAAGTTGATTCAATTTCATATGACCATGTATTAAATACTTCCAAAGAAAAATCTATTTTATAACTTCGCATGCCTCTCTCTTATATTCAAATCCTAAAGAACCGAGTCCCAATCACTTTTAAACAGCATTGCAAAATAAAAAAGAATGAGAACAAAAAAAATCACTGGTATTTTTTCAGCAGTACTATAACTTTTAATTTTTTTTTTGAAGAAAAAAAACTAAATGGTCGAAATCACTTTTCAAGCTGAATATACATTGATAGTTCATCAGGATACGTAGTCATAGTATTATTTTGGATCAAAAAGATTAAAAGATTCATAAAATATTTGACTTATGATTTTTGATAAAAAGTACTACTTACCAGACAGAGGAAATTCCCTCTTGATTATTTTTCTTTGATGATGAAATAGATGGTTCTAAAACTTTAGGATCTTCTGCAATAGTGTCCTCCCTGACTATTAAGCTAATAAAGAAAAGCTACCGTCAGTGCAGGTATTTTTGGTACAAAATCATAGTTGTTTTTACAAAAGAAGAAAAATTAAACTACAAAAACGATTTAACACTTAAAAATCATTATGCATCAATTGTACTTTCAAGGATAATCAAAAAACAGTTGAAAGGTACAGAGTTATTAAAATGTTATATCACTTAACACTTACATATTGCAGTGCATAGTAGAATGACATTACACTATGAATACCAGAATTGATTGTCGCTTGAAAGAATAGTAAACTTCAATTTTAACCCTTTCAGTCCCAAAAATTTACTACACTTCTGATATCATCTATCTATCTGAAACATCTGACTTTCACAAAATAAGCTTATTTTAGGTCAAAAATAAGAGTTCCATAAGAAATAAAAAAAAATCATTTTAATTTTTTATATGGTTTTTAAAATAATGCCAAATTTTTTAAACTGTGGAAAACTACAAAACAAAAATATTACCTAAAAACACTTCGAGTTACATATTTTAAGGTATCTGACCATATTATTAAAAAAATTTTAGTAATTATTTTAACCAAAATAGCTTAAATTGTGTTTTAAATGTGTGGAACTGAAGTGAACTTTTCAAAAATCAGGTGAAACGCTTGTTAGCTATTTACTAAATAAAAAAATACTAGTTCTGACTTCTATTGAGATTAATAAAAAATATTGTCTAATAGAACAAAGTGTGAAGAATCAAATGATGTGTGTTTGGATGTCATAACGGGACTTAAACATTTGGAAAAAAAAATATTGAAAGTTATGATTCCAAATGGCATCACTGGGACTGAAAGGGTTAATAAGGAATAATAACTTATTTTTTGTAAGCAAAATTTAAAGAAAAATATCATTATAAAAAGCAAACGATTTTAATATAAAAAGAAAAATAATAATATATTCGTAATTAGGAATTTGAAAATGTTTACATTTCGACATTAGAGATTTTGCACGATGTACGTTTATCATCTCAAAAAAGTTTAATCATAAAAGTAAGACTTCCTCAAAATTATTCAAACAGAATACACTTTTACATACATTTTTGCCAATGCAAATTTCCATAAAGAAATCCTTACATCTTAGACAAAAGTTATCCGCACTCATTGGCAAAAGCTTCCCAGTGACCAATAATTAAACATAACTAAAAAGGATTTAACTTGATTAAAACAAAATAATAGTAAACAAAGTACCGAAAAATTCGCGCGACAAAAGTTGAAAAAAAAAGAACGCGCAAATTAACCTGAAAAAAAAAAAATATTCGTTCAGTATTTTCCCGAATAAATTTTGACGTTTTATTTTCATCTTCGATTAATGAAGCGTAAATGTTTAAAATTTTCATCTCAAATTAGCTTGCTTTTAAACATCCACTTAACGATTTCATTAAAAATGACAAATTATTTACCAAACAGGAAGAAAATAATAAATAATTTGACTTACCGATTAGAATTTAAAAAGTACTTCGTTATTTTCGTTTTCGGTTCTGTTGCTGCGAGCTTTCGCTTCCCACCACCACGTCCTCGATATGGGTTCATTTTTCATGAAATTTTCTCTTGTCAAAATTTTTTAAATGTATAGTTGGGATCCTATTCAGCGGAAAATCAATCACCTGCTAATTGCTGTGAGCAAGATTTAAAAATAAAATTTGCACACGGAGGCCGACCCAGTGACGTCACCCGAATCATCGGCCAATGATGAGGGAAAAATTTCACCGATGAGCAACACCTGTCATCAAGTCTTTCTTCCCGACAGAATCGGAGCGTTGTTTGTTTTATTTAGAAATGCAGCTTCAGTATTCAGTTCTTTGTTATTTCAGCTTCACTTATTTTTTGAAAAAAAAAAGGAAAACTTATGATCGCCACTTTTGGCGACTGAGGTTCGATTTTTAGGTAGCCACTTTCAGTGTAATAGTAGCCGGTTGGCGACTGGCGACCGCTAATCTAGAGCTTTACGTCTGAATGTGCGTCCGGACGGACACCTGTCCTCCTGTCATTTGAAAAATTACTCCTTTGAATTAGCACCGAAATTTAATTTTTAGTCATTTAAAATGCTGTTGCCACATCATAAGACGTCTACGTTGCACGACATACTTCTTTTAATTAAAATTAAAATTGTAAGGAATATTTATTTTCCCTAGATAAAACGATTTGGAATGACGTCATAAAATCTAGCACAACGTGATTGTTGATTGTTCATTGTTTTTTTTTTTTACTCAGAAAGAGTTTCACCCTGTTCTTCCGTTTTCTTTTTCTGTAAGGAGGCTACGGCTTTGCTCGCTATCGCTCGCCAATCTAAAATTTCTCTCTTTATAAATCTATCTTAATTCTTCTATTAATAAAAATTATTCTAAAATTTTTAAGTTGTATCACTTTTTTTAAGTAATAAAACTTATAATTTTTTAAAAAAGTAATATAACATTTATATTTCCTATCGGATTTTTTATTTTACGATCATTATTATGTATATTTTATTTATATTTGAATCACTTCTTCCACGGGTAAAGCAACTTTTGTAAAAAAAAAAAACAGGTTAAAGAGCTGTTTTTTTTTTATAAGAACAAAGCAACTATTCTTTAAATTTGAAAAAAAAATCCGTCCCGAGATAAAAGTGAGATACGCGTTCCAGAAAAAGAATGGACTTCTAACATCAATATTTATAGACTTATGGCTGCGGATGTTTTAAAAGAGCTTACTTTTTTATATAGAAAGAAACAAAAATTATTTAATTCTTCAAAAGACATGATTCTTCCATCGAAAGATTGAAAAAGGAAATATAGCTTTATAGAGAAAGAAATCGCAAGCTGATGATTCGAAATGGAATCATTGGGTGTGAAAGGGTTTAAACCATAACCATGCGCTCCCCTATTTGTTTTGAGCAGTGCTTTTCAAGTATTTGTTTTAAAGAATATTCTTATCACAATAAAATGAGAACGCTCTACTACCCATTTTTGAGACCTTCATTTTTAACTGTGTTATCTTTAAATAACAAATTAAAGCACTGTGTTCCACAAACACTTTTTCTGAAAATTCCTTAATTATCATAATCCAATATCAAATTTTCTTACATATATATATTTTAAATAAAGTAGTTAACCAAACCTAAGTGGGGACAAAAGTGCTATTTTTTCAGCATTTCTTTGTTTCTTGTTGTTTGTTGCTTGGATGAATGATTGTCTTGGAATGACTGTGTACTTTTTCATCTTTGTATTTGTTTCGATAGTACTACACTGCTCAAAAGAATTAGGGAAGCACTTTGCGTACTTTTGTTAACAATTTCAGTTTCAGCGTTTTGCTTTTCATTCTAAAAATATAAAATTTGTTAAATAAATTCATTATGCATCCAGAATGAAATGGTAAAAAAGAGGCGGAAAATATTTTTTTAAACTAAAATTTAAGGAGGGAAAAATTGGAATAAAATATTCAGAATAAGCTATAACAATAATTTTTTCAAATTTTTATTTGCAAAAAAAGAGGTAAAATCAATTTTTAAACATCTGAGAATGCTAGCGTGAAGAATTTAGGGTCAATTTATTTCATAAAATTTTTTGGGAGTGAACTTTATTTTACCGTGTTTTTATATTTTCATTTGATTAAAACAAACTTTATTTACATCCTCAAAAGACACAATTCTTAATTGTAACGATAAATCAGTGCAAGCTCAACTTATTGAGAAAAAAAATATCAAGCTGATGATTCCAAATGTAAATATTAAGGTTGAAAGAGTTTAAACCATGCGCTCCCCCTAATTGTTGTGAGCAGTGTATATTTCGCATATTCACTTGCTAAAAGTTCCCCTTATCTGACGGTACATATGTAATCACCAATAGCAGGAGAGGAGACCCCCAAGTGTCCCTTACGATATTTATCGTTATATATAAAAAGTTATCGTATGTTCGTCGTTATGGTATCATGAGCGTCGTTAGCGTATCTACAGGGTGGTTATAAAATAACGCTCGCTATTCGGAGTGGTCTGTAGCTTGAATGAATAATCCAAATTATCCAAATGCATCAAAAATTGAGACACTTACTAATCAAGAAGGGGGAAAAGAATGGAATCATAAAAAATACTTGTTTAATATGGTGCTCAAAGTGGTTCAGTGGTTGACTATTTCTAATTCAAATTCAATAAATTACGCACTCATAAAAAACATGGTCATTTTTCGAACATTCACATTTTTATTCTAAATCGAAAGTATTTACTGTTGCCAATTTCAATTTTGGAAATATTAGAAAACAAAGATAATATTCGTATTAAGTAGAGAGTTCACTTCACAGGTAAAAACAAAGACATGTAAAAACAAAGACAATGTTAGGACAAAATAGAGAGTTTGTTTTTCAGCAGAAACAAAGACATTGTTAGGACAAAGTAGAGAGTTCATTTCTCAGCAGTTCCAAACAAGACTGAATCCTAAAAAGTATTCATAAAAAAGAATCATCATAAAAAACCAACTTGTCTCTTGACCAGAATCTAAATTACAAGGCGTCGTCAATTACGGCCAACACAGCTAATTACGCCTCGTAATTTAGAACCCTGGTCAAGAGACGAGTTTCTTTTTTACGAAAAAGAATGGAATTATAAAAGTGAAACTCGTCTCTTGACCAAGGTTCTAATTACGAGGCGTAGCCAATTATGGCTAATTACGGCCAACACATCCAATTAAGCCACGTAATTTAGAACCCTGGGTCAGGAGACGAGCTTGTTTTTTATGATTCCATTCTTTTCCCCCCTTCTTGATTAGTAAGTGTCTCAAAGTTTCTTGCATTTGGATTATTTATTAAAGCTACAGACCACTCCGAATAGCGAGCGTTATTTTATAACCACCCTGTACTATATGTTTATGAAACTGGCAATTTTGGTACAGCTATGATATAATTGCCAATTAAATTTTGGCATTGCCTGCTTTTGGCGAAGTTGAAACTTTAACGTAGGGTAGCTTTTTCTATCCAGTTGTATGGGTTAGGGTGAGTTTGAATTATCATCGCACTAGAGCTACACACGAGGCCTATTGGCCACGGGAATCTTCATTTAGAACACTGTCAAGTGAAGGGGCCCGGATGGCCGAGTGGTAAGCATCGCAGGCCAGCAGTCTGCTTGCTGTAACGGGCGCGGGTTCGATTCCCGCCTTCGCCCAGGGTGTATTTCCTCTCTTTGTGACAGTAAAAAATCTTTCTGTGTCTGTCTTACTTGACGAAGACTTATAAGCGGCTCACTGAGCAAGCACACAAGTCGGAATATATATGTAAAATACCCTACCCCTACCCCTGTCAAGTGAAGAGCCGAAACATGAGGAGGCACCCAATGCAACTTTTAAGGGCGATCTCGTACGCAGCACAAGGGAAAATATTTAACATGGAAGGGGTATTATTCGGGACATGGTGCATTTTTAAAGGTTATTGCATGGGCCGTTTATAGGTCGGCAGTTATTTTGACGATGCTCGGAACCAAATATGAGACCTATCGCATGGTAGGCTAACGTCTTTACCGATTGGTCTTCCCATCCCTGTCGAGTGGTCGAATATGGAGTGGAAGGTTTACCACATTTTGGGAATTTTCGGGTGTAAGAGGGCAATGACAGGGCCTATGTGAATGCCAACTATCTCGTAGAAAGGCCTGGATACAATAGGACTTCTTTATTTTTTAAATTAATACTGATATTAGAATGGGAGGAAAGTATAATATACTGATAGAGTGCTTACCAGTAGAGAGGGGATTAATTGGTATAGTATAGAAGTTTGCACAAAAAAAAAAAAAGAAATCGCCGTAAGGGTACACCCATGCAACGCCGGATTTGTAAAGCTAGTTGAAAATAAAAAATATATAAAAATTCCAATCTTACAATACTATTCCTATGGAGAATTCGGCTTAGGTTATGCACTCCTGCACCCGTTTGAGTTCGAATTTCAAAAAATCGCTTCTTAAATGACGCCTAAGATATAAATAGAATATTTTCCTAAAATGTGTTAGCTGAACCACCAGTAGTTTTGGCTAAGCTTTGATACGTGAATGAGTCAGTCAGGACTTTGTCCTTTTTATATATAGATAAGCCCGGAATAAGATTTCACAATATCTGGGGCACATTAGCAAACCACACAAATTTATTAAACATAAATATTATTTCGAATACATTACATTAAAATACGATAATTTTTTTAATTAATTTAAAAATAACAAGAAGAGCATGGCCATTCAGAATGCGCAATGTCGCAGTGTTTTCCGAAGTTCGAAGGCGCAGTGAGAAGTCACAATAGCACGAAAAACACAAACGATGACTAGGAATGAATCCAACATTTATTGTTAGGAACCTTGCGTTTTGTGCATGTTGAAATAGAAGCCTTTCTTATTGAGGAGTTCTTCGTGTGTACCCGCTTCGACTACTCTTCCTTCGTGTATCACCATGATAACGTCTGCATTCTGGACTGCCGCTAGTCTGTGGGCGATAACCAAACAAGTGCGCCCACTTCTTGCCTTGTCTAGAGCGTCTTGCACCACCTGAAATGAAAACATTTTGTAAATACGTTTTTGTAAATAATAAGTGCAATGGAGTGAAGTTTGGAATTATAAAATGAAGGTGTTGGAAAGTACAGTAGAATTTCAAATATCCGAAGCAGTTGGGACTTAATCACATTCAGATAACCAGAAATTATGATAATTAGAGTTAGGGGAAAAAACGTTGTGTTGGATCAATGAGGAAGTTGCATGAATTTCAAATTCATTGGCAGACAATAGCCCTTTCAAAACCAAGCTGAATGCTATTTTTCACACTTGTTAAAAAGTTATTAATTTAATCAGTATTTCACGTTTAAGTAGGGATACGAAATTTCCAGTAAAAACACTCACAATCGTTTCGCAATGAGTAAAGACGTCAGGCTTGGCTTTTTTGTCCATTGCCTTGCAATTTCTAACCAAATTCTGTGCGATATAATTCGAAGAGTTTAGCTATCTTGGCGACAAATAAACGTCATATCCTGTTGTCGAAGTTTTGAGTAATTTCGATCAATACGTAACAAAATTCCGCTATGTTATTTGGAATATATTTGGCCAACGCCTATAAAAACAGCCTTGGATTGAGTGAGTGAGAGATTTTTTGCTGGAATAAAATTGTTATACTTGATTATAACATAAAAAACAATCTATCGAAAGTTTTTTCTTCTGATTGGTAAATTGTATATTATAAAAGAATTGTTTTTATATATAATTATACCTGTTCACTCTCAGCATCCAGGGCAGACGTAGCCTCGTCTAAGAGGAGAATTTTCGGGTCTCTCAAGAGTGCCCTTGCAATGGCAACCCTCTGTTTTTGGCCCCCACTAAGCTGCGCACCCCTGTCACCCACTGGGGTCTGGTAGCCCTAAAGCGGAAAAAACAGGTATTCAATAGGAAAATTAAAAAATAATAATTTGAATAAATTCTTAGAAATTACATAAGTTGAAAAAAATAATACTTAATATATATACAATCAACACTTACAGCGTTTCTCGCAAACATTTTTATTCGATTAAGCACATTGTGAAACATCTAAAACTCAAGTATTTCTGCACTGAAAAAAAAATTCTTGCAAAAAAACCATAATTGTTTGGTAATGGTATTTCTAGTAATAAAACCAGAATACCAGGTACTTAAATCATTCGATTAGTAACCTTACTATTCGTTTTGGTAACCCATTACTAGAATTTCTGGTATCTAAAATTATAGCTTTGTTACCGGTACGTTTGGTAAGATTACAAGTATGAAAAGTAAGTTTACCAGTACAAATGCTTTTCCTACCATAAGCTTTGTTTTTTCGAGAAGCATGGTTGAAATACCAAATTAATTTCCAGAAAGCATCGGTCTCTTACCATATGCTTGGTGATCGGACCATGTTGAGCGCAATGAACCAAATACCACGGTATTAGCTGAAATTTTGACTACCAATACGTATGGTAAATCTCACTCATCAAACACGGTGCTGTGTTGCAGTCGTTTGTGACAACTCAAAATAAGTCATGTAAGCAAACTAAACTGATTAGTGTTGGTTCTGTGGCCAGAGTCTCAATCTGGATTATGCGATCGAATCCTGGTCACGTGAAGGTTATACGATCGAGTCCTGGTCACTGAAGACCCGCCGAGTATATGGGGAGTAGGTGCTTGCTAAATCTAATGGGTCCGAAAGTCCTGTGGGGTGTCATTGCGCAGTTTCCCACGGGTTCAGGTCCCTGGAGACCATTTTCCTCCAATTCAGGGACTACCTCATAAAACAAAATTGTTTAATAATATTGCCATCTTATTTGGTAGTGATACCTTTGTGTACAGACCAAATTACCTACCAAACAATGTGGTTTACATAATCTTATTTGGTAATATTAACTTTGTGCACGGCAATAACACTATTGTACACGGTAATAAAACCAATATATACGGTAATGAAACCACTACATACGGTAATAAAGCCACTATATATGTTAAAAACCAATACTTAAAGTAATACAACCAAATGTGCTACCAAACATCATGGTAATGAAACCATACTTTTCTAGTAATTTTACCATAAAGTCATTACCAAACAGATACTGGTAAATAAACCACTCTTTTTGTGTTCCATATGAGCCAGAAAATACGGTTAGATATACCGTATTCTGGTAGTTGGACTAGAATTTTTTTTCAGTGTGGTAATTAAGAATTATTTTTAAAAAATTCATTTTTAAAGTTAGTGACACGTCACTTCTTTTAAACTTCTCTTGGCATAGCAAATGACGTCATGTTTGGCTTTTTTTCTTGGCATGTTATTTCATATCAAGTTTCACTGTATCGTTTTTCCGACGTGCTTTCATCCTTATCAAATTCTTAAAAAGTTATGTCGTTTTACCTAAACATGTCATATTCATTCCAGTTAATTTCTTCAAACGTTCAACGATTTCACCGACTATTCCGATCGGATCCTACGACCTACAGTCAATAGTTCTGCAATATCTCATACATGCTCTAGTGCTTGTACTTTAACTAACAACCAAACTTGGAAAAGGCAGTTTAAATTACTTGTTATGAACTGGTTAAAAAAATATTTTGTTCTTTTTTTAATGAGGTTTCAGAGAAATGTTAAGGTTTACTATTTTATGAAGAGTTTTTAAACATGACGGACACAAATGGAAACGCCAAAAACATATATCCTTTGACGTCATGCTGTTTTCAGTGACGTACATTTTCGAAAAAATTCAAGTGTTTTTTTTTGTGTGCTGAACTTAAGCATATCTGTGGATATTTTTAAGCTTATATTCGGAATCTGCAGCTTCTAATCTACTAGGAAAACATACACATTCTGAATTTCGCAATTCTTGCAACTCGTCCATTGTCATTTGAATCGTTACTCCATCGTTGACATCGATTTGTTTCTTAATATTTTGCACACGAAACCTCGGACAAATTTTACAATCGTTCTTCTCTCTTAAAATTGTACTCATATTTGTCTACTGCCAAAGGTTTCTTACCCCAATAACTAGCAGCGTTAAAAATACAAGCCTCGTCTATTTAAGAATGGGAAAAAGAATTAGAATTAAAGTTTTGAACTTTAAATTTTCTTGCGAAATGACTTGCCCATTGAAAAACCTATGTCGAAACGTAGTATATCGCTCAGGTTAAGTTAACGTTTTTTTTTTTTTTTTTGATAGAATAGAAAAAATCAAATATTTGCTCGAATGCTAAACTTTCTACTTAAATCGAAAACCAAGTAACCTTTAAAGTTTTCACTTCTAAAAATGTCGGTATTAAACTTAAAGTAATTTTACAAGTGACAGCTTTGAAGGTTTATCACACGACCGAAAATTATCCAACCTAACCCTCAACTCAACCATGCGTTCAACGCAAAACCCAAATATAGGATGCAATCTGTTGGCCGTCCGCTATTTAAGTTTGAAGTTGAAGAAAACATTTTCAACAATGTCATTCCAGCATTTATTTTTAACGCATTTTCACATTTTAGAATTATATGCTTCTATTCCTAATTTCTCTAGCACTCTCCTTAGCTTCACCACCTTTCTCCTTAATTTCTCTCCACCTTTCAGATGGCAGCTTTCTCAGACCATCAAATATTTCTCTCATAGCCTACAAACGACCAATCACCAACATGTCAAGATTCCGAATGGTTCTTTTTGATTTTTTTGAACTTTTACAATTTTTTAAGTTGGTATTCAACTAATTTTGTGTGGAAATATTCGAAGGTAAAGTATGCTTATGTAAATTTATTCGTTACCCCCTGCTACATAGATATAGTTTGCAGACAGTTGCCTCTTTGTTTTGCCAGTATTCTTTTCCGGAACCCAAATAATAATATAATGTTTGCTACGATAAGAATCTCTGAATCAATATTTCCTCTGAATTCCATTATTCGTTCTGACCATGGCATCAACATAACTTATTACAGTAAATATTTGAATGGTATAAACTATATCAGCAAAGCATTTCCGGAATAATAAAGATGAAGAAAGCTCGCAAGAAAAAGAATTCCAGTGCAAGTGAGTATTTTACGAATTTTTTGACCTAGGAATTGGCTAATTTGTTGTAATAGATTCCTTAACACTTTCGCTGCGGCGATAACGATGGAAAATGTTCATCGATAGAGGCTGATGTGAAGTAGAAGAACATACTGTTTTTAAAACCAGTTCGTTACCATGGAAATAAACTAACTCTTCTTCATTTCCGAAAAAGTAAAAATCTTAGTTTGAGATCGCAAAATTACAAGGTTAGGTTGAATTAACGTCGCTAACTGAAGCTACACGGTAGCTAGTCAAAAAAAATACGAGGAAATGTTCCTGGACTTCTCCAACCAGATAATCACCTGTTACTATTTACTAATTATTGAATTGAAAGCCAATAACCAGACTCGTTTCAATGATTATTTTTTTGACTAGGAAATATCAATAAATTTTCCTAATTCTTATTTTTTGGGTTTATTTTAATGAAAAAAATGTAATTGACTAGTTGCCTTTTTTATAGCTAGATAGTTGAAGAGGGGAATTGCAAAATTATCCTGTCTGTAGTGTAATTCGTCGCTTGTAAAAAGTGATTATCACTACAACTTTTAACATTAAATGAAAAAAAAAATGTGGAATAGTTGATCGACACCCATTATAACTAAATAATGTAATGCACTTGATTTAAATTGATTATTTTTTTAATAAAAAATCTTTTAATCTCCTCTTAAATCGTGACTTACACTACAGTTACGTGTGTAACCACTAGACCACTGTGTTTAGCAAGTAATCAAACGAACTTGAACTCTTAAGAACGGTTGGCGAAATAGCACTACGAATTTTATCAGAATGTGCTGTTATCGATGAATCGGAACCACGAGACGCGCTCGCGCGTCCTCAGCATCCGACGTGTTAAGGCAGATTTGAAAATCACGAATTTTACTAACTGAAGAGCGATCAATGTGAACCAAAATAAATGTGCAAATTGTTACTACGGGCTGTCAAAGAACGGGAAGTAGGGGCGATGCTAATCCGATTTTTTTGTGGGTCATCAAAAGCATGAACTTTGTCTCAAATTATAGGATTTATTTAGATTAAAAAAAATCCATGCTAAATCTATGTCTCGTATGACGGTGAGAGCTCACTTGTGGCAGCGCGCTGATGAATTCATGTATGTTGGCTTTTCGTGCTGCCGCAATGATCTCGTCCATGGTGACGAGGCGCGAGTTGTCCCCGTAGGCGATGTTCTCGGCGATGCTGTAGCTGAAGAGCACCGGCTCCTGAGACACCAGGCCGATGTGCGACCGAAGGTAGGACACGTTCATTTCTGCCACGTCAGTGTCGTCCAACAGCTGAAAGATCAAGACATTCTAGTCTGAAAACAGGCACTTCATAGTCTTGAAAAGGGTGTGAAAAACTGCAGTTAAGCAATTTAACCCTTTCACTATACTGAAACGGCTCACGACAGCCGTCCACCTAAGGATTCGAAATTGATGTTCCTATCACATATAAGAGGAAACAAAAATCCTTCTTAGCGAAAGGATTAAGGAAATCATTTCCCCAAAGTGTCTTTACTATAATAATGTGGCGGCATAAAGGAAAAAAAAGACCGGTGGGGATGATGAAAAGTAGGGACAAAGAAGCTTATATTGAAAACAAATTTCATATTTTTCTAAAATGCATGTTCTTCATAAAGGAAGATACTCAAGAGGAGAACGAACCTGTTCAAAACACCGGCCTAATTCTTCCGCATTCCGATCTAATTCATTCGGTACTTTTTCGTTAAAAGGACATCACTGATTCAAAGTCACAATATGTGATAAACTACCAGTTACATCCACCTGGTAGGTAATCAATGCTACTGGTTCTAATCAATTGGTAATGATGCGAAAATATTTGGTTATGGCATACCAAGTCCACATGACTTCCTATTCGATATAGTTTAGACTTATTTTTTTTAAATTCCGTCGAGTACTCAGTTAGAGAAACCATTTCCTTTCGTGAAGCTCATAAATATTAGCTTTTAGAAAAAAAAAGTCGAATAGTAAAAGAGTAAAACTGTTAGCTTTATTTACCTTTTATAAATTTTTACTTACAACCATTCCCGATTGGGGCTCATAAAACCTTTCTAAGAGCTGCACGCAAGTACTTTTTCCACATCCGCTGCTTCCAACGAGGGCAACTGTTTGTCCAGGATCAACTTTGAAGCTTAATCCTCTCAAAATTTTCACATCAGGTCTGCTCGAATAGGTGAAGTGGACTTTCCTAAACCGAATGTGACCATCTGCGCATTCCTTAAAATTTAAGGGGTAAAAAGTTTAAAATATAATCACCTAAATTTCCCTAAAAGGGGAAAACAATAAATAGCAAGGCAAACATAAAATCTAACATATAAAAGCAGATTAAGGTATTTCATGTTTAAATGATAAAAAAAATCGGATGCAAATTGCAGGGTTTTTTTTTAATCAGCGGATCCGTTGTTTAAAAGTTTTGTTCATTTTTTTCTATCCTCTAAGTTATAGACAGCCCTTTTTTTTTTTACTAGCTGTCTTGGAGGAGAATAACACCGTCAAAACAGATGGAGATATGCAGCTTAGAAAATATTTGTGCCCTTGGATTAACTCATCAGAGACACTTTGGTTTGGAGACTAGCGTTCATTCTGTCTTATCCCCCCTTGACTAAGTATTAAACTTTATATACTTATTTTAAAAAGAGTCAGATTAGAGTTAGTTTAAAGAGTTAGCTTAGAGTTAGTTCAAAGAGTTAGCTTGAGTTAACTAAATTTAAAAAGAATTAGTTAGAGTTAACTTCTTTAACTGACGTTTATCTTACTAAGCTTGTAGTCATTATGTACTTACAAATTTTTTACCCGACGTAGAAAATGCGTCGATTTTGGGTTTTATATCCAGAAGTCGGAATATTCTGACTATAGCAGCTTTGGCTTTCTGGTATTCAGGAGCAAATGCTACTGCTTGACGAACCACAATGGCAACCATCATAACCATTTCTGTAATTCTAAAGAGGAATAAGAGCAGTTGCTTAATCACTAAAAATCAATTAATGTCAATTTAATTTTAAGCCGTAATTATAGTTTATGAAATGTTCAAAGTGAAAATAAGTTTTTTTGCTTGAGTTTTTTTTATCAAAATAATTCATTTGAAATGTTTTTTTTAAATTTGAATAAAATAGTTTGTTCGCTCCAGAGGTACACATATATACGTAGCCCTTTGCAGAATTCACTTCGCAACTTCTCTCTCTTCTTCGTTTTGTTTTTTCAACGGTAAATTTATTAACCGCTTACCGGTAAGACATTTTCAAAAGCTAGAGAAGACTGTTAATTACAAGAAACTGACAGAGTTTATTTGTTTCTTCATATCGAACAAAAATTGTTTATTCTTTACCGCTCCAAACCTCATATTGTACTAAATTGACGTTTCCTTCAGCAAACTTTTTTAATTCAAAACTTACTTTTAAACAGATAACTGTTTGAAAAATATATTTAACTAAATAATATATGTTTAGGATATTTTTGGAGTTTGAAGACGATAAATAAAATATATAGCAATAACCATACACACACAAAAGTTTTTATTTTTTGGTAAAATAAAAATTTAAATTATTTTAGACTTAGTAAGCTACTTAATATAAATAACTTACATCCTTTAGTTATTTATGTTTGCAATAAAATTAAGATAAACACCAAAAAGATTTACAAACTATGGAAATCATCATAAAACTTTATACCGGCCGCTAGTGGTAACAAACCATATATACAATAGTAATAAAAATTCAAAAAAAAATTGAATAGAAATTGAATGAAGAAACGTGAGTTGAAAACGTTTTAAAAAATTGAGCTCTTTTTAATTCGTATTAAAAGAAAAAACAAAATATCCATTCATTCTCCATTCAATTTGCATTCATTTACTTTTACTATGATATTACAATATTTACTTCAAGAGATCCCCATACGATAGCTCCTTATTGGCAATCAGAGTACATCCATAAAACATAATTACTGCAAGTGAAATCCCGGTAAAGAAACCTTGGATTAAGCCGTAAGCAATACCTCTAACATGGGATTGCTTTCTTGATTTCCTGAAAGAAAAAAAAAATTAGAAAAAAAAGCGTCTTTCCTCTCACGTTATTATACGTAGCAATGCTATGACAAAAGATTTTTTTTTAGAATACAAGACGACGATGGAATATATGGATATTTAACTGTTTAAATTAAAAAAAAAACAATAAGCAGAGAACAGTTTAAGGTTGAATAAACCAGGTAGTCTTTGGGTTTTCGATATTGAAGGTAACTACTTCAACCGCAACTTACATAACAGCCGGTATTTTTGAGTTTTGCGTTACTTAATTGGTTGAGTTGAGGGTTTTCTTAGATATTTTTGCTCGTGTGATATGCACTTAAGTAAACATATTTCACGCTTTAAATTGCACTTCAAATCAGCGCGCGCGTAACTATTTATTACATTTAAGTTTTGCAATAGCTTATTAAATTCAGTAAGAACTAAGAAAACTTTTGTAATAGAAGTTTTGTTTCAGAAAACTAGATTGGGCTTAAAACTACTTTTTAAAATTTAAAGTTGATATAAAGTTAATTTTAACTGCATTCATTATTTTCAGCTGCGATTTATAAACTTTCAATGGAAAATAAAATAATCTTGTAAAAGAAATAAATACTTATATGGTCCTAGGAGGAGGCTATAAAATTTCAAGATAATTGTTTCTTCTTGATGGAGCGAGGCCACAGTTCGAATGCCCTCAATAGCTTCAATTGCAACCTTAAAATTTTTAAATAGTTTAATAAAATCACATTATAGTGTAGTTACATAGTTAAGGGCAGAGCAATGTGTCCAAAGAAAATATGTGATAAAAAGTGGAATAAACATATATGAGTTTTATTTATAGTTCATAAATAATAGATTTTTAAGGGGGAAAATGCATTCTTGAAAATTTGTTACATTTCTTATTTTGATTTTTTAGAACATAAATGTTTTATAATATCTCCTAATAGATTGTCCTCCATTTAGAGGACATGCATGTTCTTATCTCTTAGATTGTTTGAAAAAAATCCCGACTCAGGTTCAAACCTACGATTTGAAAATGTTTACTTAGTCACACAGGTTATTTTTTATTTTAAGATATTTAACTCATATTTGAGATTTTAAAGTGTTTATTATTGAGAATCTAGTTTTCAAAATAAAATAAGACTTTCACGTATACTAATTTTTTTAGAGTACATTTTTTTAAAATTTTCAAATTTGAGATTTCAAGGTACTTTTGGTATTAGTCTTTTCACAAAAAAAAAAAATAAGAACACCGTTGGTACTCATTTTTCAGAGCTCCATTTTTAACAGTGCAGCATTATTATAAAGTCGTATTTAATCTAAAACATGCTAACCAAATATAGCTAGCCTTATTTCTGTTTTGCTTCAAAAGTCTTATTTCTTAAAACCGACTTGTATAAAAGTCAAATCTCGGATGAATGACATCGTTGTAATGCTTCTTTTTAATGAGGCAATAGAAATTATTAGATTTTGTATGTCATCATCAACATAGACACAGGATATGGGACCCATTAAGCGATCTGAAGAGTGGCCCCGTTTTATGACCTAATAGTATTGAAATATACATTTTTTATTATGATGGCAAGTATTAATTTTGAATGATGAATTGCAATTAAACTGTAGATTATCTTTTTTTAAAAACTAATTTTCTTACTTTCGATGCTTCTTCTGTTCCCAACCTATCACTGTTTTCTTGTTCTTTCACTTTTCGGTTTCCGAAATGTGCCCCAAGCCAGATAAAAGGTACGAAGGCCAACACAAAGGGGCCAATCTTGTACTGAAACCAGAATGAAATCCCGATTGTGGCGACAAGCATAGTTGTGGCTTGGAAAAGCGTGGATATCATGAATCCCGAGGCCTTGGGAATAAAAAAAATTTTTGTCAACACAAAAAAAAAGAGAACACACATTGAAACTTTTGGCACCAACAATGGAAAATTACAGTGTTTTCCAAAAATATTTTTATTTGATTAAGCACATTTAGAAACTTCTAAAATTTAAGTGTTAGGTGTAAACGTCACTTATGTTAAACCACCTCTTGGTATAAGAAATGACGTCATGTTAACTTTTGGCTCTAGGCGTGTTGTTTCATGTCATGTTTCACTGTGTTATGCATCACTTACGAAACTGTGAACCATCTTTATTAAACTAATACAAAAGTTAGGTTATTTTACAGAAACATGTTATGTGCATTCAGTTAATTTCTTCAAACGTTTAAAGATTTCACCCGACTCCCGACTTTTCCGATCAGATCCAACGGCTAATATTTCTGCACTTCTGTTTTTTAGCACATACGCGCTCTAGTGGTTATTTTAACTAAACAACCAGACCTGGAAAAGATTATTTAAATGTATTTAATAGAAACGTGTAAAAATAATATTTTGTTCTTTTAATGAGGTTTTGCATGTTACCACATACTAGTTAAAAAGTGCATTCAAATATTACGGCCTTAGATCGAAAATCGCCAAGAACATATCATTTGACGTCAGTGGAGTTTTTAGTGACTTAAATTTTCGGCCAATTTTAAGTGTTTTGTTTGGTCAAATTAAATGTTTTTCTGAATATTTAAGCTTATATATTCGGAAACTGCAGCTTCAGTTCTACCATAAAACCATAAGTATTCTGCATTTCGCCTTTCATAGAACTTTTTTTTTGTGGTACCAACATTACATTATTAGAAAATTTTCAAAACATGTCGTGACAAGACGGTTCGAGCTAACAAATATACGCCACCCACTGATGGCCAGCTTGGTTTAGCTCGTGGTGAGATTTTATTTTCGGAATAACTAGGGAACATTCTTAAGATTTTATAATAAAAAAATTGTCAGTTCATAGAAATTTTAACTTGTTTTCAAACAACAAAACAACTTACTCCTTGTACACTAGCCGCGTCAGAAGTCAATCGCGCACAGAGAGATCCAACGCTGTTTTTAGGATTGTCAAAGAATTCGATATCCTAGAAATAATAGTTTAGAGCCGTAAAGAATGAAGTTTCAATGTGAACACTAGAACAGTAATAGTACAGAAAACGCGTTTTTTTTTTGTATTTCACTAGAGAAATGTCATAATTAAAATTTGCTTTGCTAAGTTTTAATTTGATAAGTTTGCTTTTAAATTTAAATACTAATCTTAAATAAAAAAAAATTAGTTTTAAAAATTTCATTCAAACCAATTAGCATGTGTTTTCTAAACTATGTAACGCATCAAAATTTCAACAGTTTGTTTTCTTTGTGATTAAATTATATAATAATTATTTAAGATTGCAGGAAGTAACTTTTTTAATTGTTTGAAAAAAAAGTAATGTGCAATTTTCCCCCGTACCTGCGAAATAATATTGGAGAAAACCATTTTTCTTAATCTCGAAGTTATTGTTTCTCCTGTAACTGTAAACATAAATACCTAAAAAATAATTATTTTCTTTAATGTTTAAGTATTTCATGAGAAAAAGTTTATAAAAAGCTCAACTAAAGATTACTAATGAGAATTTTTTTATATAAAGCTCAACTGAGAATTACTAATGAGAAAAAAGTTTATATAAAGCTCAACTAAAGATTACTAATGAGAAAAAAGTTTCTATAAAGCTCAACTAAGGAATATTATTTCTTACTTGCAAAAAGCCAAGTATGCCAGTAACGACAGCCATGACTACAAAAGCAATACAGTATATATCAGTTTCTTGCTTAAGTACCTTGGGGTCGTCTGATAGTACCTAATAAAGATATGCAAATTATTAAGTGCAATGAGAAATCGTGTGAGCCAAATATTCATAAAACAACCGGAAAGCTCTCAACAAGACCTAACAATTGAAGAGATGAGTGGAAGAACGTGCTAAGTGACATTTTTGAAAAATGGAGATTTTTGTGTTAATGTTTATGTTATTACCTCCTTTAAACATAAAAGCTTTCAATTGTTTTAGGAAATATTCGATTTTGTACATTTTTCGTAAACGAAGTCGGTAGGTGCACGCGTGTTCGTCACTTTTTCAATGAAAGAACGTGCTAAGGGCTCTTAGCTTATTCTTCCTCCGAAATCGTCCGAATCCGGAACGATCGTTTATTGGAAGAGCTTGCTAAGTGACATAGTTTGCTGAAAATCCGTTATCTTAGGAAACCATTACTTAACCTGAACATAGCTGGAGAAAGAAATAAGTCTACCAAAACGACAAATACAAAAAAGAAAGAATTCCGCTTCAAAAAATAAAAAAATACTACAAATATAATAACTTGAAGTACAATAAAGATAGAATTAATAAAAAAAAATTGATGCCGAAAGGTAAGTCCTACAAATTATACAACTAACTGTTATGCATCAGATGATAACTCAAGGAGGCAAAGCGACCATACGATATTTACTTAAAATGCAATAACTCGCTTGAAAAGCCTTACAAATTAACACAACCAGTTTAACATTGGGTGATAACTCAAGGAGGCAAAGCGACCATACGATATTTACTTAAAATGCAATAACTCGCTTGAAAAGCCTTACAAATTAACACAACCAGTTTAACATTGGGTGATAACTCAAGGAGGCACAGCGCCCAGTTTGCATTGTTTTTAATCCGTTCTGTGCTACCTGAGACATTTTTATTAGAAAAAACGTGTTTAGGAGAGCAGGGGAATGCTTAAGGGAAATTGAATTTTCATGCAGAATTGTGTTGTAATTAATGTAAATTGTAATGAGCATAGCATACTACAGTCCATAATCTATTTTATGGTGATTTTTTAAAATTTAAATCTTTAAAAGAAACTGAATAATTTTTTTTCTTCTAAAACCTTGCACAGTTGCGGGATTTGGGGTTATGCCGCCACATCAATAAACAAAGCAAATAATCTATAAATAATGGAAAATTATATTATAAAGCAATATATTTAGTACTAAAATCAGTTTAATAAACCTTGGAATGGTAAATTGTACAATACGGACACACTTTTATTAACTTTCCAATTGCAACTAACTGGGCAATTTTTAAAAAAGTTTCGTTGGTCTATTTGGCCATTTCAGTTATTCTTTTCGTATACGTGGCATCTGGAACGAAAAATAATAGGTTGTAGGGCCAATATATAAAATTTCTATTTTACGGATTATGCCGCCATCCTTTGGTGGGTGGCGGCATAACCCCGGAGTGATGCGGCAGCATTACCGCAGTAGGACAAAATGGCATAGACGGCTTGTTTAGGGGAAGGTAGATAACCAAGCGTCCAAACTAACAACGTGATAAAATAGTAAAATAATTACTCTTTTTAATGATATGTAACTGATATAACTTAGAGATAACAGTCCATTATCTCTAAATTTCAGAAGGCCCAAAATTAGACGAAAACCAATAAAAACCGTATTTTTAAAATAACTTTACACCAATTCACCACACGGCTCCATTAGCGTCTCTACTATAAATTACTTTGCTTCCCGCTACGGGTCAGCGCTCACAGTCCCCCTCCCACACACACAGCTGGCAAGATACAAGGTGTGGCGGCATTACCCGGGGTGGTGGGATTCCTCTACTCTCAGCTTATATAAGGAATATATGCATACTTTTTTGAGGAGTGATTAGGATTTTTAAAAAAAAGCTTACTTACACCAAGAATACTTCCCAACAAAATTGGTTGAACCACGTAAAGCAGTCCCATTAATACTGCAGCAATGCCCCCAACCAAAACATAAGGCCATTCACTTGCCGATAACTTCCAAAGTCGAGCTTGGGACCCTGCTGAATTTTCCTCCAAATCATCATCTAAGTTGTCCTAAACGTGAGATCAACATTAGAACAGAAGAAAAACAACTTCATTGCGTAGGGTTCTTCCCATATTTTTATGTGCTAGGCGGACATTGCCGACAGGAAAACGGTTTTTCTTTCTTTTCATTTTTCAAGGTTCAAACGTGTAACTCGTGTCCACTTCTCTGGCGTGAATCAGGGTTAACGCGTAAAAAAACTAAATGAGTAACCAGTTTCCTTATACCAGTTTAGGTGATGACTCGCTATTGTTGCCATAAAATCCTAAATGCAGACAAATTCCTACGCAGTGAAGTTCTTTCTCCTGTACTCATCAATTTTGTTTGTTATCGTTATCATTTTCCTTTTAAAATAATAACCTAGGCTAGGGTCCTGCTGATGGGACACAGTCATTCACCTTTTGGGATGCCAAGTGCTTTAGTTTTAACAGTGAGTTTTAAAACGAAGTGGCCATTACATCGGGGGATCACTAAATATATGTTTTCCTGACTTACCTGCCAACTATCGTTAGCAACAGTAGTAATGGAATTCTGAGACCATGACAATCGGATTCCAATACTTTCTTGATTCTGCAATCCAAGTAGTCTGCCAGCAGGGCTAGCAGAGCTTTCACCCACAAGAGACATACGGCGACCAAGTTCAGAGACCATGTATTCTCCTCGTTCTTCCAGTTTTTCTTTTTCCTTTTTTGAATGTTGAGTCTGGAAGAGTTACTTATATTTTTATATCAGAAGCAGACACATTTGTGAATATATGACATAGATGACTTAAATCCCTCAAAAACTTATATTTTTAACCACAATTAAACTTCAATTTACGTTTTTAACATGTCTTAAATATTGCTTATCAATAACTTCATGCGTTGACATTCTGTCGATCCGCTTACTCGTTCCCATAGAAAATGTTTAGTCAGCAAATATTTTAAGAACAGCTTAACAACTTTTCTCATCACCAATTCTCGTTCCTAATTGATCAATCGAACAAATAATAATCGTCAGCTGTGAATGACTTCGCCACGTACTCCTGAAGAGAGAACACGCCAAAAATACAGGGTCCGGCAAAAGTAACGCAGCAAAAGTTTTTTGCGATCAATGCACAACGAGTGTAATTATAATATCGATGATTGTTGCCCCTTAGAAAGCTTGGAATATGCAAATTAGTTACCGGTAGAAAAAGGAAGAATCAAATGAAAGGTTTTCAATTCTTATCAGATTAAACAATGAGTAGTGCTTTCTAGGAACTTTTCTGTTTCGAGTGTTCCAAAAGAACAGCAGTAAGTAGCCTGTGATATTCAAATATTATTAATAAAAGCTCAGATTTTGAGCTGTCGATTGATATTACTTTCGACGAAAAAGGAAGTATTTTAGGCAGTTTATTTATGTTTGGAACAATCACAGAATTGGACCGAAATTTGAAAAAATGGCTGCTCCGCGTTTAAAATTGAAGCAGCGCATATATTTATTGTAATGGATTCTGATCTTTGTAATAGATCACCATCGAGGCTTTCTAAACTTTATATGAAAATATCTTTGGGAGGCGAACAGCTCCTCATAGGAACATGATAAATGCACTTGTATAAAAATTTAAAGATACTGGAAGTGTTGTCGATAACAATGGATATAAGACAGGTAGACTACGTCCTGCCATAAGTCTAGAGATTATTCTTAAAGTACATGACAGGATAAGTCAGGAACATCACACTTCACAATCAAGAATCGCTCAGGAAATCGGGATATCAGAGAGAAATGTGTCATTCCAAGTACTATGTTCCTCGAAGTACTAAACAGCTTTAAAAGAAGGCTGGAAAAGGTGATTCAAATGGAAGGTGGACATATCGAACAATTAATATAACTTTTCGTCAGAGAATGTTCTTTAATTTGATAAATTTATTTTGTTAAACAAAGTAGTTTGAATTTTGTGAACCAAAAACTTTGCTGCGTTACTTTTGCCGGACCCTGTATTATCTCCATATGTCCAGATCGATTGTAATAAAAACTGTTAAACATTACGTTTTCCCCTGCCGACTTATTTCACATATATAAACGGCAATCTTGTTTTAATCTGCTGTTTCCTAGATTTAATTGATTAAAAGATGATGAAGAAAAAAAAGAGTGAATTGAAGAGTTAAAGATGGTTAATTGATGCACTGTAAGGAAAAGTAAATATTTGTAAGAATTTGTTTTTGTGCTAAAATTGATGAAAATGTGAAAATTTTCACCGATTAAAAAAACCTAAAACTGTGCCTGTAAGACTTCTATCAATAGATCAGGATCCTTTATCGTTATCGTGTTCTTCAAATACATGTACTTCTCGCAGACAACTAATTTTTTTTATTACACTGTAGCAATATGAATTATTCGGAAAACAAATCAGATTGCAAAAGCATCATTAAGACCAAAGTTATCATTCGAACTCGAAATTTAAAATTTTGCTTGATTTAGGGGAGAGACGAGTAATAGCGCTCAGAGGGCCATTGCGCTCAGTTCAGCTGTGACAAACTGGGCAATTCCTAAACTAATTGGACAGTACTGCCACGTAGCGGAAAGTACTTGCAATGCTAGGTGTGATAACGGTGGCTGGCAAAGATAAAATACATAGTACTTAGTCCGTGAATAGCTTATCGTGTATTTTCATCTAAAAAAACTTCTGGAGCTAAATCCGATATCTTTTAAATCTGCCAATCATAAGTTCCTAACAAAACAAGCAACAGCATCTCCCCGTAGTTTGTCAGTGTGTTTGTACAAAAAGGCTCCTTCAAATCTAACGTCATAATTGCTCGAAACGCTTAACCCACTAATACGGCAATCAAACACATTTCAAAACGATTACTATGGAAGAACACTTAATAGGTGTTCTTTTTTTATGTTCTTTGATTCTTTTTCGCCGTGCGATAGCTCTTTTCTTTTCGGAACAGTTCTTTTCGGAGCATTTCTTCGGAGCATTTTTTTTCGTGAACTTGCAAAACGGCGTAAATTGTCCAAAGCGTTCTTTGTCGAGGTTGTTCTGTGAACTGTTCTTTATTGCGAAGTGGCATTGTTCTGAACGGTTGATCTTCCGCTCTTTTAAACGTTCAAATGTGAGGATTTTTTTGTGGTAGTTGGGTTTTTGCTTTTTTTGTAGGGAATATCTAGATATATATTTGTTTGTGTGGAATATCTTTCGTTTTTTTCTTATTATATTTATTCTATTATTATTTTTTTCTATTCTTTTATATTACTATTATTTTTGTTGTATTATTGTGTTTTTGTATGTATTTTCATAACCTTTTTAAAGTATTTTGCTTCTTTTATTTCTTACCAATATTTTTTTTTAATCTACTAAAATTTTAAAATAGTTTTGTCATCAATTATTCTTAAATTTTTAAGTTGTATACTTAATTAAGTAATTAAACTTGCTTAAGTACTGTTGTTTTTAAAAGAACAGAGTAGAGAGCACCTGTCAAAAAGAACATAAACATAACATCTCTAATTCTAAGGAGTATTTAAAAAGTTTTCCTTTGGTTGGCCCAAGGACCCCCGGTCAGCCCCTCCCCCCCCCATAAATATTTTCTGAGTGCGCCACTGCGTGTGTGTGCGACAATAATTTAAACTAACCTTAACCCATACAATTGGATGGGAATAGCTACCCTACGTTAAATTTTGAACTTCGCCAAAAGCTGCCAATGCCAAAATTCAATCGGTCATTTAGCCATCTTAATATCAGAAAAAACAAGCATACATTCTCTTGTATGGTTGGACAAGTTTTATAAAGTACAAACACCTTATTTATGCTGAAAATATTCCTTCATATTTTCATTTCTTACCATTTGTAAACATCGATTAAATTAAATTCGGAAACATAATTAAAATCTAGTTGAGGAAATGTGATGCACCACAAAAAAAATCAAAGGCTTTAAAATCAATAAATAAAATAAAATACTGATATTTAAATATCAATCCAAAAAATCAAACGTATGTGCTTTTTTTTCTTCTTAATTTTCGTTCACGCTGAACGAGCCGAAATTTCTTTTATATAGAAATTAAAAGTAAAAATTCAAGAATCTTACAATGCTATTCTGGCCCACATTTTGCACTAGTACACCCGTTTGGATTCGAATTTCGAAAAATCGCTTCTTCAATGACGCCCACGATATAAAAAGAATATTTTCCTAAAATTTGGTAGCTGTACCTCGAGTAGTTTCGTCTGGGCATTGATACGTGTGTGAGTCAGTCAGGACTTAGCCTTTTAGATTGTATGGTAAATAGATGATAAGGAGGGGAGGGGGCCAAAAAGACAATGAATTATATTTAATAAGAGTAAAAAAAAAAAGCTAAGGTAAAATGATTAGAGACATACTTCTAAATGCCCACTCTCTCTCTCGAACTGATGAGAAAATGGGGGTCGGCAACTGTTTTAGGGGTACACCGCTAGAGGGCTTGGTATGACAAGCGTGTAAATGAGAAAATAAATCTGTTTTTTTAACCTGTGTTTTAACCAATTTGTAGTATATTCCTTCTTTTTTCATTAATTCGTCATGTGTCCCTACTTCTTTGACAGTTCCTTCAGACAAGACGACGATTCTGTCAGCAGTGCGGATTGTTGATAAGCGGTGTGCTACTATAACCGTTGTTCTACCTTGACTTGCCTGAAAAGAATTTTGAATGTTTAAAAATACTTGGATTTTTATTTACTTGCACATACCTCCAATTTCTTGCACAATAAAATAAATATTACTACTTAACTTATACTAAATTAAATTATGTAATGAAACCAGTGCTGAAAGTGGGTGTAGACACGGGGTGACGCGTCACCAAACTTTTCAAGAAAATTTCTATCCACCCCCCCCCCCTTCTTATATCTCTCAAATGCATAATCCATAGAGTGGGGGATGGGCTTGGCATTCTAATTGAAGGCATCCCCCCACTTATTCTTTTCCCATTTTCACCACTGAATGAAACTACGTGTTTCATAATTGACCGGAATAGGAATTGATGCAATTCCGAAATATTGAGCCGGCCCCTCCGAAAAATAGTAAAAAGCCAATTGATCACGGGTTTTGGTCGTGGTTGCATACTTGAACTAGGGCAGCACGAGAATGTGTTGACGAAGGGATGCATTTGTTTTGAGTTCGGTTTGGTTGAATCGACATATTGCCTAGTAATTTTACAATTTGCAGATTCTGTTACATCACAGTTCCTAAAACAGCTAAAAATGATTAATAACTACGAAAATGGAATTTTTGTGTTTGGATTTCGATTTAAATAATTTGGTGTGTTTCAAATTCGAGCTGGATGTTTGAAAATTGGAAGGAGCTAAACGTTTTGCGATAGAAGTGTACAGTTTGTCGAAATGTGCATGTGTTGGGACCAATTAGTTCCATAGTAGGGTAGAGACTGAACCTACCAATCGCACCATCTACCAACACGGAGACAATTTAGGGTGTCATGTGGGGATCGATGGCCGAGGGGTTTGGATCGCAGGCCATATCGCTAGCAGTCCGCGCGCTGTAAAGGGTACTACCCAATTTTTTTTTCAAAATTAAATTAAAGGGTGATATAAAGTTTAGCTTTCACATTTAGAACAAAAGAGGCAATTTTACCCATCTACTTTACTTATTGCAAATGATATATAAAAGTACTAGCTTTATAAACCCGGCGTTGCACGGGTGTACCCTTAATAACGGATATTTTTTTTATGTAAACAATTATTTTATACCAATTGATCCCTTCCCCACTGGCCAGTACTCCATCGGTAAATTATAATCGCTATTCAAGTGACACCTACGACATAAAAAGAATATTTTAATAAAATTTGGTAGCTGTACCTTCAGTAATTTTGGCTAGGCGTTGAGTGAGTCAATCAGTGAGTTAGGACTTTGCCTTTTATGTATATAAATTGAATTTAAGAAAGAAAATCCATAAAAATTGCTTATTTATAACACTTAAAATTGAACTAAAAGCTGTGCTAAATGATTTTTGTCTAAGATATATAAATAAATCTTGTGTGGAAAATGGGCTCTAAGTAACAATTTTTTGTAAAAAAACGACTTTTCCACATTTTTTATCGAAAAAATAAGAACAAATGTCAAAAAAATATTTCTATTTCCACTTTTTGTCAAATACTAATTATACTTCTGATTGAAAATCAAAATGTCGTGCTTGTAAAATAAATAAACTACAGCTTGGCAACTTGGCTCAATATGACATGAACATTTGGCTTCAACAAAACAGAACCATGACGTCAGTGTAGCGAACAGTCACCAGATTCACCTGATTGGCTGATGGGAAAAGTGTCGCGAGGAGTCGGGGAATATTTAAATCGCCTTTCTGCTGAAAGCGTGTGCTTTTCATTAATCTCCAGCTTGCTGTGAAGATATGGTTTATTCTTTAGAGGAGAGGATTTTTTTGGTGTTGGAATTTCACCGCCTAGAACACAATGTTAATGCAACAAAACGGAGTTTCAAAAAGAAGTTTAATGTTACCAAAGGACCAAAATTCGACACAATAAGGATGCTGTTTGAAAAATTTCAACGAACTGGGAACGTGAATGATGAGAGAGCTGGATTTGTCGGGAGAAGATTTTCGCAAACAACCACTGCTAATGCTCAGCTGGTGGAAACAGTAATACGAAAGCAGCCTTGTATATCCGTCCGCCGTGTTGCAACTACGGTTCAAATCAAGCCAACGTCGACGTATCGTCTCATGCGGCAGGGCTTGCACATGTTTCCATACAGAATTCAAACTCGGCAACCTCTCACCGCTGCTTCAATTAATTCACGGGAGACATTCGCTAACGATATGGTGCAAATGATTGATGTTGGTGATATAAATGTAGACAACATTTGGTTTTCGGATGAAGCCTACTTTCAGCTGGATGGCTACGTTAATAAACAGAACTGGCGCATATGGGGAACAGAAAACCCCCATGTTGCAGTTCCATCATCTCTGCATCCACCAAAAGTAATGGTTTGGGCCGCCATTTCGTCCAAAGGACTCATTGGCCCCTTTTTCAGAACCGGAACTATTACTGCCCTCCGCTACCTAGAGATTCTTCGTGAATTTGTGGCGATTCAAAATGCCTTAGATGACGCTGAAAGCACTTCGTGGTTCATGCAAGACGGTGCCCGACCCCATCGCACGGCCGACGTGTTTAATTTCTTGAGCGAACATTTCAATAACCGTGTGATTGCATTGGACTATCCCACACATACAGGAAGTGGTATGGATTGGCCTCCTCTTTCACCAGACTTGACCCCCTGTGATTTCTTTCTGTGGGATATTTAAAAGATCAAGTGTACCGTCGCAATCCCGAAACAATTGAGGAACTAAAGCAATACATCTCTGCTGCATGTGACGCCATCCCACCAGAAATTTTCAAAACAGGCGGCCGGTAATTTTGCTCTAAGACTGCGTCACGTTATTGCTGCTAATGGCGGATATGTAGAAAATATCGTAGTATGAGTAAACACATAATTTCACCCACCCTATATTTTCGTTTGTTTTCAACTTTATTTGCAAACACATGAACAAATTTTTGAAGGGTCGATTCTTTTTTAGGATCGACCATAAAAAACAATAGCAGAACCACTACACATACATGCACCGTTAAGCCATACAAACCCTCCTTCTTTGTGCTGTTTACTATTTTTTTCCTTTTATTAATATAAATAAGCAGGTGCCCGGATGTTGTAATGGTTTGGATCGCAGACAATTACGCTAGCAGTCTGCGCGCTGTAACGGGTGCGATTCCCGCCTTCGCCCTGGGTGTACTTCCTTTCTCTGTCAGTAATAAGTCCTTCTGTGGTTGTCTTACTTGACGAAATCTTATAAGCGGGTGCCTCTGGAGCTGCTGGGTCCGGGTTCGAATCCCGTTCAGGCATGGATGTTTGTGTTTGTCGAGTATATGCGGAGTACGTGCTCGTAAAATCTGTTGGGTCCGAAAGTCCTGTGGGCGGTCATTGCGCAGTTCACCATGGGTACAGGTCAATGGAGAAAATTTCCCTACCCTTCAGGGACATGTCTAAATTGCGGAGGTGGCGACAGATGGCAACATCTGTCATAAGTGTTTGTGTGTGTCTTGTGCTGTCCTACTTGACGATGGTTTATAAGCGGGTCCTTGCGACCAAGCACACAAGCCTGAAAATATATGTCCACCAACCAACCAACCAATAAGTGGGTCTCTGATCATGCACACAAGCCGGAATATATATGTACAGCTGTGGAAATAAAAAAGTACCCACTTGAGGTTATTTCATCCGTTAGTCACCCTATAGAATCGGACCTTTTTGAGATTGTGTACAATTAACATTCTGATTTAATTGCACGATACAAAATTTGCATAAGGGGCCGTCTTCATATTAAAAATATTACGAACTTTGAAATTTCCAATGGCAACACCCAATTTTAATAACTTAGAAATGTTAAGCACTCTTGAAAACCCTTAAATCTAAGTTTTTGTTACATTTGGATGAATATTTGACGAGCTATTTAATCGAATCACTTGTGGACCTTTTGGGGACCATCTCTAAAATGACAAGCAAGTATGCATGCAAGGTCGTCTTTATTTATCAATCACACGTAATCTTATACACAGTCCCCTAAAGGGTAATTAAAAAGTATTTTGTGATTTATTCAGCAAATTATGAATAAATTTTTTAAAAATTGGGATTTCGCTTAAACTTCCTGTCTTAAATTTATTTCTTTAAAAATAATAAGGGGTTTCTATTCATATTTTTTTAAAAAATTAATATAATAATTATTTAAAAATATAACAATTGTTTTAAATACCCCAATATTGAATGCATTTTGTTTGGGTTATTATAATTTCATTTCAGTAAAAAATTCGTTTCATTATCTTAATTATTTATAGATTGGGATAGTTTTTTATGTGCAACTCATTTAACATTATGGGACCTAAATTTTGCACGTCTTTAACTCCCCTAATAATGCTTAAAAACTAATAAAATTTGGCATTTCGTATTAACATGGGTCATAGATTTGAAATATGGACTCAAAAAGGGGTGTTACTATTGGAAATTTTATAGTTAGTAACATTTTTAATATGAAGATGGCCCCTTATGCAAATTTTGTTTCATGCAATTAACTCAGAATGTTAATTGTTCAAAATGTCAAAAAGGTCCGATTCTATAGGATGACTAACGGATGAAATAACCTCAAGTGGGTACTTTTTTATTTCCACAGCTGTACATACCTACCCAGCATAAATATGAAAAATACAATAATTGTTATGTTTAAACTGATGGTCAACATCAAGTTTTTTTTAACAATAATGCAACAACCTATCAAAATGAACAGCATCCTAATTTTTTTTTTTTTGAAAACTAGTTGAACCTGTAATTTTTATCAGATGTAAATTCAAACAAACCAAGCTAAAAGTACTACATTCTTGTGTAGCTCCAGTGCAAGATTTCATGCACGACCGAAAGGGCGGCCAATTAGTTAGCCGTTTTTCATTGGCGGGGGCCGGGTAAATATTTAGGAATTGCGTCCTATACTATTCCGGTCAATTATGGAACACCCTGTATATATAGCATTAGGGGACACTAGCATAAAACACTGCGCTCGGCAGCAGTTCACTTTATTGCACATCTTATTCAGAGCTTAAGATATATAAACAAGGCGTATTATGAGTTCCCGTACTTCGTCCAGTGCGGCTTGCACCACTGATTCGCTCTCGGTGTCTAGAGCAGAGGTGGCCTCGTCCAGAAGAAGGATCTTGGGGTTCTTGACGAGGGCCCGCGCGATGGCGATTCTCTGCTTCTGGCCACCGCTCAGCTGGGTGCCGCGTTCCCCTATCATGGTGTTGTATTTCTATTGGATAAAAAAAAGTATTTAAGTTACATAAACTTTTATGTTGAATTGACTTGAACCAAAACGACAATTTTATGGTCTAAAAAAATTCAATAATTTTGATCAGGTTGTTGTTTTGGGTTTGTGCAGCTGGTATATTGCTTCGCTCAAGGCATGCTTTTTACAAGACATTATCTGTTGATTGAAGCTTGAGGTACGTGCTCGCCCTAAGGCCCCTTCATCTCAGTCGTCCTGGGGACTAAAAATCATACGAAGGCAAATATAACTCGGAGAAAAACCATTTTGAAGAGTATTCATTATTTTATAGTTGGAGATAAAGAGTGCAAATTAATGCCGTAGGGGCTTGCATTTTCTTTAGTTTACTTGTATACTGAACCCACCAAATATTACTTAAGTTACACAAACATATTGAATTAGCCTGAAGAAAATTTATATTTCCGTAGTACAGCTAAAATTAGTCAATGGTGCAAAGCATTCTTTATTTTTATCATCACTTAAAAGTGATGATAAAAATTGCAAATTAATGGCTTGCGTTATACGCTGTTTTTCTTAGGTAATTTCTCTCAGAAGTATGTATAGCAATTGAAGAGTACTGGGGAAAAAACCTTCATCGGCTGGATACCAGACCATGTCAGGTCGGAATTGATTGATTCTTAAATGATAACCACTAAAAATAATTAAAAAAAATACCAACTTCTTACTAGTAGAAGTTTGGAATTCTTCGTGAAATGCTGGTCAAACTCACCTCAGGTAGTGCTTCTATGAAATTGTGAATGTTGGCCGTTTTTGCGGCTTTTTCTATTTCCTCCTGCGTTGCGTCCCTTTTCCCGTACCTTATGTTCTCGGCAATGGTCATTGAGAACAGCACTGGTTCCTGGCCGACGAGTCCAATGTGGTCTCGCAACCAGCCCACGTTAAGATCTCTCACGTTGTTTCTATCCAAGAGAACCTATTTTTCATGGAATAAAACAAACTTTAAAAATCATAAATCACCCCCTCTCTCTTCTTTTGAATATTTGTCAATTATTTTTACTATGAGAGTATTCACAAAAGGAAATAGCATATTTATTATTAGCTCAAAAAAATTATTTGTTGGTGAAAATTTTACATGTTTTTGCGAGTTCGAAGTTCTCAGCTTTGAAGATTTTTAGAAAACCAGCTATTCCCCGGATATCATGTTTCACCTTCTTCGAGACGAATGTTAGTTTGTGTTGTGCATTTTTCTGAAGATGTTGAGCTCCACACTCGCAGAAACATGTACAGTTTTTACCAACAAATAAACTATTTACGCCATTAATATACGTTGTTTCCTTCGTGAATGCTCTCATGTTTCATGAGCAAAGTTCAAGATATTTTCTGAATATATTTCTACTAATTCAGAGATGTGAGTTTTCCTTTAAAATATCAACGGAAATCATGCTTACTGTTCCCTTAGCTGTATCGTAAAATCTTTGAATGAGCTGTATGATCGTACTCTTCCCACAGCCACTGGGTCCAACTAGAGCCACCCTCTCCCCTGGGTGGATCTCCAGAGAGACGCCTTTTAAAATCTGCACAAGGAAACAACACGCACATGTAGAAATATTACAAAATATATGTTAACTATAACATGACAATGTCAAACTGTGTCGAAAATATCTGTGAAAAACGGCGTGAGAAGTAACGGGTAAGTAACAAAAATTTATTACCTTTGAAAGTAACGAAATTACAGTTACTTTCTGAAAAATTTAACTGCGTTACCTAAAAAAAGTAACTGTTACAAGGAACGCGATACTCCAATCCCTGCAAATAGGTAGTGTAATTATTGATACAAGAAGCAGGCAGTTTGAAAAGTAATATTGCAGTTATTAATTATCATATTTGCATAATAGAATTCAAGTTACCTTAACAGTTGGCCTTGCAGGATAGCTAAAATGAACGTCTCGTATACGTATGGTTCCCCTCACTGAATAAGGTTTCTTTCCTTCTTTTGAACTGCTGTCGATTGAAGGTACCTGAAAAATTTTAATTAAAATTATAATTTAAGTTTAATTTTAAATAAATATAGTAAAAATGTGTTGTCGTAATTTAAATTTATTTATATCAATCGAGCAGTATCATGAACAAAGGAATAAGATAATAATAAAGTCCAGTCAAAATAGATGTTCAACCTCTGAAAAATTCCCAGAAAGCTGAAAATTAAAGGAGACCTTAAGAACGTCAATATAAATGACCTTTCAAAGCCCCCCTGATTCTGAGTGGAGCTAATCGGACTAAGAGCAAAGACGGACAAATGGACATACATATATCGCCAACATGTCAATGCCTACTTTTTCCTTTTTTTTTTAAATTTGCATAGAAAAAAAGCAGTCTTAAAATATGATTACGTGAAACGAAGGAAACTTCGTGTACTTAAATGGTTAGTGAATTCTTTTTCTTGGAAATTATATGGGCAACTGGCTAACATCTCAAAAAGGCAATAAGTATTATAGTTTCCGTCGAGTTAAAAAAAAAAAAAGCTAGATTTCAACTAAATGTACGTCGAGTACTTGACTACAAATGAATATATTTTTAGTCCATTCAAAGGAATGGTATTTACTAATTTTATCTATTAATAACTCAATACGAAAATTGCATTAAAATTCAATCAAAAAAATTAAACGAAGAAATTATAAAATATACTGTTTTTCGTACCCTTTCAATAATGCTATAGATATTAGCAGCAGCTCCTCTTGCCATAGCAAATGCTTCAAAAAAGGGCGCAAATTGACCTAAATACGTGGATGCATGATCAACATTAAACATCACCTGAAATTTTTAGAAAGGAATATTAGAGAAATTATTTAACATTGATTTAAAAAAAGAATTTTTGATAACTTATTTCACATTGATTTAAAAATGACTATTTCAGAAATTATTCAAAATTGATTTGAAAACAGATTATTAAAGAAACTATTTAACATTCACTTGAAAAATGAAATGAAATGTTCAATTTAAATGGAAGTTCATACTGATAAGGTTTCTGTACGTAGAAAACAAAATATAAACCCGATGATCATTTCTAGTGTTGTATTAAGCGAAGTTACCAAAACTTTCTGAGGTATGGATTGATGCATGACTTTTCGAAACCTTTTGTAATTTATTACTTTTTCTCCAATGTCCAAAAATTAATGCAAACTGGTTTTTTTCCCGTTAAAATATTGGAGGAAAATTAAAAATATTTCATCTGTAAAGTGTTGTACTGAATCTATTTTTTAAGTATAGAAACTCTTTGAGTCCTCTGATTGATGCAAACGTATACATCCAACATCTTACCGTCAGGTTTTCCAGCAATCGGATTTTAAGTTATATAACTTTTTTGAGCAGAGATGCTTAAAATTCCCCAGTTTACACGATAGATGTAAGCAAGAAAAAATATAAAAGTTCATAATGATATCTCATATTATTCCTGGGAAAAAAGGTTTTAAGTTACGAAAATTAACATGGGTGAGATAGAGCCTTCCCACTCCCCTTAAAGAAATATGAAGAGTACACGGAAAAAACACTTGATTTTTTAGGAGTCTTACCTTATGTGTCTGCTTGGCGGACATTGGCGGCAGGAAACCGGTTTTTCTTTTGATTCTTCATTCGCGGTACAAACATGTTACTCGTGTCTACTGATCTCTGGCGTGAGTCAGGGTTGCCGCGAAAGAAAAACAAAGCGAATGACCGGTTTCTTTATACCAGTTTAGGCGATTTCTCACTATCATTGCCTAAGAGGCCTATAGAGGAAAGCCTTCTACGAAATCAAGTGGTTTTTCCCTTGTACTCTTCATATATCTTTATACATTTTCAGAATAATACGTACAGTTATCAACATTCCTCCGGTCAACTCGCCTGCAACTACAAGTTTCATTCCGTACCAGAAAGCGAGCGAAAATCCCAGCTTGGAGCAGGTCCAAGTAACGAAGTTGCTGAGTGCTGTTATGAAACCTCTTTTAATTCCCTTTTCACGAGCAGGCACAAGGCACTTGTTGTACCTTTCAAAGTAAAAAAATAGAAAAATTGTTTGAAAAACAGTTGTTAAGTGATTCAAATGAATGATTTTAATATTTAAAAAAAAATCTTTTTTTTTTAATTTTCGAATGCGTGATGTTGAGGCACAAATGTAATACATTTTCAAAATACATCTTGCTAGATTTTGATGCATTGCTAAAAGTGCCATATCAACCATGGTCTTTGTGCATAGTCCCTGGCAAACTTAAAAATAGTCTGGAAATGTAATAAACACATGGGATAATATTGGCTCCTTTTAAATTTGTTTATATAAAGCTTGTTTAATTTGGTAGAGTAATAAGACTAAAAGGATACATAAATGGTGTCTTATAAAATTTAAATTGATGATATGTCAACTAAATCTTATTTCTGCTGCTTTTTGGCACCATTGACACACCTCAGCCATGCAATAGCCGAATATTGTAACATATATTCAGAAATTTCTTTAACTTTGAAGATGAGACATGAAAGGATTCAAGAAGGAAAACAACATAGATTATTAGGGCAGATATTTTCTAGTAGCGCAATAAATTTGTTCCATCAAATAAACTATTTGCGCTAATAATCTACGTCGTTTTCTTTCTTAAATCCTCTCATTGTGAGATACAGGGTGAGGCAAAAAAAAGTGGCCCCGGTCAAGAGATAAGAATACGATAGAAATGTTACCAAGTCTAAAACCAATACAAAAACAGGTTTTCTAACTGAAGCTATTGATAGCTTCAATATTAAGCACAAACAAATACTTGGCGACTCTTATTTGCCGGCAACTACGCTACGGTTTTAGAAACTAGTTGAAATGAAATATAAACAAGGTTTATAGAGCTGATTAAGAAAAGTTGCCACTAGTGATTATTTGATTGTTTCGGTCGTTATTTATCCTAGAGAATCAGACCTTTTGTTTTTGGTAATACAAAACATTCTAAATTGATTGCACGACACAAAATTTGCATTATGGGACGTCTTCATACAATACGAACTAAGATCTGAACTTCCACTAGTCTATGAGTAGCTCTAATGTGAAGTTAAGCCGATCCAACCAATGCAAAAGCAGGTTTCAGGCGGCTTCAAGACTTTTTCTCGCCAAGCATTTCAACGTATTCCTATATCTAGACCGGGGCCATATTTGTTTGCCTCACCCTGTATATTTAAGCTGAGCCTTGCACATTCAGAACTGTGTCCTTAACTATTATTTATAACCTTTTAATCACTTGCCTGGTAACTACTTTCCTACCTTTATAAACTATAAAAAGACCATTTCGCCATAATTCATCCTTATACAATATACCTTTGTATTTCTTTCTCTTCTCCACCGTAAGAAACAACGGTTCGGATGGCTGACAGTACTTCCTCTGCCACTGAGCCTGCAGTTCCATACGCTTGCATCTCTTCATGAGATACTTTCGCTTGAACCTGTTGGAGAATTAAGATGTGATGAAGGTTTTAAAGTGGCTTATGGCTTTTCATTGTAGATTTTTTCAAGAAGTTTGTACTTAGATAAATATTGAAGCGATCAAAGGCTTAACACGGCAAACTTGTTTTTGAATTGCAGCATTTCCTATCTTGTCCACACTTCTAAGCCGCACTTGCATTTTCACCACCCTGTATAATCTGAATACGTAGGTAAGTTAAGTACACTTCTCAAAACAATCAGGGGAGAACTTTGAGTACTTTTGTTAACTCTTTCAGATTTAACCTTTTTTTTATTCGTAAAATTTGAAATTTGTGAAATGGGTTTATTATGCATCCAGAATAAAATGGTAAAAAACAGAAAAAAACTCTTAATTTTTAAATTAAAATTTAATAAGTTAAAAATTGGAATCACTTCTCCGCAATTTATAAACAAAAATTTAATTGCGTAGAAATTGGAATCATAGCTTTTGAATAAATTATAACTTGGCAAACCTGTTTTTGCACTGAATTTAGACTTTTTAATAATTCTATCTTATTCTTATATCTATAACTTGGCCACTTTTATTTGCGCCACCATGTATAGTGCATATCTACTCTTTGAGATATAAATGTACCAAACGATATAATAAATAACTATTGAACTTTCGAAATAAGATAATCGAAACTTGCCAAATTTAACGAGTGAATGTTTAGTTATAGGTAATACTATGTTTTGTTATGAGGGTTTTTTTCTGTTGAACACACATGTTAAGTGGAAGTAGGCTAAGTGATAGATTCTGTTACAAGCTTAATTGTTGTTATTAGGATCTTACCTTCGACATGATTGTCATAGCAAGTGACGTGAGAGGAGCGTAAGAGAATGTGACCAGCGTGAGCTTCCAGTTGTTGAATAAAGAAGTTACAACAATGATGATAATCGAGGACAATAAACTGATGCAGATGCACACTTTCTCTCCTATGCCATCTTGGATTCTTGTCAGATCTCTATAGCAGAGAAGAAATAGTTAAGATTGAATGAATAGTTAAGTATTCCTTCTTACATGAATTCCTACACATGAATTTTCGGAAAACGAAATTAAGGCCGAAATTTAACTGAAACGCGATGCGAACAAACGCGACCCGATTGTCTCAGACCCGTCGTGCGCGACCTGATTGCCTGCTTTTTTATACACTCAATATATATGAAACACTTTAATGCATATTTGTCTAAAGGAAAAAAAGAAAGGAGAACAGGACCAGTAATATATTTCGATGTAAAGTTAAACCCGTATTAGATTTGTCTAAAAAGCAGTTTGTCAGCAAATATCTGTTGGATAAGAACGAATCAAAAGATCCTTTCTTTGAACGATTCATTATAAAAAAACGGGAAGGCTTGGGATGAATATTTAAGGGGATTCGGATGGTTCTATCTCGCTCATGTCAATTTTACTAACTTCAGGAACGTATTTCTCAGGAATTATATAGCATATCATTATGATTTTAATGTTTGTAAATTACATATAGCTCTTTAATTATAACTTAGGATATTTCAATAGAAATAGATAAATAGAAAACTTTTTGACAGAATTAATTAAACAGAATTACCATTGAATTATTTCAATGGTAAACTTCCCAAAAAATTATTGGACGTAGTGGTTCTCATCGTTTGCACGAATGACACGCCCTCGAGCACAAATACGCATGGTTTCAGAAGTTATAAATGCTGACTTTTTAGAGCGTTCGCAGGGTGGAGCTAAAAAACCGATCGCATCGCACAGCCATTGTGTGCGAATTTTAAACGTTTTAATTCAATTTCGGCCTAACTCAAACTCTACGAATGTTAACCTATGAAGAAATTGGATATGGTTTTTCATGACTAACATCCACAATTTTTTTACATATTGGTTACGAATTTGTTGGTATGATTTGAAGTTTTGAAAAATATTTTAATCTTTTGAAAAGCATATGTGGCTATATATATTTAATAATTTTTTTTTAAAAAAACACAAAAGTGCGGCTTAACAATAACCAACAAACTTTTTTTATTGCGCCTGGAAGTTAACACCTAAATCATAACAAATAAATTCAGACTACTGGCCGAACTTATTAGTGCCTTTATTCAGCCCACTTTGATCAGTGAATATAAATTTGTCCCAAACATGAGGATGAAGTTCAATACCCTATGTTTCGCGTTAGTTAACTTCGCGTTAGTCTAAATTAGATAAAACTTGGAGATCGAGTTGGGTTGAAGGTTGGGTTGGCTGAAATAAGTGTCCGTGTGATACGTGCTTTAGTCAGCTACATTTATCATATTAAAAAAAAAAACGTATGTAAAGTATTTAATACAGCCGAAGAAATGTGGCTTTAGAAATTAAATTTTCTTTTGTATTAACACAGAGAGATTTTGGATTGGAAACCAGAGGTCATTCGTTCTCATTCGTCCTTTGGGGTCGAATGACATTTTTGTCCGAACTTACCCAGTTATTCGACTCGCGAAATCGCCCGTTTCTGTAGTGTCGTACCAGCCGATGTCTTGTTTTAAAATGGAGGACAGAAACATGTTCTTAATCTTGAAGGCCTGGCTGACGGCAGTCATAGTGAAAGAGGTCACCATGATATAGTTGCAGAGCATGGAGGCGAATCCGACGGCTGCAAGGAGAACGCACTGTATTGTTGTCGAGTGCAGAAACTCGTCTGTTGTCCTAGAAAAATATTATAAGCACTATTGGAAAGGTTAAGGTTGATGTAAGAGGATGTCCAAGGAAAAAATTATAAGCATTATTTTTGTAGTAAGAGGATGTCCTACTAAAAATTTATAAGCACTAGTATAAAGGTTCATGTAGGAGATTTAATGTTAAAAATACTATGAGGAAATAGAAGATTTCCTAAAAAAATAGAAGTACTATCGGAAAGTTTGATGTAAGAGGATGTCCTAGGAAACTTCATAAGCATTGTTGTAAAGGTTAATGTAAGGGGATGTCCTAGAAAAAAATTATAAGCACTATTGTAAAGGTTGATGTAAACGATTTCATATCGAAAAATTATAAGCACTATGTCGAAGATTAATGTGAGAGGATGCCTTGACTTTCATTCAATGCCTTTCATCGTCCTTTTTCGTATAAAGATAATAAAGTTAGATAACAAACTTCTTTACGCTTTTTTTCGTAAAACAAGTTTTGCGAAACCGTAAAATAAACATAATTACTTTAAAGATGATAATTGAATTAAAAAATCTTAGTGAAAAGACGTGCTAAGTGACAAAAGGAAGAAATAGAAAATAAAATGTAAAGGTTTTCGCTTGTATTTAGAAAGGTTAAAAAACTGCAAGTACAAAAGGTAAAATATATACTTAAAGTTTATGAAAGTGGGAATCCCGTTTTTTTAAAGAAGGAAAAACATGTTTATTGACACAAAAACCTCAATTTTTGTTTCCAAAAATGCCGTAGCACGTTTTTCCATTACGCTCTCCAATTGAAAAACCAATCATTGGTTTGAAAGCATCAATTGATTTTTTGCACGGGATGATAAAAACACTTTAAGATATCACATATTGTTAAACAAAATCTTTTCAATTAAACTTAGGCAGTACTCACATTGTTTCATTTGTCATATTTTTTGTGGATTTATCGTAAAGTATCAGCTCGTCAATAAACAGTCCATAAATGAAATTGACGCCTGGTACTGATGCTCCTGTTATAATGGCCGCTAAGATTCCGATTGTTATTAAAATTTTGTCGCAACAACTGGAATATCTAAACTAAAAAAGAGAGAACGAATAAGATTATTTTAATTATTATGTTTTTACACTATACACTGCAAAAAACCCTGAAAAATACAACATATTTACAGAAATATAGGAAACCCTGGGCCCCTACACTATTAAAACTGGAGGTGACAAATGAATGCCGTTTTTGACCCCGAGCTGAAAAGGTGGTATCCGGTGGTGAAAAGGTTATAAAGGCTATGTCCGTCCAACTATTTACCCATAACTTTCATAGCCCAAACTAAAATACCTACTGCCAAGTGTGACACGGCAAAAAAATCAGCGGGAAGTAACTAGTAGCAATTAAAAATCTTAAAATTGTAGAGAGAAAAAATCGAATTCGAAGTACATAAATTTGTATTCGGTATTTTCTCAATGTTGGTTTTTTTACTGGATTTATAAAATTATTTTTTTAACTTACCAAGGAAAAAAATCCGACCGGGGGTAATTCATTTTTCTTTTTTTGCTCTTCTTTCTCTGGATTTTTGCTGAAAGACAAAATAAATTATACTAAAACTCCAACAAATACTTCAAAATACATAGGGGAAAGTGAAGGCTAATTTCACAAATTTTTATTAACCTCAGTATTTAAACAAAAGTAGAATAATTTTAATTTCTTTTTTTTTTACAAGCTTTTAAGTTGAACCTTCGTTTACTTGAAAATTCATTCGAAAGATGTTAGTGTCCACACAGCGTTTATAACGTAAAAAGTGAAAGGTATTATAATCGTTCAGTCCGTCTGTCGGTCCGTCCGTCACCCACTTTCATAGTCCAAACTGCAAATGCTACGAACAAGCGTAGTACTTCAAAAAAAATTTAGCGCATCAAAATTAGAATACAATAAAAATTTCAGATAATAATTCAAATTCGAAGTACTTCAATTATTTAAAAAAAACCTGCAAAATTAAATGCCCATTTAAAAAGCTTAGGAAGCCATTTTTAATAGAATTAAATCACCATTACCATTCGCAACAATCGCTCGAGGAACTCTAATTATTTTAGACAATAAATTGGAATAAATTTATTTTTGCGACATCGATCAGTTTGAAATGATGTCAAATTACGAGATTCTTTGTATGTTTATATGAAATGCTTTCACTATATTTAAAAGCGAGGAATATTGAATATTTATTCTTTGAAATATAAATTTAATTTTTACAAACGATAAGTAATAATTATTGAATTTTCCAAATAAAATAAATGAAAGTAGCCAAATTTATCATGTAAATGTTCAATATAGAAATAATGCTGCGTTTGGCGACTTCTTACCTGTTAAACACCACTTTTGTGTTGAAGCTGGTTAAGTGACAGATTCTGTTACAAACCACTTGTTTCAGTTAAGGAAAATTTTAAAGAAACATGTTAATGTCCCATTAGCCCCCATATGTGGGGACCAATGGGACAGGTTGCAGGGCTAATGGGACAGAGTAAATGTAGCCTTAGATAAAATTTCAATTTTCGAGTTCATAGTTTTCGAGATATACTACCCTGATTCAAAGAATTAGAATAATGAAAGAAAATGCATTCAAGGATATTGAAATTATAATTGTTTTTAAACAAATAATCAACTATATGAATTATAAATTATTATGATATAAATCTGCATGTTTTGTAGAATAGAAAATAAATCAGCAAACGACAAAAAATTCAAAATATTAGAATACTTCCTAATATGGTTCAAAAATTTAGAATAATGTAAATATATTGTACATAATTTAAACTCTAAGTGTTCTTACTTGCTAATGAGTAGTTTGTCGCATCACCCTTAACTTTAATTACAGCTCTTAAACAGTTTGTCATATAATTAACGAAAGGTTCATATTCTTTTCTAATCCAAATTCGTTATATATTAAATACACTCCATTTGCCTAAATACACTCTTTATAGTAAGTCAAATCAATAGAGTCAAGAAGTTATTATTTCATAATTCTCCACAAATTCTCGATAGGTTTTCAATCGGGTGAGTTTTCAGGCAAAAGGAGCAGAGTTAGGTCCTTCTCTTTGAGCGATTTAGTTGATTTGGAAGAGTGGGGAGAAGCTAAATCTTGCCGAAACAAGAAATCGTCATCTTATAAGTCTTCAGCTGAAGGAATCATGGAATGTTCAAGAATTTCTTGATAGACAGTCATGCAGTCCCATACCAAGACAGATCTCGCAAATTTAACAGAACGTTTTAAATACCCTTTATTATAAGCTTCTTCTTCAGTTTCTAAACAAGTATATTTGATACCTATGAGACACACATCGACCACTTTTAAAGGGTTTATTTTTAAAACACTAATTATTACAATATTCTCTAAAAAAATTATTCACACATGCTTGAAAACATTTCACTTCTTTTGCTATACAAGTTTGTGTTTTTCCTTGTGCAAGCCCAAAAAAGGACGTTTTACACATTCAGATAAGAATATTTCGTCCCATATTAAGCAAAATAAAATCCAAAGCCAAACGACTCTTCATTATTTACGGAACACATTTTATTAGTCCCCCTGATGTTAATCTCTCAGCTGTTCGACTAGTCGATTGTTCTAATTTGCTTAACCGCTCTCAACTGATAGGAACAAGTTGATTATTCTAATTTTTTGAGCCATGTTGTCCAGATATTCTGATTTTTTGCATTATTCTAATATTTTTTAAATATTCAATTATTAGTGTAGTAGATTAAAACAAATATGTATGTTGTATTTATAAATGCTCTAAAGATAATTAAATATTTTTAATATAATGTTTTCTGAAAGCAATGTCGAAATTGTCACTTTAGAAACATTCAACCCATACTTTTTTACATTATTCTAATTTTTTGAATCGGGGTAGTAAGCAAAAAAAAAAAAAACACCGAGAAATGGGACATTCACCCCCCCTCCCCCCCTAGAGTTCAGGGGCTAGTTTCGGGGACTGATATGTTTACGTTTGACTGATATTTAGATCAGAAAATTATTTTTTCAATGTATTAACCGCGAATGAGACCACATTTCCTCCTAAAAGGGAATGACCCGGAAGTCGGCTATCCGAACCAAAGACTTCTCTAGTTTATACACCGAGTAAAATTATTTTCTATATTTAATTACATCCGTTGTATTAAATATTTCCACAGTTTTTAGGGGTTAAACGGAAGGATCAGAATGCAAGTGAACCAAGTCCACTTTTTGCCATTTTTACGATTACTTTATATAATTGAAGTTATGCTGTAGCAGCACAATTGCATGCACGAACTAATTAAAACTTCAGTAAAATAGTGAAGCAAAAGTCCTAGTTCAAATAATATCTTCTAGGCAGAAGCAATTAATAATTATTAAAAGGAAATTTTGGTATGAAGCTTTAACTATGAACGTATACTGAAGAAAAAAAGAAACTTTCTATAGACTTTGTTTACTTACATTCTGAACTAACCAATTGCGGTTGCATTAAATGTGTTTCGAGCTCATTTTTCGATATAATTTGCATATTTTATTATAAAATTAAATATCGAAATTGTAAAAAAAATATTTGAATTGATTTCACAGCATAAACTTATTTATAAAGACATTTAACACAGTTGTATTTATTAAATGGCAGCCGGATGGCACCGGTAATAGTTTTCCAAGTTTTCTTCCCTCTTTTCTATTGTATAGTTTTTATTTTTATTTATTTTGGAGAAACTAAGGCAAAGTCCGGCTGCCATTTCTTAGCATCCCAAATATTTTGATTGTGGAAGATTCCCATTTGAAACAGGTTAAGCACGTTAAACTTAAAAGCGTGCCCCGTATGAGGGGTACATTTTCCCAGATTGCAAAAAATGCTTCGAACAAATTTTCAACAATTATTAAAAAGATTTAACACATTTAATTGGCGTTTCGTCATTTTGTTGTACATTTATTGTAAACGTAAATAGACAAAAAGAAAATTAACACAAGAAGTAACTAAAAAATATAATTAAAAAAAGCTAGTTTCAAAAATTTATGAAAAGTTACCAGTTTACAAAATTTTATTGTAACAAAGGCCCTCGCCAGATAAGACGGTGAAAAATGCCCCCATTCCAATCGGGCTAATTTTTTTTCTGAAAATACCTCATAGTATGGACAACTTCTCAGCCAAGTTTCAGCTCAAAAATATGACGCATTTTTGAGTAAAAAATTAAAGTTTTTTTTCTTTTTAAATTGATTATTCCCTGAATATATTTGATAAATCCAAAAAACTACTCATGAGTTTTTAGATATCATTGAGTAGTATTCTCAGAAAAATCCGCTCATAAATCTGATCGAGCGATCCTTCTTAAAAATGCAATTTTATTTTTCAAAAAAAAATTTCATGCCAAAATCGTTTGGTCACAACTTAGGATTTTGTCTCTACATATTCCTCTATTATCAATCTATAATATATTTTTTTTTCAGATTTTTAAAATTATTGGACGATAGTTTAAAAAAATAATTCTTAAAGCCTGATTTTTTTGCTCTAAAATCCATAGATTTAGAAATAGCATGCCAACCGATTGCGCAATCCCGTATAACGCAATGATGCGTGATGAATCCACATTTCGTCGTTTTCGCAATGCATCACGGGATACTGATTCACAAAAATGGTTTTTCCGAAGAGTTACATACAATAAAAACTGCATTTTTAACTTGCTTCTTTTGTGAATATATACCTCATGCCTTACAGAAATTATCAATACGCATGCAGTTATAAAATTATGCTAGCGAAACTTGTAAAAAGTTTTAATTAGTTAATATTGAATATATATCTTTTATTAGTCGAATTATCTCATGGTGCCATCTGGTGGCGTATGGCATGCCATGTGCAAGAGCTTGCGAACTGCCTTATGGGATAATGGTTAACAAATGGCTTCACCTTTTCCCCTAGAGGCAGATCTGCTACTTTCTAAATCTATGCTAAATTCTTTAGTCCGAAAGAAATTCTCCCAGATTGAATTTCCCCGCCTTTGTTAGGAGTGCCATCTACCGAGTAAGTAGTGCGAAAAGTCAGGTTTTAAGAATATTTTATTTTTTTTAAACTATCGTCCAATAATTTTAAAAATCTGAAAAAAATATATATTATAGATTGATAATAGAGGAATATGTAGAGACAAAATCCTAAGTTGTGACCAAACGATTTTGGCATGAAATTTTTTTTTGAAAAATAAAATTGCATTTTTAAGAAGGATCGCTCGATCAGATTTATGAGCGGATTTTTCTGAGAATACTACTCAATGATATCTAAAAACTCATGAGTAGTTTTTTGGATTTATCAAATATAATCAGGGAATAATCAATTTAAAAAGAAAAAAAACTTTAATTTTTTACTCAAAAATGCGTCACATTTTTGAGCTGAAACTTGGCTGAGAAGTTGTCCATACTATGAGGTATTTTCAGAAAAAAAATTAGCCCGATTGGAATGGGGGCATTTTTCACCGTCTTATCTGGCGAGGGCCTTTCAAAGAAGTTCATTACCATCTGAATCACTTTAAACCTAAGCAAATTGTGCAACTTTCACTTCTGTATCAACTTAATTTGGTGCTCTTTTCTAGCGGTTGTTTAAATATTGCGTAAAAAAAATCGGATTTATCACATGTACTGAAGTTAGGCGAGATTGATTCCCAAATTTTTTTAGAGGTCAACTGACTCTAAACTTTGGGTGCAAATGACAGTGAGTGACAATGACAAATGACAGTGAGTGAGCCCTCTAGAAGGGAAGAGCATATGCTTAAACTGTGGGTGCAACATGACATATTATTATATCACAGTGCAATCAGTCACGTCATGATTTTTTTATAACTAAATAAAAAAAATTTATTCGAGAACATAACTTTTCTACACTTCGAACTTATTGTAAAGTTATATAGTTCTTGGTAATAAAAATATTATTTGTTTTGAATATTAAACTCAGTTTATAAAGGTAGGAACAAGTTTTTTTTCTGCAAGGCATTGTTGGAATTCTTGCCCCGTAAAATTTTGGAAAATCTACTCCGTCTCCATATTTTTACTTTAATAATACCTTTTCGCTTAAAGGTTTAAATTAGTCTGAAAACAAACACACAGTTGTGTAGAGAGAAAAACCATTTTTAGTATGCACAAATAAAATTATTAGTTTACATTTAATTTTGGTTTGAATATTTTTATGTCTCTATTATTAAACAAAAAAGATACAGCATGCACCAGGGCATAAGCCACAAAACATGCATAAACAGCAGATTATATAAAAGTGGACAAGTGGGACATTCAAAAGGACAAAACAATGACATACAAGAGTAAATATAAAATTTCGAGATTAAAAAGAAAAGAGTGAGGGGGACGTTTTGAAAGTGCAATGTAATTTTTTTTCTATAAAACTGGTAAACTCTGGAAAAGATTCAGGCTAGATAAAGTCTTTGAAGTTTGGGGGCCATGGCCTTCCACTAGTTATGAAAAGTTATTTTGGTTTGAATGTAAGCATAACAAGTTTCTCAACGTTAATTAAATCGCAAATACAGCTCCAACTGCCAGATTACAACCCCAACTGACAACTGCCATATTACAACCCCAACTGAACAAAGATTCTTATAGGTGGCATATGAAGAGTTGCTTTCATAAACCAAGCAGCCTGTTTTCGCCCCTAACGGCTTATTTTTAAAGAAAGGCCTTGTGAAAGAAGTAGTTTTTGAGATATTAATGTATATCTAAGAAATGCATTATTTCTTTAAATGTTTGGGCATACGTTTTGTTTTCAATTTTACTTAAATACGAAATTACTAAGTTGGTTTTTTTTTATAAAATTTGAATACCTTATAGGCTTGTTTCACGTCGTGGTTGGCAACAGTTAAAGCAGTAATATTTTAATTTTTGGTCGTTTTATAATAACATTTTTGCTTTGAACAACACAATATTTTCTTATCTTATTGAAACAAATACTTGTACAAACTTTTCTTTCCGTAAACTAAAGGATTTTCCTTTCCGTAAACTAAAGGATTTTCCTGTTCGCGAATCACGTTAAAAATTGCTGACCACAATTTCGTTATATTTCTCTGCATAAGCCATAATATAATCTTTAGCGAAGTTTTCTAACAATATTGAAGTTTTTGGTAAGGCTTTGCGTGCTTGAAATTTGATCAAAATTAAACCAATTAAGTTTTTACAAATATCGAGAATCAAAACAAGTTGCACGTAAAGAACTCTAAAATAGAAAACAGCAAAAGCGAAAAAAACTGCCCATTTTAAGAGTAAAATGGAAACAACAATGAAATTACATGGAGTGCAAAAGTGAAACCAAGATTATTACATCATCTGGAGCAACCTCATAAATTGACAAAAAAAATTATTACAATTGAAGAGCTTAGTGGAAGAACGTGTAAAGTGACAAAAAGGTGAAAACGAGAAAATATTAGCTTAAAAGTTTTTTTTGTTTGCACTCAAATACGTTAAAAACGGTACTTGTAAACTGCAAAAAATATGCTTAACTTTAAATTTATGAGAAATGGGAAACTTTAATCGTTAAAGAATGGAATAACATCTTTATTGACACAGAAATGTAATTTAAAAAAAAATGTCACTAAGTACTTTCTTCCACTAAGTTCTTTATTTATTAATGGCTAGATTAACTTACCCCTTAACGTTCAGTGGAATCCTTTCCATATCTTCATACCCATACACATCGTATGAATCGTATTCCCCATTTGGAACCTCATCTTTTAAATCCGAATTATAATCGACATTATGAGCCGGTTTCGAACCCTTAACTTTATTAAACATAGTTTTGTACTAATCCGATGGTTTAAACACGTTTAATCTGTCAGAAATAAAAAGGGATTTACGAAACACGAATATTAAATTCGGGTTGTTGATTGCACTCTACAGCTGTACTCTTACGAAGTTTACTGAATAGAATAGTTTAACCGCAGATTATACAAGTGTAGTTTTTATCCGATGTATGTATCCGAAGATTTATACACAATAAATCTGGCAGAAATGTAGATGACTTACGAAGAGTGAAAATTTGAGCAATGATGCTGAAAGCACTCTTCAGCTGCGCTGTTACGAAGTTTACCGAAGGGAACCTAAGACACATTAGACTCTAGGCCAAAGACTGATTATTAGAAAGAAAACATAATTTGTACTAATCCGATGGCTTAAACACGATGAAATCTGTTAGAAAAGTAAAGGATTTACGAAAAATAAAAAATTGAATTAAGTTGTTGGATGCATTCTATAGATGTACTGTAACGGAACTTATGAAATAGAACATTAAACGATAGACCAACGAAAGATTATAGGAAGAGTGAGTGGGAGAAATATTTATCAATCCTAATTGGCGAAATAAATAAACATCAAACATTTCAAACGAAGAAGGGGGAGATAAAATTATAATTAGTTTCTTATCACTTCCGTAGGCTGTTACTTTCGTTATCGCTTTCGGGTTTGAATGTACCTAAAAACTTATAAATTCGCAGAAAATGTCTCTAAGTTGAATTACAGTAAAATTCCAATTATCTGGGGCAGTTAAGACCCTACCACATGCGGATAGTCGGAAATTTGGATAATAGGAGTAAGTCAAAAAGAAAGTATATTTTAATCAATAGCATAATGTACTGTCGGGAAATGAGATTAAATGGTCATCAATAAAATCAAAACCAAACTTTAAGGTGTCGTTTATTGGCAGCTTCAGTTATAGCTTGTTTAAGATTTTCTTATTATTTTTTAACTGACAACGGACGTGGTATTTTTTTATTGGTAGGCGCAAAAAAAGAAATGCCGTGCGCATGACATCCAACAAATTCAAACAGTTACAGATAAACCAATGGAATTTTTTCTGATATTTTTATAATCAGCAACCATTCAGATGACAATGACAAATGACAGTGATTGCGCCCTCTAGAAGGGAAGGGCGTAGGCTATATAGCCCATTACCCCTCTCGCCAGAAGAGACAGTCACAAGAGACACACGAAGAAGGACGCCACAAACACATAGACAAATAACAACATTTATTGACAAACACAAACATCCATGCCTGACCGGGATTCGAACCCGACCACAGCAGTTCCAAAGGCCAGCGTGCTAACGATTGAGCCACCGGGGCGGCAGCAACCATTCAGATACTTGAAGTTCTACTGCAATCAAAAATTAAAAAACATAGGCATTTAAAAATATATAAATCTTTAACTTTTAACTTTAATATTCGTTTTTACTAAGAATGCAGTACAATGTAATGTTATTTTTTTTTTAAATCTTAAATATAAGCGGTTGGATTGTCAGTTAAATTAAATTGTATATATTTTAAAAATTATGTTGTTAGGAAATGGAAATTTGTATTTTAGTTCAGGGTGGCGTAATGGGCTAGCGGAACCTGTAGTTATATTTTTAAAAAAAAGTATTGCTTTATTTATATATTGTCGCTGATTTTACTAATACTTCCTACTATTTCTTAAAGATTATTTAAAAATCTCTTTTTATTCTTTGATACAAGTATCAGCTGCTCATTTACACAAAAATGACGTAGAAAGAATATCAAAAGGACTTTAAAGCTCTTACGAATATTCCATAATTGAATCGGTGAGTGCAGAAACAAAGTCAGTCACAAATTTTAAATTTTTCAGAAGGGAGAAAAAAACGTAATAACTCCTCCTCTATTTCTGCACTCAACACTCGAAACAAACGTCCTGTATTTACGGAACTACTCAACAGACTAACGTAGTTTTTGCACCCAACACGCATCTTGCCTTTCTACGCTTATTTTAATTGAAAACGAGTTTTCGGATTTTTTTTACTGAAATGGTTTCTGCACTCACCGATTCAATTAAAGCTCAAGCATTTTCCTGGAATTTCACTCATAAACGGCGATTTGCCAAGAAATTTATTTTTGAAAGCTTCACAAGCTGTGATAGATTGTGAGAAGGATGAACTTGTGTTTGATGAACTTCCGCAAGATCTACCGACGAAAATGTCTAATTTTATCCTGTTTACAGTCGTAATCAAACAGAAAAAATCTGATCTCACAGATGCAATCTGTAATTACTGGTTGCAGATTTAATTTGTTTACATAAAAGAATACGAATTTTAACGAAGTCATCTAATATCCCTTTGGGAGTCAAAACTGTAAAGCTATTAAAACTAATGAGACAGTTACCTAACAAGACATCGGTGATCATCAAAAGTCATAAATTACACTGGCTTATATATGATATTTATGTAGCTTGTTAAAATTAATTTATCAGGTTTTTTTAAATAGTTTATTTTACAGGGTTTTTTACTTTTTAAAACATGAAATTGGGAGCACAGCCTTGGAATTTTAATTCTTTAAATTGAACAATTATTTACCGATAATAATTCCTTGAATTTCTTAAATGAAAGTGAAAATTTACAATTTAAATCTTACTTGTTTAAGCTGCTGGGCGTATTATGTAAGTTATAATAATATTTTATTTGATAAAACTTTCTGATTTATATATTTTGGCTGCTTATTTTTGTGCTTTACTAAATTATCTTATGTAGAATTTTTTTTAAACATTAAGGTAATAAAATAAATTCATTCACTGTGTAGAGCCACACCAAATCTTTTTTTTTTTTTATTCTTCCTTCTTGAGAATATTTTTTTAAAAAATTATGAGTTCAAAGTCATTTTGCAACGTGCACTAGTTTTTCACATTGCAATTCATATGGGTTTGCCTATTTTAAATCTGAAACATTTGTTTTATTATATTATTTTTTTTTAATGAGACATCACCATCCTATGTTTTTGTATGCTGATCTCCCCAGGTTTGTATCTTATAATGTTCTATTACTGTTATTACCACGATTCTATAGGATGACTAACGACCGAAATAATCGCTAGTGGGTACTTTTTTATTTCCACATCTGTACCTTTGACCACAGTTTCAGTATTTTTTGAAAATTAAATAAAATTATAACAAAATATAACTAGAACCATGAAAAAATTGAAATGATAAACCATACGACACAGATTGGAATAAAATAAACGAATTAAAGTTAGCCTTAGTATTCAACTTCAGAAAATTGAAAATGTGGGAAGTGGTCAAAGGAACAACACTTTTACCTACTTTTACAAGTTTAGATTTTGATAAAAAAAAAATTAATATCTGAGGGCGATTACTTTGTGTAATTATAGTGAATCGATTATTTGACTGTTTATAGGGAAACAAATATATGTAGCTAAGTTTTGTAGCATTCGCATTATCGTCAGTCATTTTCTTCACACGTTTTAATTGAAAGTCAATCAACCCACATTTAAATATTAAAATAATACAATCCATTTCCTAAATAAAAAATTATATTTCAATAACTTTTAATTAAATTTAAAATTTTAGAATAAATTGCAGTTATAAAAAGACAAAATATTGGAAACTTGCATCTGTTTCCCAATAATTAATTACGTACAGAAGTAGTTTATTGGTGAATACAGTTACACTAAATATCTAAGCAAATAAAGCTTTCCTTCTTTACTAGTTTTTCCAAAATCTATTATTATTGAGGTTGTGTTGCAAAAATAAGTTGAAAATCTTTACTATATAAAAACGAATTTTACTATGTATAACCCAATAAGTAGACGATAAATTGACTGAAGTTGATTTTTTTACTGAGAGGTCAACTAAATTGTAAGAAAAGAACATGAACCAAACTGATGACGACTACCGAATTTTGGACAACATATTCATGTAAGGTATCATTTCTGATGATATATTTTTTTTGAAAATTGCAAACTGCTTTTTAATTTCTATGGAAAATGTCAACCTTAAAATATAGAACGTTATTTTCATTTAAAATTTCCGGTATAATTAATGACTCCCGTCGCCAATAGCCTTAGTGTAGCTTTAGTATATTTAAGTACTAGTAAGTCCGGAGTATTTGCTAAAAGTATAATAGCTCAATGTCTTATTTGACGAAGGCTTGTAAGCGGGTCTTTGATCAAGCACACAAGCCGGAATATAAATTATAACTACACTACAACTATAATGCTCAAAATAAGAAGAAAAAACAGAACTACAACTGGCGCTCCCATGACGAAAAGAAATAAAAGTTAGATGGGCATCTCTGGATATCGCCAAGATAAGGTAAGTTCGATATCCAATCGAAAGAAGTTTAATGATAATGTGTGATTGATCTTGACCAATAGGCATAATGGGAAAAATATAGGAATGGGTAGAGTACATTTCATCAGTGGCGAAAAAGAATCAGATCAGTGGCGAAAGATCAGAAGTTAAACATTTTGTTAGGGTACTTTGAGAAGAGAGTGAAAGTAGTAAACTTCTGAAAGATTGAGTTGGAGTTACTTCTTCCACCTTTTTAATAAAAATTCGCACCTATAAATCATTATCTATAGTGATAGGTTTAAGTTACCGAACATGAGCCTTAAAGATGGAGTTTACACCGATCCGGACTCTTCGAGTTCCTTTGAGTAAGTCGATTTCGTCATTCTGTCTCTCAGAACTAAATAATTTAGTAGTAATTAACCCCCCTTCCTGCTATCTCCCGTGAAAATGATGGGGTGAGGTTGTGCCCTCTATTTCTCATTCCCGCGATAGTTCCGAGTCTGAGCGCCAATTATTAAAATTAATTGAAATCTACCAATTAAAATCCCAATTTGTCAGTAATAAGGATTCAATAATATTAAAACTAATTTAAATCCACCAATTAAAATACCGATAAGATAGCTTCTTTTTTTAATTTTCAATTTAATAACAAATAAAAAAATGAAAATGACCTATTTATTTGTGTTTCATGCACATATTTTTGCATAATTTTCAAAGATACAAAAATAGGCACTTTTATGACCGTTTTACTGAAAATTATCCTATCAACAACGCAGAATTAGTAACTACACATTATATTAGTGACTTATTGTCGAAGGTATGTGAAGATTCATGTTGATATATTTTATTATCTTTCACTTATTCTAGATGATATATATTGCGCGATAACAAATTGCAGCATTTTGCCACTAATAGTAATAGATAATATTCTTCACTATTCCTCTTCCAATATAAGTGTACATGAGGAACTCTTCAATACTGGTAATTATATTTCGTGTAAACGAACAAGACAACACGAAACTACATCTAAATGCTATGTAATCACACTAAAGTTATTTAAAAATAAATGTAATTGTATTTTTATGAATTTTACAAAAAATCAATATCAAACAAGTAAAAACAAGATTACGAACAAATTCTATGTAATTATTAAAACATACTTTTATAAAAATGAACATTAAATCCCTTTTTATAAATAGCAACAAAACTATGTACAAATGCTAAGTAAGCAAATTTAAGTTTTCAAAAATAAATATTGAATGTATTTTTCTAAAGGTTACAAAAAATCAACCAAAACAACGGCAACAAAACTGCGGACAAATGCTTTGAATCAAACTTATGTAGTTAAAAATTAACTCCCTTAAAAATAGCTTTCAAAAAATAAACAACAAACAACAGCAACAAAACTACGTACAATTGCTATGTTTTCAAATATTCGCCAGTTTGTCGTTTGTGTTAAGTTATAAAAGTATTCTTTAGTTTATATCTTTTTTAACTCAAAGCTTAAACAATAACAATCGATTGGTGCCTCTCTCATGGGTCACAAATACAAATAATACAAATACAAAAACTGTCGACCAACAACAGGGCCAGAGGCCCACCAAGGTTAGTTCAAAATAAATCTAATACTTTACTAGTTTCTAATGACTATAAAGATAATTCTATAAATCTTCTACACTCTTCGAATACACAACATAATCTGGTAAAGCATTCCACCCATTGACAACTGTATTGTAAAAAATAATTTTTTCTTACCTCCCTTCTAAAGCACGATTTATTCAATTCCTGGTCATGTCCTCTGGTCCGGCTATTTAAGCTAAAACCAAAGCCCTCCGTGTATCCTTTTTTAATGAACTTGAATAACAGTCAAATCACCTCTAGCTCTCCTATTTTCCAGGTAATACATGTTTAAAGATCGTAATCTGTTATCATAATCAATACCAGATAGGCCCTTAATCATTTTTGTAGCCCTATGCTGAACTTTTTTAAGCAACTCTATATATTTTCTGAGGAAGGGAGACCAAAACTGAGCCGCATATTCCAGATGTAGCCTTACCAATCCTCTATACAATGGCAACATAATCTCCTTCGATTTAGAAGTGATACTGATCAACAAATCATTCAAGCTGTCTTTTTTCTACTTAAGTAAATAATAATAAATTCCTTGTTTTACTGAACTGAGACCCATAGTTCCTAATTAAACGATAGTAAGGTTAAGGTCCAGACAAAATTGCCTCATAAGTCACAAGCTTCACCGGCCATCTCCGAAGACTTATTTTTATGAGAGGAATAAAACAAAGTGGCTAGACTAGATGAAGAGAGATTTTTGAGATAAACAAATTGCACAAGATGTTGTTTTGACTAATAATTATGCTACGATATCACATACAGTATTTTTTATTAAAACTCAGGACCACTAAGACGTTTTGTTAACAAAGAAAAAATTTTATTGTTAATTTGAATGTCGCTTGTGAAGGAACACAACTTAAAATGGTTTACTAGCTTTAAAACATAAATACACAAAAAATAGAACTTTTTGACAAATAAATGTATCAATAAGAAAGGTGTAAATAATAAAAAATTATAGCGATAAATCTGTAACATTATTAGAAGATCACTTAAAAATAGTACTTGAGACAATTACTGAAGTCGATTTGTAATACATAACGCAAAGCAAGCTCAAATAAATAATGTTTGCAAACTAACTTCACTTAATTTTCTTTATTAAAGAAACTAACTGGCGTCAAATGCTAGTTAAAGAAAAGTCAAAATATTTGTTTTTAAAGTATATATAAAATAGTAAATTTTTAAAAAAACTGGTTCTCGTTTAACATCTATGTTATGATTTTACTTATATTTTGGGAGAAAACTTGAAAATGTAATAGAACTCTGTAAACTTAATAAATCTAGAAACAATTACGATTTGTAAGAGTAACGTGCCGAAATTTTTTACAGTGTACTATGTTTAAACCCAAGTTTTGATGCTAACAAATTAGTTTCAGAATGTAATGACTGGCGGAAAAAAAACCTCACAAAAAATCCCCCCCCCTAAAATATTTAACTTATGTTTCTGTAAAACCTTAAAATCTAAAAAAGATATGTAAACCTAATAAATCCAGAAGCAATCACGATTTATAAGAGTAACATAGCTATTTTTTATACAGTATAAAATTAGGCTCCAAGGTTTTTGTGTTGACAAATTGTTTTGGAAATTCAATGACTGGATGAAAGGCCAACTCGCAAAAAATGCTCTTCAAATAGTTTAAGGCTACACTATTTTATTCCTTTTTCTTACCCAAAATTATCAATGATTACCGTTGGAAACATAAAAATGATGCATCGAGCATCATGTCAAAGTTCAATCGAAAACCAAGTATCAATCCAACTATTGAATAACTTAGTGGAAGAACGTGCTAAGTGACATTTTTGAAAATTTAAGATTTTTTGTGCCAGTGGACATATGACAAACTTCGTTAAAGATAACAAGTTTCCCATTTTTCAGAAACTAAAAGTTTAGTATATTTTTTCGCTTTACAATAATCGTTTTCAACATATCTGAGTGCAAAAGTTGAAGCTTCTTTTCTGGTTTTCACATTTTCATTTAGCACGTTCTTCCACTAAGTTCTTCAATTATCACAGAAGCTAATATAAACAACAATTCTTATATTGACGACAATCTCTACCATTGCCATTTTCGTCATCAACTGATTCACATTTTGTTCATCTCTCAGATTAAAAGCATAGAGTTAAGAGGAAGATGGATATGCTGCCGGACAAAAACCAATACAAAATACGTTTTCCAAGTGAAGTCATCAATCTATTTGCAGTAAGCCCAAAAAAATGCTTTTGGAGAACAAGGTACACTGCTCACTCTTAAAACAAAAGAGTGAAATCCACTCCAGTTGGAGAAGTGCATTTTTCGACACTGGAATGGAAAGGAATGAATATTAACTCAGACTGAGTTAAAATCACTCGTTTGGAGTGATCCTGTCGGAGGTTTAATACACAAAGGATCCACTGAAAAAGGAGAAGTGCATTTTCCAGACTGGAGGAGTGAAAATTAATCAGACTGAGTTAAAATCGCTCGTTCGTTTTAAGAGTGTAAGGGAGCGTGGTTACTCTTCACCCTGAATTATTCCGTTTGAAATCATCAACATGCAAATTTTTTTCTGACTAAGTTAAGCTAGCACTAGTGTATCGTTAGATGGAAGAATTATCTCTTTTGAAGAATTTAAATAATGTTTGGTTTAAATAAACGAAAATATGAAAAATTGTAAAATAAAATTCAATGAGAAACAATTTTAGCCAATAAGTTAAACCTAAATCCTTCATGCTTATATTTTTATAATATATTTTTAAAAATTAATTTAACTATTTCAAACACATAAATTTTTGAAAAAAATATCGTAATAATTTATTCAAAAGTTACGATTCCAATTTTTTCCGTGAAGTTTTAGTTTTAAAAAATTAAGATTTTCCCCTTGTTTTTTACCATTTCATTTTGATGCATAATGAATTTATTTCACAACATTCAGATTTTTAGAATAAAAAAATTAAAAAGTTGAAAATTAAAAGTGCTCTCCTAATTGAATCGTTTATTTAGGACATTCTACAACATTTTGCATAAAAAAAAACTGCAGTTCACAACACTACACATAAAAGAAACTGAATTTTATGGTCCCCCTAAAATTTTAGTCCTAGGCCCGGTCTAACAGTCCTTATGGAAGATCAGAGACCCTGACTGTATCCCATTAATCCACAGTGGAGTTTGGATAGGCAAACTACATCGATTTTTGGTGATTTTTCATTCTCTAATTAAAACTATAATTGCAACGCATTTTTCTTACCTGTGAAGACAATTACTACACCCTGTATAAATACAGATCTCGCGCAACAACACACAGCTGTTCAATTGTCATTTTCTGATATTTAATTAACCCTCTAATGCATACTGTTGCCATATGGCAACAAGTAACATAATCCACTTTATTATATTAAAGTAGAGCTCCCTCTCGACAAATCTGTGTTTTTTCTTCTAATTACATTTCATTTTGAAGTTTTAGTTACTAATAATCCTCATAGACTACAGTAGTAAAGGTGTATTCAAAATTAAGGAGTGAAGTCATTAACTCTTGTGAAATTACGTCTTTGGCAGTATTCAAATTATACTAGTGTTAGTACTAAATACAAATAAATTGTTTTGGAAAAATAATTATAGTTCAAGAGGGTTATTTTAAAAATATATTTAGAAGTTTTCTAAATATTCTCATCAAAATTAGAATCTTGTAGTTGTTTTTTGCCGCATGGCAAAAATTTAAAAAATTGAAACTATTTAAATTCCAATGCAGTTAATTTTTTTTTAGTATTTTTCCCATAATGTATGAGTATCAAAGATACAAATATATTTTTTCGTGATGAAAAAAAAATCATGCATTACAGGGTTAACGCTATTAATGAATAAAATGCGTTTCACCATGAACTAACATTGAGTGAACGGTTAAATTGGGCTTACTGGGGTGGATTGGCAACTTTCTGACAGCTTTGCTTTGCTCTTCCCGCCAAGTATCTCCATCCTTCATCTAAACTCGTTGATTAAAAGTACTCAATCTCGTTACTGAACTGTAAGTGAACTAGTTCAAGTGCGTATCTAATCTCATGAAAATTGGGTGAAGGCCAAATCACAAGTTAATTTCTACTCCGTCAATTTATATACAGTATAACTCGGTTGTAGAGTTAATAGCGTCTTTCAAAACCACAGTGTTTATGGTGGTATAAACGTGTCACGTTATAAACAAAGTTGAATTCAGTACAATTCATAACAAAAAATTTCGACTATAAAAGTATATAACTATAAAAGTACATTTTGTGTAAAGACTAATTTTTTGGCTGAGTTGGTACAAATGTTTTTATTTGTATATTTTTAGACCTGTGGGGGTGATAAACAAAATTGTAACTTTTTACCATATTAAGGAGTCATAGGAGTATTAAAAATGTTTAAAGGAGGTACTACAAAACATATTTTTCAATTTCATAAAACTTTTTATCTACCCAATACATAAGTATAATTTTTTTATATGTAATTCTATAATATTTATTTATTATAAAACAAATTTTAAAATTTATTAAACTTTAGCCAAAACTAAAATAAATGATGTCAAACATAAAACTATTTGAAAACATTGGGATTAGGCTTGCGCGGCAAATTTTGAGGTCAAAATTGAAGAAATGACCAAGAAAATGACTTAATATTTTATGAAATTGAAAACTATGCTTTGTAGTACCTTCTTTGCACATTTTTAAGACTCCTATGACCCCTTAATCTTTTTATTTCTCCTTTATTAAAAGCATGCTATAAATCAACAAAAACCAACAATTAAATATGAAGTTCTCTCAGGAATTTAATTCAAAAAGCCTCTGAACACTTTTAGACGAGTAAATATAATGCGTATATTAAAATACTTAGGTCTGATGGTACGCCAAAATTTCTCAAAAAGTCAAGTGGTACGCGGGTGTAAAAAGGTTGGGAACCCCTTTGTACCCGCGTACGCGGGTAGAAAGGTTGGGTGAAATTGAAATCGAGATAAAAGTTGAACATAGAGTTTTGTTGATGGTTAAGAGGACTCTCTTGCGAATTTCACATCTTGAAAATCGTAATGTTATTCCTATTGAGAATATTCGCAAGTCAATTACCGCCACAAACTTATTAAAAAGCTACTAGTTTCTTGTATCAATGTAAAGAACGAAAGGAACAAAAGGTAAAACTAATTTGTTTTGTGAAAATCACATATTTAGTATGTTTAATAATTTTTTTTTAATTAAAATGTAATGCTTACTCAATTTTTTACTAACTTCAAATAATTATTAAAAATAATAAATATGTGATTTTCACAAAACAAATTAGTTTTATCCTTTTAGTACTTTTCGTTCTTTACAATGATACAAGAAACTAGTAACCTTTTAATAAATTTGTGGCGGTAATCGACTTGCGAATATTCTCCGTAGGAATAACATTACGATTTTCAAGGGAGGGGGGGGGCTTAAATAAACCAGAGCATTATTTCTTCAAAAAACATACCAAATGAACCTATCACATTGAAATTTTAAGACAGGTTTACATATTTAGAGGGGTTTTTTAAGAAATCGTTTTATCATTTTTAGAAAACATCAGAAGCAAGATGATCAAGAAAAGGATAAGGAATTACCACCAGTTGGATTCTTTTCTTTGGTAATAAATTCTTTTCCTTGGCCATTTTATTTATTGTCTCAAACTTTTACTCACACAAAAAGTTGTAGTTAAAACGATGCCTTCATTACATAAAAATAACATATTATATATAAAGTTTTTTTTCTGGCAGTTGAGCTACTAGAAAATATTCAGGAAATACAGGAAAATTTTCTGCTTAAAGTGCGGTAAATCTTACTTAAAACACAGTTTTTTCCCGTAAATTATTCGCACTTTTTTTTAATTGGTAAAAGGTTTGTGTCAGTCGTGACTCGATTAAGCAACCTTTAAGTTGCAAGTGAATATTCACTTAGACAAAATTGGACCAACTGAATCTCGTGAGCCAAAATAAGCAATATTATTGAATTCAGCGCGAAAGAAAGTTCTTTGAAACAAGTTTTTTTGAAAAGAAGTTATTTGAAACAAGTTCTTGAGGAAAATTTTGCAAATTGTAAACAATTTGGAGAAAACTGTTCATTTCCGTAAATTAGATGAAACAATTTTAAACCGACGCAAGTTTTAAAAAGTTTCATAAAGGTTTTTTTAACTGTTATATTTGTGGAATGTTTTGCCCTGTAATTTTAAAAGACGATTTTTTTTTTTGGTATTTATAGTTCATGAAATAGAATATATATCACGATATTAGAATTTACGAAAACTTCTATAAAAGTTTTTGTTACGACTTAACATTTAAAGGAACATAAAGTTGTTTTGAAATTTTTTTCAGCATTTATGAAGTTTTCTTTAAAGGCCCTCGCCAGATAAGACGGTGAAAAATGCCCCCATTCCAATCGGGCTAATTTTTTTCCTGAAAATACCTCATAGTATGGACAACTTCTCAGCCAAGTTTCAGCTCAAAAATATGACGCATTTTTGAGTAAAAAAATTAAAGTTTTTTTTCTTTTTAAATTGATTATTCCCTGAATATATTTGATAAATCCAAAAAACTACTCATGAGTTTTTAGATATCATTGAGTAGTATTCTCAGAAAAATCCGCTCATAAATCTGATCGAGCGATCATTCTTAAAAATGCAATTTTATTTTTCAAAAAAAAATTTCATGCCAAAATCGTTTGGTCACAACTTAGGATTTTGTCTCTACATATTCCTCTATTATCAATCTATAATATATATTTTTTTCAGATTTTTAAAATTATTGGACGATAGTTTAAAAAAATAATTCTTAAAGCCTGATTTTTTTGCTCTAAAATCCATAGATTTAGAAATAGTATGCCCACCGATTGCGCAATCCCGTACAACGCAATGATGCGTGATGAATCCACATTTCGTCGTTTTCGCAATGCATCACGGGATACTGATCACAAAAATGGTTTTTCCGAAGAGTTACATACAATAAAAACTGCATTTTTAACTTGCTTCTTTTGTGAATATATACCTCATGCCTTACAGAAATTATCAATACGCATGCAGCTATAAAATTATGCTAGCGAAACTTGTAAAAAGTTTTAATTAGTTAATATTGAATATATATCTTTTATTAGTCGAATTATCTCATGGTGCCATCTGGTGGCGTATGGCATGCCATGTGCAAGAGCTTGCGAACTGCCTTATGGGATAATGGTTAACAAATGGCTTCACCTTTCCCCCTAGAGGCAGATCTGCTACTTTCTAAATCTATGCTAAATTCTTTAGTCCGAAAGAAATTCTCCCAGATTGAATTTCCCCGCCTTTGTTAGGAGTGCCATCTGCCGAGTAAGTAGTGCGAAAAGTCAGGTTTTAAGAATATTTTATTTTTTTTAAACTATCGTCCAATAATTTTAAAAATCTGAAAAAAATATATATTATAGATTGATAATAGAGGAATATGTAGAGACAAAATCCTAAGTTGTGACCAAACGATTTTGGCATGAAATTTTTTTTTGAAAAATAAAAATGCATTTTTAAGAATGATCGCTCGATCAGATTTATGAGCAGATTTTTCTGAGAATACTACTCAATAATATCTAAAAACTCATGAGTAGTTTTTTGGATTTATCAAATATATTCAGGGAATAATCAATTTAAAAAGAAAAAAAACTTTAATTTTTTACTCAAAAATGCGTCACATTTTTGAGCTGAAACTTGGCTGAGAAGTTGTCCATACTATGAGGTATTTTCAGAAAAAAATTAGCCCGATTGGAATGGGGGCATTTTTCACCGTCTTATCTGGCGAGGGCCTTTGTTTACGTTTCTCATTTTTGAAACTTTTATTATGAATCGCAGTATCTAATGTTTTTTGAGAAAATAAAATTTCCCGAGTGTTTTGGTTTTTAATGGGCTCTATAATACTGTTCCATATTGGTTACTGATGTTTTTTGAGAAAAATAATTGCCCTGGCCCAACGAAATCAACTACACCAAATGATTTTTAAATGCTATTCAAATAATAAAAAGGCAACTAAAATATACACCAGCAGAATTAAAAAGCTTCTAAATAAAGAAATCTGCACCACATCAAAACCATATATATTAGCTTTATGTTATAAACTACTAAGCTCCTTGGCGCAACAGGAGTTGGTGGACCAAGGTCTGCCGTGCCCATTTCAGCTTTCCTGAACACGGACTCTGTGGTGCTAGGCATAGTTTTATGCTATAAGCAAGTTTAAAAAATAACAGTATAGAAACAAAACATAATTCGTCCTTTTTAATTATCTTTTTTCAGTTCAGATTCTCAAGTTGTTTGGACAAAACTTTAATCGCTATTGGAACCTTAGCAGCGATTCTGACAGGAGCCTCAATACCAGGCGTCAATATAATTTATGGAAAATTTATTGATAAGCTGATAATTTACGATATATACAATAAAAATATGACAAATGAAACAATGTGAGTATTGCTTATTTAGTTCATAAATTTGGTTGGAAAGACTTTATGATCATATGAATATATTATACATATACATATTTTATTACATTGCATACATTATCTATAGTATATAACATGATTACAGTTGAAATTTAATAATTTTTATTTCGCTATAAATTTCGCACTTCAATTTTAATGCATATAGTTCTCATACTCCTTTAACATTTATTGTTTTATAACAATGTCCTCAATTTATGTGGCTGAATTAAAAAAATAAAATTAATTCTTATTTTGCAAATAATTATAACTTTTACAGATAAATAATATTTTCTTAACATTTTGTAGTACTATCACCACATGCTTAAAGTAGAGTATAATGCGAATTCAAGTATAGAGGAATGTGTATATACTCATGTAAATTTGTATACTCAGACAAGGGAACAGATGCAGACTAAGATTTACATATCACACAACACCTTTATAGAACGAACCACTTTATTAAGTAAGGGTTTTCTACATAAAAGAGACACCCATACGAAAGAGGGACAATTTAAATTATACATCTATATACAATTGGTAAATGAAACTAAAAATAGAGTACTGTCTACCTAGTCACTTCTTGGCGTCTCTTTGATTGTTAAGGTTTATAAGCGGGTCTCTGACCAATCACACAGGCCTGAAAATATGTCTTCCAACCAAACAACTTTGACTGTCAAAGGGTCCACTTTGAAAACAGTTAAAATATAGCTATGCAATGATAGTGAACCTGATATTAATTCGATCTGAACTTCACTTGAGAAACTGTTTCTAAACCTTAAAGAAATATGCGTCTGCAAAAAAGAGAAACATTGCTTTATAAACTCTTTTTGATAACGAAAAGGTTTTTGTACTTTGTTCACCATAAATGGATTGTTATTTTTTTTTCTTAGACCAACAGACGAGTTTCTGCACTCGACTGCTGAACTGTGTGCCATTACCGCAGCCTTCGGAGTTGCCTCTATGCTATGCAACTATATCATGGTGACATTCTTCAGCTTGGCGGCAGCCAACCAGGCTTTCAAGATCAAAAACATGTTCATGAAGTCTATTTTGAAACAAGACATCGGGTGGTACGACACTACGGAAACGGGTGATTTTGCGAGTCGAATAACTGGGTAAGTGCTGGTATTAATGTCGTTCAACCCTTGAGAGAGCATGAATTTATGAAAAACAAACTAACTTCCCCAATGTTAACCTAAGGAAAATAGGATAAAGTTTTTCATGACTTACTTAAAAATATTGTCCATTAGGAAGAAAATCTGTTTTTTTTTTACAAAAATCTCTAAATTAATTAGATCGTTTTTCATATTAGGTTATGTTTGAATTATCGTCGCACTAGAGCTACACGAGGGCTATTTTTTTCATAAGTTTACAAGAAAAACAATGCTTTAAAACGGATTAAAATAAGTTTCAGAAACAATATCAGGATTCTGCCACAAACAAACGTAGGGCGAAGGAACAGAATGAGGTGACAGGTATGTCATTCAATCCTTAAGAGTGAATGAATTTACGAAAACATAACTTCTCCAACGTTGACAAAGAAATTTGAAAGATATTTATATCAATCTCATTTTTTACCTATTGTTTTCGAATTTGGTAGAGGGCTTAAGTATTGATGAGCTGTACATGTGTGCTATTTTAAATTTTCTCTCCGTTAATTACGACGTTTAAAACGAATTAAGTTTTCAAATGTAATATCAAGAATTTTCCTATTGCACACAAACACTGAACTTATCAATGCCAAATCATATAAGAAAAAATCGGAATCAATAGGTAAAACTAACTTGAGCTAACTTGCTCTAAACTCTATCCAATTTATTCACAGGTTCATATTGGGAGAGCTAGGTTTGTTTTCGGAAATCCATGTCCCCTTAAAGATTTTACCATAACGAAGAAACTAATGACAATTTACTGCTCTGCTAGGGATCTGACTAGAATCCAAGATGGCATGGGAGAGAAAGTGTGCATCTGCATCAGTTTAGCATCCACGATTTTGATAATCATTGTCACGTCCTTATTAAACAGCTGGAAACTGACGCTGGTCGCACTCTGTTACACACCTGTCACGTCATTCGCCATGGCATTCATGTCAAAGGTAATGTCAGAAAACAGCCTTTAAGACCTATAAATAATTGACAATTCAAAAAATAAAGGCCATATCACGTGAACGCTCATTCATTGAATACCCCAACCCACAACACGACTCTGTCGTCAATTTGTTTATCGCCAATTCGACCTCGCGAATTTAAGTATGAGGATGCCAGCGTCGAATGAACGGTTATTCGTATACCATAATTTCGGGCAATCATAAACAGAACTTCATACGTATTTTCGGCACTTTATGTTTGTTCATCTGTGCTGGTTAAATCTCTGAATGCATGAAAATTACGTAGCATATCTTTGTTGTGACGAAAACAGTAACTAATGCATCCAATTGGTTCAAATACTCGGTTGAGGATCAATTATGTCAAGGGGGGTTGACCAGTTTTGGGAAATAAGTCAGAACATCCTGCTCCTGGTTTGGTTGTTTCGTTTAAAAGCATACAAGAACACGCCGTAGATATTTCATACCTAGTCAACTGTTAAGGGGTCTAAGGAGTCTTAAAAATGTGCAAAGAAGGAACTACAAAGTATAGTTTGATCTGTCATGTCATTTTTTAACTACTCAATATACAAGTATAATTTTTTTATATGTAATTCTACAAGATTTATTTATTATAAAACAAATTTTAAAATTTATGAAACTTTAGCCAAAACTAAAATAAATTATATTAAACATAAAGCTATTTTAACACATTGTGATTAGGCTTGCGCGGCAAATTTTGAGGTCAAAATTGAAAAAATGACCAAGAAAATGACTTTATATTGTACAAATATGTACAAACTAGGACTTATACCTAAATTCTCAGCTCAATTTTAATTAGAAATAATTTGAGAACTTTTTTCTAAAAAAATTAATAAAAATTTTTAAATTTTGATTTTAAATTTATTTTAAAATAATTTCTAATTAAAATTGAGCTGAGAATTTAGGTATAAGTCCTAGTTTGTACATATTTATACAATATGAAGTCATTTTCTTGGTTATTTTTTCAATTTTGACCTCAAAATTTGCCGCGCCAGCCTAATCACAATGTGTTAAAATAGCTTTATGTTTAATATCATTTATTTTAGTTTTGGCTAAAGTTTCATAAATTTTAAAATTTGTTTTATAATAAATAAATCTTGTAGAATTACATATAAAAAAATTATACTTGTATATTGAGTAGTTAAAAAATGACATGACAGATCAAACTATACTTTGTAGTTCCTTCTTTGCACATTTTTAAGACTCCTTAGACCCCTTAAATCAATCAAAATTACCATAGGATACAAATTTTGATTAAAATAATTGAGGATGAAGAGGAGGGGCTCAAGGATTTAGAGTTCCAATTTCGTGGTCACAAAGTCCTCCATGTTCATATACCAAATTAATACCTCTGGGGGTGCCAGATCAGGGGGTTATTGGCCTTTGATCTGGATCAAAATTCCGATATGTGAGTGAGAATGGATGTGTGAAAGGGACCTTCCTGTAAAACGGATGTGTCATGCTGACGGGCAACAGTCGGACTTCCTCCCTTGTGGTGCTCAATAAAAACGGAAGCCGCCCTCTTCGCCTTAAATCGGGTAGTCCTCTACTCCGGGCTCGGTTACCGAGTGGCATTAGAAACAGCAACAGAGTTCCAATTTAGTAGGTAACAAATTTTAAGAAAACAATTGCACACCTATCCTCAACTCAAACTAACGCATTGTTAAGTTTATTTTTTAAACATTTACGGATCATCTAATATCTAAACTCATAAATATAGCACTGGGCTCATTTCGAAACGTATTCAGCTTTTGAAACAGCTTTTTTTAACACAACTTTTTTTATTCAGCTTTTTAACGAAATAAGACTTTAATGGTGAAACGAAAAATTTTAAAAGTTATTTATATCTTTTTGCAGATTTTTAAAGAGTTATTCAAGAAGAGAAAAACTCACAATATACTGAAGGGTTTCTAAAATAGCACCGTGGTATAATCTACGAAGGTCTTAGTCTTTAATGATCAATAACATGTAACACCGCAGTTACATGCTTCGAGCGTATGATTCAAGCAGCCATTTGAGCGTGACCTTGATTTTCTCAAGCACAATTAACAATTTAACAAGCAATTTAACTGGCGCTCATGGTCACGAAACCAAACGAGATGGGTTCGTTAGCTTGAGCGCCAGTTTCAGCGGAAGCATTAGAGTATCTGCTTGTTAAATTGTTACCTTGAGAAAATGAAGGTCACGCTCAAATGGCTGCTCGAATCATACGCTCGAAGCATGTAACTGCGGTGTTACATGTTATTGATCATTAAAGACTAAGACCTTCGTATTAAGATTATACCACGGTGCTATTTTAGAAACCCTTCAGTATATTGTGAGTTTTTCTCTTCTTGAATAACTCTTTAAAAATCTACAAAAAGATATCAATAACTTTAAAAATTTATCGTTTCTCCGTTAAAGTTTTATTTCGTTAACAGATTCAGGCATCTGTTTCTCGTGAAGAGATGCAAGCATATGGAACTGCGGGTGCAGTGGCCGAGGAAGTACTGTCAGCCATTCGGACTGTGGTGTCGTATGGTGGAGAGAAGTCAGAAATAGAAAGGTAAAAATAAATTACTAAGACCGTTTTTTTTTATTTTATAAATACGAAAAATAGTGACCAGTTAAAAATTAGAAATTAGTTATATTTAGGCGGTGAAGTCTGGATTCTCGTGACCAAGCTTAAGTCTCCATCCACAGTTAGGCTATTGTACGGCTGAGCAGTACTCGGAAATGAAAGAAGATCTTCGTGGTATCCCTTCAGTTTAAATTTTCTAATTTTCCAAATATTTTTACAGATTAACAATTGGTGTAAGCCTTTCCCTGAATAAATATATATTATTAATGCATTAAGAATCAAGTGTCAATTTAGTAACGACTACTTTGTTAACAGCATTAACACCTCCATTTCTGAATAAAAACGTTTTTAAATTCCTTTTTCGTTCAATCATACTTTTGTAATTGCTGTTAAAATTAAATTAATTTGTGCGCAACAATAACAACGGTATTTAAAATGGGAATCATCATTTTTTTTTAAATATTATTTTTTTACAATCAAATAACTGGGTATTATTCGCTTTTTTTGTTGTTGAAGGTACAACAACTGCCTTATTCCTGCTTGTAAAAAAGGAATTAAAAGAGGTTTCATAACAGCACTTAGCAGCTCTATTACATGGGTCTGCTCCAAATTGGGATTTTCGCTGGCTTTCTGGTACGGAATAAAACTCATAGTTGACGGCAATTTAACTGGAGGAAGGTTAGTAACTGTAAGTATTATTCAGAAAATGTGTACCGATATATTTATTGTAATAAATGGAAGTATCCAATTTTATATTTCCTTAAAATATAAATGTATGTCATATCCTGACTTAAACCCCTCAAAAACTTATTTTGGTTAACCTCAATCAAATTTCATAACTTAATTACCTTTTAAATACTCTTAATATCTCTTAGCACTATTACATCGCAAACACACCCAGTCCCGACAAACAGTCGCTTTCCCACGAGCACAAATATGCTGATAGTTTACGACTCTTAAACGGACCGGGAACCTTCTCGATTATCATCCCCCCCTCCCCCTACACACACAAAGTCTACATCTTAAAAAAATTCTATATGGTGATGATGGTGACGTCAATTGAGCGAGCCCTGATATCGGAGATAAAAAAGAGCAGTTGAAAACTGTTTTTCTAAAGAGCAGTTTTAACTCTAAAAAATATGTATCGAACTGCAAAAACAGCAGTCTTTTTCACAGTATAATACTTAAAATAACTTCCAAAGAATAATGTAAAAACGCGTGAAACTATTTTAAGCTTTCATTCAGTACGTACTTTCTAGTGATTGCATTCCTTTTTCGAAGCGCAGTAGGTTATAAACAGTTTCTGAAGGTAAAAAGGCGTGAATCTGAACCCATTTCAACTTTAAACACACAAAAATGCACATAGTTTTACATAATTTCATCACCAACTTATAGATTAACGATTATTTTTAATCAATTTAATAAACAATTCACCTTAATTGTTCTCTCCACTCCCATTCAATTACATCAAGTTATGTTATGACCAAAAATCTTAATCTGAAAACCGAGATTTTTGCCTGTAATGCTAGTTTACTTGGCCACTCATGCAAATAAACCATAATTTATTATGTTATATAATGGAGAATAACTTCCCAAATTTTCTTTTTCAAATTTCCAGGTGATGTTTAACGTAGATACTGCGTCCATGTTTTTAGGTCAATTTGCACCCATTTCGAAAGCATTTGCTATGGCAAAAGGCGCTGCTGCTAAAGTCTATAACATTATTGAACGGGTACGTAAACAATGCATTAATTATTTTTTTCATATTGGGTGACACGGGGCAGTTGTTGGACAAAAATCAAACTTTTGCTATAGTTTTCCCATTTATGTAACTTTCTAAGCAGTAATTGTTTTCATCGTGACTATTTAGATATATGTCAGGTACTATTGTTGAAACTTACTTTTTCCTCTGTAAGAGTTGAAAAAATAAATAAACATGTGTTTAAAAAATTGCTCCTCCAATTGCGCATTTATTGTACAGCAGTTTTCAATGCTTTCTGCACAGCATTAAGACTTAGCTACAAGTTGTAAATTGTGATGTAGTGGGGTACTATATTACTGCGCATTTGATAATTATTTAACACCACATGGATTCTGCAAAATTGTATAACAGAGAAATCTAGTAAAAATTACTAATCATTTAAATTTCTTCTCTTTCCAATTTCAAACATGCGTAGATAATGTTTATTAATTACACAAACTATACTAAATAAACTTAAGCATATATTAGCAATGGTGTTTTTTCAGCTATAAACACTTTCATAAACGTATCTAAGATTGGACGTTACAAAATTCAGGATCATGTAAAAAGAAATCAAAAATTATACACAATTTGGCATCGATTGAACAAAAGTTTAAACTATTGTTTTTCAAGCGCTTTGGGTTCTTCTAGCAATATGTTTTTTTTTTTTAAACTTATATTATCTCAATAATCAATCAGAGCATTGCTGGATATACAGTTAACAAATTATGGTTTATTCGACTCAATAAATTATGATTGCATTATGGTTTTTGGACCATGTCCAATGTTTACCCCATTTTCCGTGTCCAATAATTACCCGGGTAACCCAAATACTTAACAATGTATTACTAGTGGTACCCATACGATCACATCTATGGCCGCTGTTTTGCTTTTCATTGTTTCAATAGAAGAGAATCTATGTATGGTGGAACTTTTTGATTAAATCGTACGTTTTGTAACACATTAATGTCTTAAAAGATAACGACAATTCTTCAGTAACGTAAAACTAATTTATGCTACGCCAATTCGTTATGCTTTGACAGAACTTGAAAGTACCAAGTACTTAAAAAGTACGGTACTTAAAAGGACGGTACTTAAAAGAAAAAAATTAAACTTTTTATCGTTCGTTCGGGGGTAAATAAGTATAGTGGTGGGCTTTTATAAATGCAGTATTCAGTTTCATACTTTAAAGTCTTTAATGTTAAATCATATTCATTTAACAAAATTTCGTTCTTGGTCAGTGTAATTTGGTTATTATAAATAGAAAGGAAAGGAAACGAAAATAAATTAATCATGAAGTGCATTTTATGCTGCAACTATTTATTTACCGCAATATATTTGCTTTTGTTGCACTAGAGCTACCCGATGGGTATTATTGGTGGATAGAACGTACAATAACAATAATTAATAATAATATAAATCATTCTAAATAAACATGGTTTTCAAGGCCTGCATTATGTTTTTTCGACACTAAAAAAAATGTTGTTGTAAAATCAATATTAGGTACTTGTTTTAAAACTGTGTACTGGGTTAAGGGAAGAGGCATAATATTTTCATTACTGTATTTAAATTATTTCCGTTTCGAATAAAATTAAATTTCAGTTTTGAATTATAATGGTTTAATAATATTTTATATTTAAAATAAAGTCCAATTGACATTTTTCAGGTACCTTCAATTGACATCAGTTCAAAGAAAGGAAAGAAACCTCATTCCCTCAGAGGAACAATACGTATTAGAGACGTTTACTTTAACTATCCCGCAAGACCCCACCAACTATTCCGGTAACTTGTATATATGTTTCTGCAACTATGATAAATATGATGGTTAATTAAAAGAAAGGAAACTTTCCAAAATGCCAGCTACTTCTGTCAATAACTATAAGTTTCGTTTTGTTTTAATACTGATCAAATTCAAGTACATTTTTTTTATACTTATAGAAATTGAAGCACTGTAATAAAGCAAAAGAAACCTTTAATTTATTTTTAAAACTAATTTAAATCCCTGAACTATCAGATAATTTTTGTTTTTTAAGAAAGTGGTCATAAAAATGCATATTTCGATATTTTTGGCGCGTTGGTTTTACCTACTGGACAATCCAACCATTGCTTTTTCATTTCGTGGTTGTTAGTATTTAAGGTATCCGACAAACGTTGAAATCGTATTTTTCGGCAAAATAAAAAAAACAGCTATTTTTTTTTAATCTTAAAATAAAGCCATTCTTTAAGATTCTAAAACTCTCTTTATTTTGTTTGTGCGGCAAATATTTTAGAACTCCATTGGTACATACCTTCCATTGATCTCCATTATGCGAAAAAGGCATTCAAATCCTTTAGAAAAGACCACTAGTAGAAGGAAAAAAATTGCGATCTACAAGAATAATTAAAAAAAATGAAACTTGAAGATGAAGATGTCTTACGTACCAAAAAGAAGGAAAACACAACAAAAACAAAAAAACAACCCCACCCACCCCCCCCCCCCCACCCCACCTCCTCCCTCCCACCCCCCCCCCCCCCCCATCCCCCCCCCCGACCTCCCCTTTCCTGCTATTTGACCCCCCTGTAAATCCCCTTCAACCCCCCCACTTTAAACCCCCCCCCCTGATTTTGTGCAAAATGAAAGTTTTGAAAAAAAATAATTTTTTCTTCTAGACAAGCCATATTTCACAAAAAAGTACTTTTTTTTAACCGAATGTTCTCAATTTTTTGTGCATATTTTTTTTGTTATACTATCATCTAGGGAATAGACTACAGAATAGTAATTTCAAGCAATATTATAAAAATTATAACACTTACTATCAAAAATTGGTAGAAAAAAAAAAAAGTTGATAAAAACCTTTAACTTAGCTTCGAAAACTTATAACTTTTTTATTGATGCAATAAATATCTAAGATTGTAGTCTATTCCCTAGGTATCAAATTAAGATTTATTAATTTATTATTATTTTTTTTTAATCCCCCCCCTAAATATTTTTTTAGTTATAAGGTCTATCGTAAAGGCAAAAAACATCAAAATTTACTTACAAAATCTTAAATTACACAAAATATATTTATTTAAAATAAAAATTGTGACATTATTATTATTATTATTATAAGTTGTGTTGGTGAAAAAAAAGACATAAAATATAAAGTATTAAAATTTTTAATTGAAAAAATAAGTGTCAAACGTAGTCGGATACTTAATCTTTTTGACTACTGACTAACCTTGGAATGTATGTATGTATGATTTATCATTTTATTTTCATTATTTGCTCCTTAGTTAGAAACATGTTAATTTATTATGAAACTGTCTGACAAATCAAAATGTTTTATGTTTAATCACACATTACATAGATAATGCAACATGTGGAACGTATTTTCATTTCGATGTCTTTTAACGCGTTTGTCTAATGTCTAAAATTTTCACGCACCCTATACGCAAATATCTTAGACAAATTAGTTGCGCCAAATCTTTGCAAAGCAGTAATATGCATATCAAAAGCTACCTAGTGGAATGAATTATCTTTATAAGTCCTTTACTTCGTTTGTCTACCATTTTCACGAAGCACAATGAACACAAATTTGACAAAAAAAATATATAATAATTTGCTTTAAATTGTGCCAAAACTTTACGATATGTATCTTTAAATGTTTCATTAAACAATTTGATTCAAAAGTATTTTTCCTGTTTAAAATAAATATTTTAAATGATATACTACCATTTCGATTAACGTTACAGTTATTTTCCCATTCATTTTTATTTTATAGTTAACATATGAAGAGGAGTACAGGGAGAAAAACCCTTTTTCGACCCTCCCCCTTTCGGACTCTTCATATTTTGTAATTTCATTTAGTCTTCTACATGTGCGTTTTGTTTATTTCTGCAGATTCTAAAAGGCGTCTCTCTGGATATCCAACCAGGGGAAAGAGTGGCTCTGGTTGGACCCAGCGGTTGTGGAAAGAGTACAATCATACAGCTCATTCAAAGATTTTACGACCCAGCTCAGGGAGCTGTAAGTTAATTTCTTCGCATTTTGTTTTACGACGTTATGGTCAATTAGTTAATATGAAGAATTTAGATTACGCAAAGGACTTTTTGAGCATGTGTCTGTCTATCAGAAACTACTCCACAGCTCAAACTAAATAGTTAAATATACCAGTGGCCGTTATTAAGGACCCTTATCACCTTAGAACGCAAGGTTTATAAAGCTGGTTCTATCCTGATAATCTATCTGTGTTCTTAAAAGTTATACAATTTTCAGAAACTTTAAAGATGATCTTACTGAGCACTTCGACACGCATCGACATTGTGAACACCATTAAGACCTTCATTTCGAAAATGAAAAACGTTTGCTTTTAGTTTTTATAATTCTTTTTTCATTTCACTTAATTTCCTTACATTACTTTTTCGGAACTCTGGTTTTTATTTGTCGTATGGATTATTTATTTAAACTGAAGAAGAGATCTAATTTTCGCATGACAAATATTCTTGGTAACCGTCGTCAATGGGATAAGTTAGTCAAACTCTCCCGACTATACTCCAATTAGATACATTAATTGATTAGTTTTAAAATAGCTCATACACGCTCTAGTAGGAATTTAAATTAAACAACAAAACCAGGAACAGACTGTTCCGAATCATTGATAGAAACTGTTTAAAATTACTATTTTGCTATTTTTATGTAGTGTTATTAAAGAAAGTGTACTTAAACTTTTCAGCCATTTAAAAAATATTTGCAAAAAAACATCATTTGACGTCAGAAATCGTTTTCAGAGACGTAATTTAGAGATATAATTTTTTTGGTGAAATTGAACATTTTTATAAAATTTTAAGCAAATAAGCAAAACTAGCAGCTCGTATAATTTATTACAAAACATATAAGTTTGCGATTTGTATGTCATGCAACTTTTTCAATTCTTAAGCATTTATTATCAACGGATTTTACAATGGGCAGCTTGAGTACGTAACCTATTAACCTCCATCTTCTTTTGATGGTAGAAGTAATCAATATATTTATTTTTACTAAAAAAATATAATTATATAAATAATCGTTAATTCCTTTACAAAATTAATGATGTTTTATTCCATAAAAACAATAAATAAACTAGGTTCTCCATAAAAACAATAAATAAGCTAGGTTCCTTATTCCATAAAAACAATAAATAAACTAGGTTCCTTATTCCATAAAAACAATATATAAACTGGGTTCCTTATTCCATAAAAACACAATAAATAAACTATATTCCTTATTTCATAAAAACAATTCCATTAACTAGGTTCTCATCGATGAAGACAATGTAAAAGATCTTAACGTGGGTTGGTTACGAGACCACATTGGCCTCGTCGGCCAGGAACCGGTGCTATTCTCAATGACCATTGCTGAGAACATCAGATACGGAAAAAAAGACGCAACGCAGGAAGACGTAGAAAAGGCCGCAAAAACGGCCAACATTCACAATTTCATAGAAGCACTACCATTGGTGAGTTTAGCAAATATTTCATAAATGATGGATTACAAATTTCATAAGCCTGGATTACAAATTTCTATAGTTGATGAGTCATTATATTTTAATTGTTGTCGTTTAAGAGAGAAAAAATAGACCACTATAAACGCCTATAATTTGAATAAACAATAGTTTCGTACACTTATTCAATCATCTGAAATACAAAGCTGATCAACAGTTTTTACAGAAGACAAAAGTTTAAACAGCAATTCAATGGCGAAAATATTTTTTATAGGGCAACCTTTTTTTTTATGACAGACTACACAAGTAAATAGAATTTTTTTTGTTTTAAGTATGTGTACAGTGAATATTTATAATTTAGTTATATTGGGTTAAGAAGTAAGGCAGTTCAAAAAATAAACAAATGTGGTATCATAAATAATACAGGTTTAGAGTGTAGGGTTTTTTTAATGCTGGTTTAGTATAGTTCGGTTGAATTATCCTCGCACTAGAACTACATGAGAGTTATTGGCGACAGGCATCGTAATTAAAAAAAGTCAAAGGTGACAGCTTTATTTACACACACATATTTACAAACTTAATCCCGAAGCGACGGTGCTCAAATGGTCTACCTTCGACATTGACGCACTCCTGCAACCTATCCTTGACACTCTCACACGCATTACAGCACAAATTCAAGTTGTCACGGAAAGTCCTTAACCCTTTCAGTCCCAAAAATTAACTATCTTACAGAAGCATCTGATATTCACAAAATAAGCTTATTTTAGGTCAAAAATAAGAGTTCCATAAGAAAAAAAATTCATTTTAATTTTTTATATGGGTTTTGAAATAATGCCAAAATATTTTAACTGTGGAAAACATCAAAATAAAAAAGTATATATTACCTAAAAACACTTCGAGTTATATATTTTAAGGTATCTGACCATATTATTAAAAAATATATATAATTATTTTAACCAAAATAGTTTAAATTGTGTTTTAAATATGTGGAACTTAAGTGAACTTTTCAAAAATCAGGTGAAACGTTTGTTAGCTATTTTCTAAATAAAAAAAAATAGTAGTTCTGACTTCGATTAAGATTAATGTAAAATATTGTCTAATAGAACAAAGTGTGAAGAATCGAATGATGTGTCTTTGTATGTCATAACGGGACATAAACATTTGAGAAAAAATATTGAAAGTGATGATTCCAAATGGCATCACTGGGACTAAAAGGGTTAAAAGTATCATCGATGAATTTCTTCAACCCACGTACTGTGGCGTGTTTTCTGGAACAAACATTATTCCTTACTGCTCCCCAGAAAAGGAAATCCATGGAAGTTAAGTCCGGGGAACGTGGTGGAAACTCAATGTTCCCTCGTCTTTCTATCCATATCCAATGAGTCGGGAAGGTCAGATCCAGGTATCGTCGGATCACCAAAGGATAGTGAGGTGGGGCACCGTACTGTTGAAAAAACTACACTATAATAAAATCATTAATTCAGGACAATTCAACACCATAGTTATGTAACGATACATGTTCTTTTTATTCTACAGAAATACAACACCATGATCGGGGAACGCGGCACCCAGCTGAGTGGTGGGCAGAAGCAGAGGATCGCCATCGCACGAGCCCTCGTCAAAAACCCCAAGATTCTTCTTCTGGACGAGGCCACCTCTGCCCTCGACACAGAGAGTGAAGCGGTGGTGCAAGCCGCACTAGACGAAGTACGAGAAAACATAATACGCTTGGTTTATATCTTAACCCTGGTTTATAAAGCCCTGATTTGTAAGAACATGAAATCGGTCACAGAGCTGTGCGTTCGAATTGCCCACTTTTCTATTGGTTCTAGTTGTCCGACCACTACGACATAAATAACGTTGATCTCTTCGTTCGTAAAACTTGAATCAGTTGTGGTTTTACTTGAGCGCCCGAAACGAGCGAAATGGCCGGTGTCCTCCAACAGATGGAAACCTAAAACCAGGGTCAGTATAAACACGAAGTCTGCTAAGCTGTAAGTCCGAATTGCCCGCTTTCTTTATTGACGTGCGTCGACAGTCCGAAGAAATCACGGCTTTATCACTGAAGGCTCACGTCAAAGTGGCAGAAAAGCGCCCTGCAGCTCGATATCTTTGTTAGGGTGGTTCGATAAAAATCGCGACTAGCAATGCAACCTCATCCTCATCTAGCGCATGAGCAGCATAGTGAGTGAAAGCTGCTGTTATAACTTCCGAATAGGTAACTATAGAGTCCCTAGAGAAGTTGGCGAGACTTTGTTATAGGAGTCGTAGATAGACAAAAATCAGACATTTCGCACGCTGTGAGATCTCAAATCAAACCGCGACTGATTAAAGAACACCGAGATCAACGCTATTTATGGCGGTCACATAACAACTAAGGCCAATAAGAAAAACGGACAAATCGGACTCGCAGCTTACCCAATTTTTGTGTTTTTACAATTGAAAAGCATCTTGGAAGAACGTGCTAAGTGACAAAAATGTGAAAACGAGATAATGAGCTTCAAAGTTTTCAGTTTGCAACTTTTCTTTCATTAACAAAATCATAGTTTTTTTCTGTATGATATTTTAGTTTGGTTCTTCAAAATGCTTGTTGTCTTTTGGCTTAGCCGTACGTTACGTAATAACACGTCATTTACGAAACGCGCGTGACGCCTCCTACACTTGGCATGTTCTTCCTCCGAAAATGCTTCAGATTTTTTCAGTCGTTTAGTGGTAGTGAACGTGCTAAGTGAAATTTTTTAGATAAATTTGATCCATACTAGTTTCATAATTTCTGTTCTAAAATTTCGATTTTCAAATTTTTTTTGTTTGGAAGATAGAATTTCCCAGGTTTTTTTTAATACTTTTTTTTATTTGTTTGCCTGTCCGTCCATTATTTTGTCCGTCCGTCCTTATACCTTTCGATTTCCGATCCAAACTGTGCTATTTAAAAGCTCTTTTTTTTTAGTTATAAAAATCAGATGAGGAAATTTTATAACTTTGGTCTACCTGGCTGTACGTCTGACTTCCTGTCCATCCGTCTTGCTTTCCCTCCCCTTACAACTTCTTTCCTTCTCGTCCGATCTTTATTTTTTTATTTCAAATGTATCACATCAGAGACCTATCTTCAACATTTTGTTTGTCCGTCTGTCAGTCCCTACTTTAAGGTTTTTCTGTGAGTACTTAAGTAAAAAGAAAGTAGGCCATATTGGTCCTTTGAGATCCTCTTGTTATAAGCTTGTTCTATGAACTTGTTATACGTTATATGAGCAGGTACTTAGTTCGAATATATTTTAAAGAATATCATTACAAGAAAAACAGAAGACAAGAAACACCTAATTATCAGCGAAATCGGGAAGCACCAGAAATGTATAACCAACACAAATATTTGTAAAAATAATAATGTAAGTAAATTATCAAAGGGTTAAAACTAACATTGAAATTTGGCTTTCAATTGCATGAGAATATGAGTTTCACCATAACTTATCAAATTTTCAACAATACTTTTGAAGCTTTTAAATAACTTTAATTAATATCTAAAAAGCTACTAAAATTGTTGAATTTAACCATCGATGAATTCATGATTCGATGGAGTCAACTAATTTGTCGTGAGTTCTGAAAATTTTAAAACTATGGACAATGACTTTTCAAGGACAATAGTAAAAAAGTTATTGTTATTTTATATTCTTACTACAACAGCTTTGTATGATCGTTCATAGAACTTTTTTTTACAATCGTGACACAAAACACTTTAAGTAATCTATAAATAAATATTAAAGAATTTATAAACATAAAGAAACGAAGTATAAAACGTTAGAGCAATTATTAAAAAAATATATTGGTTTTTACATAACAAAGCAAATACCTTGATTAAATTTGTTCTTACCGTAAAAGCTTCGATTCTAACTTTCTTTCAGAAACTCCTCTTCCCGCTAGCTTTTTTCCATTTTCATTATAAAGACATTGCAGAAATGCGTCCGATAGCTTTAAAATCAAACTTAAAATAGCTTTAAAACGATCATCGTACCCCTAATTTAATTTTTTTTAAACACACGAGGTGTTTTGCGTATGTTTGGTGCGATGTTATTTTAACGCGAAGCTCAATTCGATCTCCATAGGGCAGGTGGAACTTTGTTTTAATGATACCATCTGTTCTCTGCTAAGGTGAACTATGTTAATTAGATTTAAAAAACAGAAGACATTAAATTCAAACGATATTTTCTAAAATGTGAAACCTTTAACTCCGAATAATTCTAAAATAAAAATGCATTTCCTCCTGTTTTGCTAAATGCACTAAAAACCAGGTTATATGCAATATAAATTTTATTTAATTAGTTATATTTAATAAATAAAGTTAATTAGTAAATTTTAATTGCATTTGTTTTGCTATTAATGCAAGCGAAGGTCGAAATTTTCCGCAAACGATGTCACTTAGCACGTCCTTCTACTAAACGATCGTTGTGGAATCGGACGAATTCGGAGGAAGAAAATGCTAAGAGCCCTTAGCACGTTCTTCTATTGAAAAAGTGACGAAAATGCGTGCACCTACCAACTTCGTTTACGAAAAATGTACGAAATCGAATGTTTTCTGAAAAATTGAAAGCTGTTATGCTTAAAGGAGGTAATAACATAAACATAACACAAAAATCTCATTTTTTTTTCTTCAAAAATGTCACTTAGCATGTTTATCCACTCAGCTCTACAATTTAGAGCTTTAGTTTAACATCCGCTGGAGGACGCCTGACCCCAGACTTAGAATTTTGGAAGAAAATACAGTGTGCAAAAGTTTTGCTCATGAAATTAGGTTGTCGAAATAAAGAAAGATGAATGAAATTAAATTAACTAATATTCGCCTCATTGGAAAGCTATAACTATTTAAATAATTTGACTAAATATTTAATAGTTTCATTGCTTAGTTTTGTTTCATTTCCATATAAAAGTAAGGAAAGCTATGTGTTTGTGAAAAATATCTGTATATTTCGAATTTTGTGATTTTTTCACAATTATTTTTAGGCAAGTCAAGGTCGAACAACGGTAATAGTTGCACATCGATTATCAACAATCCGCACTGCTGACAGAATCGTCGTCTTGTCTGGAGGAAATGTCAAAGAAGTTGGAACACATGACGAGTTAATGGAAAAAGAAGGAATATACTTCAACTTGGTCAAAACACAGGTATTTTTTTACATAGTTGAAGAAGGCCATATTTACAATTCATGCGTAAAAAGCAGTATTACTGACAGAGTTTTGAAATAAGATAAATATGGTTTTTTTATCGATTTGAAGTTTACATCTTTAATACTATATTTAACCCTCTAATGCATGAATTTTTATTTTCATTCCCAAAAAATATGTATATGTATCTTTAATACTCACACATTATGGGAAAAATACTAAAAAAAATTAACTGCATTAGAATTTAAATAATTCCAATTTTTAAAAAAAATTCCATACGACAAAAACCAACTGCAAAATTCCAATTTTGATAATAATGACTAGAATTCGCGCTCCTTCTTAGCACTTGGCCGACGCAATGCCACATTTTTCACATTACAATTTTATTTACGTCTGAATAAAAAAAAATTATTTACGTCTGAATAAGGTTTTTTTTATTTCAGACTAAATCTCCTGAAAAGAAATCTAATGAAGAACTGGACGACTACTTCGTCCCTGAACTTGGTCGCAAAATGTCGACACTGAGTCAAACTTCTGCAGGATCTCAAACCAGACTATTAGAATCTTTGAAGAGTCAGTCCTATATCAATGCATCGGGAGATGATTTTGAAGTAAGTCAGTAGAACATTCATTTATCAATCCGATGGTATAAGGAAACCTTCGTTTTAACATCCACTTCACTTAGTTTCACTCATTTTACTATGTATAAAGATATTTTCTCGCCAACAAGTTTGGGGAGAAGTAAAAAGTCGCTGTACCAAAACTAAGATTTAACTCAAACATTTGATAATAATATTTTGAAAAAAAATGTAGCAATTTTACTTTTAGGTAAACGATGATGAATTGGATGAAAATGTATCTCAGTCCCAAGCTCGACTTTGGAAATTATCCTTAAGTGAATGGCCTTATGTCTTGGCTGGAGGCATTGCTGCCGTATTGATGGGGCTTCTGTTCATGATTCACCCAGTTTTGCTGGGAAGTGTTCTTGGTGTAAGTAACCTTTTATAGTAATTTGTTATCCAAATAAATGCTATGGAGGGGAGCTAGCAAGAAAGATTACTCAAAGAACTATCTTTATTAATGAAATAATAGAAAGTTAAGCTGCAGTGGGCAGAGCATCCCCCTGAGTGCTCTCTCTCTCTCTCTCTCTCTCTCTCTCACCATTCACCAAGTGATGAGAAAAAGGGAGGTTGTAAAGGTACACCGCTAGAGGGCTTGGGATGACGTTTCGTAAGTTTTAACACAATTTAACCTTAATTCTTAAAGTACGAAACTATATTTTGGTGTTTCTAAAGAAGATATTTCTTTAGTACGCGTATTTCATATTCATTACATTAGATCCACGAAAATACAAACCAATATACCAATCGAATTTTGCTTAGGGGAATTAAAAGCAGCATTAAATTATGTTTAAAATATCTTGTGCGTAATATTTTTTTGAAGCTGTACAATGTGCATGCTCTCAGCTGCAATTATTTACTGTGAGAGTCTAAAAAATTACAGATATTTTGCTTATTTTTCTTGCAATGTATTTTTGTGCGTTGTTCTAAGTTAAGCTACTTCAAAATACAACTAAATGTAAAATATTTTTACCATATTTCAATAGCGCTTTCTTTTTTTAGTAATATTCTTATAACATTAAACTTTGCCAGAAACCATGTTCTTTGAGGCTTTTTTTTTTTTCAAAAAGCTTTCATTACTTTCATATTCAAAGAACAAATAATATCAATAAAAATATTTATAAAAACAAGATAAATAATAATAATTTTTTTATGTATATTTATTTCATAAGTAAAATTTAAGAGGATTTTTTTCGTTAATCACTGTTCAGTGTTGACCCATTAACCCAAGTACAAATTGCAAATAAAATGGTTTATATCATATAAAGTTAGATGTAGAAAATTGTGTGTTCATAGAGGCAATGATTTAAATTTGTGTTAAGCTAATCCTCTTTATTATCCATTTGCACTTATTTATTCTTAATGAAAAAGATTGAACGATATTTTTTAAAATTTAAAAAGACTTTAAAAAATAAAAAAATAGGGATATTTTTTTGCTATTTCTGTACTTAGTGAAAATATTTTGCATTTTGAAACAATACTTACACATATTTATGATTTAAAATGTAGAGTATTCTATTCATGTGACTGAATACACTGTAAAAAAAACTCGTTAAAAAACAAAATATGCTTGCTATTTTCCTGCAGAATATTTCCGTTTTCTTACTACGTTTCTGTAAAATTATATCTCAGTCAGTCAAAATATACATTTTTTTGTCAACAGGCAAAATATGCAACCGCTGATACCGATTGCACCTGTTAAAAACAGATTTTTTTACTTCATTACGATAATATTAATTAGTATTATATATTATATTAATATGTAATGCATTGCTTTCTTGAAAAAATTCTGTCAACAGATTTAGCATTACAGATATTTTCTGGAAACTTTGTTACCAGTAATTTTCTGTAATACTACAACGGATTTTGTTTTACAGTGTATCACTCGTAATCATGCTTAATCATCCTAATTTTCTAGGTACTATCAGGTGACCCCAAAGAGCTTAAAAAAGAAACCCATGTCTATTGTCTTACATTTGTAGTAACTTCTGTAGTATCTGCCTTATTTGTTTTCTTACAGGTAAGACTATAATTCCTGAATTGAGCTTGAAATAAACTTAATTTTCAACTGAAATAATTAAAAATTAAAGGAAATCTAAATTTTAATTAAATATTTTTTAGGCATTTATGTTTACAGTTGCAGGAGAAAAAGTAACTTCAATGTTACGGAAAATGATTTTTTCCAACATTATAGCACAGGTAAAAAAAAACATTTCATATCTACTTTTTCAAACACTTTAACCTTCTAATGCATAGTGTTACCGTTCGGTAACAAGTTAAATAATCCACTTTATTCTATTAAAATAGACCTCCCTCTCGACAAATTTGTGTTTTTTTTATCTATTACATTCCATTTTGAAGTTTTAGTAAATAATAACCCTCATAATTGACAGTAGTAAAAGTGTATTCAAAATTAAAAAGTGAAGTTTCTAACTGTTGTGAATTTGCGTGTGCGGCAGTATTCAAAGAAATAATATTAGTACTAAATACAAATAAATTGCTTTGAAAAAAATATTATAGTTCAAGAGGGTTATTTTAAACTATATTTAGTGGTTTTCTAACCATTCTTTTCAAAATTGGTAGTTTGTAGTTGGTTTTTACATGTGTTACCGTTTGGTAACATCATGCATTAAGCACAACTTTTGTTTGCTAATGTGCGTGTATCTCTTTAACGGATTCCCAAGAGTTCAGTATTTAAAATGTTTGGTACTACTTGGTTTTAAGAGTAAAAATAACTGTTTTATGTCGTATCATTCAGCCATTTTAAAAAATTATGTTTAAAAATGATTTTTTGTATATTTTTATTCATAAATACCTGCTATTTGTACTAAACCTGCTATTGCCTTCTATTTGAACATTAATTTTGTTTCAAAAGTAACTACTATTCATAATTATTTTAATAACTAATTTTTCCTGTTTAACAAAATCTAAATGTACCAAATATTAATACTCTTTTTTGTTTGTTATATACACGTTTTCATTAAAGATTTTATACCTAAAACTATGTGTCTGTGTGCCTCTGCAACTTCTTATAGAATAATAAAATTATCAATAAGCTTTATTTTTAAGTATAATTTATTAGAAATAAAAAAAAAAAGTTCATTAGCTTAAGTAAAAAAGGTAATAATTTGAATAAAAATAAATATTAGTAACCCGAACTTTAAGCATCTATTCAGCGCTTAATGCATGGTGTTACCGTTTGGTAACAAATTTAAAAAATGAAATTATTTAAATTCAGGTGCATTTAATTTTTCCCCCGTATTTTTCCCGTAATGTATGAGCATTATAGATACAAATATATTTTTTTGGGACGAAACAAAAAATTCATGCATTAGAGGGTTAAAATATTTTTATCTACTACAATTTAAAAGCAAATCCTATATCGGTTACCCATAAACCAATATCCACTATCGAATTTTTGATCCAATATATTTATTTTAAAACATAGTTATTCATTCAATTCAACTAATGAATCAATTCAATTTGAAAAATTAAAAACTGTAATTATTATTAAATAAAAGTATTTAAATTTAACCTTCTAATGACCCATTTGTGAACATCATTAGCATTGTCCTTAGATAATAAAAATTGTACCATGACCTGGCGACTCTCATCATCAACGCTTTTGGCCCTATATAAAAATAGCTTTACATGGACGCGTTATCAACATCGATAATAAAATTTTTCTATTAAATTTTTTAATGCATTTTTAATGTTTCGATTTAAATTTTTAAAAGTTAAGATTTGTTTAGCTTTTTGTTTAACTTATTTACCTTGCAAAAATATGTATTTTATTTACCTAATATTTCAATTATATTTAGATAAACTTTAGCATAATACTTATTTTAAAATGGCAAATTTTCTTGCGAATCGTCTTTAATGAGTTAAAAGCAAACTTTAAACTATTTAATTATTTTTGAATGTTGAATTTTGGTGATTCAATATTTTTTTAACTGCTTAAAAACTTTTTTATTCTACATACAACAAATGAAATAATACTAAAAAAAACACTCTGCTCACACTACTTCGTCAGGAGGGCAGAGTGTGAGCAGAGGGTTTGTTTCTGTTTGTGGTAAATCATAAGATTACTAAGTATCACCACAACTGTCCCCAACACCCAGCAATGAAAGAACAAAAGGGGAGCTTGAAAGAATATCCAACGAACCAAGAAAATTAAACAAAAATCAAAATAAGCCATAAGCTCAATCTAAACACCTGAAACAAAAGTGAAAGTAGAAGTATATATTCAGATCAAATTACGTTGACAGTTAACGAATTTATAGAATATCTATGATTACTAGACAAGACGCCTTAAAAGTATCCACTGCATTTGAATATTTTGATGGAAAACAGTTTTGAATCTTTGAAACGTGAAAAGCAACTTTAAGATCGGTATGTATGATTATTGCATATGCAGAGGTGCCGTCTCGGGGGAGAGATGAATACAGAGAACTAGAATTTGTTACAGTTGTATCTTAGACAAAATAAACCGGTTACATTTTCAACCCCCCCCCCCCCTCAAATTTCAAACATGCAGCCTGTGTCGTTGCCCCCCCCCCCCCCCCCCCCCGTTCTGTCCCTGGAAAATGCTATTTTCTATCAGAGATGATTTCTGTTTTTCATTTGTTGTACTGCTACATATTTCATATCTTTTTTGCAGCTTTAGCGCAATCATTGAATTATGTTTTTCAGATTTTTGGACTCGTTTTATTTTCGTTCTTTTTTTTTTTTTTCGTCTGTGTTTGTTCTACATTTTTAATATTTTTAAAATTTTGCCTTATGAAATACAATATAACATGTTTTCTGAACCATAGCACTTCTACTCCTCATGTTGAAAACTCAATTCTTTTTAAAAATTAACTATCATTTCTAGGATATCGAGTTCTTTGACCGTCCTAAAAACAGCGTTGGATGCCTTTGTACGCGATTGACTTCTGATGCAGCTAGTGTACAAGGAGTAAGTTGTTTTGTTGCTTATAAACAAAATAAGTATTCTATAAACCAACAATTTTTATGTTATGAAAAGTTTTTATAAAATCCTATTTGACTCATTAATCATCGTAGTGATCAATATTTTTAACTGATTTTATAAAAACTTTAAGTCTATTTATAGCAGTCCAGTTATAATCCAATTAAAATACAGTATTTTTATATTCGTCCATTAGTAGCAGATAATGTTTTGAAATAATTCATATCCATTAATTCTTATTTTGTGTAAAATAAAGATAAAACAAATATTGTTTTTTCTTTCACATAAACAATGATTATTTCTTCCAACAGAACACTAGTATAATAGCTAATATAACTTGTTTTGGTATTTGTTTGAATACTCCAATGTGAAGATGTGCTAATTTCTTTTCGTTTACTATAAACTGAAGCTATTTTTATTGCTCAGGCCACAGGATACATGATATCCACGCTTTTTCAAGCTACCACCACCCTTGTAGCTACTATCGGTTTGGCATTCTATTTTCAATACAAGATTGGTCTGGTCGTTTTGGCCTTCTTACCTTGTATCTGGCTTGGGATCTACTTCGGAAATCGCAAGAAGGAGGAACAGGAGACCAGTGACAATTTGCGAATTGAAGAAGCATCGAAAGTAAGTTGATAGAACTTGTTGAAAAGATATTCACAGACATTGACTACGACTCCATAGAGACGGCTGCTCGTATGACCATGTACACTGCAACATAAAATCAGTTAATTTTGCAAAATGCACTAGGAAAAAAACGTAACATTTACTGAGACAATATGTTTATTTTATACGAATATTTCGCACTTCTAACGTAAAATCTGTTTTTAATAGACAGATTTTATTCTAAAAAGAGAAATTTTACTTCCCCCGGAGTTACCCTGACATAGCGTCGAAGTATCCCAAAATAAATAGACCATCTAGGTTTGCCAGTGCACTGAATCGGAGGGACTGGGTTTCAACGATTGCGGGTGGCCTCATGCGCCGAGACGCGACGAGTCTGAAGGCAAAACAATTCGAGTCACCCAAGAGGATAGTGGGAAACTAACCACAATATTAACGAGGCTTAAAGTTCTTACCCCGGATTCGAACCATAGAAGTTAAAATATTCAGTTCAACACTCTCCTAACTAAACTAAGTCTTCAATCAAAAATTCCACAAACAGTTAAATGCCTCTTCGATTGCAGCATTATTTTAAAAAATAGCATAATTTTTCTGTAAATATGTGGGTTTTTTCAGTAAAATTAACAGATTTCTTTACAATGTATAAGGGGGGGGGCGAAAGTATTATTTCCCACACTCACGCCCCCTTCTCTTTTTTTATCAAATTCAAGTTTTAAAAAAGTACGAAAAATTTAAAAGAAAAAACATGGAAAAGCCGCGGTCTCCCCTACTATAATTAAATCTCTATAAAAGATTGCACAAATGAACCAAACTTTGCACAGTAAAAACTGAAGGTGACACTCGGAACCTCAGGGGTGGATGTAGGTGTCCCGTCAGCGGGACTCCTATGAATGCTAGAGCGGCATCCAGTGATTCACAAGCCCAAGATTCATCGACTCAATGTGATCCAAAGCCTTGAGGCGCCAAATGATACTGCCTTTTCGACCAGGAGTGAAAAATGTTCCCATTTGTCACCTTCAGTTTTAACAGTAGCAAGTTTCATGCATTTTTTGTGAAATTTTATTGACAACAAAATTTATTTATTTGGATCAATTGTTACTTAACAATCTAAATACATTTTAAATTTAATTTAGTTAGTTATTTAATTATTATTTGCACAAGAAAATTACACATTATTTGCATATTGTTTAACTATTATTTGCACAATTAACTATTTGAAATTTGCAAACAAGGTTGCAATTGAAGCCATTGAAAGCATCCGTACCGTGGCCTCTCTCCATCAAGAAGAAACCATTTTCCACAAATTTCGAAACCATCTCCTAGGACCATATGAGTATTTATTTCTTTTCCTATATTATTGTATTTTCGTTTGAATATTTATTTTGTCTAGCTTTGAAAATTGCATTTAAAGTTAAATAAACAGAATATGAATTAAAAATTTTTAGATGGATGTAAAGCATAATTAAGGTATGAGCTAAAAATTTCTAAAAGTAAAATTAAACTTTTAGAAATTAAAAATTTTTAAAAAGTTTTATTGGTAATTGTTAAAGATAAAATTCCTTTAGAAAATATAAATGTTACAGGTTGTACCGTATTAAGTGTAATGTTCTTCCATAAAACTGGTAGAAGAGATAAAACCGGAGAGTGAGAGAGATAGCATATCTAAAAACTGACCTACCTGAAATGCTTGCTTTCCCGACGTTGCTAGCTCTCGTACTACTAGGGAAAACGTAAAGATGTTGTAATATGTACATTAAGGGTACCTTTTTGTAATTTTTGTTTTGTATTAATTCATATTCTAAAACGAAGTTAAAATTTTATTGAATAGAATTACGAATTTTCTTCCTGTTGGCTTGTGTTTCGAGTCAGCTGGAATTTCTATCACCATAAAATGACGAACATCTACACAGTTCTCAGATTTTCTTTTATTCGTCCTGAAAGTGTGTTCTAAAAAAAGATATAATGATTCAATCACTGAAAGGTAAAAAGACTTAGAAATTTTAATTCATTAAGTCATCAATGATCAATGTTAACAATTGAAAAATTCATTTTTTTTTAAATAAACTCTAAAATCGACCCGATATGCCTAGTTTTCTAAAAAAAATCCTTTTTTTAAGCGTTAAAATACTTAGATAATGCAGTGCTTATGGATGTTATAATGCGTATATGTTATAGGGGAGAAAAGGTAATTGCGCCCACTTAAGGAAAAGTGAATGCCACAAGCATAATACGACACTTACATTATGTTTTTTTAATTGATATTTATAAATAAACAAATATAAAACAAAATGCCATATCGTTAAACATGAAAACAATAACACTTGTGCTGAAAAATTGAAAACAAGAAAATATTACATTGAACGCCATTAACCGAACAGGTTGGGTAATGCCACTCACTGCGACGGGCTCATTATTCAAATCCTTTATACAACATATTTCGCAACTGATTAAAGTAATTTTACAATTTGCAATACTTAGAAACATAGTTTTTTGCTTTATCCACCTCCACAGCAATCTTAGTGGCTCTGGAGTCTTGAAGAGCCTGTTATTGGTGATGTTTCAGAAAATGACACTCCAGCTGAAGAAGAGAACCGTTATTCCAGTTAGGATAAGATAATTTTTAATGGAAAAGATATCAGGTTTATTCAACTTGTGTATGAAAATATTTATTTACAGTTTTGATTAGTTATAATTCGACTCTTCCAACAGTTGAGGGTAATGCCACCCATCCGAGCGTCATTACCCGATCGCGCCATATTTCATTTCTTGCGTTATAATTAGGCACGCAATGTATTTAATGAAATAAACTTAGTTACATTAGATAGCAAGATTATTATGCTTCGTAACTATACAATGATCATACTGTTACTAGTAATCAAAGTTGACGTACCTCAAAGTTAGCTGCATGCGTTTTTTAGATGAAAATACGCTATAGTTTGTTCATGGACGAACGGCTATGTATTTTTGCTTTTCCAGCCACCGTAATCACACTGAGCATTGCACGTGCATTCGGCTAGCTGGCAGTACAGTTCAATTAACTAAAGGATTGCCCAGTTTGTCACATCTTAGCAGAGCGCGATTACCCTCTGAGTGCTATTACCCGTCTCTCCCCTATAATACTTATGTATATTACTCTTTTACTCTCTATTATTAGAAATAAGTACAATAACACAATATTTTTGTGTGTTATAATACTTATTTTTAATATTAGAGAGTAAAAGAGTAACTTCCAACAATTTTTTTTTCAGGAAATCAAAAAAGCAATCCCATGTTAGAGGCATCGAATACGGCTTAGCACAAGGTTTCTTTACAGGAATTTCAGTTGCAGTAATCATGTTTTACGGAAGTCGTCTCGTTGCCAATAAGGAACTATCGTATGCGGATCTCTTGAAGTAAACAACTTAAAATCATAAGAAACAAAATTATTATTAATTTAATGTACAATTTAAGTTTAAGTACGTGATCAAGAAAACAAATTTAACTATGGGTTTCCGAAAAAGGATAGGAGTAAGGGAGGAGAAAAGTCATCGGACCGTTAAATAGGAGTTTGCTAATTTGTTGTTTTTATTTCATCTAAAGAATGAACTTTAATTTACAAAATTAAAGGATTAAATTCGATTTTTTAAGTTCCACCCACCCTCTATTTCTTGCTCCCTTGATATTTCTGGGTTATTCCAATTATGTTAAAACTAACTTAAATCCACCAATTCAACGAAAATTGCTGAAGTGTCCGGTAGGTAACGAGTGAATAATATCGAAATAGGAACTTTTATTACCTTTTCTTGAAAATTATCCGATCTTTAAAAGATTTAAACAGAGTAAGAACATTTTTTCATTTAATTGGAAAAATATAAAAATAAATAATATTCCCAAATTATCTTAATGTTTTTAATAGCAACTTCAATAATATTAAAAAAAATATATGAAAACTTGAAGAAATACATTTAAAGGAAAAATACAAAATAAAAAAACTCACCTATTTGCTGGTTCTTTTTGTAGTTGTTTCACAGAATGGAAGGATCATGTTATAATTTTAAAATTTTTAACAATATTTTAATGCTTTTATATTTTTCATCTGCATATATTTTGTATTCTACTATTATTGTTGTAGTACATATATAAAGGCATTTCTGATGTTCCTTTAGACTTGTCCGTTGTTGTGGCTAATCATCTTTGGTCTGTCGAAGTGAGACCAAGTCCAAAAGATCGTTGACCCAAAGAAAGTCTATTGCGAGTAAAAGGAATAAGAATAACACATCATCTCTGGATATAGTCCGACGCAGTCTAAAATATGCTCGGGGGTGGCCTGGTGAACTTGGCATTTAGAGCAGGTTGCAACGGTCTTCTTGCCCTCTGAGAACGAAGGACATTTTAGGTGGTCATTTGCCAATCTGGCGACCTCAGTGCAGGTGGCTCTGTCACAATTGAGAACCAGTGAAGAGTCCGGCTCCTTGCCCGCATACCAGCAATGACTGGGAGGGATTCTCCACTAATTCGAAGTTTCGCAGTTGACAATGGATTGGTGTTCTAAGAAGGTAAGGGTTGAAGAGGAGGGATTGGAGTGACTACAACCATCCTTGGCAAAACTATCCGCCTGCTCATTTCCATATTGTCAACAAATATGATGGGTCTCTGAAATAAGCTTCAATTTGTGAAGAATTTCTCCAACCGCAGTTCAAATATAGAGGTGTTGAAAGCAGCTGCGACTGTCTGAAAAAATCCAAAGGTCCTCATAGTCCACTTCGTGAAGGATAACCTACAGGCCCTTATCAATAGCAATAACCTCACTCTTGAAGACATATGACGAGTCTGGACTGCGATGGCTCATTCGAAAATTGTCTCTGGGTTTTCAATGTATATGCCACTTCCAGTGCAGCTATACAGTTAACTTCCATCTGTGTAGATTTTAATGGATTTATTGAGGACCGTATTAATGATCTCCAGGGCCAGCTACCTAAGATAAGCAGGAATCAATTCCTTCTTGTTTACGGTTATAGCAAGGTCGAAGTGAAAGTGAACCCTTGGGAGTCCTTCTGAGGGATCCAAGTAAAATTTTAGAGAGTTCAATATCATGGGGGCATATCATCAATGGGGTTCAATATCATGAAAAGGCAACCGCAGCTGGTTGGCAAGACTGAAATTATTTGGAGGTTTTTTTAGCCTTTGATTGTTGCTCCAGTTATTAAAGTAAAGAGAGGTTTTATTGTGTTGGCCATAGCTGGATAGCTTCTTAAAGTATTTAGTACGACTAGCCTTTCTTCTAGTTTCAAGTGGTTTCAGGTTAGCCTCAAAGAGAATGATTCTCGCCGCACTGAGTTGAACTTTCTCCAATTAAGCCAAGAGACTTGTCTGTAATTCCCAACACAAAAAAATCTAATTGAATGAGGAATAGTGGGATTGAGATCATTATCAAAAAGCAAGTTAGTTATTATGTATTAAAATAGACCATGACAAGTGTTTTTTTTTACTTGTCTGTAATTCCCAAAACAAAAAACACTTGTCATGGTTTATTTTAATACAAATTAACTAATCTTGCTTTTTGATAATGATCTATATCGCGCTATTCCTCATTCAATTAGTTTTATAACTAATATATTAATATGTTTATAACTAATGTTTTATAACTACATTTAGTTTTGTAACTACGAACAGCATCCATAGCGCTATATAATGGTTTCGTAATTCCTATTTTTTTGGAATTAATAATTTAATATGGTTATTGTAATATGGTTAAAAATAAAATTAACAATGATTAAAATTCTATTACTACTCTTTAGAATTACCGAAAGTGTTATGATGAGTTCTTTAGTAATTCGTCTAGCAGTAGCATTTGCGCCTGAATACCAGAAAGCCAAAGTTGCTGCTGGAAGAATATTTCAACTTCTAGATAAGAAACCCAAAATCGATGCATTTTCTAAATCGGGTAAAGGATTGGTGAGTACATGAATAATTTTAAGTTTGCGAGACAATTTAAGAAGCTACTCTCTTTAAAATGTATTTCTTATGGGTCTGGGACATAATCCCGACAGCCGAAATCCCGACAAGCCAAAATCCCGAAAGCCGAAATACCGACAAGCCAAAATCCCGAATGGGTCAAAATCCCGAATGGGTCGAAATCCCGACTAGGTCGAAATCCCGAATGGGTCGAAATCCCGAAAATAGATTTTTTTGTCCATTTCTCGATTTTTTAAAAAAAAAACAACTTTAGATTGTTTATTTTAAATGAAATAATAATAAACTGTTTGTTGTAAAAAAACAACAACAAATACTATCGACTGTCTTATATTTATTGAAATTGTGCCATTATAAAAAATGCTTCTTATTATTTCTTTGTTTTATGGAGTTTTTAATTATGGCTTCGTATAGTAATGTACGGTCTGCTGTTTATTTTATTTTATAGTACATGAATTATTCGTTTCTTTTTGCTACTTGGGTCAATTTTGTCTATAAAAATAAATGTTGTCGATCTTATTTCTGCTTCAATTATCAATCTGTTATGAATATTTAAACTCTATCTCTTTTAAGTTTTCGTAAGTCTTTTAGTTTGGCGCCGTTATCGCTGTACTTGGCTGGATTAGGGGTGTGGTCGTAAATCAAACAGTAGGGGGTGGGTGCAGTAATAAATGGCTAAAAATTTGGGGGTTTTCGGAGGGAGAAGGGAGGAGAAAGTTTTCAAAAATTGAGTATAAACGTACATTTTTTATAAAAAGATTATTCCTCAAAGCGAAGGGCAGAAAAAAAAAGAGGATGGGAGATGATGCATGGTTTGAAATTTACCTACTTATTTTGTATTTCTAGTAATGAATACTTAAAGGGATAAAATGTAAGATTATTGATTTTATGAAACTAAATTTACACAATTTAATATGCTATTTAATATATATAACAGTATTAAAAAATCAAAACTGATTGTAGCCATTTTTGTATGTATTGATTGCTGCAATCGATATTATTAGGTTATACCGGGACTAGGGTTCCATTTTTTCTTATTTTTGATTGTATATATTTTTTTACTTTTATTTGTTTTGAAGAAAATACGATTTTATTGCCTTCCTCGTATGGTTATCTACTGCTTCTTTTGTTATGGTTGTATATACACTCTTAAAACAAGTGTGAATCCACCTCAGTAGGAGAAAATGCATTTTCGACACTGGAACGAAAGGAATATTAAGCTCAGACTGAGCTAAAATCACTCGTTTGGAGTGATCCTGTTGGAGGTTTAACACACAAAGGGTCCACTCCAGTAGGAGAAGTGCATTTTCTAGACTGGAGGAGTGAAAATTAACTCAGACAGAGTTAAAATCGCTCGTTCGTTTTAAGAGCGTACCTCTACTATCTTTGCTAGGTACTTTTTAAAAAAGTAAATGCACTATTTAGCAGCGAAGGGGGTAAAACGAGCAGGCTGAGCTGGAAAACGTGCCCCGTATATGGGGTACATTTTCCCAAAATGCCGAAAATGGATATGGCAAATATTTCAACTTTTTTAGGAAACATTTAACGTACTTTAAAACATTTTTATGTACATTTTATTGTAAACTAAAATGACCCAAAAGATTATACCCAGAATCTAAGTAAATTGTAAAAAAAAAGAACCAATCTTTTTTCTAAGGCAGCCAATTTACTCCTAAGTTTCGGGTGCAACATGACATTAATGTTTTACAGTGCATATATTCACGATTTATTTAGATTATTTAAGTTCCGGGATGCTTTTGCGTTACTAAATTCATTCTTCAAAGTTATTGGCGAACGTAAATCGCTTCTTAATGGTACGAATTCTGTTAGCTTTCTTTTTATTGGGGCTGGTGAGCCCAGTCGGTTAGGCACTCGCCTAGCATGCGAAATGTCCCAGGTTCGGGTCCAGGCATCGCCAACGAATAATACCCCGTTTAAGGGAGTGCACGTTAAACATCCTTCAAAGTCCTAACGCTGCGTACGATGCCGCCCTTAACGTTTGCGTTGGGTGCCTATTCAGGTGTCGGCTCTTCGCTTGACTGTGGTTTTAAAATACGACACCTGTCGCTAATAGTCCTCGTGTAGCTCTAGTACGACGATAATTCAAACCTAACCTAACATTTCTTTTTATTACTGTGTAGAGAATTTTTAATCGGAAACAAAACTTTTTACATTCAGAACTTAATTTTACCCTTTCAGTCTCAATGAGCAATTTGGCATCATAATTTCAGAAATTTTTTCTGGTCGTCTATGGCCATTTACGATATAAAAAGTACATCATTCAATTCTTCAAACATTTTTCAATAAGAAAATATTTTTTATGAACCCCAATAGATGTCCGTCGTATTATTTTTTTTTAAATTAAGATCAGAAAAATGATGATGTCAAATGGCATTATTATGACTGAAATGGCTAAGGATATATATTTAAAAATACAGTCGAACCAAGCTTAATGAACATTTTTAGTGGTCTCTTCTGAACTCCGATTTAACTAATGTTATTTTATATGGATATAGTGAACCGCTTAGAAAATGCGAGTGTGCTTATAGTGAATTCAAATTTTCCTTTCTTGTTATTTTTTTCTATGTATCTCTATATTTTAATTTATATAAGTAGCGAGCGAGAAGACAATCTTTCACGACTGGTCAAATTTCACTAAAACTAGATATTTTCCATAGTAAACAAGAAGCATGCTTATCCTCAATCCCTCGAAAAGTTTCAAGAACAACCCTTTCTTTTCAAACCATTCATTCCTACCCCTCGTCCTCCTCACCTCACACACAATTCCGGATTTCTAAGGGGCGTGTCAAGACTAACAGCTGTACTTTTGTGTAACCTACCCTACCCTTTCTGGAATACAATGAAGTCATTCATCTCCCTGACCCCATCTGTACCTATTCCATATTTTTTACTACTACCTCTTGAAAACTGGACCTAAGTGGTACTGTCCGATGTCATTTAACCTGTCTTTTTTCACTCATTTCTTATGAAAGATTTTAAACACATTTTGAGAGAAAACAGTTTTGGAAAAATAATGGACTTCTGCAAAGAAAAAAGCCTTCAGAATGAAGATGGAGCCGGAATTCGGCTATTATTTTGGAATAATTTCGAAAATTAATCAATTTAATTGTAATTTTTAAAAAAATATTTATTATATATGAATTCGATTTATTTATTCAATATGTTCAAGATGTGCAAAGCAATTATTATAATTTTCTAGAAGCCTTATATCGTACAAAAAAATTCAGCGAAATTGGCTATAGTGAGCCAAGTGTTGGTTCCATTGAGGGTTCACATAGCGGGGTTCGACTGTAATTGCATTTTTGGAATACTATAAAGGTTGAAGCACGTTTTATACAAGGCATTGTTGGACTTCTTGCCTCGTGAAATTTAGGTAAACCTGATGGCCGTCGCCATTTTTCGACTTTAATAGTGCATTGACTTTTAGAGATTCAAGTTATTTTTAAGATAAATACAAATTTAATTAGAACGAGAAACCGCGTTTATTGTACGCGCGGTTTTGATCCAGGAACCTCTTGGGAATGAGTCCAATACTGAACCGTCTGCGACATAGTAAATATTCGGTCGCGATTGCTAGTATCGGGTACTTGTGCTTAACGATGATCTCAATCACGCGACTCCAATTTAGCAGTTTCTCTCTGATAAAATAACAGTTTCTCCCTGTAAAAATTACAGTTTTCCTGTAAAAAAAATTACACCCGGTAAAAAAAATCCTGTTTTGAACTGTAAAAAAAACAGTTAATAACTGGCGCTAAAGTTGACAGTAACTGTAAAAACAACAGCTTTTTTTTACAGTGCAATCTCCCCTACTTGGTAATAGATAAAAAAAAATATCCAAAAAGGGTTATTTCAGAACTTGCTATTACGCTATCTCATAAGTAAAACTTTAAAAAATTTCTTTATTAATTGAATAAAATTGTTTAGTGATTTATCATTTCTTGATAACAAGCAACTATGTGTTTTTTTGCTAATAATTAGTAGTAATAATTATTTTCCTTAGCTATATGATTTAATTTTTATATTTTTTGATGGGATATTAATTAATTTGAATTAAATTTCAATTAGTTGATCCTTCTGATTAGACTTACATGATTCACTTCAGGATTTCCCTAAAATTATTCTCCAGAGTAAGATTGAAACTTCTTGAGAACTAAGTCTGCTAATTATGTATTAATATTTTTTTGAGATGTAATTTCTTTCATTCTTTCACTTCCCGAAATAAATTTCTCTCAGTTAAAATTATTAATTGATTTGAAAAAAAACACGTGCAAAGAAATTTCTAACTCGTAGGTGTTTTTTGTAATAAAACTAAAAACTAGGTAAGCCTCTTACCCCATTCAGGAAGTTTTAAAAATTAACAAAAATAATTATTACTTTTCACAAATTAATACAAGGTAACATTTAATAACAAATTAACAACTAGTATTAAAGGTAAATAATAATAATTTTTAAATCCAAATTTTTATGCCCCTTTTTTTAAAACAGTGAAATAAGACAATTCCCGTTCAATGACAGTTATTAAGATATAACTTCTTTATATATAAATATATATATAAAAATCTAACTTTGCTGGACTACTATAGTTGACCAACATCAGGGGCAAATAAAAAGTAGCAAAACAGGCGGAAAAACCAGTTTAAGTTACTCTCTTCTAGGGTTGCTATAAATATTTCCGTGCATAGATAAGGGTACCCTACTCTTTAAAATAGCAGACTTTCATCTAAACGTACAAAACCCTCAACATTCATCTCATTCTGTGAATTAGTTTCACCCCCAAAGCTATATCTACTATACTATTGACAGACACACCTCTCATTGTTGACAAGTAAACGACATTCATTGTAAAAATTTCAAACGTGTCTGAAGGCGACACTAATGCAATTGCAATGTTTTTTGTTTTATTTCCATTTCTTGCTTATTTAATCCTAAGTAAAACGTGATTTTGACGATACAAAAGAAACTAATTAACCACACATGTCTTAGTAAATATTTGAACTCAGCGTAAAAAACACAATTAACTTACTACATTACCTATTATAAGAAAAATTATATCCATCTAGACTACATCACATAATTTATATGTTATAATTATGAAACGGAAACACTAAAAAAATAACATATAAAATAGACTATTAAATATACTCCGATTAATTATCTATGGGATTTCCGTAGAAATATGCTTTTAGATTAAAACACACCTTTTTTTTTAACCAAAAGTATTTTATGTTTACATAGCAATAAAAGAAAAGTCACTCTTCCCAAATGTAAAAATATTAAAGCAAAAATGAACAATTAAATTGCCCGTAATCAAGCATAACTTCTTCAATTTAAGGATTTGTCGGGATTATGACCCATTCGGGATTTCGTCCTTGTCGGGATTTCGACCCATTCGGGATTTCGTCCCTGTCGGGATTATGGCCTTTCGGGATTTTGGCTTTCGGGATTCTGGCTTGTCGGGATTTCGGCTGTCGGGATTGTGTCCGGAACCCATTTCTTATATAAAAGGCATAAATATTCTTAACCTGCATAACGCAAGTGACGAAAGCAATAATCTAAGCATCCGATCGACTCAAATACTTGGTGATTTCTTCATCACAGATCGAGTGGGGTTGTCGACGATGAAGATACTTTTTCCAACCTCAACTCAAATAGCAGGCTGCAAATGACATCAAAATACCAGAAAGTTTTTAATTTTGCGTTGAAGATATGGATGAGTTGAGCTTCAGATTGGAGAAATTTTGCTCGTGTGATATGCTCTTTAATACGAAATATATTATTCTTATGAATTTTAATACTGATATTAATGCCAAAAGTTTTGCACGCCTATAAACAAAAGCTGTCTGTCACTTGGATAGAGAAATACAACCCGACGCTTTCGAATCAAACATTTTATATTCACACTATTATTTGCATTTTCTGTTTAACGGAAATTTAGATTCAGATTTTCAACTTGTATTTGTTTGTTTTTTAAATTTTAGGAATACGTAAATGGTCATATACAGTTTAAGAAAGTCGACTTCACTTATTCGAGCAGACCTAGTGTGAAAATTTTGAATGGATTGAATTTGAATATCGAACCTGGAAAAACAGTTGCACTGGTTGGAAGCAGTGGATGTGGAAAAAGTACTTGTGCGCAACTTATAGAAAGATTTTATGAGCCCCAGTCGGGAACTGTGGTGAGTAGAAGATTTGTATAGTTAAAAAAAATAACATAGAGCAAAATGCTTTAATATAATTGTTGATGAATACTAAATATGCAATTAAAATTATACTATGCTTAATTATTATGCTCAAATTATACTATTTTTTTAAATGAGACTTTAAAACACACCCTTGGTCAACATTATACAGCATTATGGCATTTAAAATTAAGTAACGTTTTGTTAGGAATATCCTAATAATGTATTTTCGATGATCTTTGCAAAAAGGTTATTTCTTGAAATCTAAGTTTAAACTGTAACTGTTGAATCGGAAGTTGGGTTGGGATCCGGTTGACATAATGTATGATAACATAATATTACGATACGATAGCGCCTCTTTCGAAGGTCAGATGCACCAGGTATCTATGACTGGTGCTTTATGAAGTATAACTTGACAGTTTTGAGCAAGTTATCTTTATTTAACTTAAATGTACTAAAGGTAAAGAATCTGATTGCAGAAAAACTGGGCTAGATACTAAATTCAAAAAATATTTTTAAATTTTGTAAAAAAAAAACTTTTTCGAAATTATCAAATTCATCTTTTCAAAATTGCCTTCATTTGTGCACATAATCAGGATTTTCAAAGAGCTGCCTTTCTTTTCTATGGAAAATCTACGGAAAGAAGAAAATATTTGATTAGCGAATGACAAAAGTGTTTTTCGAACAGGTTATCTCTTTCCTCGGTTTTCCACTGTGTTGCAGTACCAAAAGATAAATTTGGTCCATCGAATAATGGGTCACATATATTTAAAAAACTGGTCTTTTTTGAGTAAAAACTGGTTAAGAGGCCAAATTGCTCTATTACGTGTTTTTTACCTTCCTTCAAGTCTGGTAAACGCCTGTTTTCAGACTAGAATGTCTTAATCTTTTAGCTATTGGACGACATAGACGTTGGCGAAATGAACGTATCCAACCTCCGGTCGCACGTCGGCTTGGTGTCTCAGGAGCCCATGCTTTTCAGCTACAGCATCGCCGAGAATATCGCCTACGGGGATAATTCACGCCAAGTTGGCTTGCACGAGATCATAGATGCTGCACGGAAGGCCAATATACACAACTTCATCAGTGAGCTGCCGTTGGTGAGTGTTCATCATCATGGACCTGAGAGATATAGACTTTGCAACTAAGAATTAAAAGGAATTTAATTCTTTAATTTTGTTTTAAAAAAGTTAATGTTTTAGATTAAAAAGAAAAAAATTATCCCAAATTACTCTGGTTCGCGGTCGCTCGCTAGTTACCAGAAACTGCTTGGTCATGGGTAGTCCCTTTCGGATCACATTACTTGATCGTCTTTCTCTAAAATTCGTATGCCAAGACTGGCGTTAATCCCTTATTTTTATCTCCTGTAAAAATGGCGTAGGAGTAATGAGGTTTCAAATGATAAATAATGGTAATGAGGTTTCAAATGATAAATGAATCGACATATATTTCATACACATACCTTTATACACATTTCAGTGTTATAAAAATATGCGCTTTTCGTTTTTTTTTTTTAAACATCATGCAAAGGGTTTACTAACTTTTGAACCCAGAAAATATCCCATTTCATACTCCTATAGTTTCTTCAGAAATCTATAAAGAAATGATAGGATGCGTTGCGTGTCATGTTGTTTTAATTTATCATATCTTAAATATATGGGTAGTTTCACATGTTCGGCCACCGTACAGAAACTGGCATGCATGATATAAAAAGTTCACATAATTTAGAAAAATATTGTAGAATGCCTATTATTTTATTGTTCCAGTATTCTTTTTCACATACGCACATTTCCTAGGACGAGGTAAAAATTGCGTAATGTTAATAGTGTTGAAAAATCCAATTCAATTTCGGTGACCAAGACGCTAAATTATCTTTAAATTCGCAAAATAAATCCCGCACTTAAACTCTAATTAATAGTTTAAATTATTCATAAAAAGTTCGCTTACAAATTCAAAAGGCTTGCATAAGTACAGAAAGCCAGTGCTTTAAAGCACTATCAATTGTTATCGGTAAATAAAGTCCTTCGAGTACTCACCAACACTAGAATTTTTTTGTGAGCTTCTTCAACACAAGATAATTTTTAAATGCTCCATGTAAATCCATAACAAAGATTATCTATGATAAGTATGAGAAACGACACACTAACACATTCATTTCCAAATGGAAACAATAACTAGTTTTTACTAGTTAACATAACTCGAAATAATAACTAGTCTTCGCTAGTCAACACTAACTAGAAACAATAATTAGTTTTTAACATTAGAATTACGTCTTAATTAATTAAACTTAATTTGTCTTCCACAAGTTGTTTTGGTTTATGGTCCTTATTTTCTCTATATTTTGTTTATTTAGATAAAATTAAGCAGAAAGCTCATTTTTCGAGGTACTATTTTTTTTTTGCCAAAGTAGTTAGAGAGTTAATTCAAATTATTTGCATGTTTACTTAATTTGTTTTAACAGCTTGGTTTTTTATTTTTTATTTAAAGGGTTATGACACTCCGGTGGGTGACAAGGGAGTGCAGCTTAGCGGAGGCCAAAAACAGAGGGTCGCCATTGCAAGGGCACTTCTGAGGAATCCGAAAATTCTCCTCTTAGACGAGGCTACTTCTGCCCTGGATGCTGAGAGTGAACAGGTATATGAAATGCCTAGCTTTATAAACCCGGCGTTGAACGGGTGTTCCCTTAATAACGGTGATTTGTTATATATGTAAATTTTTATTTTACGAAAACTGATACCCTCTCCATTGGTCAGCACACCATCAGGATATTATAATCTAATCCTATTCTAATATCAGCATTAAATTAAAAAAAAATAAAGTGGATACCCAATTGTATCCAGGCTTTTTCTAGACTTTAAAGGTTTTCTCAGAGCCCCTGAAAAATTGCGAATTTCATAAACAAAGAAAAATTTGACCCGGGATATATTAAGGGATTAAAAAATGTAATTAAACAGTTCGTTTGCTGCTGCTCATACAAACATATGAAGAGAGAACTGCATTTCAAAGAAGTATATTCAGCAGATCTAGATTAGTTATCACCTCTACTGTCCTGAGATATTGTGGCAAATACCAAAAAATTCTCCAAAACATTTTTCAATATTAATTCTTGGACATCGTCATACATCAAGTCTGTACAGTAATGACAAACGAAAAAAAACGAAACACATGCGCATCACCTTGTATGGCTGCAAAAGTTTTATAAAGTACAAAATCCTTATTAACTTTGAAAATATTCCGTCATATCTTCGTTTCTTACCAATTGTAAACATCAATTAAATTCAGGTCTGGGTATAGCTTTTGATATAATGGCCGTTCTGTTCATTGGAAGCTTCGAAGTTTAACGTAAGCCGGATTGCTATACTTATCGATTTGCATTAAATATGAAGTGAAATGTTAACCACACTTGGTTACTTTTGTTGCTTGGCAACATAACGCAAATCGACAAACCGTCGAAAAACGTTAATTATATATTAGCTGTTCCCGATTCGGAAATATAATTAAAATCGAGTTGAAGAAATCAAACCCACTATAATAAAATCATAATAAATAATATAATTTAAGTTTCGTTGCCATAAAACAATTGCGCTGTTTGAGGTTGACGACGAAATTGTTCAATGTTTATAGAGAGTTATATAACTTCCGAGAACAAAAGAAATATTATTTCTTGCTTATCATAGAAAAAGTAAAGTGTTTAAAAAGTTTGTATGTTTATATGAACTGAATTTGGCAACCAAATATGACTGTTTACATTTTTAGATCAAGATACAATCATTCCATTATCGTTATTGATCTATTTTTTAAAAATAAAAACGCCAAAAACTTTAAATGCCACATTCCGTTTATTAATTAGACATTTTTTTAAATCTTTTGATTCAGATATTTGATTAATCATATATTTTCGAAGCTGCAAAAGGAATAAGCGGCTTGTCGGTTGTGTTTTTGAACTCTGACGCTCTTTGATGAAAATATAACAAACCTCATTCTCGGGCGGAATATGGCTAGACTAGTGGCGAGTTCAGATCTTAGTTCGTATTGTATGAAGACGTCCCATAATGCAAATTTTGTGTCTTGCAATCAATTTAGAATGTTTTGTAATACCAAAATCAAAAAGATCCGTTTCTCTAGGACAAATAACGACCGAAATAATCACTAGTGGAAACCTTTTTTTTTATCAGCTCTACAAAACTTGTTTAGATTTCATTTCAACTAACTTCTCAAACCAGCGTAGATGCCGGCAATTAATTCGCCAAGCGTTTGTTTGGGCATATATTGAAGCGATCAATAGCTTCAGTTAGCAAGCCTGTTTTTGTATCGTTTTTTGACTTGGCAACATTTCTATCGTATTCTTATCTCCACGTTGGGGCCGCTTTTATTTGCCTCATCATATACAATGGGGAAACTTTTTATTTTCTAAATCACATTTCTTCGTCTATATTCAATAATTTCCAAAATCCTTCATTTTGATTTCAGATTGTGCAAGAGGCTCTAGACAAGGCAAGAAATGGCCGAACATGTTTGATTATTGCTCACAGACTAACAGCAGTCCAGAACGCGGACGTTATCATGGTGATGCATGAAGGAAGAATAGTGGAAGCTGGAACGCATGAAGAACTCCTAAATAAGAAAGGCTTCTATTATAACATGCACAATGCGCAAGGTTCTTAACAATAAATGTGCAATTTAGAAGTTGTATCCGTTTGTGTTTCAGATGTTGTCCGTGCAATTGTGACTTTTCATTTCTACCAGCTCCTATTAATACATTGTGCATGGCTTTGCTCACATTGTGATCATGAATGACGTTTTAATGTAAAACTTTTGTTAAATAAAAATTTGAAACTTCGCTCAAAAATCTGAAAATTTTGGACACACAAAAATTGCATTTTTAATGTGCAGTTGAAAAAGAAACCAACTAAACAGAATTACTTGATAATACTTATAAGAAAATGTACTACGTCGCATGGCTATTCGACCTGACGAGAGAGTCCTAGCATGTCCGCAAAACCCAGCTTAACCAACTTAACAAGAGCAGCATGCATGATCTTAAAACTTAATTCACATAAACACAAACTTTCCAAATGTAACACAACTTTATTTTGCAAATTTAATCAAATTAAAAAGAACCAGAAAATGTATCCAACTCCCACACTCTCACTTAAACATTTTTAATACAGTATACATTATAATTTCTAGCCTCCGTGGACCTTTTAACAGTGCCAGTTATACCTGGAATGATCTCTTTTTTAAATGTGCATTAGTTTTTTTTTTAAATTTTAAATATAATTTTAACTCTAATTTTTTTTAATGAAATTTGGTTCAGTTTCATTATTGATTTAATTCGTTTAGTTTCTGCGCAAAAAAATTAAGTAAATTAAATTATCTAATAAGTTAAATGTTCAATAAAAACATTCTGTAATTAATTGATTTGTTTCCTATTGATTGCACTGAATTTTTATTTTAAAACTAAAACAATAATTGGCCATTAAATAATATACGTAAACATTGGTTATGTCAAAGAAAAACTAATTAATGTCGATAATTAGTAATAATAAATTAGCAGCATAAAACTCTTTACATTGGAAAAATAAGTGATTTTTTTAATGAAAAACACTTTTAATTAAAGTAACATTAATTTTTAAAAATGCAAATACGAACCACCCCACTCCGGAATTTTCTTTTCTAGTTGCACCCCAGGTGACGAAAGGACAAATAGCATTTTTAAAGGTTCCGTGCTCAGAGAGGACAGTCGTAGGAAGGGTTCCGTTCTCAGAGCGGACTGTGCTCAGAGCGGACAGTGCGCAGAGCGGACGTGCTCTGATCGGACAGTCGTAGAAAGGTTCCGTTCTCGGAGCTGACAGTGCTCAAAGCGGATAGTCGTAAGAAAGGTTCCGTGCTCAGAGTGGGAAGTTGTAGGGAAAGTTACTTGTCGACAAAGGGTTTTCACTTTGAATTGTTTACGGCTACACCTTTTCTTCACAATTCCGATGGTCTCGGGTGGCCATGTTTTGTCACAAGTCATTTGAGTTACTAAATGCAGAAAGGAATTTGCTCACTCTTTGGTCCGTCCTGTATACATATAAATAGGTTTTTTTCCCAAATTTCTTTATTTGGTAACTTTTAAAGTTCTGGTTATCATAATGTATCGTCATAATGTCCTCCTTGGCTTAAAGAGACGCATTACCTAAAAATCGTCAAACAATTTTCTGACGCACTGATAATTAAATTGCAAAACGAGTTCCCAGTAGTTTTGTTAGTAATTCAAATTCATTAGTTTCACAAATGTAAATAATAGCGTTTGAATCAGTAATAAAAATAAAAAGTAATTTGCACGCACTGTTTTGAAACAATAAGGCTGCGATCATTTTAAGCAATTTTATGTTTAAATTCATGCAAGAAATATTTATAATTAGGTTTTTTAAAAAAAACTTTAAGCAAAACTAAAGGTAGAATTTATTAGAATAACTATTGCTCTTTTAAATACCTTTTAATTTAACGTTAAACACCGTTGTTGGAAATCGAGAGTAATGAATTAAATATCAAATTTTTTATATCAAAAATCTCGAAATTCAAAAGTAACAAATTGTATTAAAAATTATAAAAGTATACCTGTAATATTGAAATGAAATATAGATGTTCTACTCATTACTATAGATGATACGCATTATAATTTTTTTAGAGACTTTTATTTTAAGAGACTTTTTAAAAGTTGAAAACAAAATTAAATGAATAAAAATATTGTTTTACTCAAATAACTTTTTAAATTCTAAAAAAAGCATATAAATGCAGATTTTGTAAAAACGAATCTATCAAATACATAAAAAAGTAAAAAAGATATAAGTAATAAATTATTCAAATTTAAAAAATTTAATTTCACTAAAAAACAATGTAAAAAAAATATAAGGAAACGTAAAAACTGCAATTTTAACTGAGTAAACTTATTACAAATTTTTATTTTATGTGCAACGCGCACTTTATTTCCAAGATCTAATTATTCTAAGTTTTGATTTCAAAATAACACCAATTTTGCCAGATAATCAAGCGATTGCCGAAACAATAAAAGTCCTGAAAAGCATCAAGTACAACGCAAACAAAGTACCCTCTTCTCATTTTCTTTAAACTTTCTTTGAAATCTAATGTTTTTCCTGATAGTTGAAAGCAAAGTAAAGTTATTTCTGTCTTTAAGAAGGGTGATGTAATTAAGTGAATGAATTATAGACCAATATCCAAATCCATTTTCAGAAAATTTTGAAAAATAATATATAAAAGATTTTATTTACATTAGGCTAAAAACTCAATTTCACCTGCACAACATGGCTTCATGCCCAAACGATCCACACTAACTAGCCAGGTTCACCTTAAAAGTAAGATTTATTCCTCTTTTGAAGCTGAGGTCTCAACTAAATTTTATATGCACCTACTTTTCAAAGACCTTTGATTCGATCGACTTTGGTACCCTACTTGGGAAATTAGTTGGTTTTGGTTTTCATGATAATCTCATTAAATGATTCTCTTCTTATTTAAGTAATCGTTCACTCTATGTATATTTCAACAATGCTATTTCTAATAAATTTTCGAATAACTCGCGTGTTCCCCAGGGGTCCAATTTGGGGCCCTTATTATTCATTCTATTTATTAATGATCTTTGTGATCAGTTAAAATTTTGGGAATTCTTGTTAGTTGCCGACAACTTGAAATTGTTCAGGCCCATCCATTCCTCAGATAACGCGAAACTTTTACAAAGGATTCTTGTTCACATGTGTGATTGGTGCATTGGTAATAATTTACATCTCAATATCTCAAAATGTAGTGTTCTCAGTTTTTATCGGAAGTCTGTTCCTTTTGTCCATCCTTATCAAGTCAACAACAGCAACGATTTAACTCGATCTAATTTCTTTAGGGATATTTATGTTATCTTTGATACAAAGCTTGATATTTTCATCATATTACTATCACTGTTTCTGAAGCTTATAAAGTTCTTGGTTTTCTTAAAAGAAAAACTAAAAAATTCACTTGTCAGAAGGCCTGAAAACTTTATATTTTAGCTTAATCCGCTCAAATCCAAATTATTGTTCAAAAATTTGGGATCCTTACTATAACAATTCGATTCTTGAACAAATTCAAAATAATGTCCTCCGTTATCTATATTTTAAGAATTATCACACCCATTCATACACATACCAGTTTTCAATTAATATCTCCTACCAGCCGCCCCGGTGGCTCAATCGCTAGGATGCTGGCCTTTGGAGCTGCTGGGGTCGGGTTCGAATCCAGGTCTGGCATGGATGTTTGTGACCGTCAATAAATGTTGTTATTTGTCCATAGTCCAGTGAATAAAGGAGTTTTACCATACAAACGGTCCGGTATCGCTGATTTTTTTATATGTTGTGTGTGACCCCTATGTAGTAATAAATGTGAGTTTTCGTCATCCTCGTTCTATTGCTTTTTCCACCATCTTGAAAAAACATTCGAAATGTCGCCCATTTTCCAGTTTTTGGCCTATAACTTTTCTCCTAAGCATTTTTAAATGGAACATTTTGACACAAAGTTGTAGAAAACAAAATTTTCTTCAAAATCGGTATCAAAAAGTGTTTTTCTACGACAAACAGTTAAAGAGCTAAGAAGAAGCAAAAAGTGTGTAAAATCGAATGTTTCGGGAAAATATTACGTTCCAACGACTTTCCATCACCGTAACTCAGATAAGACTTCATTTTAGCAATAAAATATGATTTTACAAATCGTAGGAAATTTAATTTCCTATAAAATACACTTATCAAAAATAAGTTTCGTATAGATTGCATGAAAAAAAATTTTATTTACAGTAAACAAAAAAATGGCTATTTTCAACCCGACGGTACAATGTTTAATTTTTTTTAACCTATAGCTCTTTCAAAGTGCATTTTCAGTATTTTTGTGAATAAAAAACTTGTAGAAGATATTTTTTTTTCTGTAAAATGATACTTTTGTGTGTTCCATGCGATGAAATGTAACGGAGCTACACAGCGCCAAAAATGGTGTAAAACATTGATTTTCGCCAAGAGTTTTTACCAATAATGAAGGAAAATCATCAAATCACCTCCACCAATAACGAAAAAAAATCATTGTTGTAAAAAAAAACTCATGGCGAAAATCAAGATTTTACACCATTTTTGGCACTGTGTAGCTCCGTTACATTTCATCGCATGGAAAACACAAAAGTATCATTTTACAGAAAAAAAATATCTTCTACAAGTTTTTTATTCACAAAAATACTGAAAAATACACTTTGAAAGAGCTATAGGTTAAAAAATAAAACAGTGTACCGTCGGGTTGAAAATAGCCATTTTTTTGTGTTTCTGTAAATAAAACCTTTCTTCGTGCAATCTATGCGAAACTTATTTTTGATAAGTGTATTTTATAGGAAATTAAATTTCCTACGATTTGTAGAATCATATTTTATTGCTAAAATGAAGTCTTATCTGGGTTACGGTGATGGAAAGTCGTTGGAACGTAATATTTTCCCGAAACACCCGATTTTACATACTTTTTGCTGCTTCTTAGCTATTTAACTGTTTGTCGTAGAAAAACACTTTTGATACCGATCTTGAAGAAAATTTTGTTTTCTACAACTTTGAGTAGAAATGTTCCATTTAAAAATGCTTAGGAGAAAATTTATAGGCCAAAAACTGGAAAATGGACGAAATTTCGAACGTTTTTCCAAGATGGCTGAAAAGGCAATAGAACGAGGATGACGAAAACTTACATTTATTACTACCTAGGGGTAACACACAACATATTAAAAAAATCAGCGATACCGGACCGTCTGTATGGTAAACCCCCTTTTTGAGTCTCTATTCACTGGACTACGATGTGTTATTCCTTTCTTGTGACTGTAAAAATTCTTTCTGTGTCTGTCCCACTTCACTAAAGCTTATAAGCGGTTCCCTGAACAAGCACACAAGCTGGAATATATATGTACAGTCGTGGACAAAAAAAAGAGAACAGACTTCGCTGTTTAGGCACCGTTTGTCGGAGGCATAATTGTGAAATGTCATTTTAACGGAAATAACGTCATGAGTTGATTGGTCAACACAAAAATCTCGTAAGGGGTCGTCTTCATATTGAAATTAATACCAACTTTAAAATTTTCAATGGCAACACCCAAATTTTTTGGTATAGAAATGTTTAGAATCATCAAAATATCCCAAATATCAATTTTCGTTGCAAAATTCCTCATAGTTGTTGAGATATGGTTACAGAAAATTTATGGATCATAATGTTAAATGAGATTTCCAAACTTTTGATCATATCTCCATTAATAATATACGTAGCCAGACGAAATTTTTTTTGTGTGTTACTTTATAACTTTCCAAACAAAGTTGAAATAGTTTTATATAATTTAAGAAATATTTAATATTTTAAAAAAAATAATCATAATTTTTTCGAAAAATTTTGAATACAAACCCATTAATATTTTTGCAGAAATGGATTCAGGGCCAAAAGTTAATGAAAAGTACCGAATTTCGTAATTCTACTAGCATAACATTTTGAGTTATGATGATAATAAGCTTGTATTTTGAAATAGGGGACCGTATAAAAGTGGAGAAACGACAACAATATAGATTGGGCCGATCGTTTGGTGATTAAAAATAATAAAGTAGTTTTCTTTTCTGCAAATTAAATTAATAATAAATTTTTCTATGGATTTGGAAAGTCTTGAAAAAGAAGTTTTAAATTTAATTACAGGTTATTCGTGTATCAACTGTGTTTTATAAGTGTTATAACGTGTATTAACTTTAAATATTAACTGGTATCGAGTATTAACTGGAAATTAAACTCGAGAAAAGAATGTTCTATTTTTACATAAAAATTTTATTTTTAAAAACGATAAACACAAAAAATATCTTTGTAATCCATGATAGAAAAGTAGTTAAAGGACTAATTTTATGACTTAAGTAAGAAAACGAAATCTCAGTACTATTTATTCTATATACGTTCTTATTATAGTGCTTTTTCCAAATAACGTTGTTAGGTTATGCAAAGTATAGAATTTTTTTTTAATTGAATGCATTTGATGCAAAACATAAAATAAATACAGTTATGTTGCAAGAGTTTAATATACTTTTTTATGAATTAACTAATAAACTTCTCGATGCAGCAGCCCGTTAATATGCCTGTAATGCCCATTGCAGCTTTCTTGACCAAGTGCTCTGGGGTGACGGGCATATATTCCGGGTAAGGTGGCCAGCCTCACGCGGGGAACCTCCAGTGCTTAGATCCAAAACATGCTTGGTCCTCCGGGACTCGATCCCCGGAACTGTGGCGTGACAATGCGAAGCACTACCACTATTTATGAATTAACACAAGACAAGGATCAAATAAATTTAATCAGCAAAATATTTTAATAATGAACTAAACCAATATTATAACTACTTTTTAATTCCTGCAACGTCGCTCTCAGGTCACAAATTACCGCCAAATTAATCTTTAGATTCTAATGTTTTTTTTGGTATTAAATTTTTTTTTGTATTTAAAAATACTTTCCTGCTAGAAGATAAGATTTTTAGAACAAAGTTAAGAGTGTAAACTATTCGTTGAAAAGTCCCCAATCATTCAATTAATTTGTTACGCTAATTATTATTATTATTGGTTTTGCATACAGATTTTCCCAAATAATTTCAACTTAAAATTAAATTAGAGTAAAATAAAGATAAAGTTGTCGAATTGAGTAAAATTGAATCAAGTACTGAACAGATTGCGGATATATTATTGTTGCATCATGTAAAGTTCTTTTCCCAAAAAGTTAATGTGTTTTAAATTCAAAGCAAAAAGTATTTAATAAATGTTAATCAAATAAAACAATATCTAAAAATTGTAGGGAACTCTTAATTTACTTTCGATTGTGGCGGCATTGCGCTACAACTTGATGCAGGGCGCAGCGCTTGTTGATCAACATCGTCCAAAAAACGGACTGTTGCCTTGTAAACTCTTTCTTTCTCTTCTTTGCGGCAATGCTGCCGTTCCGAAACCGATCGTCGGATGCTCAATTAATTATTAGTTATGTTTACACTTGCTATTTTATTGAAGTTATTTAAATGATAATTGTTATTCAAGTTCTCTATTTATTGGAACACTCATCTACACAGAGTGATCGCAACCGAGTCTGGTGGAGGTGTCAACTCGGCGAATCCTGTGCCATAGATTGGGAAAAAACAAAACGATATATTATTATGGAATTCTAAATAAAATCTTCCATAATATATTAGGAATTTATTTTATAATTATTCATTTTGTTTGAATTCGCGTATTAAAAACCGATAAAATTACAAACTGATGGTAAACGTTTTAAATGGGGGAAAAATGAAAACCTGAAAGATAGAAAGGCAGTTCAAAGCATAAGCAGATACATATAGGATGGTTAAACGAGAACAAAACCTGCAAAGGCACCCTCCGTGTCACCACAACGCAACCCACCACACCAGGGAAACGCTAACTTTTAAATTTTTCCTACTGGAAAAAAATTAGTTAACATTGAAATTATTTTATTATTAAAATATTACAATAAAAATTGAGACTTTTTAATTTTATAACATCATTAAATATTTTAAATCAGCAAATAATTATCCGTACTTGGCCGTTAATGGATGAGCAACAAAATTATTTGAAAAAATTTAATCAAGAATTCTTCATAAAATGCAACTCAACTCCCGACAAACGAAAATCCTGGTCACAAACTATTTGAAACGTCATTAAAATTATTCACATAATCCTAGTCTAAACAGTTGGAAAACAACTAACAACAAATTCTACGAATAAATAATTAATATTTCACTAATTTCTTATTGGCGATAATCTCGCCGGTTTTTCAAGCAAAGAACGAGAGACTTTGGGGATATTTGCTACATATTTGGCGAGAAAATCTAATTACAAGGCGTGGGCAGCGGAGCCCAGTCGGTTAGGTACTCGCCTAGCATGCGGAAGGTCTCAGGTTCGGGTCCGGGCATCGCCATAATAATTGAAGACCTATAAACGGTCCGTGCAGCCAAAAATGTCCAACGAATAATACCCCGTGTAAAGGAGTGCACGTTAAATATCCTTCAAAGTCCTAACGCTGCGTACGATGTCACCCTTAACGGTTGATTTGGATGCCTATTCAGGTGTCGGCTATATATACGCGAAAAACGCTAAACACAGAAAAATTGCTATAAACAGCCTATCATTTAGCTGCATAGAATAATGGTTTTTGTCGCAAAAAAGATTGCGTTGGGTTCCCGCTCATATATCGGCCTCGTCATTTTACCATGTCTAAAAATTACGTGGAGAGTCTCCAAAAGCCCTTTGTAACCCTAATTGCGAAGTTCTTTCAATTTTGTCCCCAAACCAAACTGAAAAATCAAGTTTGGTTTGGTTTGAAATAACGTCGCACTAGAGCTACACGAGGGCTATTGGCGACGGGCGTCGTATTTTAGAACCACAGTCAGTGAGTGAAAATCAAGTATATCAGTCCCGCTCAGGCGTCGATCTCGTCAGCTGACCAAGGTTCTAAATTGCTAGTTGTACTTGGCTGCACCAAGCAAATGAAAGATGAGGCTAGAAATAGACAGCAGGAAATTATTAAAATAACTTACATTAATTACCTCAATTCTCATTTTAATAACATACAATCCAAATCCCAAAAGAAAAAAAAAATATTTTGTCAAAAACTACTTGAACGCGGTTATTATCAAAAAGTAACCACAGTTCAAATCGTTATACAACTCTATATATACATAACTTGATCATCACACACACAATCTTCTACAATACTTATTCAAAAATCTTTAATATTAATCCATATTTTTTAGCAAACAGGCACCGTCTTGGCAAAATTCACTAAGGCGCCATGCAACGGATTAAACCGTTAAGGGTTCTGTTTTCGCCTTAGTCGTCCTATAAACGAATCATGCTGGACCAACATTGCTCCACGAATAAATAGCATACTACACCAATTGTTTCAAGTTCAATACGTCGTGGTCCAAAGTCCTGGCGTGATCCCAAGTAAGAAGTCAAGTTGCTTTGAGTGCCAGCTCAGATGTTGGCGTCACTTGACCACTGTTTAAACTACATATAGCACTGATTCAACCAAATCTCCTCCATAAAACAACATATAAATAAAATCAATATATTCACAAAAGTAAAAAAAATGGTTTCATTCCTTGGTAGTAGTCTAAAATATCTTAGTCCGAAACCAATATACTTTCTGAAGCTCTAGTGGGATGTTAATTCACTCATCTTGCAACCAAACCCTTTAACCAAGCACAAAAATTCACAGAAAGGAAAAAATTTGGCTAAATTCCATATTGGGAAAATGCAGATCTATAAATAATGCATGAATATATATGGAGATGTCCCCCGTTTTTTGTCAAATACGTTTAGTTGTATATATCCTAAACTATAAGGAATCTGGCAATGAAAATTGATATTTGGGGTATTTTGACGATTCTGAACATTTCTATAACAAAAAATTTGGGTGTTGCCATTGGAAATTTTAAAGTTGGTATTAGTTTCAATATGAAGACGACCCCTTAAGAAATTTTTGTGTCGACCAATCAACTCAGAACGTTGTTTCCGATAAAATGACGTATCACAATTATACCTCCGACAAATGGTGCCCAAACAGTGAGGTCTGTTCTCTTTTTTTTGTCCACGACTGTACCATACCATACCATCTTCTACCTACTAGAAATACTTTCGATGTTCCAACTCTTAAATCCCGACGTGATCTTTTCTGCGTTTTGTACTTTTATAAAGTTGATAAAAAATATATATATATTTTATAAAGTTGATAAAGTTTTATAAAGTTGTTGTAGATGAATGGAATTTTGAGATTCTTAATTCTGTTCATTTTGCTGTTCTATGTATATTTTTAAGAAACCATCGTTTATTTGTAAACGTTATTACGAAATCAAATGTAATTGCAAATTTTTATTTATATAAATTTTATAAATATAAAATAAGTTCTCCAATGATCTGGATGTTTTTAATATGTCTTTTAAAGTTTTTAAAGCTACATGTGTTCAAATATTTAACTGATTATACGTCTTTTTATAGTAATTTTTAGCATATTTGCAGTTTTATTTACGTGTTTTATATTTGTCTGTGTTTTTCTTTGCACCACTCTAATAGGATATTTTTTATCTGTAGTGTGTGTATGTTCTAAATCAATAAATAAAAGGCTAAGAGAGAAGGTTGGATTATAAAGTAAATTTTTTTTCAATGCAAAGTATTTGGGATGTACCCTGATTTTGAAATTATTTGGGGTTCTGAGCATCGATTTAAAATTGTGGAAGATAACCTGGACACATTCGCACCCCATACAAGTTTACTACTCTATTGTATGTACTAGTCCAAGTATGTATTTTTCCTGATGTGGAAGAATAATAAAGCGCCAAAAATTTTACGTGTGACATCCAAATTGGCGAACAGTCTCATCGATTTACAAAGCCTTGGCGACTAAGTTGTAGACTCAAACGCTGGTTCCCGCTCCTTGCAGCTTATTTTTATTCTTTACTTATCGATCGCTTTCACTTTTCAAGAGGAAGCCGGTCTTAATGAAACCATATACAGTGAGTAAAAATTATTATTTCTTTAAATTTTTAATTGTACACTGTCGAATTGAATAAAAAAATACTTATGGATGGATTCCACATTTTAAGTGAATTTCGGAGTTAAGAAATATAATTGTTGGCTGGTTTTTAACATTGGCGAGATAAGTTGTTTGTTTCCTGGTCTGTGTTTTGAAAACTGAACTTAAGGGGATTATTTAGGATCTGGGCCTACATCACTTTCAATACAATAAATTACACGAGCGTAACTTCTTCTGCAAAAATGTTTGGTATTCTATCATAGTTTTATAACTTTATTTTAATCCCTATTTTTTTAAATATAATAAGCAATTAAAATTTGTATTTTAAAAAAAGCTGCAATCGAAAAAATTGATTGATTTGTCATTCTTACTGAGTAGTACTAATACTACTTAATTTTATAGTATTCATGTTCTAATTTAAACAAAATTACAATTAGTTATGACATGTGAGAATTTCGAAATGTTCAGTTGCAGTAACTAATAAAACGTTACGAAATGCAATACGTTATTAGATTTATCTTACAGGCTCGACTATGATCTATAAAATATGTATGTGTATTCCATAGCAGTTATTTTCTTAACTTCTGAACATCCTTGATACATTAAATATTTATTTGATGTTCTCAAAACATCTTACAATATTTTATTACGATGTGTATTGAGTAAAAACTACATAATTTTGTCATGCATCACCTGGCGAAGACTCTTTATTACTCATAGGTATAACTTTAAAAAAACATATTTAGTTCATTTATTCAAAATTACTGCAACCCCAAAGTCATTCACATCTTTCGAACACCTTATTATGACGTCCGACAGGTACTAGAAACTTGTGTTCCAATTTTGAACAAATTACTCCAGTTGTATTAAATATTTTTTCATACGGTTTTTTATATGATACATTTAGCTAGATAACATGGCGAGATAATTCCACTTTTTCACTTTAGTTCGTTCATTTTGATGTAGAGGAGACCGGGGCTAGTTTTCCCAAGGGGTAAGTTTTCCACCACGCCTACAAGAAATTAGCCGTTAGGAGTCGCCAAATGGCTGCTTGGTTTATAAAGCAACCTGTTTTAGGTCACCAACAAGAATCTTTGCTTAGTTGGTGTTGTAATATTGTCCTTAGAACTATTTTTGTGATTTCTTCATCGTTGAGTGAATTTTCATGCTTACAGTCAAACCTAAATCAAACGCACTTTTAATAAATTTACAGTTTTATCATTCTACTCTTCAAGGTAATATTAAATTAAAAAATCTGTCGACGGGGCATGTTTTCCAAAATTTCACGGGGTGGGATTTCCAAAATGCCTTGTAGAAAAGCATGCTCCAACCTTTGTAAATTAAGCTTAATATTCCGAAAACCAAATTATTTTTATCATATGAACACGCTATGAAAAAAAGTGTTGCGTTTTCAAAATAGTCCGCAAGTAATGAAAAATAAAACTGTATGAACTCGTACTATTCTATAATAATTTATGTCAATCTAAAAACTGTCAGAAATGGATGTAGTAGCCGAAAATCATCCAGAAACTTAAATATCCCTCATAGAACATGTATACACTTTAAAGTAGTAATGTGTCATGTTGAACCCAAAGTTTTGAGACAATCGGCTTGTTTAAAAAAAGAGGGGGGGGGGAAGCAATCACACCAAACTTTTTTGTCCATCAAATTTTCGTAATTTTTCACAGTACTTAGACAACTATTTAGAAAAGAGCACCCAAGTATGATTACACATAAGGGGAATAATATATAGTAATTTGTATCAAGTATTTGCTCTTCAGACATATCAATGCCATAATATAAAAAAAACTATAATTCATATTAAATTATTGGTTTATCTGTTTTTTTTTCTTGGTAATACTATATGTATGTTATTTCAAAAGGTGGGAAAAGCATGTTTTTACCAAGAGTGGTAAAATCCATAGGAAAAAACATGTTTTTACCAAGAGTGGTAAAAATATTTTTTAGCAAGGTGGCATGTGAGAAAGACAATGACATCTTGTGTACTTCGAAATAATTAAAAGTAAAAAAAATGTCAAAAAGAAAAAACCAATTGGTCTTTAGTTCCTTACTTGAACTAATTTTTTTTAAGTTTTATAATGAGCCCTCTGATTTGAAATAACATGTAACATTTAAAAAAAACTAGCTTTGCATTTTTTTTCTAGGAATTTGCAAACTTGGTTATCTACCTATCGAAGCACACTCACACAACATGGGGCTGACAGAGGCCGAGGCAGTGGGGTGCCGCGAGATCCTCAACTACCTCAACGAACACAAGGTTCTCAGGATCTTCGCCTGGAAGTTCGGACTCGAAGATCCCGTCAGCATAGTCGCATGCCTCGAGCGCCAGCGCCTGATCAAGGGGTACGGGGACAGCAGCCACATGTCGACCAGGCAGAAGGCCATAGACTACATAGTGCGCGACGCCAGCAATCCTCTTGAGATTCTGAGCCGGCAGGACGTTCGAAAGGAACACATGAAGAAGTACCTCGAGTCTCGCATGATGGGCAAGGAAGCCAAAGGCAACAAGGCAGCCCGTCTCAAGAACATCATCCTGATGACCTGGCTGTCGGCTTACAGGGTGCCCGACGAGGCACTGGACAATGGCAAAGCTGTCCTCTTGCACTTTCTGTTGACCATCAACGGTGAGTCCGGCATTGAACCCCTGCCCCTCAGGGAGACCTGCGAGTTCTCATCTTTGGATTTTATAACGAAAAGGCAAACGGGGTACGCAGGGAGATCTGGTTTCTACCACGGTGTGTCTGAACTTGCTAAAAAAGGAAATACTTTCAGAAACGATATTAGGTTTTTCCATTTTGACGATTCAGATATGCATATCAAGGTGAGGGGGGCCGGTCAGGCCAGAGAGACTGGGCTCTATTTTTACGTTTTGCTAACCATTATCCGAGATCAATCCCGTAACTTTACCCTCGAGAAGGCGGCGATAGTTATAAGCATTGACAGTGAAAATCTCTTGATAAATCTATTGAGGAGTCCGCAATTCTGAATTTAGATATTTTAAGAGATATATGTATTGAGACAATTTACGATGATATGATGATACGATTTTTACGATGATACGATATATGAAAATGAAAATACGTTATATTTAGATAATGTTAAGAAAATAAAGTATGAAAATTTTATAAGTTATACTTTGCATGAAAATATTAAAAGTTGGTAAGGATATAAGAGCAGGGCCTGATCATTGCCTAGGCCTACAAGGCCCGGGCCTTGGGCCCCTGATTTTAAGGGGCCCCCAAAATTGGTTGTGAAACTATGCATTCTTTGACAAAAGTTATGAAAATATATATTTTACATAAAAGTTATTTTAAATCATAGATTTTAAAACATACAGAGAATATTGTATCAGAGAATAATTTGTACAACAATCCAATACAAATATTTTTTTTTTTTTTTGGGGGGGGGGGAGCACCCTTAGCTTAGTTGGCCATGCATACGCATTCGGTAAGGGGCCCCTGAAAGTATTCGGGCCTTGGGCCCCAACTGGTCATGGTCGGGCCCTGTATAAGAGGAATCTATAATAACCTAATTTTCTTAGAAAATTTAGCACTCTTATGTTTACTATCTATAAACCCTTTATTCAAAAACTTGGCCTCAATGTCATCGATTCTTATCCTTCTAAAAAATTCCACTTAAGAAATTCCATAACTAAGTTACAGCCTTACAGCACATTGTTGGTCAAGCTGTATGTTAAATGTGTTTTTTAACGAGTTTCTATAACACTGGTTCATAAAAAAAATAGTAAAAACAATCAAGTTTTTTTTTTTTTTAATTCTAACCTATATTATTATGTATATTCATGCAGTCACAATGATTTGGCAGAGAGCCGAAGGTGAAACAGAAATACTAGGAAGTGTTACATCATAGAAATAATTTCACGTAGTAAATATCATGTTTTTTTTCTATCATGTGCTTTTTTCGTAGTAATTATGTATTCCTCTAAAAATACGCACAAATATGAAGAAAACAGTTGGTTATTTGCAGGGGGAGATGAATATTTCAAAATCCTTAAAAAAAATATTTAAGAGCCTGATTCTCATCTACGTCGAATACAAAACTTCGCCAGCAACTAGAATTGCCAATATCTGTTGTCAGAATCTTGAAAAGACGACCAAAATTTTTTGGCAAACATTTTCGATTCGACCCGAGATGAGAATTTAACCTAAAATTTATATACTATACTTAAACGTCAAATAGTGTTCATTGTCAATATATTATTGCATTTTTTTTCTCGATTTCCATGCTGAACGTCGTAGTTAGAACGAGGCAGCTAAATGTACGCTTTTAAGTACGATGTGCCAAGTGTAGCTGCAGTATATGCTTCGTCGATTGTAACTAAATTTTCCTATTTCATGATTATGTGTTATAATATGTAGTAATACAGTTACTATTTAGATATATCTGTATTAACTTGTGGTGCTTTATCCAACTTTATACATTTCGGCCAAAGAAAAATGAATCGATGAAAGAAGAGTGAACATTTCTAAGGAAATTCCAGAACATCAGAAGTTGTAGAACATCAACTAACCCTAATTTTAAGAAACTTAATATTTTAATATATTGTAAAATATATGCATCCAATAAAATAGTTATTATTTGAGGCTTGCTGTAATAAAAAATTTTACACCGTCTACTTTTTAAATTAAAGGATGCTTCACGTCTTGATTGACAATGGTTCCCCTGGAATGAAAATAAGTATCGAATGTTTAATCAATATAGTGTGCGGAGATTACCTTGGCCGTACCCCCAATTACCGAAGCCACCAATGGGACCCAGCAAGCAAACTGCAAAGTAAGAATGATTTTACGTCACGTGAAACAAGCCAACTGGAATTCACTATGCAAAATTACCTCTAAAATTTTACTATTACTAATTTAAATATTTTAAAATGAATATTTATGTGCATTGTTAGTTTTCTCTCTGTTAAAATGTAAAAAAATAAAATATTTGTCTGAAGAAATTGTGTATTAATATTAGTCCTGAATCCTGATTAGTAAGAATTATCTTCGATCCTGAAGAATTATCTTCTTTAATTCATATAGAAATATCCTGCCCAAGGCGTCCGACCAAATATTTAGCTCTAAGTTGTATAAATTCTGCAGCACTCATGACATATGATTGCTCTTAGCCATTTGGAATTGTCTTTAATAAGTAGGTATGTGTCTAACTAGACCTCGTCTCGTCTTTCAAAAATATTTGTAATCTTTTAATAACACAAGTTTATGAAACTCATAGAGAAACTAGTTCCGCTCGTCTCGCTAAAAATGGAACCGTTAGGCAAGATGAGTCATTCATTTTGCAAGAAAGATTTGTGCTTTTAAAATGGTATCCCTATTTCTATCATTCTTATGAAAAGAAAATTATGAATTTTCGTTCCTTGTGATAAATGGTGGTGTTAATTGGGATTTCCCTCTTGTGCTAAAGCCCATTTCACACCTGCACAGCTACTTGCAACTGCAACTCGCAACTTGTGGTAACCTGGATTTTCGGGCTTCCACAAAAAATTATTCATCACAACATTTGGCAAGTTTCATCTTTTTGAAAGCAAACTTTAATCAAACTATGGGCATTGTTTGCATCAAACAGAAATTTATGTTTCCGAACTTCCTTAATTAGATCAATTTTCATCTTTGCCATCCATTTAATATCCATTTTTAATTGCACAGATTTTTGCAAAATGGGAAAGTTGGCGTCTTAAAAAGTAAATAAACAGCCAGTTGGCGAAGTCTAGTTCGCCACAATGCAGCCAAGGAAATCCTGAGTTCTGATTGGCTAAGGGTACATGCAACTGCGATTTTTTCGTGCTTGCAGGAAAAAATCTCACGAACTGAGTGCAACTTTTTAATGCACGGTGTCCTACGGGAGTTGCAAGTAGTTGTGACAAGGTGTGAAATGGGCTTTAGCTAAACGTTGTTCGATGAACTTGCTATATTTCTAGTAGCTCATTGTGTGGCTGACAGCTTAACTAAACCAAACAAAGCTAATCAAAATTTGAACGTCCTACAATTTCCTCTAGTATCTTAAAGATTTATTTTCTTTCAAATTACATCGGAATATATTTTAACATAAAAACTAAAAATGGATGACTTTGCAGAATAAGTACCGGGAGTATTGGGGCCTTTATAGTTTACTCCAAAGATCAAAAAAAAAACGTCAGTTTCTAAAATTTATAAAACTTTATCGATATGCTATGTTAAATGTGGCAGCAACTAGAAGACTGACTTTTGTTAGTTGTTGTTTATAATTGTCCCTTAAAAATTAGAAAAATACAAATTATCTTTCACAAATTTGTGTATGCTTTTTCACTATTGAAGTAGAAACTTTTGAAGTTTATCGATCATATCACATAAAGTTTCATTTGTGGATTTTAGATTCTACTGGGAGTCGATTTTATGTCTGCAGTTGTTAGCGTCAGATTGACATCAACGAAAAAACGGAAAAAGAATTTGTATGTACTATTAAGATTAAATTTAGTCTATATTAGTTGCGCTAGAAACACCTCTTACAGTACAAAGTGAGTTTTGATAGTGTTTTAAATGTTTTACCCTCAGGCCATGTCGTGGTGCTAATTGCTTATAGGAAGCTAATCGTTAAAGCAAATATTCGTATTTTTGACTGTTATTTGACAATTTTACTGAGAAATAGTCAGCATGGCACTCTATATACATCAAACTTATGGCCCTCAAGGTGTGGATGTCACTTATCAAGATATTGGTAACAGAGGGCTGCAGCAGCAACATCAAATATATGCTGAGCCAGTTATCCAGCAACATCAAATGTACCGTGCAGATCCAACAGTACAGCACCAAATTTATGCCGAGCATTTGATACCCCAACATACTCAAATCTACCGAGAAGAAGATTTGCAGCATGCTCAGATTTATCGGGCAGAAGATATTCAACAGCATACACAGATTTACCGAGAAGTCCCTCAACAAGAAGCCCAAGCTGCTGCGGCTGCTGCTCCAGCCCAAGCTGCCACTACTACATCTCAAACCCATGTGTGTGACGTCTGCAACAAAACATGCAAGTCCAAGAGTGATCTGGCTGCCCATTATGCTGGGCATACAGGAGAGAAAGCCCACATATGTGATGTATGCCACAAAGGATTCACTCAAAAAAGTAGCCTTCAGACTCATTATTTGATTCATACGGGTGACAAGCCCCATATTTGTGATGTTTGCAATCGGGGTTTTACAGATAAAAGTACATTAAGGAAGCACACCTTGATTCATACTGGTCAAAAACCTCATGTGTGTGACATATGTAATCGAGGATTTGTTCAGAAAATCACTTTGAGAAAGCATTACTTGACCCATACTGGAGAAAAGAATCATATCTGTGAGATTTGCAACAAAGGTTTTGCTCAGAAAAGTACCCTCCGTACTCATTACCTTGTCCATTCATCAGATCGAGACAGCAAACGCAAGAAGGGTAAAGGAAAAGGAAAGAAAAATGGTGAAGAAGAGAATAAAGAACCAGAAGCCCAAACACAGATTATTATTGCAATCCCTGAACCCGAAACCATAATACCTGAGGTTCAAGAACCTGAACAACGACAAGAAAGAGATGGAGATCAGCAAGTTGTCCACATCCAAACAGAACCAGACCACTGTGAGATGACCTTTGCTGAAAATAGTGGCTCACATGAACAGGGCATAATGCATGGTGAGCAGCAAGTATATTTGGAAAGTGCCCAAGGATATGCCACCCTTGATCAACCTCTAACACACATGGTCAATCAGGCACTGAACATTAATACTCAAGGATTGCATAACATAATGACAGTCAATCAGCATGGTCAGCTCACTCATCTTGGACATCAAGCCTTAGGACAACTTGGACATCAGACTCTGGCCCAAATCGGAGGTCAAACCTTCACAATCATAGGCCAACAACCATACACCACTGTCGACCAGCAGCAAATGACACACATTGTTCACTCTACAATGGCCAACATTGGGGATGAGCAGAACATCCCTCCTGGCATGCCTCAAGTCTTCCCTTGCAACCAGTGCCAGAAGCAGTTCAAGAGGAAAAGCGACCTACAGAAGCACTACATGGTCCACACGGGTGAGAAGTCCTTCTTCTGCGAGACTTGCAACAAGGGCTTTATGACCAAGAGCGCCTTGCAGAAGCACACCTTTGTGCACACCGGGGAGAAGCCCCATGCCTGCAGCATCTGCGGGAAGGCCTTCACCAAGAAGAGCAGTCTGGCCACCCACTACCTCATCCACACCGGCGAGAAGCCCCACAGCTGCTCCTACTGCTCCCGGTGCTTCAAGGACAAGAGCACCCTGCGCAAGCACCTCCAGATCCACACGGGCCAGAAGAACCACAAGTGCGACATCTGTCAGAAGGCGTTCGTCCAGAAGAGCACCCTGCGCAAGCACCAGGTGACCCACACCAAGGAGAAGCTCTTCCAGTGCGACATCTGCCAGAAGCGCTTCACCCAGAAGTACAGCCTGCACGTCCACACCCAGATCCACAAGCGGCCGCGCCCCTTCGCCTGCGACCAGTGCGAGGAGGCCTTCACCAACAAGCTCGACCTGGACAAGCACTACCGGGTGCACACGGGCGAGAAGCCCCACACCTGCCACATCTGCAAGGAGGGCTTCGACGAGAAGGCCAGGCTCAACCGCCACATGCTCGGCCACACGGGGGTCAAGCCCTACACGTGCAGCGTCTGCCAGAGGGGCTTCAAGGACAAGTGCAACATGCAGAGGCACTACCTGACACACACGGGGGAGAAGCCCTTTGCGTGCGACCTGTGCGAGAGGAGGTTCCGAGAGAAGGCCAAGCTGCAGAAGCACAAGGCCCGGAAGCACAAGAACAAGCCCAGGCTGCAACGCCCGCCCCAGCCTGTACGCAAGGTCATCATCATCAAGACGCTGTCGACGGACTTTTACTACAATAGGAAATATTACTGAAGTGATGTGCAGTGTCAATCAAGAATTTTCTATGGAGATCAATCAACATGTCTTTTCAAAATATATGCTATGTTATAAAACATAGTAATTTGGTATTTTGCCTTATGTATCTTAAAACCACTTTTAAACTGAAATATGCTAATATTTTGTGGAAGAATTATTTCTTATATAAGCTATAATACCTGCCAGCTTGTATAGTCTATTATTTAAATGTGTGGATCCATTCTTATTATTTAAATGAAAATTAATTGATTTTTTTATTAAGTGTAATACAGCTGGTAGTAGAATTACAGCATATATAATGCGTGTCCACAAATTCTATTCTTTAGTTTCTGTTTTTAGTACCTGAAAATGTTATTTTTATTATTATTTCTTGGTAAGCAGTAGTCTACTGATATTATAACATCATTAGTATTTTTTTGTATACATATTGTTTTGCATAGTCCGTATAATAGATAATACAATTTGTTTTCAATAATACTTTCCATATGTTAGTGTATTTTTTAATTTAATTTTACTTTGTATAAGTAACTTGTGCTTTTTAGGTATATGTCAATTATAAATAGCTACAAATAAAAATTTGGGTGACCCTTAAACCCGTATTTTTCTTTTTGGTTTTAAGCCTGTATCTTCCCATTTTATCTAATGTGCATAAAAGTGCCCTACTAAGTTCAGTATATTCCTTTTCCTGAAACCAATTGATAAAGTATGTGTGGTTATCTTTCAAATATTAAGTACAGTGCATAAGGGAAGATATTAAATTTGGCATGTACCATGCATGTAACTTCAATATTTGAGGTAAAAAAAAATGATAGCCAGACTTAATAATCTTTTAATATTTAGTTGTGGTGGAACTTAGTATATCAAGATCATGGTAACTTGACACAGCCGTAAAAATTAACAACAGTTTTTGCATTATGTGGCCATCCTGAACAACTAACATTTTTAACTGCACTAAACAAAATGTAAATTTGCTTTGTTCCTGCATATGACAATGTATGAGTTATGAAAGTTTAAATAGTATCATCAATTGAAATATATAATCATCAGCTTGCACTAAAAAAATATTTTTTAACCTAACGTTGATTTTTTTAATACAAAAGCAATGCTTTTTTAGCTTGCTAGACTTGCACACCTATTAAAAATTATTGTTGAAAAGAATTGAACCACCCTAACTTATCAGTTTATAAAAAAGATTTTTTTTATATTTATTTAACTTTTGTCCTTGAAGCCTAAGAGTTACAGAATAAAAGTAAAAGTTGCAGATCTCAATGCTTAGCTACGCAATTCAATAATTTTGTACCTATTTTTGATCTTCACAAAAATGTTCTCTTAAGTGTATTGATCATTTTTCAAGTGTAAATTATCTTTTTAATGTATATGCCCATCCAGCTGATTAATATCTGTCAGCAATATCAGTTAAATATAAAAATTATTTATGTATACAAATTTGTTCTGAATCGATGCCTTAAGTAAAGGATATGCAAAAATAATACTTTTTTAATTAAGCCATAGGGTTATATTTATAAAGTTTTTTTTTTAATTGTATTTAACTTAAGCTTGAGATTAACAGAATAAAAGCAAAGGTTGTAGATCTCAATGCTTATCTATACAATTTTAAAATTTTGTGCCTATCTCTGGTCTTCATAAAAATTTTCTTTGAAGCTATTATAATTCTGTATTAGGTCTAAAACTGCCATGATTTTTAACGTATATGCCCATCCATCTTTTAGTTGTGAAAACAGTTAGTATCGTCAGCAATTACAGTTAACTATAAAAATATTTTTATTTATGCCAATTTGTTCTGAATCGATGCCTTAAATAAAAGATGTTTTACATAAATCTTTTGGAATTGAGGCACTCTTAACTGAAACTTTAGCCTGAACCTTGAAGCCTGATAATTACAGCATAAATACCTATGCAATTGTAAAAAAATTTTGGTCTTCACAAAAACGTTCTCTTAAGGTGATTATTATTCTGTATTGTGTATAAAACTGTCATAATTGTTTAATATATATGCCCATCCACCTTTAGGTATGAAAATGATAAGCATCTGTCAGCAATAACAGATAACTATACAAATTATTTATGTATGCAAATTTGTTATAAATCGATGCCTTTAGTAAAGAATATGCAAAAATAATACTTTTTGAACCAAGCCATGGGGTTATATTTATAAAGTTTTTTTTTTTTAAATTATATTTAACTTAAGCCTGAACCTTGTAGCCTGAGATTTATAGAATAAAATCAAAGGTTGTAGATCTCAATAATGCTTATCTATGCAATTTTCAAATTTTGCCTATTTCTGGTCTTCACAAAAATGTTCTCTTGAACCTATTATAATTCTGTATTGTGTATAAAACTGACATTATTTTTTAACGTATGCCATCCACCTTTTATTTGTAAAAATTATTAGTACCTGTCATCAAGTACAGTTAACTATAAAAATTTGTGTATGAAAATTTGTTCTGAATCGATGCCTTAAGTAAAGGATTGTGCAAAAATAAAACTTTGAATTGAGCCACCCTAACTGATTGGGTTATATTTATCTATAAAGTTTATTTAAAAGTGTATTTAACTTAAGCCTGCCCCTTGAAGCCTGAGAGTTAAGAATAAATAACTATGCAATTCTAAAAAATTTGTACCTACTTTTGGGTCTTCACAAATATGTTCTCTTAAGGTGATTATTATTCTGTATTGTGTACAAAACTGTCATAACTTTTTAACATGTATGCCAATCCACCTTTTAGGTATAAAAATGATTAGTCTCTGTGAGCAATGACAGATAACTAATAACTATGAAAATTATTTTATTTATGCAAATTTGATCTAAATCAATACCTTAGGTAAATGATGTGCAAAAAAAAAACTTTTTGAATTTTTAGTAGGAATAGTGATGATATTTCTAACTAATTACATTATTCTTTAGCATATGTATATACTTTGATTTGTCATGTTTAATAAAATGTGTATTATGTCTGCATTAAATATATAGAATATTCATATTTGCTATGTACAGACCCCCTTAATTATTTTAAATGCACTGTGTATTACGCTCTGGAAAAATAGTATTCTATAAGACAAGGTTATATGTTATTTCTTTACTGTTATAAACTATAAAACCTGATATTGTTTTTATTTGGCTTTGAAGTTTGTGTTTAAGTTAGTTATAAATACTATTTTATTTTTAACTTTTACTTTAAATACACATGGTTTTTCAATAACTAAATTAATCATTGTAATTTACTTTATAACCTTTTGTTTGAAATATTAAAACTGTATTTTTGTTGGAAAAATAAATTGTATCATTTAAAGTGTTTATTATTTTTTGGTTTGACCATTCATACTTGTGTTAGAAATTGTTTTAAAAAATATTCAACCTAATTGTTGAACTCTTAAACTTTGTACTTCAGATGTCTTTTTTTCTTCATAGCTTCCACTTTTCCACCAAAAACCTAAACTCCTTCAAAACAGTTTCAATTAGTAACAAAAGTTCGGCATTTAGTCATGATTAGGGCAGTTATTCCATGAACCACCATAAATATCATTCCTTACACATTGAAAATAACTTTATTTTTTCATTTATTTGTATTGAATATTTCACATAAAAATGAAAAAAGTTACATTTTAAAATTATCATGAATTTTATTCAATTTCCAGATTAGACAAAAATAATAGAGTTTGATAGTGGAACGTCAGTGTTACAAAGAGTTGAGTTTCATTACCGTTTCCATCTTTTGATAATGATAGTAAAACATAAACGTTTTTAAGGGCAAACTTATAAAAATTGACTGGGAAGTTAAGTCGTTGAGACTCTTACCTTGCATACGAAAGGACTCATTTTCGCGCTCCCCTCCGGCGAATATCCCGCCGTGTTGAGAAAGTGCACGTTCAACATGCCAAAATCCTGATGATGTCGCTACTAAAAGTTGCGCCGTGGGCCTATTTAGGTGTCGTCTAGTCCTTTGACTGTGGCTCTAAGAAACAACACCCGTACCAGGGCCATCTGCCCGTACCATTGTGATAGTGCGATAATATTTAACCCAATCCTTAATATAAAAACTTAAAAAGTATAACTTGGCTGTGTTAAAGTTCCTTAACCCCATAATAGAAAAAAGCTACCAAACATTCATTACTAAACGAAAAATAAAATATTCTACCTACCACATGCAAATTTAGCCGATTAAGTACGAGTATTTTGTATTGTTTTATAGAATTTTAACTTATAATAACTAAATACAATTTTAAACATGGTAGTTGTCAAAAAACAAACTGTTCCTAAGAGAATGCAACGCAAGGTAATAAATACGTATTTTGTTTACAATTTTAGTACCACGTGTAGATTTGTTTGAAATCGTAGGCAACAGATTCCGTTTAAGGGGGTTCAGTATGTTGTATATCGGTAATGTTAAATTGGCCAATTTCAATGTACCTTTTCACAATAACTAATGATCAGATCATCTTAAAAATTTCTGTGTGTATTATACCAGCCTTATATATTAATCTGAGGTTAAAAGTTTTTTTTTAAATAACTGTTAGATTTTTTTTAAATAAAATAAGTTTTAAAGTACCCAAAAAATCATGAAATTTCTCACTATTTTTCCCCATAAGATTTTTTTCACTTTAGTTTTATTAAAATTCATAACCTCAGATTAATCTATACTATGTATTACATCATATAAAAAAAAGTTTACGAGAAAACATTGCATAGTTTTTGAGAAAAGGTACATCGAAGTTCAAAAAATCAAGTTCTGAGAAAAACGCGTTTAAAGTTTTTATTGTTAACCCATTTCCTTACGAAGCCATGACATTAAAATGGCTTTTAATATCAAAAAAAGTTTTCCAATCGTCTTGATACTTTGTGACATTATTAATAAAGGTTGTAATAATATTTTAAGCCAATAATTTTTGTTTTGATTTTTTCAACGATTTGAGGGTATTGAACCTTAAAGTGGCAATACTCTGTAAAGCTATTTTTCCGTTTATTTCTTAGCCTACACTCTGTTCATTGAGTTATCACTAAAAGTGGTAACCAACAAGTAGCCAAAAAACGGAATTGGAGTTTTTTGTCGCTGTTATCACAACTATTTTTTTTTTTAGAATTAGAAGTTTTGTAGATTCTATAATCAGGGGCTCAGGTGTGAGATGCACAAATGGTGAAACTTCGGCGATTCAAAAACTGGGAATCATGGATTCTAAAATGTGCATATCCCCTGTTATTATGTGTTTCCGACGTTGGAATTGTCCGTTCGTTGGAATTGTCATATCATACAACACTGTCTTTTCTAAATCAAGAAACTGGCTATCTTCTAAAATTAATAAAGGATCACCTTTATTGTACGGTAACTATTGGCTCGATTTTCAGATTTGGGGATAAATAGTATTTTGTGGAAGCCTGGTATGACTTCGACTGATGATTCTAATTCTTTGGCTTCGATGATGTTTTCCTGCAACCCTATCTGACCGTTATTTGCTTATTTCAATTGGGTTTTTGTTCTGGAAAGTCGCCAGAATACAGACTTTTGGCGCGATTTCGGAAACTTCGCCAATAGTTACCATACAGTAAATTTCTACCTTAAAAAAACTACAGCAGCATTCAAAATTCTAGTCGCTGTCTCGGCAACAAATTACAAAATTTGGTTAATTATTAGAAGGAAATACATCCTTATACATTTTTCTGACAACCATGTACTCTAAAAAAAGAAAAGCTGTCAAACTAAGGTTGCTCGCATGCAGAAGTTGATCAAGACTAGCTTTAGTTACTGAAAAAAAAACAAGTAAAGACAGTGTTTGGAATATGAGAATTTCAAAATGTCTCCCAGCTTGGAAAGTTGCCAGTCAGTGACTAGGATTTAACCTTAGGATGTTTGGAGATTTTGAAAAATGAGAAGGGAAGTTTAAAATGAATTCTATGAAGCACTATTTCATTTAAGTAATCCTAGTGACTCAATATTTATTTATCAAATGTAACAAAAACTTTTTTAAAAAAAAGGTGTAAAATGTTAAAAATCAAAAATGGTTTCTAAAAATAGTTATAAAAGGTGGGAGGGAACCTTGCCCACTGTCAAGCCATCTTGAGATTGTTTAAAATTTAAAGCAATCATCTTTACAAATTTGGCCAACCCTGTTCTCATTGTAGCATCCAAAACTTAAATGAACCTCAAGGTCTCTTTAACATACATATATGATGATGTACTCTAATAAATTTTTGCAGAATTTTAAATGTGATTGTTATGATTTTTTTTTACAGCTTAAAAAGGACAAAAAAGTTTTGCAAGTAAAGAAGCAAGAAGAAGATAACGGTATAATTTTGCATAATTATTTTCAGTGCTTAAAAGATTCAGTGCCTATCAAACTTTAAACTTTGCAAAATTGCAAGAATCGGAACTTTTATCCAACTAATTAGTTTCAATTATCCAATATATTTTGAATACCTCCTCTCCATATTTTCCTCCTTTATTATGCATTTCTTCTTCTTTTTTTGTCTTAGAGAGGTAGATAAAACAAAAAATGATTTAAATTCATTAAGTAATTTCTCCAAATTTTCTTTAAATAACATTTATTGACTTGGAAAATCCCTAAAAATGTTTTTTTTCCTCCACTAAAAATTAAAAGTTTGTGTAAACCAAAAAATTTGTATGCACTTAAATATTATGTTTGTCTATTTTATATAGATAATAAAGTTTTGACCATGGCTGTTTCTGATGGTATGTCTTTTTAAAATTTATTTGATCTATTCTTGATATTATTTTAATTTTTTCAATGTCCAAATTTTTTTTTTCATAATGTACCTTTTTGTAAAAAAAAAATTCATTTGATTATTCACAGGGCAATTTAATAATTGCCCTGAAAGAAAATACTTTGTACAAATGCAAAAGCAAATAGTTAAAAAATTATTTAAATAATGTGTTCAGTACATTGGAACAAAATTCTCGATCTACCTGCTACAACAAAACCTTTTTTTTTTAAGTTAAGCTACTTTGGGGGGAGTGATTTTGAAAGCAGTACAAAAGGGAATCGTTATCAGTGCTGAGGCCTGTTGAGAGTGTCCACATTTGTGAGAGAAATTTCGGACTTGTGTGTCAAATACCCTGGGGATTAGGTTAACTAGTTCCTAATGTGAATGATAAGTTGGATCTTTCTGTGTGTGATCAAATAGCACATTGTAGCGGTTGTCAAAGTGTGCCACACAGGCAGTCTTTAGTCTAAACAATTGCCAAATCATGTATGTATGTTCTGCTGATGTTCATTTTGTGGTGTGGATCTTTGGGGTATGAATATTCATTGGCAGCTCCCAGTGTTAAATCCCATGCCTTAGGCTGTAGCTCATAAGCATCCATGGTGGAATAGCTGACCATTTGACTGCATATGTTAGACTTTCGTCTGTGGCAAGAAGACTCAGCACTACTGCCTATTTATTATTGTGGTTATTGCAATTTTACCCACCCACTGCAAACTACTGTTTTGTCGAGACGCTGTTGCGACCATATATCAGTGTTGCTTCAGTTGGGGCATACATAATTGTAAGCTATGTCTTACTATAAGCTTACTTTCAATTCCTAATGTGACATATAAGGTACTGAAGGCATTACAATGAGGTATAAATCCAAAACGGAGTTTTGTTTGCTTGCCGTGGAACTTATTAGGTTTCAAAGTTTTTGAATTATCTTATTGGGTATGTAATTACCTTTAGATGTGTGCATTGATTTATTGACGTGTAATGTTACACACCCGTAGTTTTTTAATGGGAGTTCACTAAAAAAATGGCCTTCAGTTAATCGCAAAACTTCACCATTCAACTGTAGTTTACAGTTTGTTAATTAATATCTTTGTTAGTTTTATTATTATTTCTTTAAATAAAAATTTTAAGTAAATTCTATGTATTTAACTTTTAGGAGAGGAAGATGATCATGAGTTTGAAGAGAGAGATATTGATTTCGATCTAGAAGAGGATGATGGATGTGAAGATAGTGATGAAGATTTACTCAAAGAGAAGTTGTCCAACTTAAAGAAAAAGGCTAAGAAGCTAAAAATAAATAAAGAAGAAAGCGAAGTAAAGCCCATATTAAAAAAAGCAAAAAAGGCTAAAAAGGAAGGAAACATACAAAATAATAAAAATCAAGATCTAATGAAAGTTACCAGAGAAGACAAAGTCTTTAAAAGTTTGTATTTATTATTATTCTAAAAACTTAATATTAAAAAAAAACTAAATTTAGTTACTTAAGTCTTATTTAAAACCAACTTTTACTAAATATTGTTATGTTAGTTAACAGGTGTGAATACTTTTTTATTACAGAAAATAAAAAAACAGAAGGGAAATACAAAGAATTAAGTCAAATGTTGTCAATCATCAGTTTATATATATTATTAATATTTGCATCACTTATGTGTAAGCCCGAGCTTTGGGCAATTGTTGCTTATAACCCCTCGCCGTCATTTTTACTTCACTATTGGACATTTTATGCATTATCTTCATTTAGATTACTCCAGCTTTTGTAATACATTGTTTTACCATAAAAGCGAATTGATTATTTAAAGGTTCTACAAATACAAATATTTTACTCTGTATATTTATACTTACTGTCCAGTTATATTAACTGATTAATTATTTAAGCTTTTTTTTTTTAATTGTTGCATTATTTAGTTTTAAAAAGTTTTTCTTGTAGAATATTATCCAATTAAATTATTTTTTTTTTCAGTTGTAGCAAGTGACAGAACAAAAGATCACTCTGGTGAATCACAGGGTAAGGCTCAATATACATTATGATTCTTGTTTAGCTTTAAATAAATAGTTTATTTTGTAGATTTTTACATTTATTGACTGTCACTGATCACACAAAATAACTCGCAGAACAACTAAGTTTTCTACAATCAATTTATAATTAATTTAATCATCAATCTTTATTAGGTTTCAATAAATTGAATTTAAATTTATCATTTTATATATAATTTGTCTTTGTAAACTATTACTTTCCATGGTTTGTTAATTGTATAATTCTTTTTTTTAATAGAAAAAAAGGATGCAAGGTCGTTATACATTGGAAAGCTTCCAAGTGGTGTAACAAAACAAGATTTAAAAGATTTATCAAAGGATATTGTGGAAGTATACCTTCAAAAGAGGACGGACGGGCCCAATTCTAGGTTATATATTAAACATATGTTTTTAATTACTTTTTAAAGTGCATCAATTTTTCAAACTTAACTTTGTGTAGGATAGTGGTTCCCAACAGGTGGTCCGCGGACCCCAGGGGTCCTGGAGCTATGCCAGAGGGGTCCGCAAGATGCTATTAGAATAAAAAATGGCAGCTTACTGCATTAGTCAGAGTCTAGCGCAAAACACTAACTCAAACAACGTATACAATGTAAAACGACTCTTAATTTGGTTCTCACTGTTTAATTTTAGTATTAGGAATTTATGGGGGTCCTTGATCCAATAACGGCTCAAGAAGGGGTCCGCGAGAAAATTTTGTTGGGAACCCCTGGTGTAGGACAATAATAATACCTGTCTTAAGTTTTTTTTTTCTAATAAATGTTCAAAAACATGTTTATGTTTAATAAGTTGATACATAAAACATTTAAAGTATCATATATAGTACATAAAATGTTTATCTTTTCATCCATTCTGTCCTAACCCCATATAATTACTTGAAATACTACAATCATGCAAAAGTGTGTGCTGTAATCTGGGTTTCGAGTCATCATAAGACTCGCATCTTTCTTAGTTAGCATTCTTTTTGGTTTCTACCCTGATTCTCAAGCTTATGCAACAAATCAGCAATCCATGTATTTAAAATGAATGAGAATGGCAATAACTTTTTGTATGTCTTTCTATATTACAGAAGGTGTTTAATTAACAGATATCTAAAAATGTTTTTTGCCATTTATTTAAGCTATTATATTATAAAACACTATTTTTAAATTCTATTGTATTGTTTTCTATAGATTTGCCTTTGTAAGGTTTGATGACGAAGCAACTGCTGAAGCTAACTATAATGTTCTGCAAAGAATGAAAATCAAAGATGAACCTTTTACTGTGGACTATGTTGGTAGCAAAAGTTCACTTAAGGATTTAAATTCAAGAAAGGGTAAGAAGTACAGAAGTCGTATATTTTATGATTCTTTAATTTAAGTCAAAGAATTGGTTACTTTTCAACTTGTGGTGCCTTTTTTAATGCTTTAATTTTTAAATTATAGAAAGAAATTCTAGGAAGCTTTACGTAGGAGATTTACCTGATGATATTACAGAAAAAGAATTAAAAAACTTATCGGAAGATATTGTTGAGGTATTCATTTCACAAGGCCAAAAAAAGTAAGTAATATTCCAGTTTTTTGTCAGTTAGTATTAATAGTTAAAATTATGAGAGATTTATCATGTTATAAATTATGATTGTTGAATTATTATGCATTACATCATATTAAATGGATCATGATTATAGTAACTTGATGATTAATATCAGTTATAATTATGCAGTAATATTAGAGAATTTCTGGAAACAAACTCGTTCTTAGTAGTAGTTTTTTTCCCACATAACTATCAATCTATTCCTGTTTAACCTAAGTTTGTAACAATATAAGGAGAGGAGGAGGTAGTATTCGAGGTTAGTATTCTATTCTTAAAATTTAATTTAAAACTTTTATTGAGAATTAGGTTTATGATGAAAAATTTTATAATCTTCAGTAATTTTTTTCTTAGTATTTTTCTAAAGTTGACTTTTTTTTATGTTGATAAGCTATCAGTATAAATTAGTCTAAAAGCCAAGGCATATTTATGATTTTATACACATTAAGTTTCCATTAATTTTTATATTGATTTACAAATTATCAATGACTTGTGGTGGATAATAGTTTTCATCGAATGATCACCGCAACCACCCTGTATTTTTCTGACTAGTGTAAACAAAGCTATTTTTAATTATTTTTACATAATTAATATTAATTTTATGCAGTATTTTAATTTGGGACATTATATTCTCATCATCAAATTAGGAAAAAAAATAGCTTAATTCCAAATACATATTTAAAAAATTAATAACAACAGTCAAAAAATTAAATTATTGCCTTTAGTTTCAATGGAAGCTTTTGGCTCCCATTATAATATGGGATCGCCTAAAAAGACTCTCAACTTTTGAATGTAACTGATCAAAATCTCTGTTATTTTATTTCCTTAACGATTTTTACTTAAATTTACACTGCTCTATGCGTGTTTTGTGACCAATGAGTTTCACAAAAATGGTTTATCAACTAATGGGTTTTTTTGCATAAAGAAGTCCAGAAAGTGTTTATAGGATTCCAGGTTGCACTTTTCATTGTAACCAGCCATATTCTATGTGTTAGAATATGGTGCATAAGTGTAAATTTGGATTCTGGAGTACTTTCTGGACTTCCGTATAAAATGCCAGCTCATAAACTAAATTTACAACATAAAATGCAGATAAAAAATTATCCATTTACTTAATACAGTCTAACCTTGATAACTCCACTTCCTATAGGTCGAATACGAATAATCGGCTAACTTAAATTTTTAATCGAGTCCCGAATCATTTCTATACTTTTCTTTAAAAAACTGTCGCAACTTTCATATATAGCAACTTCTGATAACCGATTTTTTTTCAGATGAAATTAACATATGTATACTAATCTGTATGTAATGAGGCCAAGTTTTGTGAGTTTTAATTAGCTTTTTGACCCTGCATTATTCTCTTGTTGCTTACATGGGCTATTAAAAATAGAAATGCGTATAACTGTAGTATTAAAGCACATGCCATAATCCATTTAAACCATGTCGACCTATCTTAACTGCCAGTAGAGAGAAATGGGAGGTAACTTCTATAACTCGAACAGGGCTGCCAGTGGCGACTTAAAAGCTACTAAAGCGACTATTTTAGTGTCTAGGCGACTATGGCTACTATTTAAGTCCAAAAAGGGCCCAAAACGACTATTTTAGGCAAAACCTTCAACTATTTTCGGTCTCGGGCGACTTTTTTTTAGATTTTTAGTTATATAACTTTCACATAGATGACGCCACAATGATACTACCAATGCACAAAACGTGAAGTGCCTTTAGATTTCGTTTGATTCTCATCTAAAATCCAACAGCACAAAACAAAAGCAAAACCATGTGTTTTTGAAATTGCAATTGATAATGATTTTTTTTTTAGAATCGTATGTAAAGTTCATGGAAACTAAAACTTTGATTTCGTATGCTTTGTTGTAGATTTTTTTTTAAACTACATTTGGGTAGGATTTGCATATGTCTGTTATTTTGAATTCTAGATCATCGTAAACAAGAATACTAAAATATATGCAAAAAATTTAATAGCCCTCCTTGCTTGATTTTAAAATTTGCAGTTATTTCAGTGAAACATTTACATGGATTAGTATTGAACCTTTTCTAGAATAATTGATAACTATTTAAAATAAATTTGTTTTTAATATATATATATATATATTAGGGTGGTCCTTATTAACATGGGGAAAAATAAATTTTCGATTTCAAAAAGTCTCACCCCCTCAATTTGTTCATTCATACGAAAAAATAATTCCTGCAAAATTTTAGCCAAATTAATTAATAATAACACGTGCCCCACGGGGCTTAAAGTTTTAAAAAACGCAAAATTTTGGGGTGTTTTTTTAAAAATTCCGTTATAAATCAATATCTATGCCAACTACGAAAAACTACTCAATACAAATGTTATAGAACATAAAATTTCCTGCAACTTTGTAATTTACAATTTTGATCTATGAGCAACAGGTTTCGAGTTATAGGGAAAAGAACGAGCGATATTTTACGAAATTTCAAATCATGGCCACACTACACAAATGCTACCCGTCACAATGGTGCTACCAAAAACTGATTATTTAGTTAACTTTAAATCTTTCCTGCTTAAAAATCTCTAAAATGGGACAGATTTAAATATTTGTATAAGAAACCATTTAAAATACACCACAATCTAAAGACTGTCAGGGCCGTCGCGTGGGTAAGGGGGGGGGGGCTGCTTTCGCAATGAAGTTAGCTTTTTTAATGGAAAAAGCGATACACCAGGAGTCATACAGGGACCCACATGTTTCTCAACCTTCTCTCCTGTATTATTAATGATTACTGTGTCTGTATTTAGTTAAAGCAAATAAAGAAACATTTTCTTTCATATGGTAATGGCAGAAAAGATGTTAAGCCTTTGTAACTGCTCAAGAGACTTTGTTGCATTTTTTTAAGAAACCTAATGCGTTATTTCGAAATTGATGGAAAAAACAACTTTGTATGAGTTTCAGTCATTTGTTTAATGGTGCATATGAAGTTCGTGTTACTAAACTATGCCTCGAAAACAGATATTTGTTATTGCTTCAATGAAAAACCAAGTTGCGGGTGCCAAATTGCTATCTCGTGAAGATTGCTACTCATATTCTTTTTAAATATATGTGAAGTAACCCTGAATTTACACATGTGGTTCCTTTTTAATGGATGAAGATTTCAAATTTTAGAGAAAAGCATGTATTCTTGCCTGCGAAAGAAACAACTACGCAAGAACTATTATAATACACTTTCCATTACGGAAATTTCATATTATTGAAAAATTTCAAGGAGCTAGATCCATTATTAGTGTAATTAAGAAAATTATTTAAAAGGAAGGGAAATACAAGGTCTTTAAAATTCGTAAATTTGGCAGCTTAAAGAGGTGTGATGTTAATTGAAGAATTCAACTATCAATTTACAAAGAATGAATCCAAAAACAATTTATTTTACTGACTGCGCAAGACTGTCACAAAAAATACACATCCTGTGATTTAAAAACTGTACTGAAGCCATACATACTGTAATAAATAAATATAGTAAGTGGTAATTTATTTTTATTTATATTAAAATTAAGATTTATAAGCCGATGCCCCCTTTCAACCCCCCCCCTTCCCCCTCACGCACATATTGTGCCAGCAAACAGGCTTGGATTAGGGACATTGTCTGGTGATCTTTAAATTTCTAAGAATGTCGTTTGCTTATTAGCTACACAAATTGTTCGGTAGGTAATCTTTTATTTAATTTGCAAAAGTGATTAATCCAAGAGACGACCCCATCACCCACATGACCACCCAGTGAAGCAATAAGAAATATCTGTTTTCGATTCATAATTTGGTAAAACCAACTTCAGATGCACCATTGAAAAATGACTAAAACTCACGAAGTTGCTTTTTCCATCAATTTCAAAATAACGCATTTGGTTTCTTAAAAAAATGCAACAAAGTCTCTTGAGCAGTTACAAAGGCTTAACATCTTTTCTGCCATTACCACAAGAAAATGTTTTTTTATTTGCTTTAACTAAATACAGACACAGTAATCAAATTAATAATACAGGAGAGAAGGTTGAGAAACACGTGGGTCCCTGCATGACTCCTGGTGTACCGCTTTTTCCATTAAAAACACTAACTTCATTGCGAAAGCAGCCCCCCCCCCCCCTTACCCACGCGACGGCCCTGACAGTCTTTAGATTGTGGTGTATTTTAAATGGTTTCTTCTACAAATATTTAAATCTGTCCCATTTTAGAGATTTTTAAGCAGGAAAGATTAAAAGTTAACTAAATAATCAGTTTTTGGTAGCACCATTGTGACGGGTAGCATTTGTGTAGTGTGGCCATGATTTGAAATTTCGTAAAATATCGCTCGTTCTTTTCCCTATAACTCGAAACCTGTTGCTCATAGATCAAAATTGTAAATTACAAAGTTGCAGGAAATTTTATGTTCTATAACATTTGTATTAAGTAGTTTTTCGTAGTTGGCATAGATATTGATTTATAACGGAATTTTTAAAAAAACACCCCAAAATTTTGCGTTTTTTAAAATTTTAAGCCCCGTGGGGCACGTGTTATTATTAATTAATTTGGCTAAAATTTTGCAGGAATTATTTTTTCATATGAATGAACAAATTGAGGGGGTGAGACTTTTTGAAATCGAAAATTTGTTTTTAAGGACCACCCTAATATAGATAGATAGATAGATAGATAGATAGATATAGATAGATAGATAGATAGATAGATAGATAGATAGATAGATAGATAGATAGATAGATAGATAGATAGATAGATAGATAGATAGATAGATAGATAGATAGATAGATAGATAGATAGATAGATAGATAGATAGATAGATAGATAGATAGATAGATAGATAGATAGATAGATAGATAGATAGATAGATAGATAGATAGATAGATAGATAGATAGATAGATAGATAGATAGATAGATAGATAGATAGATAGATAGATAGATAGATAGATAGATAGATAGATAGATAGATAGATAGATAGATAGATAGATAGATAGATAGATAGATAGATAGATAGATAGATAGATAGATAGATAGATAGATAGATAGATAGATAGATAGATAGATAGATAGATAGATAGATAGATAGATAGATAGATAGATAGATAGATAGATAGATAGATAGATAGATAGATAGATAGATAGATAGATAGATAGATAGATAGATAGATAGATAGATAGATAGATAGATAGATAGATAGATAGATAGATAGATAGATAGATAGATAGATAGATAGATAGATAGATAGATAGATAGATAGATAGATAGATAGATAGATAGATAGATAGATAGATAGATAGATAGATAGATAGATAGATAGATAGATAGATAGATAGATAGATAGATAGATAGATAGATAGATAGATAGATAGATAGATAGATAGATAGATAGATATAGATAGATAGATAGATAGATAGATAGATAGATAGATAGATAGATAGATAGATAGATAGATAGATAGATAGATAGATAGATAGATAGATAGATAGATAGATAGATAGATAGATAGATAGATAGATAGATAGATAGATAGATAGATAGATAGATAGATAGATAGATAGATAGAGATAGATAGATAGATAGATAGATAGATAGATAGATAGATAGATAGATAGATAGATAGATAGATAGATAGATAGATATTATTTTCAAGTAAATTTAATTTTACTGGCAGTATCAATCCTTTCATATGATAGTTGGTGTTGCAATTTGTAAATTTAGGTTTTTGTTTTAAATGTTTGGCATTATTTAGCATTTTAGCTTCTCGCTTCTGTGAAGTGACAGGCTTTTTCTAGATGAATGTTGGTTTTTCCCAGATTTTTTTTAAGTCAAGCTAAAACAAATTAAAAATTTATTGCTGGTACATATATATATTTTTGGAGGATAAAAAAAAGGGCGCTTTTATGACTGTTTCTCAAAAATTATCCAATCGTTAACAAAATAATTTTTTTTTCTTTTCGAAAATTTGTATGTCATTTGCTAAATAAATTCAAATACAAATAAGTAGATTCAAAATATTTTTCCCTAATTTATGTTCTCTAACAATTATATTAAATTGGTTTAATAATTTAACATGAAATTTTCTGTTGCAATACATCCGAAAAACTTTGGCAGTTTTATCAATCCTTTCAACTGAGTGTTAGTGCTACAATTCTAAGGTTTGCGCTAATATAAGTCTTAATTTTTAGTTTTTAAATTTGTGCATCGAAGCATATTAAACTAATATATCATGTTTTTGGAAAATTTATGTAAACGCAGATAACATTCAATGCAAATATTTTTAAAGAAACTACTTATTACATTATCTAACAATTAAAAGTTGTTTATTTAGTTAGGTAAAAGAGGATACTATTTTGACTACTATTTTTTAATATCTGAGGCTACTAAAGCAACTATTTTCAAGGCTTTCTGGCACTGGCAGCCCTGCTCGAACTTAAGATGAGTTGAATCTTTTGATGTCCCCTGAGACTTCGAGTTATCGAGTATTGGCTATGTATATGTTAAGGAAAAGAAGGATAAGAAGTTTTTTTAGCTTTTCCTTTTGTCACAAATACTTTATTGAATTTAATATTTTCGTTTTTATAGAAAGATTTCATTATTTTTCATTCAGGTTTGCATTCTTGTTGTTCAAAGACAAAGAAGCTGCTGAAGCCAATCTAAATATTTTAAAAACAAAGAAAATCAAAGGTCAACCTTTGACTGTTTCCTTTGGTAGCAAAAATAATGTGAAGCTGGAAAAAGGTGAGAAGTTGTGTTTGTTTGTTTTTCTATTCTTATTTATACTGTTTAACTCTGGGGTTCCCTACCTTCCAGAAATTTTGGCGTACCACCTGATCTTAATATTTTAATAAACATATAATATTTATTCTTTAAGTTTTCTAAGGCTTTTTTAATTAAATTCCTGAGAAAACTTCATATTTAATGGTTATATTTGTTTATTTATAACATGCTCATAATGAAGGAGAAATAAAAAGATTAAAATGGTGTTAATTTAGTTTTATTTATTACCCATAGGTCTAAAAACATACAAATAAAAAAAAATTTAATTTCGGCAAAAAATTAATCATTAAAAAATATATACTTTTTTAGCCTTTAGTGCAAAACTTGTTTGCCAGTGATTAAAAAATCAACATTAGGAGTAATTGAACTTATATTCACCTCTTCAACATTTATTCTGCATCTGTTTATTTGTACATGAGTCCAGAAAATCTACTCCCACACAAGTAACTCCTAAATATTTTTCTTTAAAATAATGAGATATATTTGCGTGCTCACTCACTGCTCATGCGTACAGAAGCTATAATTAGCATCATGTTGCTCGCATCACTCACGCATACCACCTGATATTTCCCCGCATACCACCGTGTGGAAACCATTGGTTTAACTGATTGATTATTTAATCATTTTTTTTTTTTTTCAAATTTCTGTCATTATGTAAATAAAAGATTATTTTTTCAGTTGTAGCAAGTAACAAACCAAAAGATCACTCAGGGGAATTGCAGGGTAAGATTTACACATCTTATAATTATTGGTTTGCTTTAAATTGTAGCTTTGTATAATTATTAACTATAGTCACTGAATCATAAAGAATTTGTGAGTATCATAACTTTTTATATATGTATTTTATGTATATAATTAGGTAATATTCTTTGAAAAATTGATTATATTGTAACACAAAAAACTGTACAAATAGTACCAAACGTATTATTTAGTTCTATATTGAACTCTCAAACATCAATATTAAAAAACTATTTTGCATCAAATATTTAATAACTGTTACTTATCATTTATGCTAAATTCATGTGCATTTCGAAGAATAAATAGATATGTTACTCACACTTAAAGAGAAGTTGCAGTGATAAGCTTAAATGCCCTAAATATCGGATATTAGGATCAACAGAGTTTTCCAAATAAAGTGTGTTTTAAGGGGTCACAGGAGTCTTAAAAATGTGCTAAGAAGATACTACATAGCATAGTTTGATCTCTATTGTAATTTTTTAACTACTCAATAAATGAGTATAATTTTTTTATATGTAATTCTACAGGATTTATTTGTTCTAAAACAAGTTTTAAAATTTATGAAACTTTAGCCAAAACTAAAATAAATGATATTAAACATGAAGGTACTTGAACACACTGTGATTAGGCTTGCGCGGCAAATTGTGAGGTCAAAATTGAAAAAATGACCAAGAAAATGACTTTATATTGTACAAATATGTACAAACTAGGACTTATACCTAAATTCTCAGCTCAATTTTAATTAGAAATTATTTTAAGAACTTTTTTCTAAAAAAATTAATAAAAATTTAAAAATTTTGATTTTAAATTTTTTTAAAAATAATTTCTAATTAAAATTGAGCTGAGAATTTAGGTATAAGTCCTAGTTTGTACATATTTGTACAATATAAAGTCATTTTCTTGGTCATTTTTTCAATTTTGACCTCACAATTTGCCGCGCAAGCCTAATCACAGTGTTCAAATACCTTCATGTTTAATATCATTTATTTTAGTTTTGGCTAAAGTTTCATAAATTTTAAAACTTTTTTTATAATAAATAAATCTTGTAGAATTACATATAAAAAAATTATACTTATACATTGAGTAGATAAAAAATGACATGCAAGATCAAACTATGCTTTGTAGTATCTTCTTTGCACATTTTTAAGACTCCTGTGACCCCTTAATTTGACAAGCCTAATATTTAAAAGAGCCACATTGACAATTTTAATGTGGGGAAATGGCCAGCAGTAAGAATTGGTCATATTTAGTGACTAATGAACGTTTTTTTTTTATCTTTACTTTTAGTATATAATTCATATTTATAAACTATTCATTGGTTTGGTTTATTAATTTTATAAATCTTTTTTAATAGAAACAAAGGAAGCTAGGTCATTATACATCGGAAAGCTGCCAAATGATGTAGGAAAACAAGATTTGAAAGAACTATCAAAGGATATTGTAGAAGTATATATTAAGAAGAAGATGGGTGGGCCCAATTCTAGGTAAAAAATTGAATAATTTTTCTTGCTTTTTCTTGTGCGTTGTTTTATTTAAACATAAATTTTGTTTGGAGCAATAACGGCCCATAAATAACATAAGCTCCTATGGAGAATTGTGTGTAATAATTGCACATATTTCTTAAGGAGTATGCTACAAGACTTCAAAACTTTTTAGATTAAATACTAAATATTAAACTTTTGAAAAATTTAATTATAATCTAGTTTTTCTAACTAGACTTTTTCAAAGTTTTATGTTAAAAGCTTAATTTTTGATACATATAAAACAATTTAGACTTTCGCACTTCCAGATCTTAAAAAAATTATTTAAAAAATATTAACAAAAAGGTTGTTATTAGTTTAATGAACGTCCCTGACTACCCACTTTTGACAAACAAATCATCTTTTTCTGAGTCAATACTTCTGTGCACTTTATATTTTAATTCATAAATAGTTGCAACTTATTGATCTTTGTAAGTCTGAGCATATATTGGCCGAGTTAAAAATTAGTTTTCAGTTGCTAGAATGGGTGTGTATTAGTTCTTTAGTGGCAACAAAAATGCTTAATGGGGAAAAAGTTCGTTCTCGACCCTCAATAAATCAATCTCTCATTTGAAGTTAGTATGAATTGAAGGAAGTGCAAGATGAATGATGTCATGTTGTGTTTGTGCATCAATTTATGCTTGTTTTATGTATCCTTCATGCATATTGGTGGTTTCAGTTTATGATGAGCAAGTTTTATCCGAACTTTATATTTCTGCTTAAGTCTTTTTTTAAAAAAAGGGGGTTTTTTTGTTTTATTTTTAATAATTTATTCCTACATTATTTTTAATTATTACTTATCCACTTTAAATGAAGTCTTGTTTTGCAAAATATTCCCTGAACATATATAACTGGTCAGAGAATAATCATTGGTAATATGTATGTGTCTTTATTTATTTTTATTTGCTCAAGTCACCTCTATTATATTTAAAACTTCTATTGTATTGTTTTTTATAGATTTGCCTTTATAAGGTTTGATGATGAAGCAACTGCAGAAGCTAACTATCGAGCTCTGCAAGGAAGGAAAATAAAAAATCAACCTTTTACTGTGGACTATGTAGGTAGCAAAAGTTCATATGATGATATAAATTTAAAAAAAGGTAAGAAGTTAAATAAGTTCTAAAGTGGTTTTTTTTAGTTGAAGTGACTTTAACTTTTCAACTTCTGGTAGCTTTTTATTTTATGCTAACTTTAATTTTTAAATTGTAGAGAGAAATGCTAGGAAGCTTTATATTGGAGATCTGCCTGCTGATATTACAGAAAAGGAATTAAAAAGTTTATCAGGGGATATTCTTGAGACATTCATTTCAAAGGGCAAAAAAAAGTAAGAAACATTTCTACTTTTTTATTGTCAGTTTCTAGATTGTATTATAAGATTTAGCATATAATAAATTAAATAAATTGTTATAAAGCTATGCATTAAAGTAAATTGTAGATTGTCGTAACTTTGTGAATGTTTGCCATCATAAATGAATTTTAATATTATAAATCAATAACAAAATGGCAATATAACTAAGGAATTTTCACAAGCAATTAAACCTTTTCAAGGCTGAAAACTTTGCTGCATTAAAATAGGCTGTTTAAGTAGCTTTTTACAGTCCTGTGTAAAAAACAGTTTATTTTTCTAACCATACAATAAGAAAATAATTTTCTTGAAATTTACTATGTTACTATACAGTTTTAATCGAGAATTAGGCTCATAGATTTATCATCAGAACCACATTATACTATCCCAACTAATATAAGAATACTATTATTAATAATTTTAACATAATTAGTTAAGTTAATGTAGCATTTCAAATTATTCTGTCTTCAGTATTTATTTAGCTAGGCTATTGTTTTTTGGACAGCACTCAATAATTCATTTTTTTTTAAGGTTTGCTTTCTTAATATTTGATTCCGAAGACAAAGCTGAAGCAAATTATGAGGTTTTAAAGGCTAAGAAGATCAGAGACCAACCATTAGTTGTGAAGTTTAACCCATCGAGGGATTCTACAACAGAAAGTAATTATTTTATTTTTGTTCTCTTAACTTATTATTGTAATAATTTGCTGTTTTACTTTGTTGAATGTATTAAATTTCAAAATCCTTATCTGTGCTGAATTTATTAGTGCTTTAATTCTGTAGCTACTGTTCATGGGTGAAAGTTTTCCGTATTAATACGGATTTCCGTATTTTTAAAAATACTCCAGTACGGAACGGGACGGAACCATAAAATGATTTTTAAAAATTTAATTTGATTGCGGCCACTAACGGATCATGCTACGAAGCTTGTTATGTGATGACGTCCACATAATAGAAACTACTTTCGGATCGCTAGAGTTTCGCGACTTTCGGATCGCGGGATTTATTTTATTTTTTTTAAATTTTCAGATCGAAAAAGATTTTAGATGCTCTTACAGCTAAAGTTGCATGATTAGCAAAAAAGTCAATGAATATAAATTCGTCGAAATTTCCGATAGCAGGAAGGATTTTTGAGCTATAGAATTAATTTTAACCTATTAAAAAATAAATTTCTATAAATAATTTTACTGATAGGCTTTTTTTGTAATTTTAGTTTAACTTGTGTTTTTAACCCTTTCAGTCCCAGTGATGCCATTTGGCATCATCACTTTCAATATTTTTTTCAAAATGTTTATGTCCCGTTATGACATCCAAACACACATCATTCGATTCTTCACACTTTGTTCTATCCGACAATATTTTACATTGATCTCAATAGAAGTTAGAACTACTATTTTTTTTATTTAGAAAATAGTCAACAAGCGTTTCTCCTGATTTTTGATGAGTTCACTTCAGTTCCACATATTTAAAACATTATTTAAACTATTTCGGTTAAAATAATTACTAATTTTTTTTTTAATAATATGGTCAGATACCTTAAAATATATAACTCGAAGTGTTTTTAGGTTTTAAATATATTTTTATTTTGTTGTTTTCCACAGTTAAAAAAATTTTGGCATTGTTTCAAAAACCATATAAAAAACTTTAATGAATTTTTTTTCTTATCTAATTCGTATATTTGACCTAAAATAAGCTTATTTTGTGAATGTCAGATGTTTCTGTAGTGTAGTAAATTTTTGGGACTGAAAGGGTTAAACCCTTTTTTAATGCAGGCGTAACCCTTGGTTAAAAGAAGGAATGCAATAGCAATAAAAGGCAATATGTTTTCAGTTTATTAACAGCATACATTTTTAAATCATTTTATGGTCCAATAGCTTATTTTAAAAATAAAATTGTGCGTTTGCAACAATAAATTAAGCCCATGTAAAAATTGTCCACATAAACTTAATAAGTAGTTTACTACATTTGTTGTTAACCTTCGATAGCTGTTTTAAATTGAATTTTTTTTTTATTTGAGATGACATTTATGGGGTGATGAAAAACTTTATTTAGTCATGAATTTGGGATTGTTAATTTGGCAGAAACCCTATTTTTAGTTTCGATTTTTATTTTCTTATACTTGGTTTAGATATATGAAGAAATACTTGTTTACTTAATATAAAAATATATTTTGGAAGTTAAGACATTGCACATCAAATTTCTTAATTGCTCGAATTTAGTTTTTTAATTTTCATTTATTTAAGTTGTCTTTGAAAAAAAGCTATTAGAAATCTGAATATTGGGTTAAAAATTCTTTTAAAAATTTGTTTGTTTTTGTTTTAAAATCAATTAAAAGAGCCAGAAACATAATGTGGCTTCCAATTAATTTTATATATTTAGTGCCCAATGACTGTGTTTGTTATTATACAAACTTTAACACTTTTAAGGAAAATGCCGCATTTGTTTACACATCAAGATACTATGTGTCACAAGGAATAATAGTCAGTAGACTTCCTGTTTGAGATTAATATTGTAACTACATATTTTATCTTTAAAAAGTAGTTTTAATACAATTTGGGACTATATGCAGTTGATTTAAAACAAAGGAAAATGATGTAATTCCTTATTGGTACAATTCACCAGTGGCAAATCTTTAGGTGAGCCACAATTACTCCTAAAGTAATAAATCTGGTTGATTCTTAGATCAAAGGTCAATTTACCTTTTCACAACTCTTAAAATTTTGCCTTATGTTGTATATATCTTATTATTTTGTTTATTTTTGTATAAAAAGAATATCAGGTTCGCTTCCGCCTAATGCAATATTGAGATGCCCAGGTTTTTTTTCCCTTTAGTTTGATAATATACAAGTCAAAAATGAAAAAGCAAGCTCTCACTAAAACCGTTCTTACCCTAAAGCTAAAGTTTCATAAATTCAAAGTTTTTTTTTACTAAAACTAAAATAATTTATTTGTAAAATAATGCTGTGAACCGTTTTTCAATAACTTATCCTTAATAAGTGTGTCCACATTGTTTTCCTTAAAATATCCATATATTACCAAAAAAAATAATTTTATAGTACAAAATAATTATCATGGTGTTTCTTTTGATAAAACCAATGTTGTCAAAAAGTTGTATAATACAGGGTGTCCAGCCGTCGGGAAAACCGGGAAAGTCGGGAAATGTACTTGAATTTTTTAGAGTCGGGAAAATCGGGAATTATGCTTGAAATTGTCGAAAATTCCGGTCCGCGCCGGGAAATTTCGACACTTTCTGCAATTTTCGGAATTTTATAGATTTATAAAAATAAGCCTTTTGTACAGTGTATTTCGAGGTTTAGGAATCGGCCGATTTAAAAGAAATTTCCCCTTCTCTAAATTTCAGATTTGCTGATTTGAAAGAGTTTGATTTTTTCGTGGATGTCTAATTCCTTCAAAGTTACGAACTTTGTCTCAAGTTCGCTATTCAGAATTTCGCCCGAATTTCAAAGTTATTTGTTCTGCTGTAGGTTTTTAAGGTTCGCGATTCGTTTATTACTGAGTCTCTACATTTTAGAAGTTATATTTACAAATTTTCCGTTCGTTTTGAAATATAACGCGTGTGCCGTAAAGTCATGCCGCATGCTGCGATCTTCCGAATTCTAAAGATTTCAAAATAGCCCTCGTGTAGCTCTAGTGCGACGATAATTCAAAAATAACCTAACCTAAAGATTTCATAAGAAAGATAAGCTTTTTGTATGAATTATTTTTGAAATTTCTTTCTATTTACAAAATTTCAGATTTTCGGAGATTCTCGATTTTCTTTTGTTTTGCAGTTAGCCTAGATTTATGAACTGGACGGAATTGGCGTTTTTATGACGTATTTGTTATACTAATTTTTTCTGGTTTATTTTCGGGAGTCTTCAATTTTCCTATTTTTGAAGTTGCACGATTTACACATTTTCAGTTTCGTGATTTAAATATTTCGATTTAGTCTTTTTCGTCGAATTTTTTGATTCGCCGATATTCAAGAGGTTTCATGATTAAGCGATCTTCGAATTTTGTTGTAATTTGTCGATTTATGAGGATCAGTGATTGTCGACTTCTAAGTTTTGAAAAGTAGAAAACAGCAAGTTTAAATAATACATTTTAATAAGGTGTGTTCGAATATCGGTTACTGGGCCGGTGCAATCTAATAATGCTACATGATCCGATTTACTCTGCCTAGTAATTTTTACGAAAACCGCCGGCGCCGATGAACATTGCCTGATAATGATGGACTTTTTTTTTGCCTCTGTGTGGATCGGAATAGCAATTCGTTACTTTTGTAGCTCCGGTTCAGGCCAATCGGCCCAACCAGAATATTTTCTTTTAATCAAGTATTCGTGAGTATTGTGACCTTGTTATCACAAGAACAACTTGATTTTTGTTTGCGTTTGATTATCTTTTGTTGCCTTTTTTTCTGCTTCGGTCTATACTACTGGGGATTTTAGTTTTAGACAAGTTTAAAAAAAAAAAAAAAACGGGAAATTGCCGAATTTATAGTGTCCGGATTATGGGTGTCTGGATTAGCGGTTCGTATTAGCAAATTTCTGGAAATTCGGGATTTTACTGATGTTTAATCTTGAGTTTTATAATTTCGGAAATTAAGGATTTTCAAGGTCGTTAGTTGCAATTTCTGATGAAAGATCGTCGAGGTTTTATAGATTTTTTTTGTGTTCAAATGGTTCGCGATACGCCGTTTTTCAAAGTTTCGAAGTTCATGATTTGACGATTTTTTAGATTTAAGTTTAGTTTGAATTATCGTCGCACTAGGGCTACACGACACGACTTTTAGGGTATTGTAAAATTTACCGATTTCAGAAGGATCGCAGTTCAACGGTTTCTGAGAATTTGGAATTTTCCAGACTTAATGAAATCGTGCTTTACCAATTTTTGAGATATTTTGTAAATCATTAATTTTCAAAACTTTTAGATTTACCGATTTTGGAAGGTTCTTGATTCGCCGATTTTTGAAGGTTTTCCATAAATCGAAATGGTTTAATTCTATTTTTTCAGGTTAAAATTTAAAGAAATAACTCATTGAGCTATCAAATGTTAAATATTACATTTAAGTTATCATTATTAAAAATTATAAAGAATGAAATATTTTTAAAATAACCTTTATTTTTTAAAATTTTAAAGAGTATCTCATATAAAAGATAATCCTATTTATGTGGTGTTGTTTCACTAAAATTGAAGATTGTTACTTTAAATATCACTAAATTAACCCTGCGAACAACCCACCCAACTTTTGCCTTTTTTTTTAAGTCATTAATTTATTGGCCAGCCTATTTTAAGTATTAAAGAGGTTGTTTTAATTAAATTGGTTTTAGCTTAACTGTTTTGGTTATTTTCCAATAATTTTTCTATTGCATATTTGCCTAATTTTTCAAATTAAATTACTGATGACCAGTAAAAATATAGGGACAATACAATCATGCACTCTGCAACTTATCAGGGACTCTAACTAACTGGGCTAAATAATAGTTAGTGCTAAAACAAAAACGATTCTTTACTCAAATATTTTCTCTTTTTTTTGTTGCCTAATATTCATGTTACAAGCATATTTGAAAAAAATTTAGTGATACTGATATACATAATTGGTTATATGCGAGCATCCTTGAAAAATTTGGAAATGAGCCTTGAAATCCTTGAAATGTGCTTGAATTTTTACCAGAAATTTTGCTGGACACCCTGATAATAGTTTGAAAAAAAAAATTTGAATTTTTATCGGCTAGAAATTCTATTTTTTTTTATTGAAAAATTAATCTTTCATGAAGTCGATGGGTTTTTTTTTTTTTTAATTTTACAGATATTCTGTATTTATCAATGTAGAGTTCTTTTGAAGCATTTTAACTCTCCCAATTGCCCACTATATGTTACATGCTTTCTGGGGTTAGTGGCTGGCCCTTAAGTACAACAGTGATACAACACTTCATCAAACTTCTACTTTAGAGTCTTGAGTGACACTTGTTTACTTCGTAGTATCAAAAAAATTTGAAGAATAATCATGTAAAAATGATTTTGGACATGAGTGTGTATGTTTCAATAAAACTGCCTCACAAAGGAAAATATGTATGTTGTACTGGGGAATACAATTTTTGCCTGGCATAAATTACTGAAAATTTCCTCTTCCACAGAATTTCAATGGTTTAAAGTTCCACTTTTTAACAAGACTGCTCTCTGGACTTAATTTTTGTGATTGTACTAAATTCTAGGGAACTTAGAAAATAGGCTTATTAATGAAATTAATAGTAATTGAATTTCCAAAAACGTTTACATACTTTATTTTGATTTTCTTCTTATTTTTTTTAATACTTGCTATAGATATACCCATAGATTTATATTGCATACAAGCAAACTTCATACAAATTTTGGTTTCACTGTTGATACATGAGTATTTTAAAATGCAAAGAGGAAAATAGTCCAAAGTATGTTGAATTTCTTAAGACTATTGGTCAAATACAAGTATTTATTCCTTTAACATTTAGGATGTATGTAGATAGAAAAAATTTTCAATGCATGATTTTTACTTAGGGGGGGGAAATTTGCATTCCATATTCTTTAATTGTTTTCCAATTTCTTATTATTTGTAGGTACCAAAAGAAATCAAGATGATGACTTGCCAGATGAACAGAGATCTGCAAAGAAAATCAGAAGATAGAATTGCAGCATGATATAAATATGTATTTGTTTATTTCTAATAAATTTGTTGTTCAAACACTTGTATTGTATTGTTGTAAGTTCTGCCTATGTATGCTATTCTAAATGAATTTCCAATGTAGCTGAAATTTCCACAAATGTATAGATGAGCGAGTTGCGAGATTTTTGCTTGTACATAAGTTGAACAAAATTGTGTCGCACATACGCATGCATAGAAAATGTGGAATTACTGCTCTCTCACATGATTTCTTTTAAAATCATTTTTTTTTTTGTTCAATTTTGCATTAAATATATTTCATACAGTTTGTCACAAGACCAAAATATTTTTTATCTTTAGAATCCTTCTGCATACCATATAATTACACTACAGACTATATATTTTGGTAAAAATGTGTCACAACACGCATTCCGCATTGTAAGTAGTTAAAAGCTTTTTATGTTTGGTCACTCATAATGTGATGTACTAGCTCTTAAGTATGTGAGATCGGATAACCAGCGTTTTTTTTTTTTTCAGGTATTTGAGTTGTAAAGAAAATTAATGTAACAGTAGCTATTACTTTTTATCAACCCACTTCCAATATCAGAAAATTGTACTGGATATAGCCCTATCTTACACAGTATATTTCATTAGAATGATTTTACACCGGTTCAGTCTATGTTAAAAACTGAGGCTGTGCTTTCAAATTAGGGATACTCTAAACATGCATTTATTAAAATATGTCACACTCAGTGCACCAAGCTGGGCATTTGATGGTTAAAGAGTTCTTAAAGTAGTTATATAATCAGAGCCTAATTTAAGGGTTAACAAAACAAAATGTGCCTTAGCTTGTATTATTAATTTCTGTATTACAATTTATTTAAAATTATTCTATACATGATAAAGCGCTACAAATTATATACATCTGTGTAAAAGAGATCAGAGACAGCCGAAACCAAATTATTGAACATGGCCAATAACAAAAACAACAGTGCCGAATTATCTGCAGTTATTGGCACTCGCCTAGCATGCGAAAAGTCCCATGTTCGGATCCGGGCTTCGCCAAAATAGCCCTTTTTGACCGGCGGTCAGGTGGCGATGATATAAAACTGTGAGACTAAATTTGGAGTTTTATCGGGGGAAAAAATGCATTAAACAGCATCAATGCCAGCAACTCCTATACACGAATTCATTTCAAATAACGAGTGGTACAAGTCAGCTGAAATCTGAAATAAAAACTAGCAATCTGTGCATCGGCGCGAAGCGCCCTTTCACATTCGTCGAAATCGGCCCATGGGGCAAAACGACGAAAAACAGGTTCAATAGAGCCAGGCGAACCGGCTGGTCTAAGAAATCAGTCAGCTGCTAGTCAGTCTACAAGTCAGCTGCTTTGGTATCGATATTTTTGAAGAGCTTGAACATTCTCTTTAAAACCCGCACGATCGTGGGAGCTTGGTCGGAAAGGGATAACTGCCGACCTATAAACGTCCCGTGCAGTCAAAATGTCCGACGAATACCCCGTGTAAGGAAGTGCACCTTAAATATCCCTTAAAGTCCTAAAGCTGCGTGCGATGTCGCCCTTAAGGCCGCTTTCACACTGGACGACAGAACGTCACGACACGATATCGGGGCAAGCAAATTACACGTTCAAGGCTACGCGCTTGCTCACTGGACGATTTGACAACGATTCTGTCGTCTCCGGTTAACCGATATCGGTGTCGTCGACGGCATGCCGTTTACCAAGTACCTTCCCTGTTGTGTCGTCCGACATTTCTTCGTTTGTTTTGAAAAATTTCGCCGGGTATTCGGATGTTTTACAACTTTTTAGTCTGTTTTTAGAACTTTTTATGATTTCCAATGACATCTATTTAGTCTTAAATAAGGAAAACTGTAATAAATATTGCATAAAAGTAAAAAAAAATAAGAAGAACATGTATGAAGAAGAAATCATTATAAGACAGGATAATCTGTATAAAACGCAGTGAAATATTGCAGGTAAATACTCATTTATATTTTTCTCTTAGTATATTTCTAATAAAGTCTAATTAAGACCTTTTTTTGTGTTCAGTGTTGGTCGTAACAGCATATATTTATATTGCTAGAACGTAATGTTTACTTTATGATCCTCGTCAAAATAACAGCAAACTAAAGTAAATCAGACATTTAAATTACTAAAACTATACATTTTTAAATAGTAATGCATACACTGATCCGAAATTGTATTTGTTGACTACCTATATAATATAGCATGCACCTATTTTGTCCTATCTATTTGGTAGGATTGATCTACCTATTTGATATTCTAGCTATAAACATGAGCCTGGGAGAAATGCAATGATATTTTTTTTTGGAAAGTTTCAATTAGTCAGTATTTTTTTTCAATTGAAAACAACGCCAAGTACCAACATCTAGAAATTTACTATAAAACCCCGATTGCATACTGTAGGTTTTAAATAACTTAACTTTGCCTGGGTAAAATCCTACTTGCCCTTTCGTGTTTACTAATTGTTATTTTTATTTTATTCAATTCTGGAACGAGCCATGATTCTACCGAGCTTCCAACTCGTCAACAAAACTAAAAAAAAATCTATTATTACTTGACAATCTTGTGGCTTTTTTCGATGTATTTTAAGTTTACAACCTTAATATAAGTTTTGTGAGCCCAAAAAGATTTATCACTAAACGGCCACTTTATCGACTGAGAGTGCTCGCATTTATTTGCCATACTTCTTTCGACAAATTAAGTCATGTTTAACTTTACTAAAGTTATGTAATCATCAAATGGAATCTGTCTTACTATTGTTTGCCTACATATGTTCTTTTGATATTTCAGGCAAGTTATCAACAAGTGCACTGAATTCGTGAAAGTGTAGTGGAGTAAATAAGATGGGTAGTGAATTCTGCAGTAGACGTAAACCACGAAAATGTTATAAATTCAAGCAGTAAACCCACAGGTAAATATTCATCATTATTTTCACTAAGTTTCACTAACTATTTTTTTCTTGTAAAATTTTTATTATCACCCCTATTGTTATTGTGCAGATCAGATCTCTGAACAAAGTATTTAATGATTCCTCATTGTATAATAAGTTGGATATTAAATTTGCTGTAAGTTAAAGTATATCTTTCATTACAATTCATTTCACACACCTAAAATTGTTGAATATATATGAATAAGGAATTAGTTGCTAAATTATAGTGTCCAGTGTGATTATTCTAAACACCCCTCCCTGCACTGCATTTTAACTATCATTCTTTTATTTTATTTTAATAGTAGATTCCTGGAAGAGGGGCAATCTGGTGTTATTTGGGAACTTTTTTGGGAGAACATAAGATAGCTGTTCTGTTTTACGAGTGCCCTATAATATTTGAAGATGTTGTGTTAATTTAATATGAAATTTTTGAATTGTGTTAAATAGTGTTGCTATATTTGTATATTAACCCATTTAGTCAGTGTGGTATTGGAGTGATTGGAGTTGGGCTTGCAACTTACCTATGCTGTGTTGAGGGAAAAATTTGAGTTATCTTAACAATAAGTTATCTAAGTCCTTATAAAGATGAACAAAGTTATAGTATTACGATTTCTAGAAAATGTTATATAGACATCTGTCTGACCACTCATTACCAAAAATAAATTTTTTAAATGATTCAACAAATTATTTTAATACTGTTTCAATGTATCTCAAACACTTCTTCAATCTCGTAAAATAATCTTTGTTTCTTTAACATACCCCAATTCAGTTACACCATTAATCTACTACATAACCTAATTTAATTGCGAACATTAATGTACTTCCTTTTTGTGAAAAATTAACCTTTTTGAAATAAAAAATAATAATTTTTGTAAAATCTAATCAACAAACAAAATATGCTTTTTAAGTGTGTTTTTCTATATTATAATCATTTTTTAGGGGAGTTATCGAGACTATCTTCTTTCCCAGTTCCAGAATTCAAGCAATTACTTTTAAAAATTTAAATGCCATCAATATAGATATTAACAGAGTGTTTTTCTATATAATCATGTTTTTTTTTTAGGTGAGTTATCCAGAAGTTATCGAGGCCATCTTCTTCCCCAGTTCCAGAATTCAAATAATTACTTTTAAATACCGCCAATATAGATATTAACAGTTTCTTGTTATTTATTTTAATAAAAAAATTTATAGTACATTGCTTCTTTGTTTCTTTTTTTAAAAAAACAATTTCATGTTTATTGAGGTGTTAAAGGGGAAAGGAGAGAGCGAGAGAAGTTAGAGAACTTTGTTAAAACTGAACAGTGTTTGTTTATTAATGATTTGTTTTTAATTACAATTTTGTAATTATTTATTAGTCTTAGTATTTCCTTATTTGAGCTCATGCAAGAAAATACAGGCCAAGTGAACAGATTCCTTTTGTAATGGCCATAAAAATACCTTATGAAAATTTTTGCTCATCACAACAGCATTCACCCAATTGTGCTTTAGTTACACTTGACTATCTTTGTTTGTACCCTAGCTAAGTGTAGTCATAGTGTACGAAGTAAACTGGCAAATGATCATTTATAGGCACCGCTTAATAGGTATTTGCCACAATGATGACTAATAAATTGACCACAAATTACTTATAGCTATGGCATTTCTTTAACCATGGTGATGGGATTCATTTGAAACTATATTTACTTGGTATTGGATTTGGAAGTTATTTAAAGTAACTGGGAAAATATCTAATATATGAACCCTTTCACACTCCTATGATTCCAATTGGAATCATCAGCATGTGATTTTTTTTCTCACAAAGCTAAAACGCACGCTTATTTCAAATAAATTTTATTAAATTCTCCATTTATATATTTTTTTTGTGTTGGTCGATGGAAGAATTGTGTCTTTTGAAGAATTAAATAATGTTTGTTATATTTTTTTGTATTAAATATATTGGTACCAAATTCATCATGCTTGCATTTTTAAAGGATTAAAAATTTCACTTTTTTTTAACAAATAAAGTTTCGAAAAGTATTTTTACAATGAATTCAAAGGTTATAGTAAAAAAAATTCCTTAAATTTTAGTTTTAAAAAATTAAGATTTTTTCGCCATTTCATTTTGGAAGCATATGAGTCTATTTCACAAATTTTAGATTCCCTAGAACAAAAATTAAAAGTTGTGTTTTTAACCATTTAAATCCCATTAAATATGTACTAAAATTACATTTGCTTAGGAATCATCCAAAATATTTAAACTGATAATTTAATTTTAAAATAATTTGTTCTATCTAACTAAAGAATATTTTATATCATCAATTTAAAAAATATTTTTTTAAAAAATAGAATCATAATACATGGGGTATTCATAATAATTATATTCTGTTCTATGTATTTTTAATTTTAACGCAAAACACACACAAAAAATCGTAATTATAAAAGAAACAATTCAATGCGCAGGACGAGGTCGCAAAAAACGTCCGCTCTCGGCAAGAGATGATCGCGAAATGAGAGAAAAAATAACGTTTTTATCGGTGGAAAATCGCTTAGTGAAAAAGCGCTAGACGAACGACACGGAATCGGTGCAGAATCGGACCCGATACATATCGGTGTCGTGTCGTCCAGTGTGAAAGCGGCCTTACGATCGCGTTGGGTGCTTATTCAGGTGTCGGCTCGTCACTTGACAGTGGTTCTAAACCGCAACGCCATCGCCAAAAACTCTATTAGTATTTTATAATCAGATTTCAATTTAAAATTTAATTTTTTACGCAAATTTTATGATATAACTTAGTTTAATGCTGATAAAACTTAGTTGACGCATACTTGAATTTCAAACGCAAAGTTACAAAGTGTGTAGCTGTGTTAAAGCTCTGTCATTAGAAAATGAGCTAGAAATAGGCAGGAGGAAACAATTTATTACCAACCCTACATCCTACATCAAATAAACAAGCACGTTTTTTTACTTGTTTTTCCTTTTATTAGATTTGCAGTTTTAGTTGCTAATAAATCTTTTAAACATGCCTCCCGCAAAAAAAGCAGCAGCTAATAAGAAAAATCAAATGCAGGTAAGGAATTTTTGATTTTGTTCATAATATTAGCTTTATGTAATTCGGTACCACGTGTAGAAATATTTAAATCGACCGGTGAAAGCCGTATATCACTCATTAATTTCACCATTAAGTTGCTAAACTTCGTTTAAGGTTAATTGTATTATTTTTTATATATTTATTGTCTGTTATACAGTTTTTTAACAGCCTTAAATTATGTAACGCTTAACTGATTAACGACGATTGGCAAGAAAATTTGCCTTGCCAATGCGATTACATGCTTTCTGCTTAAGTTTATCTGATTAAACAAAATATAGAACAAACGAAGGTCGTAGTAGTGAGCAATTTAATAAAACGAATTTACACAGCAATAAATATCAATTTCTATCAAACAGGAGCTTCGTTATTCATCTGTTTGAACTCCTATATTCCCATCAGTTAGTTAATAAAAGAGATACATGAGAGGAATTGAAAAATGTGCAACCCCCAAAATTATTGTGATATGTTAATTTTGGTATGATTATTTTTCGTGAAATGTACTGCAATAGGTTTTCTTATAGGCAGAGGAATATGCGCAGAGGTACCGTTCACTCAGCACACATGGGTAGTAAATGCAAATGCTAAGAAGTGGGGGGGGGGGGAGGGCTTAATGGTTAATTGGTACCGTTTCTTAATTGCGTGTACGGGCATAAATTATTCTTGATAGTTGAGTCAACTTATTTTTGTGGCCCTGGACAATTTTGTTTTCTAATTTCTCTAAAAGAATATCAGTAGCCAACATGGGACAGTATTATTGTAGGACCATTGAAAGCCTAGATGCTTGTTTTGGACCATGGAAAAAAAATTCTGTAAAAAAAAACATCAATTCTACCATTTATATTGAAAGTTAAAGAAAATTTGGATTTCTAATAATTCATGAAAATTTTAAAAATGCAAACAAAATTTCAGCACAGCTTAGTTAATTGCAGTTTAATAACATTTGTAATGTAGCCAAGAAGGGATATTTGAACACGAGCCACTTATACAAGCCACTCGCGCTTCGAGCAGAATCAAACTAAAACTGCTGATAAGCCTCAGTCCAGCTCAATTACTCCCTGTATGTTTAATGCTTGTACAGAGTCCGAACACATAGGCACTCTGTTTCTAATACCTATACTGCACTATGCCAATAACTTAAAGGTATAAGTTAATTGTATAAAAGGTATCAGTCCCTGAAAATCCATATAAACCATCAGTTGTCTATGCAGAATTAAAGACGGGTCATTCTCAAAAAATGTTAAAATAACAAATTTCAAATTGTTCAAACTCTAAGTTAGTTTTTATATAAAATATTTGTTGCAATTACTTAAAGAACTTTTTATTGGTATAAGAAAGCTGCAGTGGTATAATTATTAGAAAACTTCGGCAATATAAATTAAGTTGTATTTTTACTCATCTGTTATGTAGAGCTAAAGCCCCTTTGGATTCGCAACTGCCGTTCTTCAACTAACCAAGTTTCTAACCTATTACTGCTGATTAGTTTCCTCAGCAAAGTTTATGAATTGTCTGAATATGATAACTTTGTTTAAGCATTGCTCATAATTACTAAGTACTTCTTAATATTTCCACCGCATTAATCTTTAAATCATCTTTAAACTCTTGATAGCCACTTGTCTCTATCTTTTGTTCAGTTTTATTCCAAAAACAGATTCAAATATAATTGATTTTACACAATTGAAGAGTACACGGGAACAACCAATTGATTTTTCGGAGAATTTTCTTAGCAGGCCATTTTGGCGATGATAGCGGGTGATCGCCTAAACTTGTGTAAGGAAACCAGTTCCTACCATAGATATCATAGTTAAAGTAATTGAGTGGCAGATTACGTGACCTCCAATGCTAACGATGGGATGCGCAAGGAGCTCCCAGAAGAGCCCCAATGAAGTCAGTGTTGTAGGGCACATGATATACCAATGTAGTACTTAAACTACTATCTCTGTGGTTCCTAGCTACCAAGATTCAGGCGATCACCAAGCGAAGAAGAACGAGAGAAACCGGTTTTATGCCGCCAAGCAGACAATTGCGGGCTTCCGCCTAATTAATCAATCGCTTCTTACGGTGTACTCTTCAATTGCATTTTCATATTTAAGGGTAAAATTATATTAAATTATGTTTAAATACTCAAATCTTAAATTATAAAAAGTAGGGCTTGCTTTTTTTTGTTTATTTTCTACGATAATTTTTTTTGTCCCTTGCATACAAGGTGAGTGATTAAATTTCAGGTTCAAATTCTTGTGTGTAGTAAGAGCAATGGTATTTTGTATTCAAACATACTTCAACATATACACATAGAGATAAATAAATTATCCACAGCAATAATATATAATCAAGCCTTACTATGTTATAATTTTAAGCTTATATATTTAATAAAAATTGTGTTCATTCATATATTTAATAAATGTTCAAATTAAGTCAGAAATGATCTTTTTTTTTCTTCAGAATATACCTTTTAAACTTTCATATGCCTCAGTTGTTCTTATTACTTTTTATGCATCGTTTTTATGAAATATGTTTTTTTTTTCTAGCTGAAAAAGGGCAAAAAGGCTGTTCAAGTACAGCAAGAAGAAGGTAATGAAATTTTGTTTATTTAAACGTGTTATGTATTTCAAAGTATTCTGTGTTAAAAAAAACCATTGTTCTAAATTGCCTTAAAAGTTTTTTTCGAATCCTGCATTAGAGTTTGAACAATATTTGCAAAATTACAGTAGAACCTTGACTATTCGACGATACGCTCTAATTGGAATCGGAGGTAGGTAGAATAATCGAAAATTCTGGATAGTAGACAATGTTCATTAAATGGTAAAACTTATGATACAGAAGACTGCCGAAAGTCTGTGGACCTGAAATTTGGCAATGTATCATATCCTCACTGGTTCTGCAGTTGTGAACATTGAATTGGAGTTTTTTATTTATCTTTAAAATTGAAACTTTCTGGCAGAGATGTAGGTCTAAAATGTTGTTTGGAATTTCTATTTTTTTTTTAGGTATCTGCATGAAGTTCTGGGAAAAAGTGCTAATTTTTTTTTGTTTTATTGTATCTTAATCTATAGGTATCACTTGTAGTCTCAGGACTTTAGACAATTCTGGGATTTTTTTTGAAAATTTAGGATTACTAGAAATATGCTTTTATTTTTTATGAGTTACCAAAGTTTTCTGTCTTCAAATAATTTTTTTCAATTCCCCCTGTTATCCGATTTTATAAACGCGTTATCTCTCAATTTAAGAAGCCCCGGAGAAGTCAGATTTTTGAATCGCCAGAGTTTATTCACTTTGTAATCACGGTAGATTTCTGAACTTGTTTTTTTTTTCTGAACAACGGAAAATTTCCTTGTTTTAGTTTTTTTTTTTTTTTGCTTAGGAGGGACGGTTGGTTAACAGAGAGTTCCATGGGGATGGATAATCAAAGTTCTACTGTATTCTCTTTTAATGTATACTTTTCATATTAAAATGTTTCTTAATTTTTCTCTCAATACTTTATTATTTCTCCTATTTTGTTACTTATTCTTTTGGCCCTTAAAATCAATTAGAGTACTTTTGCTTTGATTTTTTAAAAAAATAAGCCATTATATTCCATGTTTATAATCATTTCATTTGTATTACTTTTATGCATTAAAAAATCCTTTTTTTTTTAAATATAGATAATGAAGATATGGACGATTCTGATGGTAAGTTATTGTAATTATGTTTATTTTAAAAGTGCAAAAATTGAGAATGTATAACTATTAGGTGTGGCTTGATTGTTTGCAGTCATAACTCAATGTACATTATTGGGCTTAATTTTATTTAATTTTTCTTTTTTTAAATCATTATACCAATTTATTAAAAATTTAATAATGTTCAGATATTTATAGGTAATAAACCATATAAAAATTATTAAAGTTGAGTCATCAGCAGGGTTTCAATAAGTATTAAAGTAGCTTTATAGGAAAACCCATGCAATTCTTTATAATTATGTAAAAGTTTTGAGTGGGAAGATTGTTGCAGTTTCATTACTAAATAATTTTTGCTCTTTTCTATTAGAAGAGGAAGATGACCATGACGAAGAAAGTGACAATGATGAAGATGATGCAGTCAATACGGATATAAAAAATGGCGAAGATGATGAGGATGAAAATGATGATGATGAAAGTGAGGAAGATGAAGAAAAAGATGATGTAGATGAAGAATCCCCCAAAAAGAAAAAAGTTGCTGTAAAGAAAGAACAAGGTAGACAAATTAAGTGCCTGTAATAAAATAAATTATCAATAGTAAAGAAAAGTGAAATAAATTTATCTGATATGGGATCAAAGTATTTATGTAGTTTCAATTTTTTAATTGCAGCAAGTGAGAATTCAAAAGACCACACTAAGGAATCACGTGGTAAGGTTTAGATATATTTATACTTGTTCCATTCCATAACATTAGAATAAGTTGTGTTTTCCTTTTAGTATTCTATCACATAATACCTTTTTTTTAAAAATTTGTATAGCTAATTTAAATTTGTTTGTTGCATTATTAGCCTTTGTTGTATCTTCTATTGCTTGAATTAATTTTCGAAGGATGTTTATGCAGTTGCCAACTCAATATATTTTGCCTTGCATTGTGCTTAATGTAAGTTTACTTTTAAATTTCTTGGTTTTACTAATTTTTTAAATGATTACTCAACAGAAGAAAGTGATGCTAGGTCTTTGTACATTGGAAAGCTACCAGATGGTGTTACAGAACAAGATTTGAAAGACTTATCAGAGGATATTGTTGAAATATACTTTCCACAGAAACACCATGGCGGCAATAATAGGTTATACTTTATTAATAGCTTATTCTAACACATATTTCATATTATTTTTCTCTTGCATAGTTTTATCTTTTAAATATCAATGAAAAACTTGTTTACAATTTAAGCTCCAAATAAAAGTTCTTATAATGGGATACTCATAATAAAGTTTCCCTGTATAATTTATTTAGATAGGTGCTCATAATACAAACTATATTATCAGTTTGTTTTTTGGCTTAGCCTCTATGGTGATAAAATATATTTTGACTCTAAATTGCAATCAGATCTTTCTCTGTTTATAGGACATTAGGACAGGAATTTGTAAATGCTGTTGGGAGCACAAATTTAATTAGTTAATAGTTAAAGCATTGCATGTTTGTATTTTTATTAAAAATTTTCACTGTGTATTCATGTACATGCTATGATTTGCTTGAGGTTAAAAAATTTGAGGTTATTAAAAAAAAATTCTATAGATTTTGTGATTTTCTCAAGGCAACTGTTATAATTCACATATTGCTATTGTCGTGTTTTTATTTTGTATGTTTCATTTTTCTAGGTTTGCATTCATAAGGTTTAGTGATGAAGCAACCGCTGCCTCCAATTTAACTGTTCTACAAAGCAAGACCATCAAAGATCAACCTTTGACTGTTGACTACTGTGGGAGCAAAAGTACTTTTAATAAAGATGGTAGAAAAGGTAAAAAAAACAACTAAATATTTGTCTTTTTGTAGCATATATTTTTATTTTGTATATTGTTTGATTGGACTTAACTGTGTAAATCTTTTTTTTTTTTAAATAGAAGATCGAAATGCTAGAAAACTTTTTGTTGGCAGTCTCCCTGAGGATGTTACGGAAGAAGACTTCAAAAGTTTATCAGAAGATATTGTCGAGATTTTTATTTCACAAGGCCCCAAAAAGTAAGTATATAAATTTGTAAATTTTTATCCCAGGAGCAGAGTTTATTGTTTGTATGTGGCCTTGGAAGTCCTTGAATTTTAAAATTTCATTTTCGAGTCCTTGAAAAAGCCAATTTTACCCTACCTGAGAATCCTTGAATTTTAGCAGAGGCTATATTATTTTGGCTTAAAAAAATGTCCTGCTAAGAAAGATCTTAATTTTTCAAAGAAAATATTCTGGTTGGTCCTGTTGGCCTGAACCGGAGCTACATAAGTAAACACTACTATCTTTCTATCAAGCAGAGACAAAAAAAGAAACTCAATCATCATGAGACCATGCAACTTCATAGGTGGATGCCGTGAAAATTACCAGGCATTAAATTTAGTAAATCAGGAAGCATTTTTGGACTTAATATTTTTATTTAGGTGAAGGGTTTTTTGTTCTAATGGGGGATTGCACTAGCTGGTTACCGATATTTGAAGAAATCTTAGTGAAATCTAATCTTAGTTCATCTTCAAATTTTAATTAAATCTTATTCATTGGATTTTATAATTTAAACTTGTTTCTTATTGAAATTTAAGCTTAGTTTTCATACATGTAGAAGAGGGAGAGAGAAGGAAGAATTGAGTAAAAAAAATTCTGAATTTCTAAACAGTATATATGATCTTCTCTTTATGATCTTTAACAGTATATTTGAATCTTCTCAAATAGAATTTCTAACCTAAAACTTCTGAGGGATACAGACGTAAACCTGACTGTCAGGTTTTCCAGTACATAATTTTAAAATATTTATAAATTTTTTTATTTCAAAATATAAAGCATGGAGGAGCCATTTAAAACCATGTATTAAAGGAATAACATTTCAATCAAAAAATTTTAAAAATAATTTTTAAGTTAAAATTTTCCATTTAAATCTCGTACGGTGAAAACAAGTTTACACTTCAAGAGACAGTTTTAAAGCATGTTTTTTTTTTTTTTGTTGAAAACATGTTTTTTTTTAAAACAATTAAATTTTGGTTATTGAACAAGTTGTATGTTTTTTTTAAAAAAGCAAGGTTTTTTTTTAAGTTCTGGTCTTTTATATTTGCTTCCATCCCCAATAATTTTAGGCATATGACTTACATCTTTCTTCGTCGAAGAATCATAGAATACAAGAAATCCTCAATTATCTGTCGATTCGGTGTCTTCCTTTGGTTAAATCAAATGAGCTAATAGAAGAATTTATAAAGTAAAATTGTAATAGTTTGTTTGATATTATTTTAATAAACTAAAATTATGTACCACATTGATAATTAGCATAAATCGCACAAATAGGGGCTATAATAAATAAATCGGATTCAGAACTAAAGTGAAATGGTTATTATGAATGACTATGTTATGAATACAATATGTTATTATTCTTTCAAGCTATTTTTATATCAATAATATTAAAACGGGAACATATTGGATGCATTTTCTCCATTTCATCTTACTTGACCATTTAACTACAATTAGGCAATTTTATTTTACTTTTTTCACAAAGTAATACCATCCATCATATTTTCCTTCTCCTTGCAGTAAAAAAAAAGAAGTGGTTTTAAGAAGGTTTTATTACTATGTTTTAAACATAACAAACCTGTGACTTAAGATAAATATATCACTAGAAAATGAGAGAAATATTATGGTGTATAAATCTGTGCAATAATGTGTATTGTTTATAGTAATTAATAAGTTTGTTCTAAATTTTTGTTTCTTTTTTTTAGAGCAGTTATATCATTTAATATGGGTTAGTTTTATAAAAAAATTTTGTTGAGAGCATATATACATCATCAAAAGTATAATATTTATCTTGTCGTTTCTTATATCTCGCATTCGTTATATATCGTGGATATTTGTTGTCTCCTGGGAAGCGCGATATAATGAGGGGTTGTATCTATCAAATATTGAAAGTCGCTATAATCTTGACTGAGACTATATACTTGCACCTGCACATTAACTAAGGATTTTTAAAAAATAAAATTATACAGTAGAATCTCGATTATCCGGACTAATTGAGACGGTTTGGTAGAACAGCTAACAGAAAATTCCGGATAATAGTAGAGAATTTTCAATGATATAGTAACATTTTTGGTACAGAGGAGCTCTGAAATTCTGCGGAACCTAAATCCTCTATAGTTTTGCTGTTGTAAATATTGGATTTTAGTGTCAAGTTATCTCTGATTGTTGATCTGATCAATCTTTCTAGTAGATACTATCTAACTTTATAGTTGATATTAATAGGAGTCTAACGATTTTATAAGACTTCCAAAGTTTCCTGAAAACATAATCTAAATTTTTCTAGGTTTGCTATCATTAAGTCAAAGTTTCAGAACCGTGAATTCTAATTTCAGCAACACCACAAACCGAAAAATGTGGTTTAAACCAAAGAGCTGGTCTTTTTTCTTTGAAAAAGGGCTATTTCCTGAACCCTGTTAAGTGAACATTCGAAATTCAAGGCATGTTATTCTCTAACTAATGCTTATTTTATTTGTCAACTTGTGAGAAAATTTAAAAGATTATGTTTATATTTTAGCAATTATTTTTCTCAAGAAATATTTGTTATATTTATAACTCATTTTTTATCAAATAAACTTTTAGTATTATTTTTGCTAAAACATTATATATTGTTTCAGGTACGCTTTCTTAACGTTTGATTCTAAAGAAAAAGCCGAATCTAATTATGAGATTCTTAAAGACCAGAAGATCAGAGGGCAACAAATATTTGTAGACCATAATAATTCGAAAAGTGGTAGCTATGGGTTAAAACAGATTTCAGTCTCAGGCCTACCACTTGATGTGACTATTGAACAAGTTGCAGGATATTTCAAGAAAGCTTTTCAAATTACTCTCAATAGGTCTAGTTCACAAAGGTATGTTTGGGTTTTGATTTACCTAATTTATAATAGAATGAATAGTCTTTATAAACAAAGTGTGGGAAGTTAATATTTAGAGAAATTAATAAAATTAAGATTGATTTCATTTATGTAAATCATATAAACTGTACTTATTAAATCCCATATTTTCATAGACCTATAATATGGAGAAAATATTATTTGATATAACATTAATGAGCAGGCTTCTATATTACAAATCTTAAATACCAACTTTGTAAAAAGTACATATTTTTAAAAAAAATTCAACTTTGTCCTCAATTTCCATTTTATTAAAATGAATCTAAAGGCATTATTTTTTTTCAGGACGGCCACTATCAGTTTTGATACAGAACAAGATGCCAAAGAAGCTAATGATGCTGCCAAGGATGCAACTATCTCTGAACATAAACTGACTGTGGTATTGTGCGAGAATACTGAAAACAGACCGGAAAGAGGAGGGGGCTTTGGAGGAAGAGGCCAGTTTAGGGGAGGAAGAGGAAACTTTGGAGGAGGTAGAGGAAATTTTGGAGGAGGAAGAGGGCAGTTTGGTGGAGGAAGAGGACAGTTTAGAGGAGGAAGAAATGACTGTAAGCAAATTAGTCATTAGTTATGAGATCCACAAATAAATCAAATTGTTATTGTACACATTGTTAAATAAGTGTATATTAAAAAGCTTGAACATGTTTTTTGTGTGACTTGAGTTAACTAATTTATAAATTTAAGCAACCAAACTTTTTTTAAAATTTAATAATACACTTGATTTTATACTGTAATAAGAGTTTTTAGGTTACACTGAAATTTCACTGCAGTTTCGTTAAGTGGTAAATCAAATTTTAAGTCTGGGTGAGTTTTGATGTTCTAAGAGGAAAATTTAAATTTATAGAGGATTCACACAACATTTCTTAAGGGGTCAGATTTTATTGAGAGTTGTTGTGTTCATATATGAAACTGAACTTTTTTCTTAACAAATATCTCACCTAAAATGTTTTTATTACATGTTTAAAGCGTTACTTTAGTATTGTTCTTATGTACATTTTGCGCATGCATCACTATAACTGGAATTGTTTTAAAACTGTGAGAAAAATTTATCCTCCTTTTATTGCAAGTCTGTTAGGCAGCATTTATCAAATTTATTTTTTTAATAGTTACTAAAAACTTTTCTTAATTTAACAATTTAGAGTATGAGTAAAAGAAAAACCTTTATAATAAGGGTTATTTATTTTGAATCACAAATTTTTCAATAGCATTTTTTTAATAGTAAACCTCAGGTGTAAAATATAATTTTTTTCCAATTAATATAAGTTAGAAGCATACAAATCGGTATAGATTAAATCTTGTTTGTTATAGCCAACCTTAAAGGTGCTTTATTTTTATTTCCAGGGGGTAAAAGGAGCCATGATGGTGGTGGTAACTTCCGTGGTGGAAGAGGAGGGTTTGCCAAGAGAATGAGAAATTAGGATTGCAAGCATTAGTCATCTACTTCTTGCCATACAGTCAGACCATTTCGTCTTTTGTGTATATGTTCATATCCATTAAATTGTTTATTTAAAAACTTGCATTTTTTGTGATCTATCCTAGTCTGAGTTTTCAAACAACTAATCATTAAAAATTAAAACAAATTTTTATGCACATTATCTTTTACACATTGCATAGAATAAAAAGAAATCATAACATGTTCCCTTAGTTAAGGAGAATGTCTGTATGATCAATTCCGTCTATCTTTTTGGGCTGCTAAAAGTAATTAGTTACTTCATATGAAGCTTTGATGTTATAGTTTGTACAAATAGTAACTAGTTTCCAAATATGAAAGGCAACTGATTAGTTACTTTTAAGAAGATTTTTATTTTTTTTTACGAAAATTTAATAATTAATCATTTCTCAAAGTAAATCAATATTAGACAACCAACCGAAAAAGGTTAAGAAGCCATCATTATTAAATTCAAGCTAAGTCGGTGTATAATGTTATAGTAACATGTTACTCCAATCTCTGGTAATAACTGAGTTAAATACTACACTGCTAAAAACAATGAGGTGAGTACTTTTGTCAACACTTTCAGTTCCAACGTTTTATTTTTTATTCTAAAAACCTAAAATTTGTTAACTAGGTTTATTATGTAGCCAGAATGAAATGGTTAAAAATAGGGGGAAAAGTCTTTTTTAACGAAATATTAAGGGGCAAAACCAGGATTCTAAACTTTTGAATAAATTATTACATTTTTTCCAAAATTTTATTTGTTAAAAAAAAATCAAATCAATTTTCAAACATCTTAAGGGGGTTCAGTATGTTGTATATCGGTAATGTTAAATTGGCCAATTGCAATGTACCTTTTCACAATAACTACTGATCAGATCATCTTAAAAATTTCTGTGTGTGTTATACCAACCTTATAAAGTACCCAAAAAATCTTGAAATTTTTTGCCCCATAAAATTTTTTTCACTTTAGTTTTATTAAAATTTATAACCTCAGATTAATCTATACTATGTATTACATCATATAAAAAAAGTTTACGAGAAAGCATAGCATAGTTTTTGAGAAAAGGTACATCGAAGTTCAAAAAATCAAGTTCTGAGAAAAACGCGATTAAAGTTTTTATTGTTAAAACATTTCCTTCCGAAGCCATGACATTAAAATGGCTTTTAATGTCAAAAATATTTTTCCAATCGTCTTAATACTTTGTGACATTATTAATAAAGGTTGTAATAGTATTTTAAGCTAATCATTTTTGTTTTGATTTTTTCACCGATTTTGAGGTACTGAACCCCCTTAAGAATGCAAGCGTGTAGAATTTAGGGTCAATTTATTTCATAAAATTATTTGGTAGTGAATTTTATTTTACCCCGTTTTTCACATTTTCATTTAATTAAAACAAACGTTATTTAATTCTTCAAAAGAGATGATTCTTCCATCCAACGATACACAAGTGCGAGCTTAACTTAGTGTGAAAAAAAATTGCTAACTGACGATTCCAAATGGTATCATAGGTGTGAAAGTATTTAAACCATGCATTCCCCTAATTCTTTTGAGCAGTGTACTTGTCACTAAGCAGATATTATTTTAGGTCCCCTTGCATAAGTTCTCTCGATCTCATTCGTAGAAATAATTCAAATTATTAGGCGTTAACAAAATCGCATACATGCTCGAGTCTTACAATCCAATCCTTTAGATAAATTCTTCAATCGAAATATGGCCCAGGCATTAGCCGAACGTTTTCATTTCAAAATCAGTGTTAAAAAAAATTTAATACATAACACGAAGTTAGGTTCTTTATCTTCATAAACTAATAAGTTTAAACTCATGATTTAACTCTTCATTTTAAATACAAACTTCTAATGATTTAATTTTTGAAATATCATTGATCCTATTTAAAACAACAGTAGGATAAAATTTTCATTAAAAATGGATAAACAAGCGAATTTTTGAAGGATATTCCTTGTACCTTTTAGAACAAAAAAAAAAATCCTGTAGAATTACAAAGGGGACTCAATCCCCAAAATTGATGGAAATTTTACAGACTTAAAGTACTATTTAAGCAATCGAGTGTTTTCCTAAGTTTCAAAACCTTTGAAGGAATATTTTTCCCATAAAAAGCTTTTTTTAGTTTTAACTTTTCATCGAACGTTCCATTACCATTTAATTCTTTAAAATGGTTTTTATTTGGCAACATACCTGTATTTAAAAACTCCAATAAAGGTAAATACAATATAAAATTGGGTATTGAAAATATTCGATAAATTAAAAAAAAAATCATTTTTTAATGATATTTGTGTTTTCCCTTTATATTATTGTATATTCCGAAACTGCTTTGTTTAAAAAATTCAACACCCTAAAACTATTAGGAATGATTCAAAAAAGCTTTTAAAAAAATAGACTTGAAGCATAAGAAATGTTATGAAATTTGTGTCAAAATTTTAAATAGCTAAATATATTTTGAGGCTTAATTTAAAAGCACTTCTGTCTTAGACTATTATACACCTATTTAAAAAAATCAATATATTTACCTCAATGTAAAGTTTACCTTTAATAAATCTAAGTAGCAGTTCAAGGAGGATAACACGGTTTTCGGTAATCTTTTAAGCAAGCACTATATTGCAAACAATGGTACGATGCATCGATTAATTCACTAGTTCTTGTTTTTTAGAATGTCCATTGGGAAGGACGCTCATTCTTAGCTTCGGGCTTATCAGATTTTTAAAAATTGAATTGCAGTTATATGCATCATATACCACACTGCCTTCACTTGCATTCTGTATTTAACACTTCGGATGCTGAGGACGCGCGAGCGCGTCCGGTGGTTCCGATTCATCGATAACAGCACATTCTGATAAAATTCGTAGTGCTATTTCGCCAACCGTTCTTAAGAGTTCGAGTTCGTTTGATTACTTGATAAACAAGGTGGTCTAGTGGTTACACACGTAACTGTAGTGTAAGTCACGATTTAGGAGGAAATCAAAATATTTTTTAATTAAAAAAATAATCAATTTAAATCAAGTACATTACATTATTTAGTTATAATGGGTGTCGATCAACTATTCCACAATTTTTTTTTCATTTAATGTTAAAAGTTGTAGTGATAATCACTTTTTACAAACGTCGAATTACACTACAGACAGGATAATTTTGCAATTCCCCTCTTCAACTATCGAGCTTTAAAAAAGGCAACTAGTCTATTACATTTTTTTATTTAAAAAAACATAAAAATTAAGAATTAGGAAAATTTATTGATATTTCATAGTCAAAAAAATAATCATTGAAACGAGTCTGGTTATTGGCTTTCAATTCAATAATTAGTAACAGGTGATTTATCTGGTTGGAGAAGTCCAGGAACATTTCCTCGTATTTTTTTGACTAGCTGCCGTGTAGCTTCAGTTAGCGACGTTAATTCAACCTAACCTTGTAATTTTGCGATCTCAAACTAAGATTTTTACTTTTTCGAAAATGAAGAAGAGTTAGTTTATCTCCATGGTAACGAACTGGTTTTAAAAACAGTATGTTCTTCTACTTCACATCAGCCTCTATCGATGAACATTTTCCATCGTTATCGCCGCAGCCAAAGTGTTAAGAAAGGTTTCTTTGTGTTCTAGGTTAATTTTCCCATTTTATTCTGCATTTTTTTAATTCCACTATGCTAATTAAACAAAAATATTAATGTAATGTCAGGATTAACAAGAAGTTCTTAAAGAACTAAAATAGCCTACTTTCCTGTTACTTAAATGCTTACTAAAATTCTTATCATGAAAAAACTAGGTTCGTAACAGTAAGTGACATCACAACAACCGTTTTTCGACCTTAAATTCTAAAATAAATTTCACTAAACACAGCATCTTTCACTAAACACAGCTTTATTTGCAGTTATAAATTAGTATTTAATTTTTCGTTGAACAAAAACCAAAAAACTACTCCTCAATAAACATTTACTTGCTAAATTCGGCTAGTTTCATTTATTTTATTTCGAAAATTAAATAATTATTACTTAAATCGTTTGCAAAAATTTATATTTCAAAGTATAAATATGTAATATTAATCGCTTTTAAATAGAATGAAAACAATTTATATCAACATACAAAGATCTCGTAGTGAAATATTTATTTGATGTCATCTTAAATTGATCGATGTCTCAAAAATAAATTTATTTTAATTTATTGTCTAAAAGAATAAAAGTTTCTCGCGCGATTGTTGCCATGGCAATGGTGATTTATTTCTAATAAAAATGGCTTCCTATGCTTTTTAAATGAGCATTAAATTTTGACGTTTTTTAAATAATTGAAGTACTTTGAATTCGAATTCTTTTCTAAAATTTTCAATGTATTCTAATTTCGATGCGCTGAATTTTTTGACGTATCTCACTTGTCCGTAGCATTTGTAGTTAAATTCAGCGATCTAAATGACTCGAAATTGAATTTCAATGCTAATTCAATGGGAAATTTATCATCAAATAGTAGATTTATGTCCGTCCAATAGCACAGACAGACGGACAAAAAGTATGAAAGTTGGATGTCTGAGGTTATACCTTTCTAATAAAAAAAGAATTTTTAAGATCGGATAGATAGAACCGATTTTGGAAGGGGGGTACGGACAGACAGACAGACGGACATCGACCGCATGTCAATACCTACTTTTTTATTTTTTTTAATTCTTCAAATTAAAAAAAAAAGAAAAGTAGGCTAAAAAATGCTTGAAATCGTAAAGTGCAGAAAGCACAAGATTAAAAGAATACATCTAGTTTTTCACACATTTTAAATAATTATTTATATTCTTAACTAATAAATTAGAATTCGATTCGCACCTTATAGGTTTTGTAATGTGACATTTTGTAATCAATTTTCTTATGGATGCAGACAACAAAAATGCACGTAATTAAAATGGAAGACAACCTATCTTACTCAAGTTAAAATTTCATCTCAAAGATTTTAGGTTCAAATGAGATCATGAAGTGCTAATTGCCTTGCACTGTACTGTCGTGAGTAGACAAACTGCAGTAAAACACATTGACTTGGACCATTGGTGCAAGCATTTAATAACTCTAACTTAAAATATACTAAAACATTGATTATTTCAGAGCAATAATGGTTCAACCCAATTGTTGTACCTGCAGTCTACCCGCCCACTGAAGTGTAGGTCAGGCAAAATGGGGAAACTGTTGTACATTTAACAAGCCTGAAGCCTTCAAGTGTTCTTAAAATTACATTAATTAAGTGTATTACAGTGTTGAAATAAAAGGAAACAGCAAAGAAAGGAAGCTAATATTTTATTTTTTCCAATTATTCCTGAAAAGAAAGAAAAAGGGAAAACATCAATACAAGTTCAATTTGACAAAATACAACATTATCAATATAAGAAACAAAGCATAAACTGCATTAATTTAGTGAGGAGATAAGAACAATCTAAGTAAAAGTAAATCCTAAATATCATTCAATAAAAAATAATATTTTACATATGTAGGTTATAACCATAGAGTAAAACTGTGCTATCTTTCTAGAGGAGACATGAAGGAGACACAATCACACAATGGCTTCTGTTAAAAGCTCTTTAAAAAGCACAAATTACTCTCTATTTGTCATCTAGAAAGCATGCAAGAGCGTACAGATTTACTACACTCCATGGTTACCTCAAACTATGTAATCAAATTTAATGGTGAGTGGGATAATCTTTTAAAAAGTGGATTACATTATCCGATTGCATTGAATACACGAGCATTCTAATTCTTAGTCGAAATAGAGAAAAGATAAATATAGAGGGGTTCATAAAGTTTTTTACTGGCTTCAGCATTAAATACCTTAATTAGGAATTACCTCTGGAACTTCCAACTCTCCAGCATCTATTTGTTTTATTAGGTCATGAGGGTGGTTGCCGTCAATCGTACAACCAACAGATTGACTTGTTCCAAGGATCTCTTTCACTGTGCCGGATAGCTGTCTTGCCATGGAGCGGGGTCGCATTGTCCTTGCAATAGTAAGAATATCTTCGAACGTAATATTTCCGTTATGTTTCACTGTAAGAATATAAAACAGCAATAAGCAATTCAATTTTTAAACAGTATAATTACAATTAGACTAATTACTTTGGATAATTTTAACAAGCAAAATGTATGAATACAATTATGGCCAATAATTAGAACAATGTCTAAATTATTTCATAATAATTAAAAGGTTATACTAAATTTGACTAATAGATTTGGATAACATTTTGTTTGTTACATAATTAAGTTTCCAGACACAAAGCTATAACTAATTAAGATTCCAGCATGAGTATCTCACTACATGCTCTAATATAGCATATTATAAATTTAACTGTTTAGCAAGACTTATGGACCCCAGTATAAAACAAAAAAAGTACATATAATACAGAGGGAGAGGCAAAAACTAGGCCCTTATCAGAAGGTCAACAGAGTCCATGTTAACACTGCCATTAGTGTACCCAGCAAACTCAATATTGTGTAACGAGGATAGGCTAAAAAGTAAAAATTGTAATGGACAGTACAGAACTTTTTTTTTTAGAAATTGTTTTCGACATGTAGTCTATTTGGATTCTGAACAAGCAAAAATCAACAATATCAGCATTTATTTAAATAATTTCTAGTCAATGGAGAACATTAGGGATCGACTGATGGCGAATTTTGGCAGATGGACCGATGCTGATTGTTCAAAAATTACAACGGCCGATGGAAAAAAATATACAAAATTAGGAAAATCCATGTGAATCCATACAATGGTAAATGGCAAAACTCCGAAAGTTGAAAAACTCCATTGATCCAAAAGTGGCGAAACTATAGGCATCCGAAAGTCGCGGAGCTAAGGGGATCCGAAAATCGCGAAACTCCTGGGATGAGAAAGTGGCGAAACTCCGGGGATCCGAAAGACGCGGATTTCCGGGCATATGAGTCGGGAAACTACAGCGATCCGAAAGTCGCAACAAAAAACATCGGCTTACATCGATTGGCCGATGTTGTTTGAGGCCGATTGCCGATTTTTTTTCACTAAACAATTTTTTAACAATCGGTGCCGATGCATCGGTCTATCCCTAGGGAACATTCATGTGATGACACACCCTATACAGCTCTCGAACCACGAGCCTATGTTTTCCTACTGCTCTAACCTGTCAAACCGCTTTTTTTTACCACAGGGATTTGGAATTGAAGCTCAGGTTGATATGGCCGTGAATGTCTCCCATTAGAGAAAGGATCATAAGAATTTAAAACTGTTTATCACAATTTCATTACAAAACTCAACTGTATGTTTCCAATTCCTTTCAAGCAAAATTGCATTGGGTAAAAGAAGTAGTAATTTTAAGTTGATAGCAAGTGACCATTTGCAAAGCCCAATTTTTTTCCCAGTTATCGGCCGCAACAGCAGATATATAAATAATTTGGCTGATTATCATTAAAACTTGTTTAGCGTAAATATTGAATGGATCAATAGAAATAAAAAATTAATTTCATAACTTTCATGATTGATGTGAGGATAAGTATAATTCACTAAATCAGTAAAAGAAATCAAGGTTACTACTTCTAGTTCAGCTTGAATTATCGTCACACTAGAACTACACGAGGGCTATTTATTAGGTAACTACTTTTATAAAACAAAGAAATTAATAGCAGGGATGCACCAAATACAAAATAATCGGCCTGCATAAACCAATTATCTTTTTGTCAGATGCAGATCTAAGTTGTATTGCTTATTCATTAATATTTATTCAGCATAAACATAACAGGGATGTTAGTGCTTCTTGAACAAAAAAGCTAAAATCCAAAACAAATGCTTGGTTTGGATAACCAAAAAAGCTGAACTAAGCGTGACCGATAAAATTGGAATTTTAACAATTATCACGACACGACAAATGTTAATGTCATAATTATATCATACTATACTACTAAATGTACTTTTAATTTATTTATAAACACTTTAAAATAAGTAAATGTCACTTTCATTAATGTTATTTTGGGGAGAGGGGTCATTTTCATCAGTTTTGTCTGTGTGTGTGAACATGTTTAGCCGTTCATTTGGTGTATTACCATCAAGTTTTGGTAGTTTAGCAGTTCCATAAGGCTAAAAATTTGGGCACCGGGCTTTGACAAAGAAAAAAATCTTGACTGGGATTGCAATCCCCAACATTTGATCTTTCAATGCATATCCTCATTAACATAGTTCAAGCATTTGTTTTTAAAAAAAAACAAAATTCAAGCACTTTTCCAGAAAAATTCAATGACTAGAAATGTATTAGCAACATAAAATCTACATATATAAAGAGTGCATAAGCCGACACTCTATTTTTTTAAAAACTAAGATTTGTCTACAATCAGAAACCCCAGTATAGCCTGAAGTAGAAAAAAGGATCAAACGTAAACAAAAAGTATTTTAACTTGCAAGCTGTACTTGTGATCATGACTCACAGACACTTGATCAGAAAAACAAGTGTGGTTGTCCGACTGGCCTGAACCGGAGCTACAAAAGATACTCTTCCGATTATGCAGAGTCACAGAACTGTCAATCATTCCGATGCAATGTGAAGTCAGTTTCAGATTTCGTGAAAGTTACTAGGCGGTAAAATAAGTAAATCAGGAAGCATTATAGGACTAAACATTTTTGGTCACGGTAAATGATCGTCATCTAATGGGGGATTGCACTGGCCGTTGATCGATATTTGAAGACATCTTAATGTAATCTTAATTCATCCTCAAATATTAATTAAATGTTTATCTTTATTGTTAAAATCCACTATTTAAACTAGTTGCTTATAAAAATTTAAGCTTAGTTTTCATCAATATAGAGCTTCGTCTAATGGGAGATTGCATTGGCTAGCCGAGATTTGAAGACATCTTAGTATAATTTAATCTTAATTCATCTTCCCATTTTTTATAGAAAATTTTACCATTATTATTAAAATCTATTATTTAAACTAATTATTTATCAATATATAAGCTTAGTTTTCATCAATATAGAGTTTCTTCTACAAGTGAGATTGCACTGGCTGGCCAAAATTTGAAGTCATCTTGTGTAATCTAATCTTAATTCATCTTCCTATTTTGATAGAAAATTTAACTTTTTTATTCGAAACTGTTATTTTAACTAGCGCTTTATTGAAATTTAGGTTTAGTTTCACCGAATTACGGTGCAAAGGTTAGGTTTGAATTATCGCCGCACTAGAGCTACACGAGGGCTATTGGAGACGGGCGTCGTTTTTTAGAACCACAGTCAAGTACGTTGCAAAGAAAAAGTAAACAATCATTTTAAAAAATGCATTGCAAATGCGACACCGCTTAAATTGAATCCTCGTTTCGACTCTCTGTACAGTAACTGACCATGGCTAAATTATTTACTGCAAGGGGGAAAAGGCGCTGGAATACGATCAACGCCTGATGGCATGTTGAATTTAGGGGATTAAAGCAATATGCTATTTTGGTTTGTTAGATCAAAAAAATAATTGCACACAGATTGTTTTCGGAACATTTCATTAAAAAAAAACGGATTTTAAAGCAAAAATTGTCTTTGGAGAAGGAAAACAAAAAGCAGAATTTTCGGCTTAAAATAAAAGCGGAAGACTGGCATCCCTGATATAAGTACGCAAGCACACAATAATTTGAATAGTTATTATTTCATTCTAATTATTTGTAAAGATTACAGCTAACTTAATATAATTTTATTTATAGATAGAAAAATGTAAAATAATACAAGCAATGTTTTCACAGGAAAAAGCCTGAACTGTAAAATCGTGGGGATAAGTAAAGACCTCCCCTGCACAACCGTGCGGGTACCCCCTACGCTTTAGAGGGGGTCCTCAATTTTTTTTCAGGATCATTTGCAAAGTAAAAAACTAGAAAAAAGTCACATTTCAGGATGAAAATTTTTCAGGTCTCAAAGGAATATTACTAGGAGTCACATGATTGAAATATTACCAAGGAACCAGAATTATTTTTTTTATCCTAACGTTTCCCAAAACTTAAATGGACAATAGTAAAATCTGTCTCGGCCTAAGCTTGCAGCTGCAAATTAAGTCTTCACATCAATCATGCAATAGATCAAAGATTATCCTCAACCGTACATACCATGTTTTACTTTCTTCCTATCTCTAGCTGGTTCTTTCAATGCTTTGATAATGAGAGAAGCAGCGCTCGGGCACACTTCAATTGTGGCTTGTCTGTTCTGAATGATGAGCTTTACTGTGATTTTCAAGCCTTTCCAGTCGGATGTGGCTTTAGCAATGTCATCTCCTACTTTCTTAGGGGACTAAAAAGGAAAAGTATAAATATGAGCAGTGATAAAGGGCTGATTGCATATTATATAAACAAAATCTGTAGTCAGTGAATACAAGTTGTATAATCTAGTGTTGCAGTACATAAACAAACTTTGCAAATTACACAATGGGGGACATTCACGATCATATTCACCTGGGCTTCAATTCCAAACCGCTGTGGTAAAAAAAGCTGTTAGACAGGCTAGAGCAGTAGGAAAACATTAGCATGTGGTTCAAGAGCTGTATAGGATAACATTAGCACGTGTTTTGAGAGGTGTAGGATAACAAACCGTGTGACATCACATGAATGTTCCCCATTGTATTACTGCTTGAGATTTGACATGCTAATTGCCTTATCAATTGTAACTCTAGCAAAATAGTTGTTAATACAATATAAGGAATGCTCCGAGGGGTTGGTAGTCTGCCATCACAAACATTCTTAAATTGCCATGTGACATTGTAGCTCAATTTGAGATATCTTTTACTTTATTATTTGTAGATTTAAACAAATCATCTTGAAGTTTGATGATTGGCAACAATGGTAGAAAATTCAAGAGAAGAGGTCAAGAACGGTTTGTCGGCTGAATCCTAGTAGCCTGGCAAATGACTTTTCGGTACAGCTAGCGTATCAGGGCCATGATCGACAGGGTACCAGCGGTTTTTTTTTTTTAGAATATCACAGCTCGAGGCGCCACAATCGACAGCCCGGAGGATTGCCGAATAGCCATAATCGACGGCCCTGAGGGGATACCTGCAGGTTTTTTTAAAGAATATCACGACTCAAGAAGTCGCCAAATAGCATTATGGCCCCGATACGCTAGGTGTTCCGACTTTTCAAGCTTTAAACAACATCTCGAAAAAGCTTCTGAATGCATTAAAAGTTTAAAACATCAATTTCTTTTGATTAGTGCCATGCCTACAACTAGGATTTTACCAGTTCATATCAAATGGCAGCTTAAATAAAAAAAAATAGTTGTGAATCTAATTATGATAAACCAAATATTAAGACATAACAAGCAAAGCATAAGACAGGCCCGTTGAATACAATTTAAAGCAACGAAAACAAATATCTATAGGACACAACTTACCAGACCAAGAGGACCGACCTTAGGGGCAAGAGAGGATGTAGCCCCTACTTCTCCTCCTACTACCCTCAAGTAAACTGGAAAACAAAACATGAAAAGCGAGTCAGCTATTGAATACTAGTATCAAATGAACAATTTTACTGACCTATGTCCTAAAAAAAAGCTTAGAGACAAACCCGATAAACTTTCCTTATTATATACATTGTTCAAATATATATGATTATTAAAGATTCAAGAGAAGTAGTTTTATATCTAAATTACTACGTATAGATTAACAAAAGCTGCCAATCGAGTGACAGGCCAAATGTTACTTTTTACAGGGTATCGAGCACAAATTATTAGGCACTAAAAAAATCAACATTTGAAATAAGGTCTTGATAATGATTATTTTACTTTGAAATAATTTATGTGTCTTTTTTGCAAAAATTAGCGGTCATTAAACGTGCGTCGGGAGAACACAGCACAACAAATCAAAACAGTTTCTATAGAAAATGATTAACTTACCTGTTTTAATTTCAGTGGGATCGAATTTGGGAGGCATGATATTTTATATATAAGTGGAAATTAGAAATGTACAAATAATTTATTTACGGATTAATTAGGATTGTTTTTCTACGTTAAAACCCTCTTTATTTACATGCAGCTTTGGCCAAGTTGAGAACCACGGAATTGTTTTTGCAGTTACAGTTAAAAAATTTAACAAGTAGTTAGTTTTATAAATAAATGCTTAAAATTTTGGTTCATCAAGATAAATCATAAACTTGTAACTTATGTTATTTGTTATTTTTGGTTATAATTAATTCTGAAGATAATAGCTCTTTAAATTATATTTAAAAACAATTTTATTACGAGGCAATCTTTATTACTATTCCCAGTAAATATTTGGCATCATTTTCATTCATGCTTGCTGGTTGCCGGTGTTTACACTTCTGTGGTTATTTAATATTTAGAAATAGAATTTAATTGTTAATATATTAATTAAATATCCTAAATTGGCTGTCAGCCATTGCATTTCTTTATTTAAAATCTATTTTAGGTTTTAGTTATGATGGATATTCGACCCAATAATAGCATTTACGTGAGTAACCTTAATGAAAAAGTAAAGAAAGATGGTAAGTTACCCAAGATACCATGATAGAATACCATATTAAACTGTGTTGTCACTGCTATGAAGCACATTTTATAATGATATCTATTCAGGTTTTCATAACTGCTTATCAAATAAGGGTATCTCAGGGTGTTCTATTGAGATTTTAATTATTAACTTAAAGGGGTTTCAACCTTGTCCTTTGACTACTGAGTAGAAATGAACCTACTGAGTATTGTGTACCTTAAAAACAGAACTGTTTTGTAAAACTTTAAATAATAAATTGATGGTTTGTGGTATGTCGTTTAGGTAGTCGACTTATAGTACCGACTAGTACTGGTAACCTACTGAGCTATGTACTGCCACTATTTAAAGTATTTGTTGTCAAATTCATTAAATTCCAACTATATATTCCAATTATGAATTTCTGAAACAGCTATGATTTAACAGGCAGTTTCGTTTTGGTGATTTACATTTTGTTGCCAATTAAGAAAATGGCCAAATGGTGGGTCATCTGTATCCAACATGGGGCAGTACTATAGGGCTTATTGAAGGCCTAAACGCTCATTTGGGGCCCCAGGCAATTTTATTTTACTAAATTTTAAAAAACACTCTCAAGAGAAAATTTGTGTTCAAAACCTCACGAAATGACAATAGAACAAAAAGTAATTTCGAACAAATAATTGCTATGCACATGACATCTGCTCAACCAACCCACAATTCCATGCAAGTATTAACCACAGATGATAAGACAAAAAGTAATTTAGAACAAAATAATTCACATGCATATAACATCCGTGCAACCTACTCATAACTCCATGCAAGTGTAACCAGTGCCACCTAGCCACAACGCATTTCGCCAGAAAATAATGTATCACAAAAAAAATTGTTTATCACTCTCTACAAGTTATCCAAAGTCTCTAAGGTCTCCAGTTATTAAATCATGGTTGCATAAAATTTATAAATCATAAGAAATTTCCTGGTAAGGCCTGTAGCTTTGAGATAGTCCAAATTTTATTGTACATACATTACTTTTAAAGAGTATAAAAGTTTCAAGAAAAGGAGAATCGTGGAACAAAACACAACCCTTAAAAGATGTTTAAAAAAAACTAAAAAGTCAACATAGTAATTCTTTCATTCTGCTATTAGCAAAATTACTAATCTCTTTTCTTAGCATCCTCGATTGTTAAGCTTTGTTTACTTCCTATAAGAGGGCATTGCAAAGTTCATTTTTTGATTAAAAAAAAATTCTAATCATTTTCCAAAGTAACATCATTTTTCTAATTTTTACTTATAAAGTGTTCTTACTAATACAATCATGTATCAAAAATTTTGATTTAAAAAAAAAAAAAAAACTTTTTTTTCTTTTCAGAATTGAGAAAATCACTTTACTATATTTTTTCACAATTTGGTGAAATTGCTGATGTTGTGGCCCTAAAAACACAAAAAATGCGTGGTCAAGCATTTATTGCATTCAAAGATATTAACTGTTCTACTAATGCTCTTCGATGTATGCAGGGATTTCCTTTTTACGATAAACCAATGGTAAGTTTTCAAAATCTATGGTTTATTTGATACGTTCATAAATATTTTTATACATAGTTTTTAAAAATGTCATTGATATTAATTTTTTTTTTTTTTTGATGCTGATGTTTGAGCTATTTTGACCCTTCTTCCACACACATATGTCTTAGTTACAATTATAAGACATAATTGAAAGAAAAGTAATAATTTTGTTATGAATTTTAAACTGTATTTATAGGCTTGGTAAAAACTGGTATTTATTTAAAGAAGTATTGTTAGATTTTTATTGAAGTTAGTGAACTAAAAAAAAAAACCTCTGAGAGCAAAGCACGAACAGGCATTAATTTTATATGCGATATATCTCTAATACATGAAACATCATTTCAAAACAGTAAAGTGAATTCCTTTTGTTAAAGGGACACACAGATCAAATTGTAATATTAGTTATTTATTATAATGAATAAACTATAGTTTCCTAATACTCTTATCAATATTTCATTTTAGAAAATTCAGTATGCCAAGAGCGACTCTAATGCCATCGCTAAACAGAAAGGAACATTTGTTGAGCGTGGTGTTCATGGAAAACCAACCTCTGAAACTGGAGAAGTCAAAAAACCAAAGAAGAAACCAGCAAAAGATAAGAACAGCAACCAACCACCAATACAGCCAGGTCTTTTGCCAGGAATTGCATCTGGTTCCATGCTACAAAGTTTGGTTACCAATGCAATTTCATCTCATCCTTCTGTTGCTGCAGGTAATTAACTTTTTCTTTAATTTATAATGCACCCATTATTACGAGTACATGGGGTACAATATGTTTTACAAAACGGCATACGCTGGGCCGTAGGTCTACTTACTGGCTACTGCACTCTTAAAAGGCACCTTACCCTTATGAGGGTCCTCGATGACTTGCAGGGTCTGTAGGGACAAAGACGAAACAGTCACCCACATTATCTGTGAATGCGGAAAGTTTTATTGGGCATCTAGTACAACATTTGTTTGAGCCCTGGGAACTCCAGGATATTCCTATCAGATCCTTGCTAAATTTTGCTTAGGCAACAGGCCTCTTATTGGGGAGAGGGATTTATTTCTTGGGGTCGGTACAATACATCCCTGGTCGCAGTGCTTGATTCTAACAGAGCCCCCCCCCCCTTCAAAGTCATAAGTCAAAGGTTTTACAACAATGACCAACAACAAAGTCTTTACCTTTGAGGAAGGGAGGGGGGAGAGAGGACACATTCATTTTTGAGCTACCTTTCACACCAATTTCTGTCAGTACCCGCTCGAAAGTATGCTCATGGACTCGTTGCTGGCTGATTATCAGGGTAAAGGACTAAAATTAAATGAAATAAATGTTTATTAACCATAATTTCAGTATTTTGTTTGTGCCTATGTTTCCTTAATTGTGGTTCTCTTTGAAAAATGGTAATATGGCTAAATTTCAAGTTTTCTTATAAATGGAATTTTCAAAAAGTAACTGAATCTTTACTTTTCAGATTAAGAAACTGTAACCCATTACTTTTTATATTAAGTAACTGTAACCAGGTTACTTAAGTAACTTTCCAATCTCTGAATATTACTAATATTATGATTGTTGTTGGTTGATGTTATTCTAAAACTGCACTCGCGCATGTTGCACCAAATTTTTAATTATTAACCCTTTAACCCTCGGATAATTTTCAAGGAAATGGTCGTAAAAGTTCTTAATTTTTTTCCCTTGAACATTAAAATATGTATATGTGTATGTCTAAATAATATGTATGTTCATTTGTTTTTAGCTTCAAATTTTAAAAAATCACATTACTAGGAACTTTAATGTTATACAAATAAATATAAGTATTTTTCTATTAATATTTAAAAGTATTGAGTTACACAATCTAATACCACATATGTACAGTAGTGCCATGTTTCCTTTTTCTACCTCTTATTATCTTATTGGTGCTTTAAAAATACTAAACACTGCTGCCCTTAAATAACATGGAAAAGAGAAATAGAGGTCCCAACCTCACCCTGTCAATTGCTATTATCAGTTGTATATAATAATAAATATTGATACATTTTTCTAGCTGCTCAACAAAGTGGAAGGTTGGTGGAGCAGCCTCCAAACCAGATTCTTTTCCTGACTAATCTACCTTCAGAAACTAACGAAATGATGTTATCTATGCTTTTCAACCAGTATGTATTATTTTTTTTCTATTTAGACAGCTTTTTAAAAGTAGCTTGTAATTTTTTGCAAGATTTTTTAAAAGAAAAAAACAACCCTCTTAAATGATTTCTTAACTCTACATTTTTTTTATTGAAAGCTATACATTTACAATTACTAAATATTTGTTAAATTAGCTGAGACAACTATAAGCTACCCTTAACAAATGTATTAATAAAAACAAATCATTAAGATTTTTTTGTAAACAAAATTCAACAGTAGCTGCAGATTTTAAGTGGAAAGAAACTTGAAAATATATAATTTTTAGTGTTGAGTTATAAAACTTGCATAGTATTTTCATAGTCTGATTTAAAAATCAATTTCGGGTAATGGCTGAACTTAGTTGTGTTGTGTACTTGTAATAGTTTTCTTAGAAACTAAATATTCTAATGTATGAAAATAATTTTTCAGATTTCCTGGATTTAAAGAAGTTCGCCTTGTTCCTGGGCGTCATGATATTGCTTTTGTTGAATTTGACAATGAAGTTTTGAGTGCTGCTGCAAAAGAAGCTCTTCAAGGCTTTAAAATAACACCAACAAATGCTATGAAAATTACTTTTGCTAAAAAGTAAAGCTATTGTAACATCTGTCATATATTGTGTATCAATTTTTTTTTTTTTTGTACATACAATATTCATTTCTCTGCCATGTATTCATTTTCATGCTAATAAAGTTTCAATTACATTTTGATATTTCCTTAATATTTATCATTACTTTGGTTTTAAAATTGTTAGCAGATTTATTAGTTTTGCTCTTCTTCTATTCTTACCATGAAAGATATTATAGTTTTTGGGGTTTCCATTTTAATTTTTCTTTGGTGCGTTAATGAAATTTATGAGTGATACAAATAACACAACTTCTTACAGTTTTCAGATTTATCATTGTCTAGGTTTGGAAATTCTTTCATGTATGTCTCTTATGCAATTTCAAATTATGTAAGTACATAAAGTATGCATTTATGTATATATTTACAAAATTATACTATTTTCCCTCTTTGCTTTTAAAATGATTAATATCGCACAATAGATACGCACTTTCTGTTAGGGTATTTTTGTTTTTAAAAAATGGTTATGTGGTTTAGTCAGCACACACAAACAAGTTATGAGAATAAATTTATTTAAAAAAAACGCCTTTTGTACTTTAGTTTTTGTGCTTTTCTCAAATATAGTTTATATTTAATAATCAAAGCAATCTTTTTGTGTTCCAAGTCTCATGATCCTCTCATCCTTTGTAACTTCTAAATTTGCAAGCGAGTTAAACTTGTAGCTCGTTAGACAAGAATGGATATCGGCTTATTCTTTTGGCATTGAAAATATGAGTGAAACAAATTGCATTAACGCAACATAGATTACTTTTAAAATTAAAACAAACTCCATAACGGTAAGTTTTAGATCCGGTTGGTATGATTAAATCGAATTTTTCAAAGGAATACTAGAAGCAAGGAAAGAAACCGTAAACCGTCTACCTATCAAGAAATGGGCTGGGGTCAGGGGGAAAGGTACTGAATTATCATAATATAAAAATATAATAGGTCTTGAATTAATCATTGGTTCAATTTCTAACAAACACTGAAGTCAACTGAAAGTGCAGAGCGAATCATTGACTTCATTTAAAGCTAATTTAAATATTTTAATCATTCTCTCTCCCAGAAACATCCACAAGTCCCCTTTCCAAAAAAAAAAAAAATCCATGAAATTCCGGATAAAGAAATAAAGTTTTTAAGTTCTGAACTATTAAAATTTTTTAATGTTTTCAATTCACTACCTGCCTTTTTAAAGGTTTTGACATAGTTTGAACAATTGGTTTTACATAGTCCAAGTGCAGATACGAATCTTCTTAATCCCAACAAGAAAGTATCCGTAGTCAAATCTGGTACTAGTGTTTTCGAGATGAACTGCTCGTGCTATAGCATAGGGGAATAGAGCAAAACTTCATACAAGAACTTCAAAGGCCCTCGCCAGATAAGACGGTGAAAAATGCCCCCATTCCAATCGGGCTAATTTTTTTTCTGAAAATACCTCATAGTATGGACAACTTCTCAGCCAAGTTTCAGCTCAAAAATATGACGCATTTTTGAGTAAAAAATTAAAGTTTTTTTTCTTTTTAAATTGATTATTCCCTGAATATATTTGATAAATCCAAAAAACTACTCATGAGTTTTTAGATATCATTGAGTAGTATTCTCAGAAAAATCCGCTCATAAATCTGATCGAGCGATCATTCTTAAAAATGCAATTTTATTTTTCAAAAAAAAATTTCATGCCAAAATCGTTTGGTCACAACTTAGGATTTTGTCTCTACATATTCCTCTATTATCAATCTATAATATATATTTTTTTCAGATTTTTAAAATTATTGGACGATAGTTTAAAAAAATAATTCTTAAAGCCTGATTTTTTTGCTCTAAAATCCATAGATTTAGAAATAGCATGCCCACCGATTGCGCAATCCCGTACAACGCAATGATGCGTGATGAATCCACATTCCGTCGTTTTCGCAATGCATCACGGGATACTGATTCACAAAAATGGTTTTTCCGAAGAGTTACATACAATAAAAACTGCATTTTTAACTTGCTTCTTTTGTGAATATATACCTCATGCCTTACAGAAATTATCAATACGCATGCAGCTATAAAATTATGCTAGCGAAACTTGTAAAAAGTTTTAATTAGTTAATATTGAATATATATCTTTTAGTAGTCGAATTATCTCATGATGCCATCTGGTGGCCTATGGCATGCCATGTGCAAGAGCTTGCGAACTGCCTTATGGGATAATGGTTAACAAATGAGGCTTCTGTTCTGTAGGAACTTTTACCGTGAGGGTAACATCATTGGGAATTTCAGCATGTGGTCACGTGATGTGTTTCAATTCGTTTGGAGGTTGCATGAGATGTGTGATGGCATGATGCCAATGTTTTATCTCTACTACCTTGGCGCACTTAGCTATTGGGTTGTATTTTGGCATATTTTATTACGCCAAGCATCGCCAATATTTGAAAATATCAATTAGTTGAGTTGAATGAATTAATATCGGCGTTGTTAATAAGATGAATAAAAATATTTCACAAGTATATTGACATATTGTTAAATATCTTTTTTTTATTTTTGATTCTTATATGGAAACCAGGAAGCGTCCATAAATTATGTGATGACACACACACACACACAAAAAAAAAATCAACGTAAAATTTCGAGAAATTTTAGTTTATCAGTAATATATGTTTATCAACTTAAATTTGGAAAAATCTTACTATGATAAAATTTAGGAGTTAATATCGTGAGATTACTGACAATGGAATGGGAGGAGGAGGTTGTCGAGCCAAATATGTATAATGAAATCTCAGCGGGGGAGGGGGGGGTCCAAAAATCGTCAAAATTGCAACGCGTGATTAATGGACACCCCAGCACACGATGGTATTAAAATTCTCATCGGTAACATATTTTTTCCAAGCTATGATTGTTTTGGGTAAAATAAACACGTTCCAATAAAAGAATAAAAAGGGAAAAATATATTACCAATCGTAAAGTTTTCTATGAGAAAAAAAAATATGCGTTTTTTTTCTTTACAAAGCCAACTATGCTCCTCTGGTATTTTTTTAAGTTAAATTTTCTGAATTACGAATAACATACTATGTTGAAAATTACGAATTTCATGTGGTAGTTGGGGAACTATGAAAATTTCAGCTGCAGAAACGCTTCAAGGATGAGAACAATATTAAATGTTTCTATAATATTGTCGTATCCAGGGCCGGATTAGCAATTAGGCGAAGTAGGCAGTCGCCTACAGGACCCGTCCCTTTCTAGAGCCCCGCAGCTTTTCAAGTGCCCCCTTAGAATTTAAGTCTTTTTTTTCCACCGAATTCAATATTTTTTTTTATTGAAGATTTTTTTTTTTTAATTTCTTAATTATGTCGAGAAGTATATAATGAAGGCATACATTTTAAATATGAACAGAGATTTATTTGAAATTGTGAAATGGCCTTTAAAAGTGCATTTTTTTCGTATTGTATCAATAAATTTCCACAGTTTTTCGAGCCTTGTCTAACAGCTTATTTAATTTTTAAACAAACAATCGTCAAAATTGCAACGCGTGATTTATGGACACCCCAGCACACGATGGTATTAAAATTCTCATCGGTAACATATTTTTTTTTTTTCCAAGCTATGATTGTTTTGGGTAAAATAAACAGTTCGAATACAATAAAAAGGAAAATATATATTACGTCTACGTTATATTAGTCTAACAGCTTATTTAAGTTTTAAACAAACAGCGAAGAAACTAGACGCTTTTTAATGTCCATGCAAAAGTTTATTTATGTAGGAAAAGGTAAATTCTTTATTTCATTAATTCTATGAGATGAAAGTAATAACAGATTTATAAAATGCTACTTTGTTTGAACATTTGCCCTTATGCTACATCGGCCACAACACTTTGATTCGTTATTATTTATTTATTTTTTTGAAAATTTAATAATTTCGAATAGTACTTGAATTTAAGGGCATTTTATTTATGCATTTTTTTTTAATTGATATCATTCTTAAAAAAGGATGAGATGCCATTCATTTCTCTTATTTTTATAGGCATTGAAACCGAGTGTTAATTATTTAGTTACAGATAGGTTTTCGCTGTAATAATTCTTTTTATTTTAATAACAAATTTATGCATTTTACAAAATAACATTCCCAATACCATTTTTTAATCCTAATTTTTCGCAATTAATATATTATCTAAAACACGTTTGCTCCCCAAACTGGACATTTTAACTACTATACATTCTAATAATGTTGTTTAATATTTGTTAGGATTTTGATTACAGAAGATACTAAAAAAAAAAAAGCATTGATCTAGCATTAGATTAAAATCAGGATAGCGATGAACTGAGAAAGACAACTATAAACTTTTTATGATAGTTACTTAATATAACTGTTTATTCCCTTATCAAATTGCACAATACTTCATACTGCCTGTTAGAAGTAAATACCAACGTCTGGGCAAATTTGTTGTTTTGTGAGAAGATTTTGATTTATACAGGGAAAACGAATTAATGTGCTTGCCCTTAGTACTGCAGTATAACCAGTCTCATTTGCTAGTTACATTAATACGCCTCGCATACGATTGAATTAATTTTCTAAGCACTCAAGGGCTGATAAACACAATTCTCATAGCGAAGTTAGTAAAGTAAATGTAACCCTGTAACTCTTTTTACAAACTGCAATTCGAACAGGGCATTCAATATATAAAGGAATAGTACCTTAATAACTTATTTAAATGCATACAAATTTAATAAAACAAAAACTTGTAACTCATTAGTTTTTGGGTTATGGGATTAAGAAAGTTTCATTTAATCTGTGTTGTACTTTCTATACAAGTAAATACAGAATGTTTTGAGCCCTTTAAAATTTTCTTGCACTATTAGTACTTTACGCTTTTAAATTGTTGCACGATCATGTGAATCAAGTATAGATTTCTATGTATAACAAAAGCTTCGCTGTAGGATGTGGCTAAAGGTGATACAATTTCTCTTATGTATGTTCTTTTTTACCCATTCATTAATATTCTTCATCAAATATTTCAGGCTCCGACCACCACCCTGAGATAAAAGGGTGACTTGTTATATAGGATATAATTTAATTTTTCTTTTAATCTCATACCTCCATTCATTTAAAATCCAAATCAATAATTTGTTGCCAATTCAACTGTCAATTGGTATCACATAACTAGTTTATTTATAAATTTAAATTTCCATTTAAATGGAAACTTATAGCTTGTTGTCTAATTTTTAGTTTTTAAATCGTTTTAATTTTTATCGTCAGAATTTATGAAACCACTTAAAATAAACTATCTAATGTTCAAAACCAAGTATAAATCCAATGTTTTTCTTAATACAACATGGAAGGTGAAATCTCTTTTCAAAAAAAGTATTTCTGATTAATTAGCAGACAAAAAATATCTTTATTGGAATAAAAACTTTTAAAATGTACATGGAAACTGCAAGACAACTCAAGCAACACATAAGACAGGGCAGAGAAGCTAGGCGAATTCAGAGGACTTAGCGACTCCAGCCACAGAAGCACTAAAAATAAATAATATTATATCAGAAAATAAAATTCATTGCTTTTCTTAAAAAAAACTATCATAAAACTAAGTTTTAAATCCATTATGAGGAATTATTCGTTATTAAAAGGCTATAGTGCGAAATGTCTGTAACCTAACTTATTGTGAGCGGGTTTTCCTTGTTATAAAGCCAATAAATAATGTGGACAATATTGAGAAAATACATTCAGTTAAAAAGTTAGGTGGTTAGGTCAAACATTGGTAACTCACGTATTAAAGCCCACATTCTGTTATTTTAAGTTAAAATCCCAATTTTAAGCAACAAACACTTATGGTGCTTTTGTAAAGAATTTGTTAATTTGGCAAACTTGGCGACAAATTTACAATGAGAAATGGAAGAGGCCAGCCTCTTTATTTGGCTGCCTATCAAAATTAAAATGTCGCTTGCCAGCAGCCCAGATGAACACCAGCTGCCAACTCATGTTCAAACCCTGGTCTAAAGCTTGGGAGTGACACAAGCTAACCATCTTCTGCAGCTCCAGCAATATTTAACCCAAAAACATTTGAAAATGAATGCAGTAAGCAGCCCAAAATCTAATGTCATTTAGTGAAGGATATGTGGTGCATCGTATACAGCTTTTAAGAAAAAAAAATTAATAAGACATTTGATTAAAACAAAATTAACAATAAAATAGAATAAACAATGTAGAGGGACACGAAGGAATTAACCTGGTCAGTGCTATGGACAATGCATTTAGACAAGTTTTGACATATCCTTATAAGATTAGCAAATCTGTAATTTTTTAATTCAAACTTCACGATTTAAAAAACCAGGGGCGAGAAATATTCTTGGTGCCCTGGAAGTAAAAATATATGCAATGGAAACTTTAAGTGTAACTATCTTTTATTAGAATGCTTATATTTTTTTGTTTTTAGTAATATTTTCCAAAATTAAAAGCATTTAAGTAAAATAAACGACGTAGAACATTTAGCATCTTCTCGGTTCATAGGCTTTTCCAGCTGTGTGTGGGTGTGGGCAGCTATAATAAATTTGCCTTTTACTTTTCCTACAATATTAATGGTAACCCAAACACCTTTGCTGGATGCATGGAAGCTGGAGTGTCAAATCCGGAACAATTTTTACATAATCGCTAGTCTTGACGACTTGCATTATTTTTCCAAGCAAGAAAAAGCCAAAATACGGTAAGCACTCCACTTCATAACTCTATTAGTATAAAGTGGCAACTTTACAGACCGACCTTTATATCATAGCTTTATTTCAAATGATAATCTATAGGCAACAGTCAGGCAACTTATTTGCTTGATGACATCTCAATAATTATATAACTTTTTTGATAGTGCTTATTGCTCTGTAATTAGTTGACTTGCTTTCATTAATCTTCCCTCTTCTTGGATTAGAGTACCATTTAGTAATTTGAAATAACTAGAAATGTTTTTGAAGGCACCAAATTTTACCATTTGTCCCTTGACACAAGGATTTTTCCAAGCTTCTATGTAAACCCTAAAAATGAGTATATTGATAAACTAACTGAAAGACAAATGCCATCGGATTGTTAAGCATCTTAAAATGACAAACTGAACAGAACCGGTAGAAAGTTTTAAAATAAAAACTTCACATTAATCACATTTTAACATCTTGCAAGCTGGAGTTTTTATTCAGGGACACTTTTTAAAACATCCCCCCAGTAACAATTTACATGATAATTAGTTTTGAAATTGACCAGGTGCGAAAGATTCCAAAATTAGTTTTCAGCTGTTGTTTCCTGGCATCAATTATTAATTTCTATAAAAGAAGTTGAACAAGCGTCCATACAATATGAGAGATCTTTAAAAAATAACTTTTAACTAGATCGATCTTAAAACTTTTCAAAAAGTTCCTTTAGTAGTGCATTTTAACACATTTTGTATTAAAAACACTGTTGGTTAAAATAAAATGTTTCTACAAATAAGTGACACCGCTTTTTTTTGCAATTATAGCACAATTTTTATTTTTAGAACTTAAGGCATGTCTCAGTAACTATTGACCATGTATAAAAAAAATTACCCAGCAAAGCATAGTTTATAGTATATATTTGCGAGAAAAGTATGTTTGAAGAAGATAGATACTACGTGCTGAGATCTCAAGAGTTTAAAGCACAATGGAAAAACTTATTTAGCTGCTCCTTTCGTTAAAATTTGACAAATTTATTCCCCCATCGGTGAAATTTGCACATTACCAAAAAGCGACAATAGTACAACACACATCAAATCAATCGCTCGCCAAATACTTACTAGGAAACACCAAAAACTGGGTTAATTTAGATTTCTTAACAAACTTATTTTGATAATCTGCTCTTTCCTCTAATATTTTTAGGAAACAGTAATTTAATTACCTAAATTCTTCATTAAATATAAAAAAAAAATCTCGAAAAGCAGACAACGTGGTCGATTCTGACGCCAGCCATTTTGAAATAACAAAACAAAATACAAATTGCGAAACTAGTGACGTAAAAGAAGGTGCACTCTGATTGGTTGGTGCTAAGGCTACAAACCAGTAAAGTTCAAAACCAGTAAGTAATTCAGCTTTTCCCAATCGTGTTACCCTCCAGCAAAAGTTCCTGCATAGTGTAAAAGTCTTAACAAATGGCCTCACCTTTCCCCCTAGAGACAGATCTGCTACTTTCTAAATCTATGCTAAATTCTTTAGTCCGAAAGAAATTCTCCCAGATTGAATTTCCCCGCCTTTGTTAGGAGTGCCATCTGCCGAGTAAGTAGTGCGAAAAGTCAGGTTTTAAGAATATTTTATTTTTTTTAAACTATCGTCCAATAATTTTAAAAATCTGAAAAAAATATATATTATAGATTGATAATAGAGGAATATGTAGAGACAAAATCCTAAGTTGTGACCAAACGATTTTGGCATGAAATTTTTTTTTGAAAAATAAAAATGCATTTTTAAGAATGATCGCTCGATCAGATTTATGAGCGGATTTTTCTGAGAATACTACTCAATGATATATAAAAACTCATGAGTAGTTTTTTGGATTTATCAAATATATTCAGGGAATAATCACTTTAAAAAGAAAAAAAACTTTAATTTTTTACTCAAAAATGCGTCACATTTTTGAGCTGAAACTTGGCTGAGAAGTTGTCCATACTATGAGGTATTTTCAGAAAAAAAATTAGCCCGATTGGAATGGGGGCATTTTTCACCGTCTTATCTGGCGAGGGCCTTTGAGGGCAGTAATACTGAGCATAAAATGCTCGTGAAGAAACTTAGGAGGCCTTTAGGCCCCTTAGGAGGTGGAGACCCTGGACGCGTGTCCCATCTGCCCTATTGGAAATCAGTCAATGGAAAATGATCATGGTCCTCTTCTTCATGTTATATTTTAAAATAGGTTGCTGGTATTTTTTGCTGCAAAGTTAAATTGATTCAGTTTGAATTGTTCAGTTTTGGTCCCCCTTTCTCAGAAAAGATATTGAAATGCTTGAAAAGGTTCAACATAGGGCTACAAAAAATGATTAAGGGTTTATCGGGTATTGATTATGGTAATAGATTAAGATCGTTAAACATGTATTCCCTGGAAAATAGGAGATCAAGGGGTGATTTAATATTAATTCAGTTGTTCAACTTCATTAAACAGGGAGACATGGAGGGCTTAGGTTTTACCTTAAACAGCCGGACCAGAGGGCATGGTCAGAAATTGAATAAATCATGCTTTAGAAGGGAGGTTAGAAAACATTATTTTTACAATAGAGTCGTCAATGAGTGGAATGCTTTACCAGAATATGTTGTGTATTCGAAGAGAGTGGAAGATTTTAAGAAGAATCTCGATAACTATTGGAAACTGGTAAGGAATTAGATATTTTTGACCAACCTTGCTGGGCCTCTGGCCTGTTGTTGGTCGACAATTTTTGTGTTTGTATTTGTATAAATTTGTGACAGATCAGGTGTTGTACTAAAGTTACATGTGAGGCAGCTTAGGTGTTGTACTTGTCTTCTGACAGCAGATAAAAATTCAGTCCGTACGTGTTTGTTATACCTAGATATCTAGAAGAAGAAAACCTTGAAATTTTACGCTTTTAAAGCCTTTAAAAAATGCGTGGTTAAAATGAATAGTAAAATAGTTCGTCGATTTTTGCTACTACGGTGCTAAATAGTAATTCGTGCTTCAAAACTACGAAACTTACGCAACTGCGTTAAGGCCTTACAAATAGGCAGCTATATACTTTCTTAACAGTCAACAATTTTTTTCCATCGAGTTTTTTCAAGAGACAAATTTGGTTCTGCAATAATTAGAATAAGACAATAAGTTATCTAATAATAATGCGTTCTCAAAAATGATCTTGCAAAAGAATTATTAACTTACATATTAATTTTTGCCCCTACTTATTTATGGAAAACTATAGTTGACTACAAATATTTATAAAATATGTTGAATCGACTGTACTTAATAATTTATAACCTTGTTCCTACTTTAATATGTCTTTTTATTGTTCGTATTTTTATTGTATCTATGCGTATTCGTAAATTAACGCCAGTAACCAGAGCAAGATCATTTGTGAAAATGATGGTTATCTTAGGCTCTGGTGAGTAGGTCAACGACTTCCAAATTGTTCTAATTTTTGTGCTTAACTTGTATATAACTTGCGAATTATGCTCCTAACTTCTATTTTTTTTTTTGTCTATGGTGTTTTTAAAACTTAGCGTCAGTTTTCAAAGTTAAATATCGGGTCGATTAAACTATTTCTCAAGTTATTAGCAGTTTTTACCGGTTCTATTAATTTTTAAGGACATTTATTTTAGAATCAAATGATTTTTGAGAAATATTCAACTACTTAAAAGAAATATTAAAATCCTAGTATACTTAGGAATATAATAAACACTGGAAGGTTATTTCTTAAAAAATTGTGAATATTCCTTGACTCAATTTATAAAAGCTTAGGTTAAATGTTAAATTAGTTTCATTTGATGTTTTATTTTTAAATTAAAATAAATTCTCGTTCATAACAAGTTTCACAAGGTAAATTAGTCATAGCCTAAACCCAGGATTAGTCTAATTTATAAAATATATATTTTTATTTCTTTGTATTATTCTTAATATAACATATGAGGCAATCTAGAAATATTTTAATTCCTTGTTTAAAAGTTTTGGGAACAAATATTATAGTCATCGATTTTCATATATATATTTTTCAAATCACAGTACTGTATTGTTTTACTATATGCCCTTTTTTTCCCTTGTAGGTGGACATACGTATGAAATGTTTCAACTTATAAGGAATTTAAGTTGCAAAATACAACCCAGAATATATATTATTGCTGAAACTGATAATTTAAGTGAACAAAAATTGCAAGATTTTATGAATTCAAAATATAACAAAGTATGTGTGCATTTTATTTTTGATAAAAGATCATTAAAGATAAGATTTTGTCTAGATACATAGTAAAGCTGCTAAGCCTTTAATTTAATTTTATCCATTATCTATTTTTTTTAAATACTCTAACAGTTACATTTTCTACTTGAAAAGATGAGCATTTTTAATCATTTTAATTTCACTAGTTTTTATATTTTCATTAATAAAGTTAGCATACATGGAAATGAAATTCATCAAAATAATATTCAAATTCATTCTTTTAATAAATTACTTCTACATTTTGTACCCTTTTTTACTTGAAAAACTGTTATAGATCCTTATGTAGTAGAGAGAAGGAGATCCTACAAATATTAGCTGTTTGTTTCTGATAGTCAAGAAAACTTCTAGTTCCAAAACTATTCACTTTTAAGGTTATTTTAGTTTCCACCCTCGTAGAGTTTGGGTGACAAGAAAAATGTTTTTTGTTCATAGAACATTATCAAGCCACTATTTTTTTTATAAAAATATTTCTTAAAAAAGAAAAGAAAAGTGGTATTTAAATATTTTCAGATATGTTCTTCCTCTTTGGTGCATTTAGCTTAGCAGCTGAGCTATCTAGTATCTAAGGCTAAGCTATATGTGTTGCCATGACTGACATTTTACTATGGATCAAACACAAGGAATATAATAGATATTGTTGGTTTCTGGATGTTTTTGAGCTGCTTTGTTGTATCTCTTGCTAACCATAGGTTTTGTTATAAAGGGCTATATAGTATTTGAGGGGGAAAAATCTGTGTATCCTCAAGGCCTTAAAATAAGCATATCTGATTACGCTAGTTCGCAAACTTTTAAAGACAATGCTACATTTTAATCATTCATGGAAGAGTAAGCATTATTATCCATTTTCATTCTCACTCTAAACAGTGGCTTAGCATCATAGAAATCAAAAATATTCTTAAAAAGATTTCTTTAGTACAAAATATTTTATTTCTAATATGTATTTGGTTTATTTTATTGTTAATTCACATCTTTTACTTAAATGTTTTTATTTGTTGGTGGTAGTTTATATGCATTTTTATTTTTTAGATATCCACCGAATTAAACATTATAGAAAAGATACCTCGTAGTAGAGAAGTATACCAATCTTGGATTTCAACTGTATTTACTACTTTTAGAGCTTTTATTTCTGCATTCATTTTAATGATGAAACATAAACCAGATTTTGTAAGTATGCTTCATTACTACTTTTTATTTTCTTATAGAAGTGTTACTTAATTTCATTTTTTATTAGATGTAATAAATAATTTGTATATGGCTAAGTGAAAATTGTAGAATAAGTTTTTTCTGTTTAATTATGTACCCAATATTTATCACAAAGTTATGACTAGAAGTTCTAAAAGAATTTATAGCTTACTTTCCTGTCACTTAAATACTCACGAAAATTTCTATCGTAAAGCAAAAATATTTCTAATTGTAACTGTTAGACAGAAGGACGAAAAAGTGTATAGGTAGACCGACAATAAATATTATAAATGGGTATCTGTTGGATGTTTCTAGCATATTTTAAAAATCAGATAGTCAGAATGGAATTTGAATGGGATACAGACAGTTTTTTGGACATACAGGATAAAGATTTACAGACATATGAAAATTATAAACCATAAGTCTCTAATTTCGAACCTTTCTAACAAAAAAGAATTTTTGAACTCTGATGGTTATAACAAAATTTAGAGGAGGTTACATATGAACATTAGCACTCTGTCAATACCTACTTTCAAATTATCTTCTTTTTTATTTAAAAAAAGGGAAAGTAGACTGAATAACACAGTACAGTAGTATGTCAAATATTAAAGGCTTTTTTGTTGATATATCATAACAATATATCATAATAATTTACCATAAAATCACCCAAAGTTAATTTCCTTTTAGATGATCATACTTATATTTTTTTTAGCTTCTTTGCAACGGTCCAGGTACCTGTGTTCCGTTATGTGTAGCAGCATTTATTTTTCATGTAAGTTTCTTTGAGTGTTTTCTTTAAAATAATTGCTACTTGACTCCCTGGCCTTTCTAACAATACGACTCCAAAATTGTATATCTCTCGCCTTCGCTTTCCAATTTTTGATCTGTTTAGCCTTCAGATTTTTCTCAGGCCCCAGTTCTCCTTTTTTTTTCTCTCCTTGACACTGTTGCTTGAAAATCCTGGTGCATCTGCTGAGGGCTTGTGTAGCTCTAGTGCAACGATATTCAATCTAACCTAACTTATACTCTGGGATTGGACAGTATCTGTTAGTTTATTAAACATGTAACTCTGTTACAGTTTCTTAATATGAGAAGTAAATTTGTTTAAAAAATATCTAATTAGTTAGTCATTAGAAAAACCGCAATCTAGCTATGTTACTGTTTTTCAAATAGGTTAAAGAAACATAGGCTTAACACTGCAATTAGAATTAATTAAAACTTTTTATTTAATTTTCAAAGAGTTGCATTTCAAAATTGGTATCCGACAGCCTTTCGAAAGTAACAAAATATTTCGTTAGGGCTAAAAGTAACTGAGTTATTGTTACTTTCTGAAAAATCTAACATATGTAAAATTAATAACTTACAAATGTTTCATTCTTTCCATATGTCCCAGAATTGCTACTTATTATTAGAATAATTTCAGGTTTTAGGATGGAAGCACATTAAAATTGTGTATGTAGAGAGCATATGTCGAGTGAAGACAATGTCCTTGTCAGGAAAAATAGTGTATCAAATTGCTGATCGATTTTTTGTACAGTGGCCTCAACTTAAGGACAAATATACAAGAGCAAAGTATTTTGGTAATTTAGTAATTTGAAGAAATATGTATTGTGCTTGTTATCTTTGGAATGTTTCTAACTTTGTGGACTATTGTATTTTTATTTGAAGTGATTGTTTTCTGCCATATTTTTTGTAAAGAAAAACTATATCAAAAGTTGCTTAAAAGAAGTTGTTGCAAATTAAAAAATGTTTCATTATAATAATGTTGCTTGTCATCAATGTGTTACAATATAGATTCTTTTTTCCCCCAAATCGTTTAGTTTGATTAAAGTATATATCCTTTTAACTCAAATTAAAAGGATATATACTTTAATGCACCTTATCTTTTGTCCCTACAGAATGCCTTTTTTTTTAAAGCATTGCAAAGTATTATTATTTTTTTTTTTGTATTTTAAACATGACTGTAGTATCATTTAAGTTGAGAACATAGTTAACAAAAACCAAAAAAAAAAAAATCGAATTTTTGAAGCCAGTATTTTCTAATTGATGGAAGCCCAATCTATCGAATGTGACCAATTTTGTATGTATCGCTCGTTTAATTATTTCTTATAAAAAAATTAAAATTATAAAAATGAACAAATGTGCCACGTCTCCTTTGAATTACTAATTGTATGCTTGCATTATATTATAAAATAGGATTTTTTAAAACTATTTACTGGTTTAATGTAAGAAAAAATTGCTAACAGTTAACATGAAATTCGGTTAACATGAAATGCTTCGGTGGTCCCTTCGAGTTTGTGTTTTAACGGGATTGACTGTATTCGTTTTTCGCATTTTTCTCAAAACTATAAATTTCAACACATCGGTACACTTTTCTCTAAATCTATTAAATATTTCTAAATACTTTTTTTGTGTGTTATAAAACCATTTTTGATCTATTTAGGTCACCTCATTTAGTCGTACAAATTAAATTTTTTTTTATTATTTTACGCTTTTCTGCATTGAAAATCAGAATTTTTTATGAGTTTAGAATATCATGTTTTTTAAATAAAATTAAAAAAATATTCAAGGCAAAAAAACAGGTGACCAAATATTCAAGGCAAAAAAACAGGTGACCAATATAAAACTGTTTACTTGCATTTGAAACAAGATTTACGTACATTCATTATAATTTTGTACAAATGGTACCGAAAAAATACTTGTATTTTTAAAAATTCGTAATTGTATGTTTCAAAAGATGTCTTTTTTCTAAAAAATAAATATGATTCTTAGGTACAAATCTAATAATAAAAGTACAATTTATAACTTGGTACAATTTTTGTTTTTTGTAACAATTTTTAAATTATTTGGAGCCTTTCAAAATCAATACTAAGAATTGCTCAGTTTTGCTATGGCTAACTATGTTCTCACTTTGAGGGATTACACTAATAATCGATCCCAATAAAACTTGGAATAAATGATTTTTATATAGATAAAAATAGTAGCAACAACATGATTTGGGTTAGGATATAAAAGTGAAAATGTTCTTGGATAAAATATTTTATTGAAAATTTTATTTTATAAATACATAAAATATTCCTGAATATTTTAGAAGTTATGGTTATGTTCTTTGGTGATACAAGAGTAAAATTTTGTATGCTTATGAATTATTAATGTTGAGAATACATTTTTTATTCAGATGCTTCTTTTGGAATCTCTCTTCTGTAGCCTTCTGGATTAACTATCTGCCATCTCCAGTAGTCTTCACCTATTTAAAAACAAATATTTTACTTATACTTTGGGCTTGTGTAGCTCTAGTGCGACAATACAACTCTCAAGTTTCTTAATATGAATCGTAACTAATTACGTAACTTCCAAACTCGCTATCTGCCAATTTTCCTATAAAAGGATTTGTGCTGGTGGAAAATTTGTGCTTTTATTTATAAGTTTTCACCAGAACAAACAGAACATTTGGAATTAGAATCAAAAAACCTTTTGTTTAATTTTAAAGGAATTGCATTTCAAAATTGGCATCTAACAGCTTTTGGAAAGTTACTAACCATTTTGTTACTGCTAAAAGTGGCTAAGTTACAGTTGCTTTCTGAAAAATCTAATGGTGTTATGTAAAATTAATAACTTGCAAGTAATGTGTTACCCTATAAACCATGCTAATTCAGAACTTCAAAATAGCCTTGATATAGTACTCTTTAAGAACTATGCAACAATAATGGATTTGCTATTTAAAACAAAATAACCACTTTTAAGCTTAATTGTAATTTATTATGAAATCTTAACACATTGGTTAGTTTACTTTTAAGTTGGTTAAACTTTTAAAGTCATTTGATAAAAGTTTTATTCAGTTTAGGTTAGATCTAGAAATTGAAAAAAAAAATACATCTTTTTGTAAATAATCGTAATATCTAATTTATAGTAACTTCTAAATAAAGGAAATTCTTTAGCCATAAAGTGCTAATGACAGAGCTACGCATATTTTCAGCAGAATATTATGCAAGATTACAAATGTATAAAAGAAAATAAAGATTTAAAACAACATGTAATTTCTGTTTGTATGCTTACACATTTCTTTTAGCCCATATTGGGCCTTCCATCCAAGCTCCTTTTCTGCTAAACTGCAATCTCCCCAAATAGCAGGGATATCTCCACGCCTTCTGTCGGTATACTTGCATTCAACCTATTTAGAATAAAACGAACCAGGTAGTTAATATTAATTGAACATAATTACTTAGTTATTTATAGTTAATTTAACAAATATAGTTACAGGCATAGTGTACAATATAATTACTCAGTTATTTAAACATTATTAATTAAGAAAAAAGGAAAGTTGAGAGAAAAACAGTGTCATAGTTAAGCATGCAGAAAGAAGCTAAACATCAATAATTTTCACTGAGGACTATTGCCTACCTTTTTGCCGCTAACTTTTTCAAAACATTCAACCAGCTGGGCTACTGTAACACCTTGACCTGTGCCCAAGTTGTACACCTAAAATAAACTTTTTAGTCAAGTCATTTTTATGCAAGGGAGAAAGGGAGTGAGAGTCATGTCTCCAAATCAAAATAATCTCTCTGTGGGTCCAATTGGGGAAATTTGTTTTCTAGGCCAAAGCATTGAATATTTTTTCAAAGTGTTTTTTATATGATAAATGTAGATGACTGCAACATCCCTATACCTATAATATCACTTGTTGAAATTGATTTAATATTTTTTTTCTTTTCTATACATAAGTTTACTACAAAATATTCGAAACTATTTCAAAAAGTGTAATTATAGGGATGCATAGGCCAGCTACATTTATCATATAAAATAGCGTGTTTGTAAAAATATCCAATACAGCCAAAGTAATTTGGCCTAGAAAATTATTTTTCCCATTGGATTATCACAGAGAGCAGACTTTGGTGACCTAAAATAAGCCTTCATTATCCTTAAAGTAAACTGTGAAGAATTGTTTACAGGCATGTTATAGTATTAAATCTGTATGTAATTTTCGTTTATTAATGTCATACAAGTTTGATTGATCCATTAACAACGACTTTTCGAATACCATCAACACCTTTATTTTTGAATAAAAGCTTTACCTTTAATTTTTTTAATTCGTTTTTTATAGCTTAATTTTTAATACCTAAATTGGTCAAGACTAGGACCTTCATTTGTCTTATATTTTGTTTATTTAGATAAGCTTAAGCAGAAACCAATTGGCCAATTTTTATGCCAGTCGTGGTTGATTGTCTTGGAAAAATCATACATCCTCTGGATTGGCTACTTTATTTTAGTTATTAAAACGCTAAAATAGAAATTTTATTAAAGTATGTTGCAAAAATGAAAAAAATATCACCTTGTATCGTGGGTTCTTTTCCAGTTTCTTCAAAGCTGCAACATGTCCTGTAGCCAAGTCCATCACATGAATGAAGTCCCTTACTCCTGTAGAATTGTAGAAATTTAAATTACAAAATAATTAAATTTATATACCGTTTGAGTCCCAATGACAGTTTGGTATTTTTATCATTTTATATTTTTTTTTCTGATTGTCCATAGCCATTTATGATATCAAAAAGCACATCATTTGATTCTTCAAACTTTTTTCTATTAGAAAATATTTTTTATTAATCCCAATAGATTATCATTATTCAGCTCTATTATTTCTTTTTAAAATTATGATCAGAAAGATAATGATTCCAAATGACATCAACGAGATTGAAAGAGTTAAAGAACGTTGCAAGTGAGTTAATATTTGTACCAGTTCCGTCCACTGTATCATAGTCGCTGCCATAAATAGTTAGTTCTGCCCTTTGGCCGGTGGCAACTTGTCCTATGAAAGGCATCAGATTGGTGAAGGGTCTTGTCGGATCCTCGCCAACCAAACCTGAAGGATGGGCGCCCACAGGGTTGAAGTATCGCAATGAAATTATATTCCATTGCTGCAAGATATGAAAATTTAATGAATGCTTAGAATTTGCATGAGCCTGGTTAAATTATTTAAATGTTTAATTTTTATTATTTAAACTGTTCATTGTTCCATTTCTTTTATAGTTGTAAGTGTGTTAGGTTTATTCTTGAAGTTTTAGAAATAGTAATTTAAGTAAACATAGTTTAATCAGTCCAGTTATAGTAATGTGAATAATCATAATCTAATCATAGTAATGTAAGTTATCAGTCTTATAGTAAATTGGGTAATCATAGTCTAATTGTAGTAATTTTTACGTTAATTTTATCATCTTAATTAATTTAGTTCTAATTTCAACAGTTTTCCCATGAGAACCATACAATTTCAGCGATTTTAGCCTATATTACACCATTGAAAAGATTAAGATTTTGTCCATTTTGGAATTTCAGAAATTCTTAGGCAAAAAAAGTTTGGAAAAAGAATCAGCTCCAATCTCATGCCCTTATCAATATGTCAAACTTACTCTTATAAACTATTTTAAATTTTGAGAATGAAAACGTAACCAGAAAGTATTAATTGAACAACTCTTGCCTTTTCTGCTCTGCAGATATCAACCAACATTTGCTCAACTGCATATTTTGTCCGTCCATAAACGTTAGTTACATCTCCAATTGGATGGGACTCATCAATTGGAAGATATTGTGGATTTCCATACACCACACATGAGCTGCTGAAAACCATATTGTACACTCCGTGCTCTTTCATTACCTAGAAAAGCAATTAATAATATTGATATGTTGCAAAAATGCCTGAAAACGTTTGAGTCGGGAATTTCCAAAATTAAGACCTATAAATGTTCTGCTCAGTTAAAAAGTCAGACACACTCCGTGTAGAGGGAGTTCACGTTAAAATATGCTCCTTTTCCCGATGCAACATACACGACTTTGCCCTTACAAATGTCACCTCGTGTTTGGTGTGTATTAGGTGATTTGGCACTTTTGTGGATCATAAATTCAGGTTGAGAATAAGAAATAGAAAAAAAACAGAACATTTAGCAAACCTTATTATTTTAAAGTGATATATTTAAATTATAGTGATTTTCTTAAAATATCTTTCGGATCGTAATTTTGAAAATTTTAAACTTTTTAAATACTTTTTAGTGTTAGAATTCTATGTGCAAAATAAAACATTCTAAGAATAAAAGAAAACTATTATACGCACATAAAGATAATTTACGAAATACTTTACCTCCAGCAAAAAAATTGTGCTCACAACATTGTTCTTGTAATAGAATAAAGGTTTTTGCATCGATTCTCCAACGGCTTTGACTGCAGCGAAGTGGATTACAAAATCAATTTTGTGCTGAAATAGAGTGCATGCTGTAGATTATTTACCCAAAATATAAATTTATATCGCTTTGATATATCTTCTTTGGATACTTAAATATCCCCAAATGTTCAATTAAAGAAAGTTATTAAGTTGACAATTGGTACCATAAATTTCAATTCAAGTTTTTAATTATCAATTTTAACATAGAGAAATATATAACTTAATTTTTCTGATTGATATGTTTTTTGCAACGCATCCTTTAAAAAGTTTGAGGACATATCCAGTATAATTACGAATTTCGCTCTGAAATGTTCTTACCTTTGAAAAAATTCCAGAAAGTTTAGACTTATCCATTAGGTCACACTCATAAAATATAACTTTCTTTCCGGTGACCTGTTCCGCTCTCCGAAGACTTGGGGCATCTCCTTTTTGACCTTTAAGTAAAAATTACAAAAAATCGCTCGATTTATTCTAATTGCAATAATTGAAGAGAAAGCACTGTGATAGAAAAAAATATCCCACTGGAATATTAACACTTAGTAAAGAGTGTAAAAGTATTAAGGTTAAATGTGTGAGGAGCTTGTTTTTGCAATTTAATGTTTGTTTTTATTTTTTAAATTCAAATTTTGTTGTCTTGATTGGTCTAAACTCATGTCTTTGACAGTTTTAACGAGGATAAACCTGATACATGTAGGGTCTAGTTGAGAAGCTCACATTCTCCTAAGTACATATAACTAAGATATAGAATTTGCATTTCGCTGGACCGTTTATCGGTGACTTGACTTTGTCCAATTAAATCTGTCTTGTCTTGTATCCCATGAAATATGGACCGACCCGAAGGTCTGTTCATCGAAAATGGTCCTAATTGGAATACCAATTAATTTATAATTGCCAAAAGTTGCTAATGAACGGACCGAATCCGATATCCTATAGTCAAACTTTGGAGAATGTGAGTTTTGTATCCAGGCCTTCCATATGTGTTGTCATTATAAATTATCAAGGAAGAAGTATGTCAGCCCGCATAATTTTTTTTCTCTATGTAATTGATTTTTAATGACGATTGAGATACAAAAGTAATTATCGCTGGTGGTGTGTGATTGTGTATAGGTTTCAAATATATTATTTACGTAAAAGTGTATAGAATATCAGAAACTTAAAAAAAAAATGCGTCGTTTAGAGAAAGAATCAATGATATTTTTTTAAAAATATACTTGTCTTATGAAAGAAAATAATAATATGTGTACATTCATATAATATGTGAACATTTCTTAGAAAATTTTAAACAATGACATTTTAAAGAAAGCGCCGCTTTTTAAAAAAAATATGTAAATTACACTAAATTATGACCGTTTATGGTCGGAAGTTATTTTGGCAATGCCCGGGGCAAACGTGGGACCTTTGGCATGCAAAGCAAGCACCTTACCGACTTGGCTCCCCAGCTCCTAAAAATATCCAATTCCAGAACAAATACCAACCATTCGATTCGGTAATTATATATAAAAAAAATCATGACCTCAGTGAGAGTTCCATCCTCCCATCTTTTTTCACTAAAATGTCGAAAGAAAACAACCTGGTGGGAAATTCTCGTGACGTTATGACCCCTTCGAGATTCATTTAAAGTACAAGTGTTGCAATCACCTGGGACGGCATTGACGAAGTTGTCGATGACGATGACTTCGTAGTCCGCCTGCAGCAACTCGATGACGGTATGGCTGCCGATGAAACCAGCCCCGCCTGTCACGAACACGCTTTTCCTGGAATTACTCATTTCTTCTCACGCTGGTCCGTCACACAGTTTGCGTGTCTTGACAAGGATCTTCGAGAGAATGGTGAATGCGCTGCGCCAGGAAAAAAATAAATTAAAAATAAGGAGAGATGATGTAGCATCGGCTGGTTGCATTATGATTTAATGGTATTCCGTAGCATGGTTTTATTCTTGTATTGTTATGAATGATAAGTTGAATATATTCTTTAAGTGAAGGTCATATTTATGTATGAAAGAACCGTGACGAGTTTTTTTTTTTGTCATGTTTTGCATCAAGAGCAACATAAAAATTAACGGTTCTAGACGGTTTGTATAGTACGAATTAAAAATTAACTAGTTCAGGCGAATTTACATTGGTACAATAAATATATTAATGTTTTCTGTTATAACTAGCCGCGATTATTTCTTTTATAATAGCGATGAAATCCAAAATACTAATTAAATAGTATATTATACCAATGATATTGTAAATGTATTAAATAGCACTATATTATACCAATAGTACATATTTTATATATATGGGTGTTTCTAAGATAATTTGTAAGCCCCAAAATATTATATTCGTTTTATTGAGTGATCCTATTTTTACGATAGTAGGATTTTACGCCCTAGTACACCACAAAGTTGCTTCTCATTCGACCTTATTGCTTATCTGTAAAAGTTGTTTCACTACGTTAAAAGGTTTGTTGTAGGAAAGTTAACGTTAGCGGAGGTTCTCGTTTATTACCCTCTACTCTTTTACTGACCATTACTTTATCTCTCAATAATTTCGTAATTTAATAAGAAAGTTACTTAAATATATGAAAACAAAGCTTTATATACGCCAGAAGTCTGTTCTGGTTTGTTTTAAGTCCAATTCAAACTAGTTAAGAAGGTAATTAATGGTTAGTTGAATATAAAAAATGGCTATATACGTACTATATTTAGTTAATACGAGAAAAATCCATTACCATATAAAAATAAAACTTACAAAATTATTTCATGAGTTTTATTATGTAGTTTCATATCTTGCAAGTATTTTAAAGTTAAAGAACTCTTGTATAGTTCTGGTTTGTAGCGCTGCCTATAAATTATTTTTTTTTTCAAATTAAATGCACGTGGCATGTACACAATCATTTTTACTAAAATAAAATAAGTTCTAATTTTTAGTACATTTTTTTTGATAGAAACTGTCTGTGTTTGTGTAGATAGATTTTGTGCGATCCTTAAAAAAATCGTACAGATTGGAATGAAATCGATAAAATATTAGCGTCTTCATGAAAGGCGTGTTTAATGTCATTAGAGTTAGAGTTTCTAAAATGTGTGGATTGTTCGTTTATTTCAAATTTATTTATATATTATCTTTTCCCCTTAAGGGCTGGGGAGCCCAGTCGGTTAAGCACTCGTTTAGCATGCGGAAGGTCCCAGGTTCGGGTCCGGGCATCGCCAAAATAGCTGCCGACCTATAAACGGCCCGTGCAGCCAAAAATGTCCGACGAATAATACCCCGTGTAAGGGAGTGCACGTTAAATATCCTTCAAAGTCCTAACGCTGCGTACGATGTCGCCCTTAACGGTTGCGTTGGATGCCTATATTCAGGTGTTGGCTCGTCACCTGACTGTGGTTCTAAAATACGACACCCGTCGCCAATAGCCCTCGCGTAGCTCTAGTGCGACGATAATTCAAATCAAACCAAATCTTTCCCCCTTAAATATAGATTAAAAATTCTGAGTTGCTTCTTGCGAAGAATAGATAACTGATACTGAACTCTGTGCAAGAATATAAGTTTCGAGTGCAGTACCTACAATAAATATATTCGAAATCAATGTTTAATTGTTAAATTTTAGGATATTTTCCTTGTTGTGTAAATTTCAGCAGCTGGTAAATGATGTCAATTCAGTTACACGCAATCATACGAGCTGCGAAATGCTTTACATTATTTTAGTGACTGTATAGCATTGTTCGTTTCGTGGAAAATACGTTTCAAATGAACTGACGTTTTTGTGTTGCAGAGAAGAGAATAACGATATCTAAGAGTATTATGTTGTTCCGTTCAGAATTTAGTTGACACATACATAGAAAGCTTGGATTGAAATTGAATTGTACACATTCAATAGAACCTACAATTTATTGAAAATAAAGAGTAACATAATTTAAGACTACTTGATAACTGATGAGAATTATTTATATTGCTTAGAAAGCATATTTTTAGATCATTAAAAAACTTTGAAACAATTTTCAGAAAACGAGCGTTGAATTCTAATTAAGAAATTTGCACGCCAAATTGATTTATTGATATAAATTTGATCTTAGGGACAAATTAATGTAAATGCGTTTTCGTACACATAAAACGATTTACAAACTGCCGAAAATGTTTTTTAAATTTAAAAAAAGCGATAAAGATTTATCGAAATATATGGAGCGGATATAATGCGGAAGTAGATACTAATTATTTTTATAACCTATTCTCTACCATGTCTATCTAAATATAGCATTTCAATTAATATTATTACACATGTTTTTCATTGTTTTGTATGAAGGGTTGTTTCAAACCAGTGCAGAATTACACTTTGGTTTTGTAGCCCCTTCAGTTTATTTACTACATAATTTATAGTTATAGGTACATACTATTTAAGGTGATAAAACGGGATAATAACATAAGCTTATTATCCTATAGCAGATTAAATGGTACATCAATTGATATTTTTTTTAGTTCGTATGAAGAACGGGTATTTTCCAGTTATTAAATATATTTAAAAAATAACAATCAGTAATGGCTAACAAATTTGTGTTCATTGAATTAAAAAAAAAACCTTTTTAACTAACAGAGTTGAAATAAATGTATAAAGAATAATATTTAGAAAATTTCAACTTGGCTGCTGGATTTTAATAGTTTTGGTGAAATTACTTATTTTAATGAAACAATGCTTTTTTTTTAAAAAATTATTGATGATTTATGTGATCTAAGTTGATATTACAATATGCCTCGTAATTTTATACTCCGAGGAATAGTTCTCAGATCACTGGAATTTTTCCTGGATTTTTCTTTTTTTCAAAAAGGATTTACCCGAATCTTTATTACTAGCCCTAAGTGCAGCTGATGGCAGTGTCAGAGTGGTGTGATTTAATAAAACTAATCTAGAGAAGTTTTTATTTATGGAAAACTTCAATGTGCATGTTTCACGTGTTAAGTGGTAATAGAAATGCTGAATAAAAATAAATTCTTCCTCGAGCCTCGGTTGGTGAAACTATGTCACGTGGGAAGAGAGTACCAATTGGTGCACCGATCAGAGAAAACGCAAAAATGAGAGCTGGAACGATTACGTCACCTGAAGCAAGCCAACTTTATGCACTTTAATAATAAAAGTACCATTATTTAAATAATTTAAAATATAGTCTTTTATTAATTTGAATTAAACTAGTACTTATTTTTGTTAATTACTTTTTCATATGCCTTCTTGAAAGTCAAATTATTTTATCAGTTGTTGACCCAAGCCACCTGTTTGAATAGATGATCGGGGTTGAATGTTAGATTAAAATTATTCAATGCAGTCCTAAAATACTGGGGGCTGGGGAGCCCAGTCGGTAAAGCACTCGCTTAGCATGCGGAAGGTCCCAGGTTCGGGTCCGGGCATCGCCAAAATCGCTGACGACCTATAAACGGCCCGTGCAGCCAAAAAATGTCCGACGAATAATACCCCGTGTAAGGGAGTGCACGTTAAATATCCTTCAAAGTCCTAACGCTGCGTACGATGTCGCCCTTAACGGTTGCGTTGGGTGCCTATTCAGGTGTTGGCTCGTCACCCGACTGTGGTTCTAAAATGCGACGCCCGTCGCCAATAGCCCTCGTGTAGCTCTAGTGCGACGATAATTCAAACCAAACCTAAAATACTGTGATGTTTCTTTGATTTTTGAAATGTTTAGTAGCAGATAACCATAACGAAACGCAGTGTTTAAAAAATAAATTTATCTGTTTCAATTGCTACTTATTTTACTAAAAAAATTACAATTTTAGAAAAGTTAAATCCTTTGAATTATGTAGGAAATATTTTGTTTTCAAAAATTGCATTTTTAAGATTTATTATTTATTTTTTCTTAATCATACCAATTCGAATTACTTCGATAAAAAAAAATTAACGTTTTTTTTTAAAATTGTTTTAGAATCAAAAAGAAAATATTTACATATGGATTGAATCATAAAACCAATTGTCTTATTCTTCAAGTATTAAACTAAATGTTTTTTATTAAGTTTAATACAAATAAAAGTCATTATCATTGCAAAACAAATTAAATCTTAATCCTGCAAAACAGTAAATAGTTTTTTTTTTATAATTTCTTTGTGTAGTCACTAGGCAGTCCTTTCAATAGCAAATTATAATTTAAAAAATCAATTGAATAACCATTTAAAATCACAAGAAACACAACTTTATCCAAAAACATAATTCTCCATAATAATTCAAATTATTCCTAATACAGAAAAAATCTTGCTTCTCAGAGTTGAAACTAAATTCAACAAATTAAAGGGAAACTCTTTAAAGTACTATTAAAATCAAAACACAATGCTTTCTACGCATTTACTTAAAAATTAATTTTTGATCATTAAATAATTTTAATTTTAAGAAATTTACTTTCTTAACACAATAATCGCTTATCAAAATCCATCAATAAAGTTTTACAATGTAAACAATCCACACACCTATGTATTATCCAAGCAAGCAAGTGTCGAGAGCTGGTCCAACGCCCCTTGCGTCCGTCAAAACATTGAATGAGCAGCAACACGTGTCCTGCCTAAGTGGCGTGCATTGTGATGATCAAGTGGGAATTGCTTAGTTGAAACGCCTCTTCGGATTGGGTTCTCAGTTTGAACTTCAACAGAGCATAAAGAGGTCACGTTGTTTTTACAGCCTATTCAACTTTCAAATTCGTCCAATATTATTTATAGGTTTGGTGTTTTCGTGGATGTGTTGGCTATGTAGGATCAGGAATTACTGTAAAGTTGATTTCATATTGATGCGAACATCCAATTCGAACATGCAAACTTTTGTATTTGGTAAGACCGTCCTATAGAGGTGTGTGAAAGGTGCCTTCGATTTTTAGGGGGTATATCAAGCTGATTAAAAATGACAAAAAAGGACATGTAATTACTATTTTGTTAAATTTGTTTTATTAATGTCTAAATTAATTTAAATCTTGATGTGGTCGCGTACGTAGAAGATAAAGATTTGTGAAAAGAGTATAAGTTTATAAATTCGTTATTTTACAAGCTTATTTTTGTCGTGTTAATATATTTTTTAATACTAAATAATTGTTTGTTGATTTACTATGGGAAAAATAATTTTGTAGTTGTTGAATAACTTTGCGATCCGATGCCACTGCCTTCCTCTTCTGCTATTAGTTTTGAGTTGGAAGTTATTTTTTTAATTTTGTGGAAAGTGTGTGTTTTAATAAAGAAAGAAAGTATATAAACACTACTACATATTAAGCAATTTGAATAGAAAGCAAATCAATTGTCAATATATTACATTTTTACAGCGAATTTTAAATTATGTTTTTCTTTAAACTTTATTTTCATCGTATATATGCTTTACTTTAATATTACCTAATTAAGTATTTAAATGATATCATTTTTTTTAATTATCAATAATTTGTTAACCATTTTAAGCAGTTATATTTGTTTTAAACAAGTTAACAGGCTTGATCAATTATTATTTATTAAAATTTCGCAATGCTTTCCATAAGACACCTTTTATTTCACAAACAAATTCTGGCTGCGTCATCATTGACTTTATATATTACAAGAAATTTGGATTGTTGAACACGCGAAAGTCATTTGAATGTTAGAAAGTAAGCATAATGTCGGAAATTCGACGTAAACATTCAAAATTTGGTTATAAACACCACATAAGTCTACCGAATATAATTGTAAAAAGTTTTACAGTAAAAGATCCAGCACCTGCTACCGGTTTGTGTCTTAACCATAATAATCTCCAGGTTTAATAAAGTTTAGAATTTTTTATTGAAATGATTAATTCTTAATTTAAGCTGAACATGATTGAAGGCATAAGCTTTTTTTAACACTGATTGACACGAAAATTAACGTATTTAAATTAGTGGTAAGAATAGAAAATAAGTTGTAATTGAGCAAAAATATTTTATGATGCGTCTTACCTGGTTTTAGCCGAACAAGTTTAAACGTTCTGGCAGACGTTTTTATTCTTCGACTTCGGCAGTGAAAGCGACTCCATAAGTGAGCAGAAGACACATGAAAAAAAAAAATAAATAATAATAAGTGGCTAACCGGTTCTTTTCTCTACCTGTCATTTAACCCTTGAACTGCCCCACGGCGTCGATAAGGTTTTCTGGTACAGACGAAATTCTTACAATAATATTTTAGTTCGTGGAGGTCATTTGCCTTGTGCAGTAAACATCCAAATGACATTCTTGGTCGAGATTTGAGACTAAAATAATGGTAGTATAGTGAGAATGGAAGAATTTTTTTACTTGCATTCCTGTCAGGGATGAATTTTTTTTGTGAGATTATTCTGGTTCTTTTATTTCCTCTAATTAATTTACCAAAGTTCATTAATTCGTTAATCTTCATAATATATTCGAACGAAATAGTTAATGTATCCGGAAATTTTGATGAATATTGAGTTTTTTTTTTTTAAATCTATTTTTCTCAGAATCTAGATTTTGAATCAGGGTGCTCGGTGAAATCGTCGGTCAATTGTATTAGTAATGAATGCCTTTGTAGTTTCGAGAATAAAATTACCACCCTTGAACACATTCAGATCCATTATTTATGATTACAATTTCCTTATTTAATTCAACATTAAAAAAATCGTATTTGTCTAATTTCAATCATATATTTTGTCTTTCAAACAAACATTATGAGAGATAATATTAAAATCTTAGACAAATTGGAAAAATCGCCAAAGCAACACTTGTGGATGGGATTTCTATACCTTCGCAAACAATAAGGGTACACCCGTAAAATACCGGGTTTATAAAGCTAGTATATCTGTAATTTTTTTTTAAAATTTCAATAAATAATTTAACTAAAATTGGAGATTTTGATTGAAATAACCAACTCACTTTTAATATCTTTAATACTTCATTTCAGCAGTATTGCTATACATATAGTTTGCAGAAAAAAACTTTGATATTTTTAATTTTGGAATTTAAGAAAATTCTAAAATTTGTCGTATTTTTTTTAACTATTGCATTTGTTGCTAGAAAAAGAAAGATTGATTAATAATGGACTCTTCATGTATTGCAGGATCCAGGAACAAATCTGTTTTTATAAATTCTTTGGAAGTTTTGATTATTTTTTCAAGGAGATTTTAAATAAATGAGTATTCTTAACGTTTTACAGACGTTTTCTCTTCTGTGTTTTCTTCTCTATTTTCAACATTTTCACTTCTGCGAATATTGTATAGTAATTTTACTACTGCAATATTTACTTTTTATTGTAAAAGGAATATTATAGTTTATGTTCATTAATTAAATTACTTTGTATAGTAATTATACTAATAATTAGGTAATTATATATTGTATTAAATAATACGAATTCGCTAAAATCCTTCCCTCCCCCACACCCTCTTTTAAAAATAATAAAAACTACGGTCAGATTTGTTTGTTGGATTGCTATTCGCAGTAGCATTACCTGATGTAATTTTAAAAAACTGAAATTCTATGAAATAATCAGACGGAACGGTCGTTCCGCCCGCCAATCTCAAAATGACGCCAAGGGCAAACGGCAGTTATGTATATATACAGGAAATATTTCGCTATGTTAACAGCGAAATCGATTTTATTTTTTACCAGCAAAACTAAAGTTCCTAGAACAACTTAAAAAATACAGTAGACAGGTTTCGTGGATTACTTTAAATAAAAAAAAATTGGTTATTCTAGAATAAAAAACAGCGGAGAAAAAAATTTTCGAAAATGAAATCTTTCGAGCAGTTTTAGTCAAATTTTGACCTAATTTTTGCTGAAACCTACAGCCATTACTAGACCATGAATCTCGAAGCGGTTTTTACTAAACGATTAAGAATGCCCCAATTCACATTCTGCGCAAGTTTGAAGTTTCAAAAATACTTCTTTCTATTTTTAATTAATTAAAATCTATATTACCTTTGGCGGTATGGTTGCACGATAAACAAGCCATCCTAGCGGCCATGTATCTCCTAAAACGCGCAAAGGTTTGCTATATTTTCGACGAAGAGCAGTTAGTAGCGCCGTTAACTATTGGAGGGATTATAACAGCTTGTAAAACAAGGGCGTACCCAGGATCTGATTTAGAGGGGGGCAGGTAATGATATGGGCCCCTATTTTCTTAGTTGGATGGGCCCCTTTATGGAATTTTCCGTTGATGCCCCCCCCCCCCCCCCCGTTTGTAATCTCCACATGGTTTACTTATTACAATTCGCAGTAAGCAATTGATTGGATTTTTTTAAAAAAAAGTATAAAATTTATTTATCCCACTCATTTATAATTATAAACTAGGTAAATAATCCCTAGTTAAGACATTTTTAGTTACTAATTAAACCAGTGGGAATATTTCGGGTCATTTAATGCTTTTGTTTATATTTTTACAAGAAGTTGGCATTTACAAAATTTATTACGTAAAATATTCTTAGAAAACTCATTTTCGAATGCGAAAACATAAGTACGTAATTCCAGGCAACAAACCGTTGGAGCCCGTTAGAGCGGTTGCCAATCACGATGTGAAACTATCCCATTACCTTACATTTACTTGAACTGCAATTCCTCCAAATAACATTTTTCGGAGGAGTTTTGTTTCAGCCTATTCAACTATATTTTGCCAGTAGCCTATAGTTTTTTTTAATAAAAAAATGTGTTTTGTGATCGAAATATATTCACAAATTTGTTTTCGAAGATTCTTAAAAGAAATCTGAAGTTTTCCACATTAAAAAATGCTTAGTTAAAAATCTAACCAAAATAATCCTATAACCAATTTATTTAATGGATTTTTTTTCTTTTTTGCTTATAACTATTCGAGCTTATATCTTTCAAAGTATCTTGCCTCATATTCATACTTAGGTCGAACCCCAATCGAAAAGATACCCCTTTATCAAGCTCGAAAACATAGACTTTTCAGAAAAATCCTATTTTTACTGAAACAACATAATTCTTCTATCATTTTCTTGTAAATTACATTGATTTTTACTATAAAATTGTTTAAAACTACAAATAAAATAATAGTTTTAGGCACTCAATTTGTTTAACCAGTTTTTTTGCGATTGACAACCAGTCTATGCGTTCTCTCAAAGAGGCCCTCTATTATTTCTTGTGCCGTTAAAAAAGGCCCTATACTTTCCTTTCAATAGGTTTCTTTCATTTTCTAAGACTATAAAATCTTGTAACTTAATGTTGAAAAGCTGAATTTTTTCAGAAAATTTGACTGGGTTTTTAACAAAATTCTTAGCCCCTTTTATGTATATATAAGCCCCAGGGCCTTATCACCGAATAGGCAATTGAAGACAGGGGCCCCAAATACAGGAAAGACTTCACTTGCAAAAAATGTCTTGATAGGAATTAGGGGGCCCAGAAAGGCAGTGGGCCCAGAAAGGCAGTGGGCCCAGAAAGGCAGTGGGCCCAATTGATATCATATTGGGCCCAATTTGAAAAAAAAAATACTTAAACCCCTTTTATATATATAATATACATCAATTGTGGGCATCAGAGGAGAGTGGGCCCAATTACTAACAAATGGCCAGATTTTAAAAATATGTAGGTCCCTTTTTGAGGAAAGTATTGGCCCCCAGAGCCCAACTCAGGACCAATCGCAAAAATATGGGCCTCAATTCGAACATCATTCGTGGGCCCCTTTTATATCAGATTATATAAAAGGTCCTCCAGGCGCAAAGTGGGCCCCTGGGCCCGACTGGGAACAAATGGACTAGATTTTTTTCAAATGCCTTTCCTTTTACATATATTATATACAGGGGCCCCCATAAGACCGGGGCCCACTTCACCTTTTCTAGAGGGGGGCAGCTGCCCCCCTCTGCCCTATGGTGGGTACGCCCATGTTGTAAAATATGATTAACCAAATATCTAAATAAACAGATTTAAAAAAATGTTTAATTAATAAACGAAATGCATCATTTAAACTTTTTGGCATTTTTATTAGAAAACTTATGATTAACGCGAGTTAATGAATGGATGGACTAATTGATTTATGAATGTAAACAATCATATTCGCCTATTTAGTTGCCATATTCAGTTGCCAATACCATTCAAGAAATTAATCTTTTTTATATAAAGGTTTAAGGTTTTATAAAGGTTAAAAAATTATCTTTTTTTTAAAGAATTGTACTTGGTTGTTGTTTTTCGTTGAATAGGCTTTATATTTTTTAGTTTTAATAAAAGAACATTGAAATAAATATGCCTACAAAAGTGTATGAAACATGGTATAACAGACGGTTGCGGTAAACAAAAAATAAAAACTGCGATGTAAGCTCGAAATGCGTTGAAAACAATGATCGGGAAAAAAACGTCATCTAAGCGGCTCAGTGACTGAGAAGTTAAACGCGTCCGCCTCTTGATCGCGGGTTCGAGCCCCGGCTGAGTCGTCGGATTTTCTGGATGGGAAAATTCTGGGCGCGCATGTCAAATGCTTATGTGGCATGTAAAAGATCCCTGGAGGGCCAAGTTAGCCTGGGTTCTCTCGGAAAAACTAAATCTTGGCATCCACAGAGAGTACAGATTCATTGTAATCTGGGCGTCATTGGTAGCGAGAGTCGCCTAGATGGTGCCACAAAAAATGGCTTTCAGTTCTGGGGAATATGCCGAGTCTGCAAAGGCTTGTACGCCAGCGTTTCAGCACCATTAGAGAAAAAAAAAAGTCATCTAGAAATTTATTTCTAGATGTCGATGACGTTTTAATTTAATTTCATCGATGTGCAGTTCACTTTCACCATTTACAATATTGATTCTGAACCATTTTAGCTTCCCTTCGGCATTGTTCCCGGTGGTTATACAACTTTCCATAGACATTCCTCCCTACCTTAAAAAGAATCTCTTAATCTTAAAATAAATTTAAAAAAAAAACTACTGATATCCACCAAAAAAACTTCGTAAAAGTAAACAAACGCCGATCTCAAAAAAAAAAAAAAAAACTATTTATTTTATAAAAAAAGTCATTGTGGCTAAAAAAGCCGTGATATAAAATGAATGCCAATCTCTTGTGTAAAACTTCCTGGTCATAATAAATAGTATCATTTAAGTTTTGCTGCTATAAAAAAATTGCACTGTTTGAGGTTGGTGCCCATCTTAACCACCCTCTATACCTCTATATAAATGTATGGAGATCATACATTTGTTTTAAAGTTTTTTTTAAAGTATCCTTCGTTATTTTGATTTAGTGATTCAAGTTCACTTGCGTGATTTAATTGTTTCAGGGGGATTAAGATGGGCACCAACCTCAAACAGTGCAATTTTTTTATGGCAGCAAAACTTAAATTATACTATTTATTATGACCAGGAAGTTTTACACAAGAGATTGGCATTCATTTTATATCACGGCTTTTTTAGCCACAATGACTTTTTTTATAAAATAAATAGTTTTTTTTTTTTTGAGATCGGCGTTTGTTTACTTTTACGAAGTTTTTTTGGTGGATAGTTAATACAGTAATGTTACCAAAATGTGTATCAAAATTGGATTTGAGCTCATGATTCAAGCTTTTGTTTTGTTTAAAAAAGCTCTAGAGGTCGATGCGTAAATTTTAGATAGTGAGGTACTGAGTAATTGTAATGGTAGTGAAGATAATGGTGATAGCAGAATAATAATAAAGTGACTAAAATAAGGTGTTAATTGGAGTGGAGATGGGGGAAAATTTTCATTCAATACTTGAAAATAAAACTGTTGATACTTCCCTAAAACTTCAAATTTGAATAAGATTTTTTTCATACTAATTTTTTAAAAATGAAAATCGAAGTTTACTTGCAACAACATACTTATTGCAGGTTCACTTCAAATGCATGAATAAAAAAAAATTATTGAACATTTTAAGCTTATAAAAATAATAAAAATGAAGTATAAACTGGAGAAACCATGCAGCAAATGATTTATATGTTTTTCATATAAAGCATTTAAATAACAGAAACACCAAACCGAAACTACAAAATAGGTGCAAAAGTGAGTAAAGAATTTCCTCCTTCACTTCTTTTTTGCTCTTATTTGTAGTTTTGAGGTATGAAAGGAGAACAATGATTCAAAATAGTGATATGTGACTTAAAGTAAAAGTAATAATTTTTTCCACTTTCTAAATGTTTATTTTCTCGAATGAAAATAAATTACCGTACTATATTCTATTTTTTTTTTTTTGCCGTAATCCGTATCCGTAAATGTCGTTAATATCAATTCTACGAACGTCTAGCTTTATGACCGGTAGAATTTTCTTATTGGTAAAATTAAAGGTTACTATTAGGTACGACATTTTGGTAGCCAAAAGAGCCAAAATTATTTTTAGTTCTGTTTTCGGTTTAGAGAAATAATAATAAATCTTATTATTTGAATGCACTGCACTAATCCAGCAATATTTTCGTTTGTTGTTCTGAAAATTTTCTGTGCATTTTCGAAGTCTTCATGATTTTTTAAAAAATTTTTTGGAAAAAACTAAATTCATCGGCGAATTCGGTCTTGTTTTCTTTACCCTCTAACAACTATCTAAAGCCCATTTCACAGGGTGCTCCTTCTGCACAGAACTTCCTTGTGAATAACATGGAGAATATTTCACGGAATTTTTTCGTGCAGATACGAAAAAGTTCTGCGACGAGATACAGTAGCCAATCAGCATCAAGTATAGCTCTGACGTCGCCAAAATAGCATCGTCAAAAAAAGTGTTTTTGGCTTTAAAACCACATTTAGTACGAAATCATCTATTATATATTTCCAAAATTGGTGAAAGAAAAACAGGTTTAGATTCTGATAAAAAATATTCTCAAACCGGAGTTTTAATTTTGTCAAGCTAAGTTTTGCCAATATAATGATATTTAGCCAAATTTGGTAGCAAACTTCAAATTGCGGTACCACGTGTAAATTTTGACGAATAGGAAAACACCATCAGTTTTGCCTCTAGACTATCAAATCGCTATCATCTTGATTTCATTCAATCATCAATATTCATAATCATTTATTGTACTCCTCGAGAAATAAGGTAATATATTTTACATTATTTTGTTTCTCTAAAATTCATTTCCTTTAAATTTAAAATCTTTGTTTTGCAGTGAATAATATCATTTGTTGTTTTGTTTGTGTTTCTAATTTGTAAGAATGTAATTGAAAAAAATTAAATTGTCAAAACTTGTTTTCATCACTGCAGATGCTTACATGCACCCCGGTAGCTCCTTAGTATCTTTATTAAATTACTAAAGTAATTTGGAATACAGAAACTAGTTTGTAATTAAGTGGTTCAACTTCAAAACCATATTAATTATTTATTCAAATATCACATAGATTTATTTAATACTTTTAATAATATTTGTATAGAACTTCCTTAAAAGTGCATATTTTTGTGATTTAATTATTATTTAGGTAGTGCATTTAAATTTTTCATAACTATTCTTTGACAAGTAACTGTATTTAATATATCTTTTGAGGAAGAATCTAACAAATCTTCAAAATGTTTTAAATTAAAATATGTTATGAAAATGTTGAAATTTTTTTTCTGAATATTCCAAAATCATTATTATTTTTTCACTGTTTATAAAACTCGCATATATATTTATGTTTTCATAAACAGACTCTTTAGAGTTTAGCCAAAATTAAGTTTGTATGGGTATTGGTAGCAAGTAGCATCGAACCACATAAGTAAAAAATTACTTCCAGTATTTAACAATCAGTTTTATAATTATGAAGGTAGCATTACATCTTTTTCAGAAATGATGAAATATTTTTTTTTTGTATAGAAGTAAACTTGTTTAAAGTTATATCATACTTGAATGCCATAGAAATGAATTAAAACTAGGGATGTGAAACATCACATAGTTATCAATTACCTACAACTCAATAATTGATAGAGTAAGATTTGTTTTAAAAATGTTTTTGTTTTGAGCTATACCTCTCTTAAACCAAAAAGATTCTATATCTGAGGCAGCTTCCCTTCGCACATGCAGGATTTATCCAAAATCTTATGTCCAACAAGTACTAGGCTGTTGTGTACTAAATTCTAGGTGTGCAGATCTTTTCGCTTTTCAGCAATATCTTTAAAAGTTCTATAACTACCTTTGCGCTTATGGTGTTCTGTTCCCACATGCAAATGTAGCAGACAAATGCAGAAAATACAAAAAAAAGCCTATATTTTTTTCAAATTTTTTAAAATGATTATAAAAACCTTTATACTATCTTGATAGACTTCCTTTATTCTAGTGTAATGAAATAAGTTCTTGTAAAAAAAATATATATTTGGGGTGGCAGCACCCTTTCCTTTGACAGTCAAAAATATTCCAAGGGGTTACTCTTTTCTACCATATAGCAAGAAGGCTAATAGAATATTCACAAACTCTCAGTATAGCAAATGCTTGTCTAAGAAACAAACGAAAAGTGTGTTTGTAACATAATCTGTCTCTTAGACAGCTTTGATGCAACATTTGACTCTACTGTAAACTCACTATTTGTACAATCTTTCTATAGCCTAAGAAAATAAGTCACAAATCCCAGCTTTTAGGCAGTTATAATTTAAACATATGAACACTAAAATTTACCAATTTCTTTCACTGATTTAATTTGTATTTATTTTTGTTAACTAATTTGCAGTTCAAAGAATAAATAAATTAAAATGAAGGCTTTACAAATAAAAGCAAAATTTTTTAATGCAAAGTTAGAACTTGCTATGCATCTTATCTATTGTCGTGACTAATGACCAAATCACGAATGTACAAATTCTAGGTATTGGCGGTTTTTAGAAATGATGGACTTAACAGTATCCAGTTCTCTATTCCTGTGTTTTTGCACATTTGTGGTTTTGTCATGGGGTTTGTAATGTTTATTCCAAAATTGAGACTCGAGAAATAATTTATTTTCATTGATCTTTTCTGTTGCCATTCGAGACCTGAAACATGTCCAATGGCAATTATAATTAAATTATGTTAATAAAAAAAGTTACATTTATAATTTTTCATTTTTCAGATGGCAGCTATGCAAAAAGATGCAGCTGATCAAAATTTCGACTACATGTTCAAAATTCTTATTATTGGAAACAGTAGTGTAGGAAAAACTTCATTCTTATTCCGGTACGCAGAAGATGCTTTTACATCTGCATTTGTCAGTACTGTTGGCATTGACTTCAAAGTAAAAACAGTTTTTAGACAAGACAAAAGAGTTAAATTGCAAATTTGGGTAAATACCTTTTTTTTTTTAACATTTTGATGTACATACTTGCATTATAGTGTGGTTATTGAAATTTATCCAATTCATGTTTCAGCTTATTGTTTTATTAACTTTTATGAGATATTATTTTTCTTTAGTGTTTAATCAGTAGAAGCGGTAATGACACAAATGTTGTTATAATTTATAGGTAAACTGAGCATTTTGACTGTTAAAAAATTTTCGAACTGAATAAGTTGGGATACTTTTCAGTTCTCTACTTTTAATCATTGAAAATGTCGGAATTTTACAAAATCCTTATTACACAATTATGTATTACAATTGAAAATAGTCTATAGTGAGTTTTCTTGTATACTACTTTCAATTAAAATGTAAAAAGGTCCAATAATACTATGTAATGTTAAATATAAATAAATATTCAGTTTAAGTAATGTATTAGCTTGTTATCAAACTTCTAAATAAAATAATTCATCAAAACTATGAGTGATGGACTGTATTAATGCCAAACTTGAATAGAGATCAGGTCTGGACATCATAAAAATTAGCATTATATTTAAACTTGTCATATAAAAATTTCTTCACCTTGTTTGTAGCATCTCAGCTGAACTTCATTGGATGGGTCTTCACCCTACCAAACGCTACTTGAGTGAAATGGTGTAAATCATTACTACACTGCTCAAAACAATTAAGAAATCAGCAAATTTTTATATCTTTGTGTGATTTTGTTAAAACCATATGCTTTCTTAATTGTTTTGAGCAGTGTACAAAGCTGTTGTTGTTACTAAACCTTCATGACCTAGTAATAGGTAGATCTTGTCCCTGAATTCTATCGAAGTCAGGGCTCGAAAATTATATTGCCCGACATGCCCGGGGCATGTAAAAATTCCAATCGGGCATGTATTTTTTCGCCTCACATGCCCGATTGGGCAAGTAAAAATTTCATCAAAAATACCTTTCCATAAATTAATTTAAATAAACATTTTGCGTTTTAATAAATCCCCAACATATCCAATCATTGCTTCTTGAAAATTTATAATTTTAATCTTAAATCGAAATTAGTTACTTCACAATGTAACTGCTTAAAAAAAATGTATGCGTCCAATCACGCATTTCAGTTTCAGCTTTTGTTATTCTTGCCAAACTCATGCCTGGGTACAGCTTTCTTTCCCCTCCTTCCCCTTTCGCTCGGCCTGAGCTTGGGCATGTAAAAGTTTTTTCGGGCATGTATTTCTAAGACTAACATGCCCGACAGGGCATGTAAAAATTTTGAGATTTTTCTAGCCCTGATCGAAGTTAATAATAGGGAGTGAAGATTATTTAAGGTCTTCTAAACCTAGACCCTGGCAGTCTAGTATGTGCTCCAGATAAGCTTGCATTCTCATTATGCAACAAAGCTTTTCTCATTTTGCAACCATTTCCACTTCGACACTTGATTGAAACTAGCGGCTGGAGGTTAAACGTGTCCGCCTCGTAAGCCCAAGATCCGGCTGAGTCGCCTGGTTTTCTGGATGGGAAAATTTTGGTCACGCATTATGATTATATGGCATGTATAAGATCCCTGGAGGGGCCATTTGGCTTGGGTTCTTTCAGCAAAATTAAATTTTGGTGTACCCACATATAGCTCAGATTCATTGTAATCTGTGCGTCGAAATTGGTAGCGAGAGTCGCCTAGATGGTGCCACAATAAAATGGCTCTCATTTTTGGGGAATATGCCAAGTCTGCAAAGGCTTGACAGCCAATGTTGCAGCCTCATTAGAGAACAAAAACTTGAGTGAAACTTGGGAAGACATAGTTCCGCCTGTACTCTGTCATGAAATAACCGCCTGTTGCCTTGTACTCTATTTAGTTTGGCTTGGCCTTGACTGGATGCAACAATTTGCTGCAGAAAACACGTGAAGAAACATTTATTTTACTTTGTATTTTAGGACACAGCTGGTCAAGAGCGTTATAGAACCATCACTACTGCATACTATCGAGGAGCTATGGGCTTTATTCTTATGTATGATGTCACAAATGAAGAGTCTTTTAACAGTGTACAAGATTGGTTAGTAATTTCTTCTTTTTTTTGTTACTTATTAGTTAAATCTTTCGTAAAAAGTTTTTTATATTGTTGCACAAAAGTTTGCAAGTGCTTTTTTTAATAGCCAAATCGGAGTTGTAACAGACTATTAGTAGTAAAAGATGTACTGGCCATATTTGTTTCAGTAATTAACTTTTTGACTTTGAAATCATCATTAAATTTTCATAAATCATATTTTACTTATGTTGTTTTTGTTTAAAAAAGTTATAGAAGACTGCACAATTTCTATTGCTAGATAGTTGAATAACTAACTAAAGCCTACTGTGAAATTTATATCTGATCACCCTAGATGTACTATTGTTTGAAAAGAGAGCTATTGCAGTCTTTGTGTAGCTATAGCTCAAAGAAAATTCTACCAGAATAGGGCTTGTAGCAAAAGTTAAGATTTTGTAATTTAATTTTAAATTTTCTTTTAGAAAATACTTTTAGAAAAAACATGCCTTATTTTTCAAATAAAAATGCCTGTCAAATACTATTTCTATTGTTGTTAGCCTCATTAATATAATAAAATGCGAAGAAATAGTCTGAAGAATAGTCTTAAGTTCTGTCAGAAATCATTAACTTTGCCTCTGATAACATGTTGCATCAGAGCCATATAGGAACCTATTTCTATTAGAATTGCCAAGTTTATCACTTTTTACACAAGTTTTATAACGGTTATTTTTTTTTTAATCTCATAAAAAAATTAATCTTTTCTATTATTAAGTTCAGCTCACTAGTTTATGAATGTATAGACACAAACCCAACAACTATCTATTCAACTTCTACCCCGCATGTCACCTGACATCTTTCCATTGAACCTTCACTCTAGGGTGACACAAATCAAAACCTACTCTTGGGACAATGCCCAAGTGGTTCTGGTGGGAAACAAGTGCGACATGGAGGATGAAAGAGTCGTGTCTACCGAGCGAGGCAAACAGCTGTCCGACCAACTGGGCCTGGGATTCTTCGAGACGTCTGCCAAGGGAAACATCAATGTAAAGGTTGTGTTTGAGAGGTTGGTGGACATTATCTGTGACAAGATGTCCGAGAGTCTTGACTCTGACCCGAGTCAGGTGAATTCGTCGAAAGGGGCCAGACTCAACGAGCATACTTCCCCCTCCCATCCGAATTGTCAGTGCTAACCTTGTTTTCTGTTTCTTCTCGTTTTTTTCTCTTTTATTTAATTTAAATATAAGTGTATGCGTCATCCTATTGTTATGAAATCTACCTTGACTGTTTTGTCCCGAACATATGGGGGCTTCATTGCATGTTGCAACTTTTTTAAATTTTTTTTTCTATCTTTGCTTAACTTATATAAATTAAGTTAGTCTGCTTAATACTTTGTATTGAAACAAAATTAGTGTATTTTCATTTTTTTTTCACTTGACTTATAGATTCTTTTTAAAGAAACTTTTCAAAATATCAGAGTTAGTTTTTTGTTGTGTCATTGGCATTGTAGATTATCAATGGTGAAGACAAGATCAGTTCTTGATGTTATTTATTACGTTATAAAGTGGTTGAGGGTTGTACCTGCTGTCTCTTCGGAGGTATCATTAGATTTTGAAATAAACCAATTATGGTTTTTTAAAAAATGCATATTTATGTGTCGGAATCCTTTAAATACGTAAATATTTACTAATTTATTTAAACAGTTTTAAGATCAGAATATTGTCACCTAGGGAATTTTGACCAAACACTTTTTTTCGGAAGTATTTACATCTTTTGAATGTATAACTTTTCTGGATTAAAGTATTAATTGAATGGTTAGTAGTAATTAAGAATTACCAATTTTCGTATTTAGTTTAAATGGTTTTAGTTACCAGAAGAGTTTTTTGAATTATTAATCCTTTTTACTTTTGTTTTAGAGGGCTTTCCAAGAAATAATTGTCAAAATCTTTCTGACTTATTATTTTCATAATACGTGACTTATTATTTTCATAATACGTATGATTTTTTACTTTTTTTGATAACAAAAAGTTGTAACATTCACATGAAAAACCACATATCATGCATCCTCTGCTTGTTGTAAAAGTATATGTTAGAAGAACACTGATGTCAAACGAATGATTATTTCTTATTTATCCATTCAATGTTTTTATAAGTTTTATGTATAAAATAATAATCTATATTTAATGTATTTAAATATTGTTAATCTTTTATTATCATTTTAAAGATTTACTGTCTTTAATTTACGAAACAATTTAATTTTTGCCAAATTCTTATGATAATGTTATTACACCTGTAATAAAGATAAGTTAATTGTAAAGACTGGAAAGTCCAAAATTAAAGTGATTTCAATGGTAGTTGCATCGAATTTAAAAAGGTAACTCATTAACTCTAAAATTTACCAATTTTCAATTGGAGAAGTTTTGAAAATTTACAAGCTGAGCTTTCAAACTTGGCTCAATCTTTTTGAAGGAGCTAATTTTCCAATTCAAAAGGCTTTAATGCCAACTCAAAATATTTTTTTACATTCCGTAAATCACTCTTTTATACTGTGATCTTTATATGCTAATAAATATCTCTTGTAGGAATATTTATTGTGTACATCAAATTACATCAGAAATTTTTAAAAATAACTGCAATAAAATGCTAGTTTTTACAAGTTTCGAATAGCATTAAGTAAAATTTATACTCTAAGTCATTTATTTTACATTATTTCATGGTAAAAATATTTAAACATTCCAAAAAATAGTATTTAATGTTTTATATTTATGTGTGTTATTTCTAGTCATTTTGAAATAAGCTTTTAGGTCAAAAGTTAAGACTAGGATTTATTGTATGTATAACTTTTGTTTTAAAAGTTTCAGATTTAATATTTTTAATAAAATTGTTAAATAAATTGTTTTGATAAATTTTGTAACAAATAATACTAATGTTACATGCTTGTATTATTTTCCCTTTTACTTAAAAAAAAGGTTTTTTTCTTTGAATATTTTTTAAACTTTGTGTGCTAAAAGTAGACTTAATTTATGCAGTGATTAAAAAAACTTAAAAATCTAAATAATAAAAAGCAAATAGAAAGAGGTTAAACACTATAATATATTTGTAATTTTCATAAAGAAAACATCTTTTCTTTTTGGAAACTAAACTATTCTATGTTTTCACATAAAACTAAACAATAATTTTAATATAATTTTTTTTAAATTTAAGATTTAAAAAAATTAATATTTTAAATTTAATTTATTTTTCTATCAAGGCAATATTGAGATATCATACTTAATATTTTCAAAAGAATTTTTGAAAAATTTCTTGGATTCAAAATGTAATGCATTTGCTACGCAAAGGTTTGACTATGTGAAAAATGTATATAAAGTGTCAATTATAACTAAAACTTATATGAGTCAAATATTTCTATCTGCTTGTATGCATCTACAAAACATTTTTGAGAGACATTTATTGGATATATGCTGCAATTTTTTTTATATTGTATGCATGAAATCAAAACGACTCGTAATTGATTAATGGAAATCATACAAATGTGTATAACATTACTAAATAATTAAATGTCAACGACAACGATTAAATATGAATACTATAATGTCTGTGTGCGTTTCACTTAAATAAGCTTCTACAAGTTGTACAATATATAAATTTAACTTTTTGATAGTTATTTTGTTGATACCAAAACCATAGTTAACAAGAATGTTTTATTTAAGAAATTTGTAAAAATTTTATTTAAAGAAAACGTTGCTTATAAGTTTTTGCAAAATCATACCTCCTTAAGCTTTAAGCGAAATGTTGTCTTTGGAATTGTCATTTTTTAATACACAATTTTATTATTATGTTTGTCGTACTCTTATATATTTTTTATTTTATTTAGTAAATCCCAAACTACACTCATTATAATGGTAGCATTGTTTTATTTAATTATGATTTTAGAACCCTTCTGATTTTAAAGTTAAGATTTTATTAGTTTTTTTGTTTAAATGTTGCAACTATTTTTACAGTTGAGTATTTGTTTTTATGGAATTTTTTTTTTAATTTATAAATGTTTTATATCTTATATGTATATTGACTTTTATACAAAATAATTCTGTTGATAAATGTTGATAAAAATTAACATTTGTTGATAAAAAATTAATAAGTGTTAAATTTAATTAAAAAATTCACATTGATGTTCTAATAATTTAATAAATAGTAAATTTATATAAATGTCTAGATCTACGAATGTAAAGCATTAAGATTAATTCCAATGAAATCTTTGTGGATTTATTCTATGATATACAAAATCAAGCATTTTTATTTTGGAAATATTAGAAATGTTACAATTACATGAGGCATTATTATTCAAAAGTGGCTTGTTTAGGAATCATGCCATATAAATTTTTAAAAATGCCATCTTTTTTTAAAAAGTTAATTTAAAAATTCTAGTATAAATTTTTATGCAAACTAAAATACTACATTCTGAAGGATTAAATTTGATATGTTTTATTGAAGTTTATAAATATGTTGTGACTTTTTTTTTGTTTAAAATGGCTCACTGTAGATTAGTTTTATTTATACTTATTTATAAGTCTAGTCAATTCTTATCAGAATTTTTCGTTTTTACACTTTTTATATTAAAAAAATTGTAATGAAGATTCTTTTTAGAACCCAAAAGTTGGGTAAAGACTTTTCCTTGATCTATTTATACAATATATAATAGAATAAAGTGTGCTATAAAAAAGTATTTTGCTAAAATAACGTAATATCTAAGTTTATACACTTAGAACTTCCCACATTCTTTTATAAGATCTAAATTTATAAAGGTGTAAAATGCTCTTTACGTATCTAAATATCAAGGCAAATGTATATTTAATGTAAAATTTGAAAATAATATATCTACCAAAAAGTTCTCACTATGTTACAGTATTTTTATTATATCATTATTTTTTTATTTTATTTGGTATGTTAAATTATTTTTTAATGTCTAATCAGGTTGTCCGAACTTATTAGGTAATTATATCTATTCTTCAAATATCTCGTAGTTGTTTTAGTGCCCTTTAATATATATTGTTTCAGGCCCTACTGCTGCATATGAATTGTGAAACGCTTCAACTTAAATAATTGTTTAGTATATGTATTGAATCATATTTCTTTATGTGCATATAATTCATAATATTGCTTCTGATATTCTTCTTCTTATTAAATGTTTTTATGTCTCATAGAATGGACTTTTTAAGTCCTTTAGTACGTATTTCTGTTAGCTTTTGAAAATATGGATATTTTCAATATATTGTTATCTAGTCTCATATCTGCACTTCTGCACATTTTATGAAACATTAATGATTATTATACATTGAATGCTTTATTGCTTCTTTTAGATGAATGCCTATATAAATGTGTTTCCCATGGTAAAGGGTATCATTTTAATTACCAAGGTTTTTGATTTTTTAAAAATTCTGTTTAAACCGATACATTTATGTTTATTTTCAATTATATATTATTGATGAAAATATTCAATTGAAAATGTTGCTATTATATCCTGTACTTGCCAATGGTACTTTGATAAAACATATAAAAAAATCGAATTTGACGTATAAATTGCCCCACAATACTATTTAGGTACCCTTTACCACTGGGTTACAGTTATATATATTACCTTTTTTTTTATTAAGTCCTAAGTACTCATTCTTATTCTGTTAAGTGGTGTGCTCAATGGAATGTACTACATTTAAAATGTATCAGATGCTTTGGGCATCACTGGCTTTGCATTTAATGTGCAAAGTGTTGTATTTGTCAAATAATAAAAACAGGTTGCTGTAGCTTTTTGTTTATTTTATTCATGAATATTCAACACATTAAAAGTTATTTTACTTAGTGATATTTATTTCAAGTGCAAATAATGGTATTTGTATAGAAGTGTTTTACCTTAACCACTTAATATGGTGTTATTTATTTTCACAATTATTCATTCTATAAATAAACAATAGTGGCTATTGGACTGAATGGTTATGCTGCTAGAATTTTGTTAATTGTTTTGATAAAAAGAGAATTCTTGAAACCCAATGTACTATTGATTTATATTTTATTTATACAGTATTTTTACAAGAAAAGCAATTAAATCGGTAGCCAACACAAGCACAGCAAACCCGGAAACAAGAATATATATGCCATATAATATAATAGTAAATGGATAAATAAAGCAACCATGGGTTTACTACTAATTTCTTTTTCTCAAATGATTATTTTTGCTTATGCTGTAATCTGTACTTTTGCTGTACTACTTTGATTAAATATTCTGAGAAGTACTGTGACAATTTCATCTAGCAAATGTTATATCCTATCTCTGTGTAATCTAAAATATTACTTAGCATGTTTTTAGTAAAATATCTACATATAATCTTCAACATTCTTTTTATTACTTCTGTTTTGCATACAGACTTACTGATCTTAAAGTATCTTCATCCTCTTCCAGATCTTGCAACACAATGTCATGAAAATTGGGCTGCAAAATAATACATTTTACCTAGTTTTCTATGGTATAAATCAAATTTTGAATGATAAGTTATTCTTTTCACAAACAACTCAAACATGATTGTGCTGCATCTAGCAGTCTTCTTCTGCAAACCTTATTAATATTACAGCTTATTACACGATTTTTGATTGCTACTCAATAAATCGATATATTTAAAGGTAATTATACATATATCTTTAAAACCACAAAAAAGTTCTATGGCAGGAGCTATCCTTTGTATATGCGCGTCTTTCTGGAATACCTGGTTATGACGTCCGATAAGAGAAACTCGTGTACCTAATTTGAAGTACTTAGCTCTAGCTTTAGAGTGGTTTCAGACAGACTGACTGATCAATGTTAACAACTTTTTTTAGAATGGGTACCCTTTCAAAATGTGTAGAATTCAAGCATAATCCTGAGTGGAGATTTTGTATTTTCTAATACAAAAATGTCTGGATAATTACTTATATTTAATTTTTTATTAGGTAATTGGAGGTAAAGATGGTTATTTGACATAAAAGTACTTTAATAAATAATCATAGTTGTACAATAGGAACAATTAAATTAAAAGAAAATTTAAACATACGTTTTCGCGCAATTCTCTCTCCTCAGCGAGTACTATGTCTACATTGGTATACCAACGTAGAAGTGTCAACACAAAATGAATTAGGAATGCGTAGGTTGTCAACCAGTAAGAAATCTAAGGAAATGTTTTTGAATTTTAATTATTTGAGTCTCATAAAAGACTAGGCGTTTAATATTATTACTAGTGTTTGACTGTTTGTTACAACATGTTTGAATGACACAGTTGTGTGTTGGAAAAAAAAAATAGTAGGATCTATAATAACATTTAATTGTTAATTTGTATCATAATTAAAATTCATTGCGTTTTAGCATGTCTCATAACTAAACATTTTATGATTCATTGAGTTTTTTTCTAAATATTTGAGTGCATGAGGTATGCACACAATTATCTGAAGTTTAATTTCCTACTTACCTGGGCTCCTTTAAGATACGTTTGAAAATATCGAAGTTTAGATTTACCATCCCAGTGTAATGATTCTAGAGACGAACAACTGCAAAATTAAACTTAATTATTAATTTTAAAAGAACTCTTCCTATGAAAAATCAGTCACACTGATATGATCTTGGAGTTTTTGAAAAACTCCTCGAGCCATAATTTAAAACTTACTATTTACTTTACTTACTATTTATCCCGGATTGGGTGAGGTTGACCCATCATTTCATTTTCCTTTGAGTGGGTCGAAAAAATGGGTACCAAGCATTCTTGGGAATTAAACACTGAGGAGTTCAGCGTGAGACTGACCACTTTACCGGGACATATGCCTAGCATCCCAGAGCCCTAGGTCGCGGAAGCTGAAATGGGCACGGCATGCCTTGGCCCAGTAATATGCTGTTTCGCCGGGGAGTTTGGTTTTACTATTGCTATTTACTTTAGAGTTACTAGTATTACTACTTACTTCACTTAATCTTTTACTTTACTATTTTAAAGCAAACCTTTTTAATAAATATTTAAAACAGTTTTTTATATTTGTAATTTTTTTTCTATCAATGTAATTTTCTAAGTAAATAGTATGTTATAAAATTAAAGCCAATAAGTGCTTCAAATGAATTCAACATCAAACAGTAACGAATCAAGGAAGGGGAAAATGTTGGCTTTTCAACAATAGCACAATTACAATACTAAAAAGACTTTTACAGAAATCATGAATTAGAAAATACGAATTAAATTTGATTTAGATTATACTTGTTAAGGTTAGGTTTGAATTATCGTCGCACTAGAGCTACACGAGGGCTACTGGCGACGGGTTACTTTTTTATTGTTTTTTTTTTTTTAAATAATAAGCTAATCAGTCGTCTGAAATCCTATTGGGACTTAGGTGGAACTTTCTAGTATTTTGAAGCAATCTCTTGAACACATCTATTTTTTTAGCTTTTAATTTATATTAATTTTTTTATTAAGCTCCAATGTGTTGGAATTATAAGTTAGACAATATGTATTTAAAAAAAGTAATAAAACAGTGTCAATAGTGAAAGCAAATGTACAGATAACTATGAGAAATTGATTCGATTTTAAAAATCAAAATTAATTTTTGATCTATAAAGAATTCAATAATTGCAAGGGATTATAAAGATATTTTGCTGCAATAAAACTACAGTAAAGTGTATGGCACTTTTATAATTTGATAAGCACTTAAAATATTTTTGTCAAGCTTAGAAAGGCATGTAGCAAAATTTGTGTTTCTCTAATGTTTGTGTGATTGATAATGTAATACACGTATCATTTCAATTAGTGAACTTCCGACACAAATCCGATCCTAGGGGATAGAGCACCATTTGCATAAATTATTTTGCAGCTGGCATGTTTCACGAAAAGTAATATAGTTCCTGCTTTCATTCCTGGATTTCATAGGTGGTTTCGGTGATATGTTGGTAAGCATGATATGGTAAACCAATCGAGACCTTATTTTCAATTTTCATTCCCGTGACAGTTGTCGGCTCGTCACTTGATTGTGGTTCTAAATTACGACTCCCGTTGCTAGTCCAATAGCTTTAGTGCAATGTATTAGTGCAACTAAACTCATTCCTGTGGAACTGTTGCCACTCAATACATGAAACAGGCTCATTATTATAGTTTTTACGTGTTTTAATTAGTTATATTGGAAAAATAATGGTTAGGTACCTTTCGAGATGAAGTTCAATGCTATTGCACAACTCGCTGCCTCCAAAGGTCAACACCATTGCAGCGGACAACGAAACGACTGCCACGGCAAAGCTAACTACGCAAGAGGGTGGAACAATTTTCAGTTGTGAATTGGAGCTGTATATAATGGAGATTTTTTTATTTTAAATAATGGAATGCTATGCTGGAATTTTAATTTAAATAAAGTTTTAGTATAATCATTTCAAATCAATTTCCTTGAAGTCTTGCAATTCGAAACAGCTATAAGATACATATAGTACTCGGCCACGATTTGGCTATTTGCGTTATGCTGCTAAGCAACGAAATTACCCAAATGTGGTAAAAATTCCACTTCATTCTTAATACAACTCGATAGGTATAGTAACCCTACGTTAAATATTCAAGCTCGATAAGACTCCCCAATGAACAGACTGGCCACTTTATTATAGCTGAACCCAAAATTTTAATAATAATTTATTTAAATAAATTAATTACATTATTTTATTGATCTAATTACAAATGAATTTACCATACGTTTATGAATAGTTATGGATATAATAAAAAAAAAGGCAAATTCAAATTGGCGCGTAAAACCTAAAATAGAATTGAAGGCTATTTTTGGCGAATTTAATAGTGTCAAATTTTTGTTGTATAGTTTTAAAAAAACACTTCAAAAGTAAAAATAACTAGAACTATTTTAACTTGTTAAGATTACAGAAAATTACCTGAAACCGCCTTGTAAATTTGATTGCCCATCGCAGCTACAAAATAACAAGAGACTAATCAACGATGCAAATATTTGAACTGCAGGTGTGTAATACAAAAAATAACACGAAGTCCAATCTCCCCATTTCGTCAGTTCTGTACTAATTTGCTCTTTAATGTTATATTTTTGTCTAATGTGAATTTTTGCCCCGATGGGGCAATATGGCGAAAACTTTCCCATAAAAGACATAAATGTGAGACATCCTAAAACTGAAAGCATCAAGGCAATAAACATTGTGGTGACATGAAGTCTTCGCCATCGTGCAAACATTATCGAAAGATATTCGTCTTTTCCTGTATAAAACTTCTCACTTGACTCGACCATATTTAATGGAGATATATTGCTTGCGTATGAGTAAGATTCTATTCTAAAAAACATTAAAACAAATCTCTACAATCTGTTGCCAATTTTTTGTTGTAAATTACATTACAAAAAACTAACATTTCGTTTTTAATTTTAGTTAAATAAGAAGTATTTCTTAATTTTTTGAAGAAGTGCATAACAATTTCGTAGAAAACGTCCTTAATTTCATTACCGCCAGTTGATAAACTGTAAAAAAAAAGCTGTGCACTAAAACATACCCCGTAGACATCATTTAACATCAGAAGTGAAAAAATAAAGGTTGGCTTTCGATCCTTTAAATATCCATTGTTTGCGGTTCTGTTAAAGTGTTTTCTCTACTATTATTGAGTTATTGCCGAAAAGCAACCTCTTTCAAAATCCTTTCCTTTTACTTATTTGTAGTTGAATAGCTTGACGGATGAATCGATAAATTTAATTTTCGAACAAGTAATATTTTATATTTTTGTTTTAGTACATCATATGTAACATTTAACTAAAGAATAAAACTAAAAAAAATCGATACTTTTTTGCGCACTACATTTGCGAAATTTGTTCTTTTCATAAAAAAATGCTTTTTTTAGGTCACAAATTGAAGACAATCCCTTTATGTGGACTAAGGTTATAAAAATACACTATTTAAACGACCAGCAGAGAAATTCATTCTTTTTTGGAACCCGAAATAGGCTAAACGATTTTGGAATTCACATTACACAACATTACATACACGTATAGTTTCATATAATTTCAGATTAAGAAATGTTAACAAGGTTTGTATGTCGTTAAGCAATGTCTTTTATCTAATAATGAAGTTAGAGTGAATTATCGTAGCACTAAGCAATAAGGATACTGTAGGGTTGGGTTGAATTATCGTCGCACCAAAGCTACACGAAGGCAATTGGTTTCTTAATTTAGAATTTACAAGCAATAAGAGTAGATAATGTGTCAAATTATTCTTTTTATATAGAGAGAGAACGAAAAGAGGGTTGTGAGGATTTTTGTCAGTTTCTTTCCTTGTAGTATTTGTTAGATATAAAACAATGCGTTTTCAGTAAATTACAGAAATTTGACTTATTATAGTAACATTTTATTGCGTATTCATGCAAGTTTGCCAGAAAAAAAAGCATTTTGAAATTCTTTGATTTTACCATGTAGACTTAGTTTTACGTTGCAACGCCTCTTAAAAACTTAAATCGGTTATAAAGAAATAATTATACCTTATTTAACTTGAGTATTAGAAGAAACTATTTTTTAAAGCTTACTTTCAACCCAAAACAACTTTTATTCTAGGGAATTTTATTTAAAAAAAAATCATAATTATCATTTATACTTTTTTTATCTCCAACGTCAGTTCCAACCGTTCGATATGTTTTATTTGAAAAAGCAAAATAAAATTACGTTCACATATATTTCCATTCAAGAAATAATTAAGGAAAAATTGCTTTCAAATGATTTATTTTATATATATGGACTGATCAACAGGACCACACAAATAATTTTTACATGATGTACATTTAGTTTTTACGGTACATTCACATATATAAAATACATAAGGTATAAGACGGCTTTATATTCACTGAAAAGTGATAACTTAAAATGACAACAAAAAAATGAGTATATTAATGTTTTAGTAACTTTAAAAATAAAACATAACAAAAACTTTACAGTAAAAATACTGTTGTAAACCAGGAAACCACCTTTGTACAAAGTTAATTCGTATATTAAAAAAATGATCACTCAGTTTATGACATATTTACACATAAATTAACATTTGAAAATAAATACATTGCAAAATTGCAATTGATAGTAAAAAGGGAAAGTACACAATCACAAATAAAACATAAAAGACACCAGTTTCATTTGTTAAAAATGTCTAACATTAGAAAAGTTTTTTTTACAGATATAAAAAAAAAAACTGGAAAGGTAAAAAGAAAATTATACCCAGATTTTTCAAACTCTCATATTTACAAGTTTTCAAATAATAACTCATTTTTTTGACCCATCGATGGACATAATCGCATGCATTTTATTCTCAACTAAATATTGTTAATTTACAAGTTATCCTAACTTCATTCATTCGTTAAAAATTATATGATTTTACAAAATTCATAATAGGAAGGTATAATTGATCCAATTTTAATAAAGTTTAAAACATACCTTAATATATATTGAATTCTCACTAAAAGTAATATTAAATTGTTTCTTTTATAAAATCTCACTTTTAGTATTTTACTATCATTTGTGGATTCTTCTTTGAAAAAAATCTTGTTGAGGCAAAATAAGGAAAAATCGGGAATTTTAAAAAGTAAATTTTTTACAAATTTATGGTCGAAAAAATAAAATCTTAAGTCTCATTCTCACATAAATAGATTATATTTGTATTCTAGAAGAAAAAGGGCAAATAGAAACACACTAAAAACAATTAGTTATTAAAACAAAATTATTTGTAAATCATTCAATATATTTAAAAAATATTATTGTTATATTGTATTACAGCACCAGGGGTATTTTATAATATACTACTGAGCAATGTTACAGCAAGATTGTCTTCTATATACTGTTGTATTAATTTTTATTGCCAAGGCTTACTGCAAAGGCACAGTTTGAAATTCTACACAAATGGCAACATTTTATATGTTGAATCTAAAAATACATATTAAACTACGCTTGAGCAATGCATTTTATACAATGCAGTGTAAAGTCTTTTCAATTTGAGAGAAATATTGATAAATATAAACATGTTGAAAACAGAAAAATGAAATAAATATTTAAAAACAGCATAAAATCTTAAAAAAAAATTAATTTATAAAAAAGCAATGCTTCACAATATTAATAACTAAAAAAAAAAAAAAAAGGGAAGCTAAAACCATGTTGATGATTTTTTGTCCACAATTCTTTATAAAAATATACTTGTATTGGAATTTGCAAAACTGCTTTAGAAATTGGAGTAATATACTTAAACAAGAAAAGAAAACACACTACAAAAAGATATATAAATAAATTTTGGACAATAAGACTTTGAATAAAAAACATGGTTATAAGGAAACGAACTATAAAAAAAAGAAAAACATCAGATATTGCACTAAATTCCAGGTATAATATTTAAGTTTAAAAAAAATTCTGTATAGAACCTTCCATTTTTACATCTGTATAATTAACTGACATTAATCTTACTCAAAAAGGAATATCTAGGATACATACTATTAAATGATTTATTCTTTTTAAAAATAAAAAAAAACCCTTCTAAGATCCTCAATTTAAATACATTGACTAAGGTAACCAGATTAAAAAAAAGATACCAGCAAAAAAACAAAAAATCTACATTGGTATTACATAAGTCACCAAAGAAATTTCTAGTTTACTACAAATGTATTGGGGAAAAAATGTATCCATGACTATCAATGGCTTACAACCAAAAAGTTAAAATAATATATGTAAACATAAACACTAACATATTTTTCATGCGACAGATCTATTTAAGACACAAACAAATGTGTGAAACAGCGTTTCCTGTAAACTAATTGGGAACCATAAAAAAAAAAAAAAAAAACATAAATGCTGTCAAGAGTTCTGTTCTATAAGTAATGTAATGAAACGATTTGCAAAATAAATTTAACCTGTATTGTTAAACAGTTGATACACAATCAGCAATACAACATATTTATCTAAAAATATACACGACTTCATACATCATTAATGGTAAAACCAATTATGTAGTTATGGGGCTAAAATTACCTTAATCACTTAATTTTAGATGCTCAGCCAAATTGTAAAATAAATTGACAGTGACATTTCCTGACTTATCTTTCTAACAGTTAATATTTTATACTTTCTAATGAAATACTTAAATAAAATACATAAACTATTTGAATTCAATATTTACCAAGATTTAAGTTAGAAAGGAGTGAAGGAATCGCCATGAAAAAGTGTCAGGACTATTGCAATAATTATACTTCAAAAAAATTTATGTGTTTTACATCAATCTCAAATTTTGCCAACAAAAATTACTCTACAAAAAGGGCAGTGTGTTACTTAGTGCAACATAAATCCAATATTAGCATGATAAGAAGTTAAAAATTTAATCTAAAAAATTACTGTTACCATGGTTTCACATACAATAAAGCAAAAACAGATGATTTTTTTTTAGAGTTGCCATTTCTGTTGTAGGAAAGAGGACACTGCCTTAAGTTGTAGCCAATGCTTTCTTTCATGTGTGGGTAAAATAATAAACTTAACCTTGGTACAGGGTTAAATGGAATTGTAACATCACCTAAAACTGTAACCAATGTCACAAGGCATAGAAAATGACGATCCAATTTGTTGCATTGAATAGAAATTAAAACCCTTTAAATACAGTCATATTCGGTTACAATGGCAACTCTTTAATAACACCACAATTGTTCAGCCTGAGAATTGCCTGTAGACTGTAATGTTAAAATATATTTATTGTTTGCACAATTGATTATTGATTTCTCGGTTGTAACGCTAAAAATATACCTTCATATGACACTCAAAATGCCTTTTTAAGGATTTTTTTATATAAAAAAATCATTTTCGAGATTTTAATTTTATTTGCGAAACGATGTAAAAAGTCACCAAATTTGACATTATTTTTGGGCTTAAAAAATTATTGACCAAAGAAGGAGAAATTTAACCCCAACTACTACTAGCACATAGTGTTTAAATTTATATTAAAAAGATGTCCTTTTACAACTTACTATAAACATTGCAGTCCCTTTAATGACGCTATAACCGAGTTATACTGTAATACTAAGTATCAAATAAGTGAAAACAAAGTAATTAACCTCTCATATTTTAAAATACAAATTTCTTATATAAAAATCTATTCACAAAAAAGATTTGGCAACAGACTGTGAAAGTCACAAAGTAAATTATCCTTAAAATGAATGTGTAAAATTACATTAAAAAAAATCACCATTTACAAAAATACTTACAATAATTTGATTTTCTGTATAAATTTTGGAAAACATTTCTTTGAAAACGTTACTTTTGTGATACCAAATGCACTAAACGATCCAACCACTGAAAAGTGAATTTCTAAATATCTAATCTACTCCATTAAATGCTAATATAATTTACAAGCAATATACATATCATCAATTGCCTAATTACATTGAAATATTTACTAATATATCATTGGCATTCTGGCGGAACCGCTGGTGCAATATCTTCTTCGTCTGATTCTACTGGTACAAATGATTCTGGCTGAATGCAGGTAAATTTTAATTTGACACCTTTACCTGGAAGGATGCTTACAGACCATAACGACGGAAGTTTTTTAAGTTTCCTGACAGGCTTTTTGTGGAAGAGTTTTTGTCTTTTTGGTATTTCTAGGGGTTGCACTTCAGGAGGCGAGGCTGTACATAGAGGCTGAATATCCACCTAAATTAAGAAAAAGCAGTTATTAAAACTATGGTGAAAGAAGAATATGACATCTTGTTGAAAAATAAATCTGAAATTTAATTTATTGAATCAAGCAAACTTACATAATATGTATAAATATATGTATAATAATACTAATAACTTTTTTTGCAATAAATCTAAAAATCTTCATATTTGTACTAAAACCTTAAATTATCCCCATAAGTGCTTTAGAACAGAAATGGAAAAAAATTATTTATAGGGTTCAACCCAATTGTATTTTTTAATACTTTTTTTTTACAAACATTAATATAAATTGCACAATGAATTAGTAGTTACTAGGATTACATTATATAGAATTAAAAAAAAAATACTAGGTTACTAATAGTAACCTAGTATTTTTTTATGAAATAATTTAAATTACAAAGTTATCCGGAATGTTTATGTATCAGATGGTACTTGCTATGTCTTTTTAATAAATATAATATGACGTTTGCCAATTCCATAATCAAGCCAATAATTTAGAAGTTTTTGCACAAAAATCTGACAGGGCTTTTCCATTTAAGTAGTTGTTTATAATTTTGTTTAAAGCATCCTGTTTAAGAGCAGTGCATAGTGTGTTTTGTACTGAATTATTAATTCCTTTGTTCGAAGCCCAAGTGCATTTGCAAACAGAACTTTTCTTTTGTTTACCGATTATGTGAGCATACACATTTGGTTTTACGAAAGAACAGGTTTTTTAAATTAGAGGGTAATTTTAATAGTAAGGCTCTTGTAAGGTAATAAACATTTTAAAATGTAACATGAGCATTAACAGGCCGTCCAGGAGGAAGTCAGATTTAAGAAATCAATAGTCCTCAAAGAACTTTTGACCGCCGAGGACGGGTGATTTTCGAGCAATGGTTTGTTATATTGATTATTTATTCAGAAAAATGTATGAATCCAATCAAATTTCATAATAGAAGGTTTTAGGAATATGAAGCTTGTAATTGGTTGAGTATTTAATGTATCAAGAAATCGCATTCTCTCTTAAAAGTACCATACCATTAAAACTAAAATCTCTAAATGGTGCAGTGGAAAAGTTGCAGGATTTTAGTTTCAATGTTCTAAACTATTACCGAAACATTTTGAATCGTGTGTATTTACTGATAACTGTCAAGAAAAGATTTCAAATATCATATTCTTTTGAACAAACATTTCGTCATTTAGCATTTACTTTCGATTTCGGAGATGATTTTTAAGAACAGACTTCAAGGCTTTGAGAAAAAATCAAAATCGAGGAAATGTTCAAGAAGTGGAAAATTAATTTTAAGGCATATTATATTCTATCTTTTTGGAATATATTACTTAATAGTGTGTCTCATAAAAGTTGGACTTGGATACCAGGCTCACTTGTACTTAAGCTTTTCAATCATGGTCTTAAATTCCATGTTTTTGTATTATCTTTGGGAGTTCAAGTACAATTCATTGTCAAAGTTAAATGTACAAAAAATACACTTTAAAAAGACCGATGCTTTAACTAACAAAAATGTCAATCTAAATAAACTTATAATAGGTTGGATTGCTACATGGCCTTTAGTTTCTAGTGCTCTTATTGATGCCTATGGAAAATTTGCATTAAATAAAATAACTTGGCAATTTTCTTACGGCTATGATTTCAAAGACAGAAGAATAAATTTTATTGGAAGCCTAATATATTATTTCATTGTCTGTTTTTACACACTTTCATATTCCTGTTATTCTACATATGTTGCATCAAAACTGATATACGACATCAGATGGGCACTTGAAATTTATAAATGCAACATAGAAACATTTTATGCTAAATTCAGCTCAAACGAATTATGCTATGTTATCAAAAAATACTTTAATATAACAAAATATTTACAAAATTTCGCAGATAAACTGTCACTACTATTACTAATACTACTGTTGAATATCGTGCTTAATTTATTTTCAGTATTAACCATGTATTTACGATCTTTCAAATCAATGCCATACTATCTAAAAATCGACATGATAGCCACATTCCTGAACAGTGTTGTAGCACTATGTGCAATGTGCGTTTACTCTGAAAAAATGTCAAATGCCATGTTACAGGTCAAACGTATTGCAGGTTTAATAATTAATAAGCATGAAAATGTGCATGTGACAGAGAGAAAGGCTATGTTTCTTTTGCAGAGACTTGAGAGCATCAATGTCATTTATCTATTGGCCGGTGGAATGATTCCTGTTAGGGAAAAATTGATCCTATCTGTTTTTGGAGCATTATTTTCATATGGATTGTTAGTTATAAATTTTCAATGACCAACTTATTAAAATTATCACTTTATTTCTGCTATTTCCTTTGAAAATACATTCATTTGAATTTTATTTTTTAAAGCTACTTTTTCCTTAAATGCAAAGTAAGTATTCCTGAACTACTTTCGGTTGACAGGCATTAATTCTATTTTTTTTTTTTTTTGCCACTGAATAATTCAGTACAATTTTCAAAAAAATTCAAACTATTGAATTTTTATTACAATCAAATTATTAAATAAAATCCATCGAAAGAAAAATAAAGTTAACAGTCAGGTTAAATTCAAAATTGTTATTCTTATTTTTCAGAATTCCGAGTAAAACCTATTGATAGGCAACTTTAAGTAACATTTTAAATAAAAAAGATTTTAAAAATAGATTATTTGTTATTTGATTACTTAGTTAAAAATAGATTATTTGTTTGATTACTTACTAAGTTAATACAAACTACTTTGACACTAAAAAACTAAACTTTTTTAATCAAGTAAAAATCGTTTAAAAAAAAAAAAAAACTTTATTTTTGTTAAAAAAGTTTTTATCCATAGATCTCTTGTATTACTACTTTATTTTTAATGTTTTTTTTAATCGTTAGCACATTGAAACTAATCCACAAAACTGACAATAATAAATTAGATAAGTACTAATTATGCATGAAATAATGAATCAAATAAAACTTTTTTTTAAAAAATCTTTATGATATTATATTTATTTTTTGCATTAGAATTGAATAAAATAACTGTAATATCCTTGATTGAAGATATCGCAAATAAAACTGCAAATTTTGTTTGGTATGTGTATGAATATTTGTTTACAATAATTGCACAGTAATAAACACATAATTCTAGAGGTCTCACCAATTGGAACTGCAAGTGTGATATCTATATTAAAAGTTGTAGTGCAAAACTTATGTTTATTGCTTCACTGTAAATCTGTATAGAATTATTATTAAAATATGTGTTCTTCCTTATGGTTATGATAGACTCTTTCTTTTATTAATAAAGATTACAGTAGTTTCTGCCCTTTTAGGATCAACAGTAAATCGAATCAGCTGCTTAATTGGATAAAATTACTTAGAGGAAAAAACTATTTTTGCTTGGAATTTTGTCAAATTCCAAGCATTCCTATTTTGGATCAAAATAGTAGAAATTGGTAAATAGTAGAAAATGGATGGTAAATAGTAGAAAATGAGTAGGATGGGAGTGTGGATGTTTTTTTTTATGTCACTTACAGCGAAAAAGGATTTTAGAGTGATAAAAAAAAACATGCACAAACCTATGATTATGAAGATATTCAACATAAAGCTAAAATGTAACAAAGAGAATCAATAAAACATAGTCATTTTAGTTAAGAGAGACTGAAAACGAAACTCGGAAACGTAGAGGAAACAGTCTTTAAGATAATTCTCATTCAAGTAAGTATAGGATGTAATAGCAATCATTTATATCGTTTTCTACCATAGAAATATAAATAAGTAAAATGAGTTTAACTTGCACATGTGTACGAAATTTTGCCTCATTTTTTATTGTTACATATATTAATTAAAATATTGAATTGCGTACAGTTGGTTTTATAAAATCAATAATCTCATATTGTAACCCTAGAAGTGTTTATTACCCAAAATACAAAATGAATAAAATTCAATTCATACATCACCCTTCTCTTATTATCACAACACTGGTTATCGTTGTTAATTTAAAACATTGTACTCAATTTCATGGACAAATTCCTTCCCCCTTCTCTCTCTCAAAAAAACAAAAAAAAAACAACAAATTTTAGTCATTTGTTACTGCGTCCCAATGCTTACTGATTAATTTACGACTACACTCCTGAATTTCACAAGTATAGCCATAACAGAAATCACTGATTGAAAATGACTTTTGTTGTTCTATCTGTGTGTAGGAAATGTGCCTCTTTACTCCTCTAAGGTTTGACGAATAAGCTTGGCGAGAGTATAGAAAAATAAATAAAAATACATTGTTCCTCAAAGTCGACATCAAGATCTTTTTTCCTTTAAATAAAATCACCATTTTGAACTAATCGTTAATGCAGTCAGTCGTTTCATTAAATAAAAATTTTTGCCAGCTGATGTGATTCATTCAAGTGGTGACTACTGTATGATTTCGTAATCTTTTTTTAAAAAAATAATAGTAATCATTTATTAATAAGTTATATCAACTGAAGTACTAAATATTAATGTTCTACATATTTTAGAGAATTTTTGTGAGTACATAATTCATGTCACATAATTTAGCAAGGAATAAGTTTAATAGTTTCCTTTTGGAAATTGTATATTGAGATCGATAACCATACAAGACCCTTAAACCAAGTGATTTAAACCATGTAAGCCCAACTAACAATTGTTTGATTTTCAAATAAAATGAATCTATGTTTAGAATACTTTATAAAGGAAAGCACACAAAACAAATTTTAAGTTAGAACTTTTTTAAAAATCATTAGTCACTATATCCTTGTGGTCATTATCCCAACTGTGGCAGTTGACACCAATTACCAATATAACATATTTTCCTCTGTTACTTAAATATGCTTTTTGAAATTCTTATCGAAAAACCAAGTGGATTTACACAGTAGCAGTTTCCTAGAACAACCGCTTCGACACAAGACTTATAGCACAAATAAATGAAGAAAAGCATATTGAATGCCTTGCCACTTTCCTTTAGTAAACAAAATAACATTGGGCAACATTTTATAACGCCATTACAAACTGATTTATATGGCAAAAATATATCTTCCTTCAAACATACATTTTAAATAAAGTTTGTTTCTCATGTTAATATTGAGGTGGCAACAGTAATTTAAAAGACTAAAAATTAAATTTTAATGAGTAATTACTAGTCGAAGAAGTCAATCCGGTTTGGTTTGGTTTGGTTTGAATTATCGTCGCACTAGAGCTACACGAGGGCTATTGGCGACGGGCGTCGTATTTTAGAACCACAGTCAGGTGACGAGCCACACCTGAATAGGCACCCAACGCAACCGAAGTCAATCCGGACATGCAAACTGTTGGACAAAGAGTATGAAAAATAGATCTCTCAGGTAATATCCCATCTTTCTAACAAAAGAATTGTCAAGATCTGACGAGTAGAAACGATTTAGGAAAGGGCATTTTTAGCATGTCAATACCTATTTTTTTTTAAATTTTTAAAGGAAAATAGGCTAAAATTGGTACAGCTAGCGTATCGGGGCCACGATCGACGGGGTACCAGCGGTTTTGTTAAAAGAATATAACAGCTCGGGGGGCCACAATCGACGGCACGGAGGATTGCCGAATAGCCACAATCGACGGCCCAGAGGGGGTACCAGCAGTTTTTTTTTAAGGAATATCACGGCCCGAGAACTCGCCAAATAGCATTATGGCCCCGATACGCTAGGTGTTCCCTAAAATTGAACAAATACCTAATGATCAAAAATATGTACCTATTACAATCACTTGTATTTTGGGAAGTCAATAACGTAATCAATAAATTATACTTACATAGGAATTTTCTTTATTTGTTACTCTATATTTGGTCGAGGACATCAAGTCTTTACCACTTTTGTGACTTAGTTCAGCTTTTGAGCTCAGCTTACTTTGTACAGAATTACGAATTTCTTTGATAAAACTTTCGTCAATAGTTGTGACTTGAAGAGGTTGTGGATTCAGTATGCAAGTCCTGTCTGAAGAGATACTCCTTTCCAAAGTTCCTGTGTTACTAACAGGAAAACCCACATTGCTTGCAGCACAACTTTGATCTGCATTATCATAACTTACACTAGTTGCATAAGCATCTGTGGTAATACTGGAGCAACTAACTGCGAGAGTACTGGTACAACTAGGTTCAGAGTCAGCCACACAGATTGTTGCAGATCTGCTAATGGAAGTTTGTTGTATTTCATGACTGGGAGCAATAATTCTTGACCCTAAAGAAATTGAATCTTCACTTTTAGTGTGAGCTATTCCGGAGTCGTCGTTGAATGTTCCAATGGGGTTGATGACAGGAGACATTTTTAAATTATCAGAGTTAATAACAGGAGACATTTTCAAATTACCAGAGTTAATAACTGGAGACATTTTTAAATTATCAGAGTAAATGACTGGAGACATGTTTAAATTACCAGAGTGAACAACTGGAGACATATTTAAATTATCAGAGTGAATAACTGGTGACATACGCTGAACATCTGCGTTTTCAGGTTTTGTACTATCTGTGCAGAGTGGGGAAATTTTGCGCTGGGTATTAGACTTGGAGTTTGAGGTGGAATCATCCTCGCATATTTCTCTGTCTATCTTCATTTCACTATCACTGTTGGTAGTTATAATGTTCAAAACATTGCTTATGAACACACTTTCATTTTCATCGTCAGAACTGTCACTGGAAAACATTTGTTCCGATGCCTTCGCAGGCATGGTGTTTGGGCAAGAGGGGCTTACATCCATATCCTGTTTCTCATCATAAAAGCTATTATTATTTGATTTAACATCAAAGCTACCATGAAAGTCTTTCTTTTCATTGACAACTGGCGAAATGCAGTTCTTGAAATCTTGCCCTGTCTTGCAGACTGGAGAGAAGGGTTCAGGTACATCTACCAGTTCAGGTTTTACAACTATGTCTTTAACATCTACGGGGCTGTTCATTAAAGAAGTATTGGCAACAGATGTCATTTTAACATCTGTGGAAATTCCTGAAACAAGACCCGGCGACTGCGGCATATCTGACACGGGTGGAAATGCTTCTACTGGCTCCATAGATTCAGTTTCTTCGATGGCAGTAAACTTTTGCTTACTATCATCAAAATCAAAGATATTGTCATCAAATATGATGTCGTCCATTTCGCAAGGTAAACTATCGAGCCAGTAGCTCTCAAAGTTTTTAAGATAGAGCTGAGTTGGGTTTGCTTTATCCAAAACTGGATCCACAGCTGGTAGAGGGTCATTAGGTACTGCATTAGTCACTTCAGGAACCAAAAATTCCTTGGGTTCTACCTTAGGCTCCACCAAGTTATTGTCCTGTGGTGAGTCAGTTTTAAGTCCCACAACATCAATTTCAGACTTGCATACAGAAGGCGCAATGTCTTCATTGGCAAATGCCATTGTAGCAGGCTCTATGGCAGGCATGGGTTGTGGCAGGGTCTCTACTTTGATGCTGCTGTGTTTTATTACATGCAAATCAAGGGGAATCTGAATTTCTTCTTGTTTCTTGACATGCAAGTTAAGAGGAAGGTTACTTTCGAAAGGCTTTGCAGGAAAATGAATTACAGGAGATTCAACCTTCTTCACATGAAGATTAAGCGGCATGGAAAAGTCTACTGCTGCCACAGAGTTTGTGTTCATCAGCTCACCATTATGAACAATTACATCTGTAGGTTGGGCAGGTTTTTGATGCTTTTGGATAAACTCCTGAGCAGAAGGCAGCATCTTCAGAATGTTGTTGACTGTTTCATAGTTCTTTTCGTTGGCAACGAACTTTTGATGATTAGCACTTTTGATGTGTAGCTTCAGGTCACTGAAATGAGTCCGACAACACTCACAGTAGTTGTTATCTTCCTTTGGCTTCAGCTTGTTGGGGTATTTTTTCTCATTGGCTTTCATGGGCGGCTTGGCTTCGAAGAGAGCTTTGTGATTTGTGTCCATGTGATTGTAAGGCAGTTGCTTTGGTACGACAGGTTTCTCCAGAATCACATTGCAGGCTTCAGGCTTCACTAGAATGTTTGCGTTCCTCAGGGGCATCAGACGCTCCGGGTCACTGTTGAACATTTTGTAGCATGGCCGAAACTTTTTGTGGTAGCACTCAAACTTAATGTAGCATCCTGTGAGATTGGTAACGTTCTGGCTCTTCTTCGGTGGATGGATAAGGTGAGCAATGGATTTCACTATCGGGTCAATACAGGACATGAAATAGGCGATTCCCAGTACCTGTATGCCCCATTGCTGGGCGAAGCTGATGACACGGAGCGGAGAGTTCACTCCTGGCGAAGATGCAAGCAAGCTGTACCCTCTGGATGTAGATGGCAGGTTGTAAACGATACCTGGATGGTTAAAGCTGTCGGCGATGCCGCCCTGGGCATAGGCCTGCCTCACGGCGAGATCGGTCGGATAGTACTGAGCAGCGATAAGCTGGGTGTCTTCGATGAGGATCGTTGTGATGTCTTTACTTAGGAAATTGTCTATTCTACCGCCGAGCAGGGAAATCTGGTATTGAGCAAACTGTAGACTTTGTTGATTTGACCAGATGAAAAAGACTTGTCCCTTCAAACATGATTCAGGCGGTACTTTATGTTTATAAGACGGACACATATTCATTGGACCCGACGCTTTTCAGCACCGTCATTTGATATCAGAATTCTTAAACAAAGCCCCAGCAGAGATTATGGAATACATAAGGGACATCCATTGATATAAATTTTAAAGAGATGGTAAAAAAATAAAATGAATAGTAATTTTTAATAACAAAAATACTTGGTTAACGCGCTAGGTAAATAATAAAGGATTTTGTCCACAAGCGTTGCCAGTTGCTAAACTGTCAAAACGGGAAAGCTCAAAAAGGGTGTCACCATTTGGAGTGAATAAGTTCTTTGTTATGGCAAGGATTTTTTCGTAATTTTACATGATATAATTTTTCTAAATTTTAATTCAACTATATTATTAAATGTCATTAAAACTATACAATTTAGATTCATATTGAAAGAAGCTTTTACTTTTAAATATAAAGTGAATAATCACCTCCTTTAATAATAAGTTTTCTTTATTTCTTATGAGATTTTGGCAATACGACTTTCTGTATTGACAGCAGACGGATTGAACCAAAGCGAAACAGGTTGATTAAAAAGATTTGCATAAATCTTAATTAATTTTAAATTAAACACTAAGAAACTTAAAAAGAAAACAGTAAAATGGCTGATAACGAACAAAAAGCTATGCAATTGGTTGCTGATGCCGAAAAGAAGTTGAAGTCGGCTCAAGGATTTCTTGGAGGTCTATTTCGGTAAGAAGATTAATACATTAAAAAAAAAAAAAACCTTTTATTTCACCACAAATAAACTTAAAGTACTTTACATCAATAGTTTAAAGTGAGACTAATATGACTAAAAAGCAAGTTTACCTTAAGATTTTTCTGATTAGTAAATTATTTGAAGTGAAATTTCATGATAATATTTAAATGAAAGCCAGAAGCAAAACTTTTCTGTGATTTTTACAAAGTTTTTAGTTTTAGTTAGCCTTCTGGCTGTATGTAGTTCGAATGATCTAATTGTGTGTTAGTAATATGCGTTTTCAATAAGCTAATTGAAAACTAAATTTTTCGTGTAAAAAATATTTTGGTATGGAGAGTATTGGGCAACTAAAGCATTTATAGAAAAAAAATCAACCAAATTTTTTTTTAAGGGATCGTTAAGCCCTTATATATAGTATAAAGTAGACCTTGATTATTTCACATTCTTTCGTTAAGGATGAATTGATTGAATAGATGTTGCACAGACTATGAGTAACTACACTAGTGAACAAGCATAAATGATAGTATTGCTAGTGATTAGAATGAATAATTTGAACACGTAAGGGCAGTTGGTATCTATGACATCATATTTGTGACCAGTGCTATTTAAATAAATTCATCCTTGGTAAAATGAAAACTGAGTCGTTGTTTTTATGAATCTTTAACTTTATGTTTATGTTTTGCATCATTTAATTAGTTTGATTCAAAGTTCATTTTAATGGCCATAGTCGTTATTTTTATGGCTGCAATTACTCCAACTGAAATTATAAATTTTAAAGTAGAAAAGTAAGGAGGATTAATTCAGTGTTTGAAATTTAAGTAAAACAATCAGCAAATCAGATTAAGTTTTTTTCTTCTTCTAAAATACAAGTAATAATTTTTCAGGTTTTAATCTAGAATCTGGAAAATGCTATTTTTTTTATAATGGATAATTGATTAGTGGTATATTCCTTGAATGTTACTAACAAGATAATTTTCCTTTGCCATGTTAGCCCCTCCCCACATGGAATCATTCTACCTAGAGTACACAGTTTTCTTAAATGCATATTATATTTTTTTGTCTGGTGGAAAGAAAAAATTAAGGACTTTTTATTTATAACATCACGAAAATGTGATACTACATAAACAATTAAAATGAATTTTAATTGTTTCCTTATTATTTAAATGTATTGTGAATGGAATGCAATGTTTGTTTTGACTAAATTTTTTCCCTTATCTTTTAAAGAGAACTTGTACCCAAAGTGAAATTAATCGCAGTATTCACAATTTTCCTACCTTCTCTCTCTCTCCCCCCCCCCCCCCCAAAAAAACTTGTAGTGTTGGCCCAATTTTTTTTAAACCCTGTAACTAAAAGTATTAAAGATGCCAGCTAAAAGTTCATAGTTTGTTCAAATGATTTAAAACTGACCCATTTTTGGGGCTTACAGTTTGTTTCTGGTTGCCTAAATTTTAATTTGTTTCATGTCAGTCAATGTAATTATTAATTATGACATACTCCCCCCCCCCCCCCCCTTAAACTTTAAGTTTTTTGTTGAAAGCTATTACTATTTATATTAAGAGTAGAATACCAATAATATAAAAGTGTGAAATATATATATCTGAAATATCTAAATCTATCTAATATAAAATTGTGATACTTTAATAGTCTACCTTAATTTTTTTAATACTTTTGTAAAATTGCATATAATATTGACTGTAAAAAAATGCATATGATTATATATGTTGTTCTCTACTTTATTGGATATTTAAAATTTTTTAGATCTTCTTCAAAGATTGATGAAGCTTGTGAAATGTATACAAAGGCAGCTAATATGTTCAAAATGGCTAAAAAATGGAGTGGTAAGTAACGTCTTAGTTCATACCATAGATATTTTTAAATTTTATTATGGAAACATGTTTAACATATTATGGTAATTTTATGAATTTGATATGTTTTTAGTTTTATTTTAGGAAAATAATTTTATTCTGCTTTTGAAGTATGAAAAGCCTTTCAACACTTAAAAATTTAGAAGTAACATAAGGATATTTTTTTTCCTAAAATAAACCATTTTCAATGTTTAGAATATTATAGTTAGGTGCCCAGTTCATAGGCAAATATGATATTGCAATTTAGATTCCAATTATTCTTATGAGAAACATAATATGTATTTTAAGAGTGTACTGGTAAAACTCACATTACACAAAATATAACTAATATATAGGGTTCGGCCAATTCATTTCGACTTCGTCTAATTTAATTTATGATCGCTTACAGTCAACAATGAATGGACTGGACCCTATGTCTTCGATATACTTTTGAAAATATGTCATTTCTTTAGGTTTGTCTTCTTTAGGTTTTCTTCTACATTACAGATTTCTGTTTCTTTTGCAGCTGCTGGAAGTGCTTTCTGTGAGGCTGCAAACTTGAGACTGAAAATGGACAACAGGCATGAGGCTGCTGCTGCTTTGATTGATGCTGGCAATTGTTACAAGAAAGCAGATCCTCATGGTATGTTGATCTGTTTTAACTTGAAGATATTTTTTATGATTTATTTTTAATATGCCAGTAGTTGTAACCTTTTTACAATTTAATGACTGAAATTTATGCAATTAATTATTTTTGTTTTAAAATTTTTTTACTATAAGTATAGATTTGTAGCTATGTGCTGCTGAGACTCACTTAACCATGGCATAGTTATTTGTCTTTTCAGCATTGAATTGAGATGCCTGTTTATTCACACCATTACTATATTTAAATATGTTATACATTTATTTTCAGCATTGATATGATCCTTTAATGAAGTAGCAATCACTTGTTTCTGCTTATTTCTTTTTCGACTTTTTTCTTGACAAGGCAATTTATCTTTTGTTGCTATTCTTTATACCTTGCATAAGGTAGTCTTCCTTACTTGATTACTTAATTTACATTAACTTGGTAAAAATAGTACAATTTTTGTAACTTTTTTTGTGAACAGTGATGATTTTGCACAAAACAGTGTGATTTTGCACAAAATTTACTTAGCAATAGAAGGTTAATTTTTGATTATTTTAGTTTATTATGAAACATGACAGAATATGCTATACTTAGTATATTTCATCGAAATACTATTGTCTTTTGAAATGAACTAATTTATATTTATTAAACTTTTAATTCAGAGGCTATCAAATGCATTACAAAGGCGATTGAATATTTTACTGATATGGTAAGTTTAATTTTTAGATAACTCTTTTATAACTGTATCAGGCATTTTTTAAAAACTATGTGCTTTTTATATTTACTAACTTATGTTTGTTTCCGTAGGGACGCTTTACAGTCGCTGCCAAGCATCACATGACTGTTGCAGAAATTTATGAAACAGAGGTGGCTGACATTGAAAAAGTAAGAAAGCTTAAATATTACTGCGATTAAATATTTCCTAAAATTTTTGACAAATTTATCTGTATTTCTGTTTTTTCTTGGGCAAATTTTAATTTACAAAATTATCGCTTGAATTGGAATGAATGATTGTAATATTTGGATCAAAACATTTTCATCATAGTCATCCCATGTAGCACATGTCTGGGATCCACATGGTCCTGTTTGGCAAGACTTACCTGAGCTAATCTTTATGAACCTCCGATTTACCACATATATAAACATAAATGTTAGCAAATGGATATTAGATCTAAATGTTCTAATAGATATATTAGAATATAATGCTATTTAGAAATTTTTAAATATTTTTTTTTAGATTTCATTTATGTTGAAACATTTTATTTGAATTTTTAGTCATTTGATTTGTTTTATTTAGATTTTATTTCATGGTAATTACATTTTGGGCATATTATTATGTAGTTTAATATTATTGCTCTTATCTTTGTAATGTAATGTAATCGTTTACGCCTGCCTTTTTTAACCTCCTGTGGGAGCTTTAACACTCTATCATCTTTATGTGTATAGTTTATATTTCCATAGACATTATTACAACTCCAAACTTGTAAACAAAAATGTTACAATGAATTTTTGAAAATGCACATTATAATTTTAGCAAAAATACATATTTTTTTAAAACTAAAAATTTGATTTCTCTCAGGCTATGCAACATTATGAGCAAGCAGCTGATTTCTTTAGAGGGGAAGAATCAAACAGGTGAATATTATATTTATTTTATATGGAAGGCTGGTATAGTAGTTATATTTACTAGTTTATATACTATATTTATTATTAGTTATGTTAAGTAATGAAAGTATTGAAATGGGGTAGAAAATCTATAATAGAGATTTTGTTTTTTTACACATGTTTGAAGGTGTCGATTCTGAAAAGTGTTTTTTCAACACTGGTCCGTCTGTCGGACTATCATTTTGTCAGTTTGAGACCATCTCTAAGCTAGATCTAAAAGATCTATAGACTTCAAATTTAACTATTATTATTAGTAGTAGTCATAATAAGGATTTTGAGGAAATCCTGTATGCATATAAAGCTTCTTAGGTCTTAAAAGTATTTTTGGAAAATAGAAGTGGTTGGACTTCAAACTTAGAACACAAGTTTTAATTATGCTTTGAATAAGATCTTAAATTTACAAAAAAAAAAAAAAAATCGCATGTGCTGTATACATAGTCGAAACTAGCATATTAAATATAAGTCCTTAGGTAGTAATTGAAAGTGGTGATTTACAACCATAGGGTCAAGTGGGGTAAGTGTGATAGGGTTTCTGCATTTTTCATTAAGAAAATTCGTTCTCTGCTTCAAGATCCTAAAATTGGTAGTGAACTATTATAACAAACATACATATGTAGAAAAAAAATTATATGTTTGAATTCCAATTTTAAGTGTACAAAATTTGCATTTCAAAATCCATTGCTTTTTTATCACACTTACCCCACATAGGAAAACCCACATAAAAAAAGACAGTTGCACTTAAATTCAAAGGCTCAAAACTTTCTTTAAACAAAAAATAAGGTCAATATTTCTTTTTAGTTTAATTATAAATGGTCTAATGTTATATATTGCAAACTTTCAGATTTTTAGAATGATTTCCAAAGTTACAAGAGCTGTTTATCACACTTACCCCCAATCACACTTACCCCACTTGACCCTAATAGTTTTTTATAATTCAAAGAAAATTCTTCATGTTTCTTTAGTAAGCTTTTCATGTTTTTTTGAACACATGCTATTAATAATCATAGTTAATCAATTGTTTTTTTTTGCTCATAAAATTTGATTTAAGACCCAAATGTTTTATTTCAGAACTAATACATCTCCTTAAGAAAAATGTTTAGTTGAGAGTATGAAATATATAGATTTATTGGAACAATTGTTCATTTGTGTCTACTTTCACTTTTAGGAATTAATATATATCCTTAAGAAAAGTGTTTAGTTGCGAGTTTGAAATATATAAAAATTTATTGGAACCATTGTTCATTTGTGTCTACTTTCACTTTTAAGAACTAATATATCTCTTTAAGAAAAATGTTACGTTGAGAGTTTGAAATATATAGAAATGTATATTGGGACCATTGTTCATTTGTGTCTTCTTTCAGCTCAGCAAATAAGTGCATGTTAAGTGTTGCTAAGTATGCTGCCCAACTTGAACAGTATGAAAAAGCTATTGGCATCTATGAACAGGTACTATTTTTTAACTTTGAGTAATGATAATAAATTATTTTTTTATATTGTATCGTATTCGTTAATATCCTATGACCCAATTGTCTCTGACAAGATTGTCTAATTGGAAATGGAGGGGTTTTGTCTAAATTATGCAAGTTTTTCAATATTTATATAAATCGTAACTCATGTATAGGATTTTTTTTTCTTTAGCATGACCACTTGAGTGTAACTGTATCTTTTGTAATTATTGTACAATTAAAAAAAATACTTATAAGTAATAGTCAGATGTTTATGTATATATTCGGAAATATTGTGGTTCATAATAATACATGTTGCTTGCTGGATATAGAAGTGTATTGAAATTTTATGAATTTTGAAAGTTTAAGTAAAAGGGGGAGATGATAGAGAATTAGAATTATTTTTGTAATTAAGTATTTTATGATCTTCAGACTACTTAAACTTACCAGCATTTATGTATCACAGTTTGTGGAAACTTTTGCCTCAAAAGGTTTGTGGAAACTTTGCCTGCAAAGTAAAACTTTGTCCCTAGTTTTAACCATATATTAACTTTAATTTTTAACTATTTTTTTACTTAAATATCAAAACAGTGTTTCCAATTGACTGAAAAAAAAGCAACCGAAGCAAATAAATATATTATTTAGAGAGGAACTTTTATGGTGCATAACTTGAATCAAATCAACTGTAATGTTAGCTTACTAATTATTTTTAAGTATTATTAATCATTGAAAATTATTGCAATATTTAAACATAAAAAATGATTTTACATTGTTAACTGCCACTATTAGCCTTTTTTTCAAAAATATTTTTTTGTGTAATTTGAGGACTTAAACAGGTTCCACTTTAGTAAGACTTCAATGCAAAAATAATTAAAAAAAAAAGATATTCTTTGAATATCTTTAACAAAGATATTGATTAGTAAATCTTCTTCAAAATAATTAGATTGGTTGACAAATTTACAGATAAATTTTATTTTAAATCATATGGTTTATTTATATTTTACTCATCTTTCTGCATTCATTATGTATGAACATTTACAAAAAAACTTTTTTCCTGCAATAATTTCATTGGTAAAAAAAATACTGTGGAAATATATATATAAAATTGTATTTTTCATTTGAATTAAATTTAAGTATTTTTCAGAATAACATTTTTCTTTCTTTCAATTTATCGTTATTATTGTTTAAAGGTTGGAGAAGCTGCACTTGCAAGTCCATTAATGAAGTATAGTGCTAAGGAATATTACTTCTGTGCTGCTCTACTGCATACCTGTGTGGATGTTTTAAATGCTCAGGTAAATTATCCCTTATAGTTATACAGACGTTTAAACCTGTCACCTTGCTGCCAGGTTTTCCAGCAACATATAGAATATTTAAAAATCTATCAATTTAATAATTTTTTTAATTTTAAAGCACGGAGGAGCGATTTATAAAACCATCCACTAGGGGACATACATAAATTACGTCACGCTCAGAGGTGGGAGGGAGGGGTATGCACCAACGTGACGGATCGTGACATGGAGGGGGGTAGGGGTAATCACTTGCATGACGTAACGATTCAAAATTTTCAAGTTTTGCTAGGAAAATCTGTTTTACATAAAATAAAGTTTTTGAGAAAAAATTTGAAATCTTTTTTTTATAAAAATACTTTATTTCAGGGAGGTTGGGGAGATTATTTTATGCAACAACGTCGGCATGATTAGTCTCTTATATTTTACAGACCTTTTCGTAACGACACTTCGTAACACGCAAAATTGCGACACTATCTTGACTAATTAGAGGACTGTCAGCTACCTGGACGCACAGAATAAGACAAAGAATTAGACTGTTTCCATTACTTTCATAACCCCCTTTTTAGAAGACATTAGCAAATGGCTAGTTAGACCTTGGACAACGGAAATGTAAATACAATTTAGCTATATTCCTATGAATAAATTATTTAACCAAGATAAATTTAACACTTTCTATAAAATGTTTTTTTTAATCATAAAATATGCATTTTTTTGAATTTTCAAAGAGAAATATTAAAATTAACTCTTCTTTAAAGGGGGGGGGGGTGCAACGACGTGACGTAATTTTAGTGGGAGGGGTTCGATCAAACGTAACGCAGCGTGACATAGGGAGAAGGAGGGGTCAAAAAAGTCAAAATTTAGCGTGACGTAATTTATGTACGTCCCCCTACGGGAATATAATTTAATAAAAATAATAGTTAATTTTTTTTATCAAAATATCATGCAGCGAAAACAAGTTAACACTTTGCAAATCTGCTTATCCACTATCGTTTCATGATACAAAGCAGTCATTTAGTAACCACATTTAATTTGTATGGAACCTAGATCATAGATATCATACTTAAAGTATCAGATTGGCAGATCAAGTGAAATCCCAATGATAAAGATGGGACATGCATGGTGACCAGAATTGGAGGGTTATGGGGCCAGTGTGGCCTCCACTTTAAGGAGAAAAGCGCTACGAAAAAACAAAATTTAATTTTAAAATTAAAAAAAAAACCATAAAAATACTAGCTGCATTTTGGAATATTTTTAGTGACTTTAAAAAAAACTTGTAAAGCTTTAAGTCACTAAAAATATTCAAAAAATGCAGGTAGTATTTTTATGGTATTTTTTTCAAATTTTAAAATTAAATTTTATTTTTTCGTAGCACTTTTCTCCTTAAAGTGGAGGCCACACTGGCCCCATAACCCTCCAAATCTGGTCACCATGCATGTCCCATCTTTATCATTGGGATTTCACTTGATCTGCCAATCTCATACTTTAACCATAATATATATGACTTGATAGAGTGCATTTAAAAAAAATGTTAGAGGCATGAATATAATATTGTATACATAAAAATGGTAAATAATTTTAGGATGTTTTGTTTCATGTGGCATTCAATATATTTTATTGCCCGAAGCTTTGTAAAGATTTTTTTTTGTGTGTGAATTTAGTGGCTCCCATTCATGAACCATTTTCAGTTTTTTATTTATTAGTTAAAATTAAGTTCTGACAGATTGGTTATTACTTCATTAACACCTCTATTTCAGGAATTTCCTGTCTAAATCAAATTTGTTATCGATAGAAACTTTTCTATTTATAGCAATTTCTATAATTAGTTTCTATCTAAGGTTTTTATTTTAAAGTTCGATTGGGGCCCCTTGTATACTATCAATAGTGACTTGCTGCACATATTTTCAGATATTATGTTTTACCAATTCTTTTTAATTATTTAAAATGTCATACAATATGTAGGAATGACACATGAATTTTGTTTCAGCATGCTATTAAAAAATATGAGGAGCTATGTCCATCTTTCCATGACTCAAGAGAATGCAAATTCCTTTTGGTGGGTATATGTGTTAGACGGTATAAAAATACAAGTATTTTTATAATTTAGATTTTTTTAAGAATATAAGTTATTACATATTCATAATATTAAAAACATAATATATGTATTTTCCAATCATCATAAAATTATTATTCTTTATCAACGTGCTAAGATGCCTTAGTAATCATATTTTTATGTAAAACCTAATTTGAATTTTTAAAAATTTTATAGAGGAAGTTTGTTAATTCTTCTCTTTCAATAAAGAATAATTTTCTTCTATATGTTAAAATATTTTTAGAACTTGGTTACCAGAATACATATGAAATTTAATTTGTGTTCATCAAGCATTTGATGTTATTTTAATATCTACTTAAATGTATAATGTTAAAATTATATCAATACAAGCCAAATTTTAATGAAATTGTATTTTTTAGTGACAAATTAAGACTTGTTGATGTAACTAAAATTCAAGTTATATACATACAATATAAAGTTTAGATATTTTTTATTTATGTTATAATTACAATATTTAGCCATTTTTAAAATCTTTTAAATGTCTGCATTAAATATATTCAATTTGTTTAGACTCTTCTTGATAAATTGGAGGAGCAAGATATTGAAGGATTCACCGAAGCAGTGAAGGAATATGATTCAATCTCTCGTTTAGACTCTTGGTACACCAATATCCTCCTTCGAATCAAAAAGACCATCCAAGAGAACCCCGATCTCTGCTAAATGGCAGCTGGAATTCTTTGGAGATATTCGCTTTTTGCTTCAATAGACCAAACCATTCCTTAAAGTATGGATAATTTGATTATTTTGTGATGCTTAAAGGTATTGTTATGTTTGATTGTTTATTGTTATTCAAAAATAACAACACCAATCTCAAGTTAATTATGTTGAGAAATCATATCATATATTGTGGAGTGTTTAGATAGGAAGTAAAAATTTATTGATGGTTATTAAGTTAATAAGGTTCCTGTGCATCCTAGTATTACTGGTAAACTCATTTGAAAATGTTTTATATTTTTTCAAAGCCTTTGTAAAGAAAACCTATTAGACTAATTTGCATTGTTTGAAAAGATAAAAGTAGTAAGTCATTTCGCTCTCTCGCCAAGTATAACATAATTTAGTTTTATTTTCTTCTGGATGTAAGTTGCAATATCCAGACAGTTTTTACAATGAACTTTGGAATTTCTCTTGTATAAATTGTTTTTTAAAAAAAGTACCAGTTAATTTATTTGGGTTTTCTGTTTTTAAATAAGCTGACTGATTTTACCATGAAAGATTTTTTTCAAACCTAAAGGAAACATTGTTAAAATAGTGATATTTTCCTTTTAATTGTTTATTGTCCATACACATAAGTCTTTACAAAATTATTTGTAGTTTAAGTAACATGCATTTTTTTTGTTATTTTGAATGAATGACAGGGAACATTGTTCGGCAAAAAAAATTATTGGCACACTTTGTAAAGATTTACTTTAAAAAATACACTATTGTGAAAAGTAATTTTTCTAAAATATTATTTAATGTAGTTAATTTGACTTTAATCGTTTGATTATAACATCAAAGTGATTAAAAACTTTTTAATGGGACATTTTTATTATCAGTTCGAAAAAAAATAATAAAACAGCATCTCCGGTTTAAACTAATTTTTCTTGTAAAACATAAAACCTATTCTTAAGTATAATAATAAAAATAATCTGGGTGTATTTTTCTTCTTCAGCATCTAGCAGTTCACAGTATCTTAATAATATATTCTTGCATTTATAGGGTATATCAGATGCATAGTTGAAGTGCCAATGCATAATATTTAAATAATAGACATTTGCACAATGAAACAACTAACTACTGCATTATCAACTTTGTCCCAACATAGATCTTCACTAACATTTTAATATCATATTTATTAGATTTTATTTAATCTGATATTAATAGCAATTGTTCAACTTTAAATTTCGGTTAACTGTAAATTTATTTTTCTTTTATTTTTATTTTACTCTCTGATGGATAATTAAGTTGGCTGTAATGAAATGTAAACTTGTTTTCACAGCCTAAATTTTAAATTAAAAATTTTAGCTGAACATTTATATTTGTCAATTTTTTTTAAAATTATCTTTCTGTAACTGATGGTTATAAATAATTCTGCTATACTTTAAATTTAAAATTTAATAAAATCATAAATTTGAAAAAATATATGTATTGCTAGAAATTTTGACATGCAGGTGACAGTGTTATTGGTTTCTTTCTTCAAAGGGATAGATGTTAAATCCAAATGATAAAATATTTACCATCAATAAGTAAATTGTTCTTGATATTTAAGGCATTTGTTAAATCATAAATACTTCTTAATTTTCTTTTTCTTTAATAATTAAAAAAAATAATTCATTGAAATTCTTAGTGTATGATAATCGTTAACATTTGTTAGATGTAACTTATTTGTTTAAAATATTTCAATACAATTTAGTTCATTATTGTAAGAAAACATAAGCCTTAAGTTCAGATAAAGCTCTTCAAAAGAAATCCACTCTGAGACAAATATAAGAAACTACATCAAAAACATTTTTTTATTGATAATGGTGGTGCTAGCATACATCATGAATTTCTTTTATATAATTTTGCTAACATGCTTTTCTAGTCATTTAAAATTATGCAAATAAAAAGTCTTTTCTATTTATTTCTATATTTGAAAGAGATTGTGAAAAATTCTTGTTCTGGAAGTTTGTGAATTGGCATAAAGTTTTCTAATAAATGTCACATAGAGTAAAACTAAAATAATATTAGAATACTATGTAAATAAATGGTTAATTATCTATATTGTTTATATTGAGGTCACATTCATGCTAGAAATTATGCTTCAAGTGTTGATGTGTGCTATATTACAAAATGTTGTATATGTAATACATCCCTCCAAGTTATGACCTGTAAAATATTATTGAATTGAATTATTAATTTGAAGTATTCTCTTTGTTAAAGACGCATGAACATTACATTAAAAAATCATTATATCATTTTTTTTAAACGTGGTCCATATTCCATAATTAATGAAGGTTTAATCTCATCAAAAGAGTTGTATTGTGATTTTATTCTCTGTTTTTGTGATTGTAAACTCATTCCTTTTTACCTTTTGCTATTTTATGACTACAAATTTTAATTTTTATGTGCAAACTAATATATACGATGTTAATGAAGTAGATAGTATAGTAACTAATAATAGGTAAATAAGTTAAAAAATTTGTCTATGTGTGTTATTCTTCTTTATATACACATTCCAAAGTCTAGTAAAAATTAAGTGCTAAGTGCTATATATATTCAACACAAATGCAAATATAAATGTCCTCATTTGTACCTATTTCTATTTATGAAGATGTGAACTTACCATTTATTTGTTCTCAATTAGAGTTAACTTATATGTTTGTGGTTATTGTTTATTTATTAAGCAATGTTAACATTTTTATTTTGATGTTTTTATTGTTTATACTTCTAGTCCTATTTTATTGCAATTTTTAGGTGTATTTATTGAAAAAATTGTTGCATATACATCTGTTTCTTTGTGTATATATTATAAACTATTAATAAATTTGTTATCAGAAAATATTGTTTATTTAATCTATTCAGTCTTCTTATCTGCCTTTTTTCAAATATTTGCTTTAAAAAAATGGTTAAACAAAGTTTTAGATGATATTGTGGGGAACTTAAAACTATTTGTGTATTCCGTCAATGCGTGTAACTTTGGTCCAAAATCCTACAATTTTTACAAAAGAAAATATTAAGCTACAAAAACTATTTAAACATTTTGAAAATCACCATGCATTTTAAGTATTGAACTTTAAAAAAAAAAATCTAAGCGATTTTTATCAATAAAAAAAATTTAGTTTGAATAATTAGGTCTCGGTTAGAATCTATGCGTTTGACTTTGGTCCAAGCGGGAAATAATAAAAAACGCACCTCTTACCATCCTTATGGGCTGTGTTTCAAAAATAAATATTAATGTTAAAATGTATAAACATAAAAATGATAGTCTTTTGACTACATCAATATTTTTGATCGCTTTCCATCACTGAGCTAATGTAGTTAAGAGATTTCAACATCTGCGAGGGGGATGGGGGGCCCAGTCGGTTAGGCACTCAAATAGCATGCGAAAATTCTCAGGTTCAGGTCCGGGCATCGCCAAAATAACTGCCGACCTATAAACGGCCCATGCAGCCCAAAAAATGTCCTACGAATAATACCCCGTGTAAGGGAGTGTACGTTAAATATCCTTCAAAGTCCTAACGCTGGGTACGATGTCGCCCTTAACGGTTGCGTTGGGTGCCTATTCAGGTGTCGGCTCGTCACTTAACTGTGGTTCTAAAATACGACGCCCGTTGCCAATAGCCCTCGTGTAGCTCCAGTGCGACGGTAATTCATACCAAATCAACATCTGCGAAGTATTTGCTTTGGCACGCAAGCATTTGTTCAACAGGTATAAGAGTCGTCATAACAGCAAAAGGAAACAAATTTGAACTGAAGTATCGATTATTTATTCAATTTTTAAGTTGCAATTACTCCAAAATATTCTGAAGAATGCACAATTTTTTTAAAAAAAATAATCAATTGATAAATAATCGAAAGGTTTCTTTCAAAATGGTTTTATTTTGCTCTTATGAAGATTCTCATGTTTCGTGAAATAATTCTTATATAGCAAGTCAATACTTTTGCTCAGTAACGGATTAATGGCGCTAACGACTGGAAAGTTTTTTTGAAACGTGTGTTATTGTTATCGTGTTAGTTTATTTTAACTGTAAATATTAAATGGGACAGCTATTGCAAAACTATTATCTATTTTTAAACAGCGTCCATTTAATAAGTATATTAAATATGCTGCGATCGAGCGTTTTTAAAATGTATTTTTCAATCTAAATCATAAAATCTAAACCTAATTTAATTTTTCGTTCAATAACATTTATTGGAAAACATATTGAACTCTATACTTTTATCTTTATTGTTGAGAAAGTATACAAACTACTTTTTTTTACGAAAATGAATTTAAATGACTAATATGGAAAGAAATAATTGTCTTTTATGGATTCAAAACTCTGACGATGTATGGTGGGCGGTATTACTTAGAAAAATTTAGTCAGTGGTACATTTGAAAATTCACCATAAATGAAAATTGATCATAATAGTCTTAAATACAGAGTTTGATAGTTGCTATGACGACGAAACAATATATTTGGAATGACAAATCTAATTGAAGAAGTTCGATCATATTTAAAACTGCCTGACGTCTAAAACTGATGTTTTTGCATAGGAAAAAGCTGGTGTAAATCCTACTATTTAGTAGAAAAAAAAACTGAATCTGTCACTTAGCCCGCTTCCACACAACATTTGTGTGAGCATGAATTCTAACATTATGTTATACATGGCATAGACAAAGGAACTATAGACCAGTAAGTCAATCTGACGCCTAGGGCACCGATAGTTTCTTTTGGTACTAATCATAGAGATCTTAATAAAAGTATTAGAGTGGAGATCACGTGACCTATCTATGCTAACGACGGGACGAGCCTGGGAGCCGCCATCTTGAGTCCGAGACCAACTTTTTAAGTCGAAATTGCTTAGAAAAAAATTAATTTAATTCTAAAATATTAAAAAAATACCATAAAAATACTAGCTGCATTTTGGAATGTTTTTAGTGACTTTAAAAGAACTTTTAACGCTTTTCTAGTATTTTTATAATATTATTTTGTAATTTTAGAATGAAATTTTACTTTTTGCCCCTAGCATTCTTTTTCTTTATGTGATGGCGACACTGGCAACTTGCAGCCATCGCCGTCACATTAAGAAGAAGAATACGTGAAAAATAAAATTTCATTCTAAAATTACAAAATAAATATTATAAAAATACTAGAAAAGCGGTAAAAATTTCTTTTAAAGTCACTAAAAATATTCCAAAATGCAGCTAGTATTTTTATGGCATTTTTTTAATATTTTAGAATTAAATTAATTTTTTTCTAAGCAATTTCGACTTAAAAAAATTGGTCTCGGACTCAAGATGGCGGCTCCCAGGCTCGTCCCGTCGTTAGCATAGATAGGTCACGTGATCTCCACTCTAATACTTTTATTAAGATCTCTATGGTACTAATACTATATTAATGATTGATTTGTTGATTGGTTTAATTGAAATTAAAATATGAATAAATGTATTTATTTAATAAAATTTAAACCGATAAAGTTTTATAAATAGCAGAAATAATAACAATTTTATTCTTGAACGAATCAATTCAACGCTAATCATTTATTTGTTGCTTGGTATATTCGGAATTTCCAATTTCGAAATTTTTAGGATGTGAAATTACGAATATATCAAAAGGAAGTCTGGCAACAGAGAGTAAATTTCGGTTACCATGACGATAAAATTGATAAATACATTTTAGAATAATGTACTTTCCTTTTTTGTCGCCTACAATTATTTTCTTCCAATTTTTATTCAAATAGTAAACTTCGAAGAATTTTCAGCAACCATGCGAATAAATGATAGTAAGTGTATTTCATGTAAATAATAATGCGAATTCTTAATCTTTTTTGGGTTTTTTAAATGAATGTTCTGAACGATAGTAAAAAGTTCTCATGTTTTTATGAAAATCTAAAGTAATTCATATATTTTAAAGAGATAATTCAGTGTTTTGCTTAACTTATATAATAGTTTTACTATTGTTTCTAAAGTTATAAATCTTTAAAAGATCTTGTTGCTTACATTGCCAATATATTTTACAAAAAGGAACAATCTAAGTCCCACTAGTTGATGTCTTTAAACAATAATTTTATTATGTAAAGAATCTCTATTCATTCATTTTTATTTTATCATTTAGAATTGGTTAAAGAAATGATAGGAATTAGTTCTACATGAAGAAATGCTTTTCCGTGCTTCATACTTATAGGATATTGCAGCCTCTTCACAGAAACCGATACATTTACCGGCATAAATCTTAATGACATGCATAAGATACATGGTGGCGTTCTAAATAAAAAAATTTACGCAATCTAATGTTTTTATTATCTAGCAAAATTGAAATAATAAGTATGCTAAACAGTTGCAGTTTCTCTTGTGATTTTTAATAAAATATGGTTATGTGTTGCTTGTTTGTCAGGTACATGTTTAAAGATTGCTTGATAAGAATAAAAAATAATATTGTGAAGGATTATAATAAAAAAAGAAATATTCTGATATTTATGCATTTAAGTTTTATTCTTGTATTCTGTTTACTATATTTAAATAACAATTAATGTTGTAATAAGTAATTTCGCGAGCTATTTATTGTTAAATGTCTTGCATAATTTTAATTTATATTTTAACACCACATTTAATGTACATGAAAATTGCCTAATAATATTGAGAAATATTGTCTTTCGAAAAATGATTTCATTAAAAAAAAAACTAGGTAAAATTTGCTTCCTACTGCTTGTTCATCCTGATCTTTAACACAGCCAAAAAATAGTTACTGTCTAATAAATCGAAATATTATTTAATTCATTAAATTAAACAAGAGATAAATTTAACTACAACTTCAACCATTTTAATTACAATAAAATTATAAACAAAACGCATGGTTGCGCTATCGTCTAAATTAGTTTCTGTTCGTCACTTGACCAGAATTTTAAATTACGAAGTGTAGGGGACTGTGTTAAAGCTCCTAAAGGGGGCTAGAAAAAGGCATCCCAACCATTACCTTAGTTCCAAAGGAAACTATCGAGGGCGCTAGTTTCTATGTCAATTTCAATATAGAAATTCTCCAATGCTAATCCAATCAGAGATACAGATCTAAAGTACTTAATCTATGATACATGGATAGTACCAAATCTTGGATTTGTAAAACTGATTTCCTAGTTTATTTTTTAAAACTAATTGGTCTCTTTGAAAATTCGGGAACGAACCAATCTACAAATAATGGCTCCAAAATGTTTTCAATCTTCATCACAGTTGCGCTTTTCGACCTGATGATTATGTATTATGCAGATGGATTTCATTTTATGCATTCGAATTGGAAAGTATTCGCTGCCACACTAGCCACCTACTGTTCTGTACTACCGACATATTTTCAACTAAAAGGCAAAAGAAAATCACTGACGCTTTTACTTTTACAAAAGCTAACTTTCAACAAGCTTGAAGCAAAAAATAAAATCGTTAATTCTGTATTCTGTAGCATTTGGGGTTCGTCTTTTTTGTACTCGCTGTTTCTATCAATAGCAATTTCATCTGAGCTTTCCGTTCGTGGCTTTTACGTTTTCTATACATATGGCATTTTTGTGCACGGCAAGACGTCTAGATACATTGCGAATTTCGTGCATATTTTTCTTCAATCTATTATATACCCAACATTCTACCACTTGGTGACACTGCTATTTTGCAGAATGTGCCATCAATATTGCGAAAGCATCAGGAAAATGACTAAAGCAGTTCGGGAATGCCAACCTAGACAGTTTACCTACTCAGTCCAACTCCAATCTCTCAAATCGAAAACAAAATTTGTCAGATGCTTGGACAAGTTTCAAGATGTATTTTCCACTATATCATTGATTCTGTGCGGATGCAGTTTTTTTGCTTGTTTTAGCATGATAGGGAGTGTACTCTTTAGGGGCGAAGCTGGTTTGACTGTCTTAGACACAATTGAATTGTTTTTTACGGGATTCCTGCCCACGTTAGACTTGGTCTCGATCATTTGGATTGCCGGTCAAATTCCGATTGAAATGGCCGCGTTTAGAAGTGCTTTTATGACCAAAATAGAAGAACGTAATTTCCTTAGTATGGCACAAGAAAATGAAAGACTGGAGCGACTCATATGCGAAAAGACGGATTTCGTAATGACGGGTGGAAATGTCATTCATTTTACACATACACATTCCTTTTAATTAATACAAATAGCACAAAGTAGCTATTACAATTACAGCCGTACAAAGTTGTCCTTTAGATCGAATTGTTTCAAAAATGTAATTCAATGAATCACGCTTTACCTACCCCATATTTTTTTAACGTAGCCGGACTTGATTACTTTGGTACTTAATGTACTTACTCTCATTGTATAAATACACAAGAAATCCATTTTTAGTATCTTTCATGTTTTTATTTCATTAGAAAACGATTTCTTAATGACTATATTAGTTCAACGCTCAAGAAAAATAGTAGCATTCAAAACACAATTCAATGTACAGCAGATAATTTAATTCACCACTCTATCTTTGAAATTTTGCAATTCTATTTTTCAACACCGAAATGAGTGAAAATTACCTCAGACTGAGTTAAAATCGCTCGTTTGTTTTAAGAATGTAAATGAAATGCATTATTATGAGATTACGCCGTAGTTTCACATCGAATGAAGTGTGAAAGATTCATCAATGGTCAAATAAATCGTCTTTATTTTATTATACCCTCCTTATTACACTGTTAAAAAAGTTTGCTGCGAAAGATTGTTTCGAAATCCTAAAACTTCCTAGCTGCCACCATTAAGTGGAGCGTGAATAACAATTTTTGTGGTAAAAATTTAACTGAATACTTGAGTATTCAGAAAAGTGGTGAATCAACGCTCCAAATAGTGTTGTCGACTAGAAACATCTAGGATGTCTATGCAACCTTGCACTAAAATTCTTTCCTGTGCATAGCTAAAAATATTATTTTTAGTTGCATTATTTTACCATTAATGTGGTCTAAAATACATTTTCGTTTTTTTTTTGTTGTGTCGATGATGACAAAAGAATAAAATTAAAATTTTAATTTTAATTTTATTCGTTAAAAGTTTTATTTAATTTTTTCAGCATAAAGTAAAAAAGAAATATTGGATTTGAGCCAAAGTGGTGCAGTTTAGAAAAGTCGAAAATTTTCTCTAAAAATATAACTTTTTAAAGCCTGAAAGTTCAAAATTCATAATCTAAGTCTGAACTACGAATTTGTGCCAAGTTACGAGTCAAATAAATGTCTAGTTTATGAGTCTATAAGAGACACACACAAACACACTAACAAAACTTCATTATTATTATTATAGATTAATTTTTAAGTTTTAATGACCTCAAAGTAATCTGAAGAGAGTGACACAATTTTTTAAACTCTATTTTTAATTTTTAAATAACCGGTATTTTTCCAATTTTGCTTTATCTTGCTGTTATAAAGATTCTCATACTTGGTTAAGAAATACTTATATGGAAAAGCAATACTTAGGCAGAGGTTGCGATTTCAAAATTAATGCATTATGTGTATGGTACTGACCAACTACTGATGAACATCCCTCTTAATAGTTAATTTTAATGTCCTTATCTCTTCGCTAGTCTGGGAAGGCAAAAGGCTTATGAAGATGGGACAATATACAAGATGTGAGACGAAAGCGAACTTCAGATTTTATGGGAAGATATCTGAACACTATCGTTTCCGGTGTTCGCGGTCATTGAAGTTGATTCAATAGTTTGATGAAAATGTAAGTGATATTAAAAAAAAAAGCTTTGGATATGTATGGATTCTAGCATTGTTTAAGGAAAAAAATTATGCTGAAAAATTTAGATATCTGGAATAAAAACTTTCTACTCTTAATTATTATGGGCTGGTCATTTTTTTTTTAAATTCTGGACCCCCTCCCACCCCCGGAAAAAATGCGTATTTGTCGATTGAAACTTGTGTAGGCGAAACTTGGGCCGTCTATTTTGTGAATTTCGGGGGCTTTTCTGTGATTCGAATCAGGTACTAGGACACTGAAGAATTTGCCTAAAACCTAATCGAAATTTTGAGCTTTCAAACCTACTTCGACGCCCCTATACGAAAGTCTTAATTTTTCTTCGGACGGTATATCTTTCAAAGTGTAACATTTGAAATCGAATTTGCTTTTCCTTTTTTTTAATCCGAAATTACCAAGATTTTTTAAAAATACTTTGCTCTTTAAATCTCATTTTACACTCAGTCGAGTTCCAGTACCAGTTACAGTTGTGTCACGTTAACTTTGCGAAGTGATAGAACACCGCGATGGACAAGGTTACCGAACTTTTACTTTCCTGGGTGATCTTTGGCAGCAATGAAAACAGCCGCCGGTGAAGATGGAATTAAAAAAAAAAGAAGTTAAGAAGAACAATAGGTGACTTTTACCGGTGATCTGATATTGGTGGCAATGGACAAAGCCGTCGGCCTGTATTGGTTTAGAACCGAAAGGTTTGCAGGTCGAACTTGAATAATTCACAAGAAATAGTTTGGAATAAAATCTCCTTCATAATAATTATCATTTTGAGTTAAGTTCAATTAAGAGAAAAGTTAAATGATCATTATTATAGTTTATAATAAGGATAATTTAACTTTTTTCATATTATAGTTTTCGTTAATAATTTAAATACGTACATAATTAATAAATTTTATTATTACATATTATTGGGTACGGTTATTTTTATATATTAGGTACAGGGCAAATTGCATCGGTCATTTCGAATAGGAATTCTTGTTTAAAATGGCCGGTCACTTTTTGAATGCCCTGTATTTAAAGTGTGAATGAGTTACTACTTGAGCCATCTAATTAATTAATTTTCTTGTAGTGAATGCCTGCGTGAATGAAAAATATTATAGTTGACAAACGACAAGTGACAGTGATTGCGCCCTCTAGAAGGGTGAGTGTAGACTTTAAATATTACAGTTTATCGTTGCATAAATTTTTATACAAAATTTAGTGGTTTCGGATTTTATTTAAGATAAAACATAAGTGGTTAAAAAATATGTAATTTTTAAAGTATTTGTTTAAATCCATTTATTGAACATATTTCTATATTTCTGGCGAATTTGTTTATTTAAAAACATATTTGAATAATCCCTCCCGTTAAAACGTTAAAAAAATAATCTTAAAAAAATTTAGGCTTCCAATAGTTTTTACCAACTGGCGTTTTCAATGACTAAAGCATTACATGAAACCCTAAATGGTTTTAACGGTGAATACCACCGTTACCATACTGCAACAGGCAATTTAAACCCAACGGTTGGTAATGATACCACTTAAGACTGAAAAAGAAAGAAATCTAACACATCAACATTCATTACCTTTTCTCTCACAGCTACAAAAACATTCACACGTTCATACAGTAGCTAGTCCATTTGATTATAATTGCAGGGTTTGAAAGAAATCTGAAGAGAAAGCAACCGTTTTTGAGTTACATTGTTTCATTAAATGTGATCACACCCATGGCCTATATACACACAGGGCAAAAAAGTTTTTCTTGAAAGTGTTGAGAAAATATTTTCTTTTTGGGCAAACTTCCTTGTGACCATTAAAGCTGTTTTTTTCTTTTGTCTGATTGTTTCGCTTAAAAGTTTAGCTAAGCTAATCATTATAGTTTTCCCGTTAATTATATCTAAGTAAGAAAGTTTGCTGGTTTAAAATAGATTAAATAGGACTTTTTAAAACTTGCACCTTAACTCCTTGACAATTGAATTGAAAGGAAGTACATTCTGCATAAGAGCAAATTAACAGTTGATTGATGTATATAAATTTGCAATTTTTATAACATTTGTAATTATTTTTTGCTTGTGAAATATATATTTATTAATGTACAAAATAGTTTTTAGTTGTATTATAATTGAATTGTTTTACATTGAAAATTTTTTGCGACTTTTGATGATTTATTTAGGATTTTGCTTGATATTTTTTTTCAATGTATGAACATAAAATTGCAGTTAAAGATTTACAACGCCGAATAATATTCGGGGAACTAAGTATACATTTTATGAATAATCGAAAAATTATTGTAAAAGAGCAATGATTATTGCGCTTCTATAAGTCAAATTAAGTAGATATCGAAGGACGTTCTTTAAAACTGCAAACATTTGTTGTAAAATTTTATACTACTAAGTCATTGTTATGGTTTTTTTTTACATTTTGCTCCACAGATCAGCCATTTTAAATGTAATTAAGACATCCAAGTTCCTCTTTATAACATCGACTGAATTGTTGAATATTAGGAAAAATGGCTTATACTAAATACGTAGTATTTGAAATCGTTAATACGTATTTATTAAATGTGCACTTAAGAAAAAACATCAATTGAATTTTAAATTAGTGACTTTAAAACCTTTCAAACCTCTGTAAACTTACATGGGGCAGGTAAAAATTGCCTATTTTCCTTATCTAGAAATATATGGGGGGAAAAAAACTGTAGAATTGTAGGTCTTTCCATGGGGGCTGAAATGTAATTGTAAATTATTAATAATTTTTAATTCAATTTTTTTTAATCAATGCTTTAACACAATCGTGATGGGGTTTTTGTTCTTAAAAAATTCAAAGTCTTACAATTGATCAGTGACTGGGCCCAGCTTACAACTAGTGGGGGCACATGCACAATTGGGAAAACCCCAACAAATCTCGATGCATCTATGAACGATATTTGCTCATTCTTAAATATATTTCATTCTTAAATTCACGTGTAAGCAGTGCATATTTAACATATTTAAATACATATACTCATAATTATATACATATACACATAATTTTTATTCACATGACCAGGGTATGATTTATAAAAGACGGGATATAATAGTTATAGTGGCTCGATTTTGGGGGAAATTAACAGTATTGTGTACAATTATATTATATTATTAGTAATTTTTGTGGCAATTAATTTTGGCACATTTAATGCTCAATATCATTGCAAATTTGGGGGTTCCTTGAAGTGGACACGTGACCCCGTTTCCGTTTCCTTTGTCCTCCCAGAAATTCGGCTCTGATCAGTGATTTCCCCAATCGCACCGTTTTGAGAAACTCGCATAGAGAATTAGTCCACACTTCTGCCACCAGATGTCACCGCCACACCACTCTGGGCGAGACGAAAAAACAAGCTCGCTCGCTCGTGGGAAACGACACCGCTGTCAATCAAGGGCAAAGGCGAACTAGCTGGAACATCTTCAATTGAAGCGCGAGGCCAATTACAGCGCCAGTGACAAGAATTAATAAAAGCTCACGAGGGTTGCCGTTTTCGAGCATCCACGAACTGTTGCGAGAGCGTTTTTCTTTGAGTTGCATTGCAACAATGTGCGTAAGGGCGAGATATATTAATTTGATAGCTTTATTGAACTTGACTGTTTGTAATGTGGTGGAATTAATTTTTTTTGTAATGAGAAATGGTGAGTGAAGTTATAAATGAAATTTTGAAAAGAAGGTAGTTTCCCCTCTTTATTTTAATTGGTTTTGAAGTTATAGTTTAAGGGCAATACCAATTACCAGTATTTGAGGATTATAAAATTAATCGAAAACAATCAAACTATAAAAGTAAAATGTAATTCAATATAAACCTCGATTATACCGTACCTATTTCTAAACTATTTTACTTGAGAGCCCTAGTTATTCGTTTCTTTTAAAAAGGTAGTTGACGTTTAAAAATAGTCAAATATAAAAGAGACCATGTAAGTACATATCGTACCATTTTAAAATTTCCTCACAATTAAAAAAAAGGCAAGAAAAGTAATTGAAATTTTAGTGCTAAAGGAACGCGCATGTAAATATTAATAGTATCATAATATCTTTTTTCTTTATTTAGTGATTAAAATATAAATTTAAACCCAGACATTGCCAATTAGAATGATTAGAAAATATATGACTATTTTTAGTGGGATAATTAAATTTGAATGTTTTAAAATTGTAAATAAGGATACATTTTTTAAAAAAAGTATTAAACCATTTTATAAAGGATTTGAAAATTACGTGTTAAATTTATGGACGTAAAAGGTCTCTTTGAGATACTAAAGTTACATAACAATTTAATCTCCTACATTCAATTTTTCAATTTCGAGGGATTCTTTCAACAAATATTAAACTTAAAGATGCTCCCTACCTTGGAGAGTCAAATTTTTAAAACTCTTCGGAATTTCCAGATTTGTTTCTTAATAAAGAAAGATAATAGTGTTAAATGAAATATTTGTAAAAACAAATAAAGTAAAATATTTTTTAAATAAGAAATACGAATCCAGAAATTAACTTAGATAAAAAAAATATAGGAAATTTACTTTTCTCCAATATTGACTTCACGCAAAATGCATTCAATAAAAAAATAACTAATTTGTTCTTTAAATATTTGGAATATGTATTCATTCGACTTCTTTATGTGTTTTGAATCTAAGCACATCTAAGCACAACTCATATTATTGTAGAAATTACATAGTGCTAAAGTATATTTGTTGAATTTTTTTTTAAAAAATGTGTTTTTAAATATTAAAAAGTGCACAAATATCTATCAATTATTTTACTTGGATCTAATTCGAAACAGAATATTTTTTTTACAGATCTAATTTAAAAACACTTATCGACTTATAAAGAACACACTTCGAAAATTTCATTACATTACATCAAAATATTTTCTGAAATATCAGGTTTTGAAATAACAGTTTTACTAAAAAATACAGTTATTTAGTGGTAACTTTTGAATTTTTATTAACATGTATTAGAAGAAAATGTTATTAGAAGAATAGCTACAACTTTTGTTTTTATTATTTATCGTATTCTCAAAAAGTAAACTTTATTGATAAGTAAAGCGTGTGTGGGCTTCTTTTAAAATAATAAAAAAATCCATATTTTTCTTAAAATTTAGCACTTTCAAGGTAGGGAAAAACCTTATCAAAATATACAAGTTGTTTTTCTATCCATAGATTTTTTTCTTCATATAATAAAGGAAGAAACCATAGTTAAGAGCTCAGTACACCAGGAAACGCCACCATCAAATAAACTTTTTCAGCTATTGTGTTGTATCAACCCCAAACATTAATCTTGACATTTCGTCCTACGATGTAATTTACCAATGTGCTTCATAGAGCTGAAGATTTGATTGATTAATAAAAGGACTGTCCCAACAAATGTTGAGACATTTCCGCTATTAAGGGTTTCTATAAATGAAGAATAAATATCATCTAATGTGTGTGAACGCATTTAGTTTACGGAAGCGACTGTATCGTATATTACGATTATTAGTCCCTTCCAGAAATATGGCTGCATGCTGCCATTTAATAACAGTTAGAAATCAATTGAAATAGATGTAATGGGCCAATGTATGTTATAAAGTTGTAATGTGACTTAAGATTAGGACATTTATTATATGAATACAATTAATATACTTCCATTTTTATGCTTGTAGAATGATAATGCTCTAGACTGGGAATTTTTAATAGTAGCCAGTGGCTACCAGAGTGAAAAAAATGGTAGCCACATTTGGATTTTTAGTAGCTAGTTTTAAATTTAAGTATATACGGCAAAAAGAAGTGCGACTTTCCACAAAACAAAATTTTATTAAGGCATTTTTGATACGAAAAGATTGACAGTAAAAAAAGGATCATACCAAATATGTAAGTATTATGTGATTGACCATTATTGAAAGGAGAAAATTATTTTATGTACATACAGTTCAACTTCTATTGGTTTCGGAGAATTCTCGATGTCGTCCGAGATTGTTCATTAAATTTTTTCATATTAGAATTGTTTAAATGGACAGTTGAGATCTTAATCAGCTGTAAATCAATCACCTGTAAATTGCTAATATCGTAAAGCAAGTTTAAAAAATCAAATTTGCATTTGAGATTTTCGTCGTCCAGCTCCATTTAAGTCACACGGAGGCCGACTCAGTGACGTCACACAAAACACCGGTCAATGATTAGGGAAAAATTTCACAGATGAGCAACAACTGTCATCAAGTCTTTCTTTCCGACAGAATCGAATCGGAGCTGTTTCTTTAAAATTATTATTTTAGAAATGCAGCTTCAGTATTAATTACTTGCTGAAGAAAAAGGAAAAATTATGATCGCCACTTTTGGCGACTTGGGTTCGATTTTTAGGTAGCTACTTTCGATGTAATAGTCGTCAGTTGGCGACTGGCGACCGCTAATCTAGAGCTTTATAGAATGACATAAGATTGTATAAATACAGCTAAACATTTAAAACTACGTAACAGTGAACAGTTTAAGTTCAACATCAATATCGCTGTCAAGTTTTATTGTACAAATTTTATGTACAGTTTTAAGTACAGTTTACAACTCCAACTATTCAAATAAGTTGTTACTGGCTTCATTCGGAAAATCAAAATGTGGACAATCCGATTTTTCTCCTAAAAAGTTCATATACATTAATTTATTACTGTAAGTATGTTGTGAAAATGGAAGAGCAAACTATGTATTTTTAATGACAATGTGCTTTGAATAAAAAAGAAAGTCAACACTATCACATGGTACGAATTGACTACGTTTCCAGGAATAAATGTATGAACAAAATGATACCATTAGTCTTCGGATAATCGGAGTTTAAAAAAATTAGAGTTCTACTGTTCTAGAAGAAACAAGACATTTTATGGTTGGATATACAAAATAGCGAATGTTTTTTACATGTAATATCTTTAATAAACATGTTTCTATTTTCAATAATCTTGCATATGTGATATTTTTAACAATAAAGAGAACATAAGTCCCCTTTTAGTACGGCATCTTACAAACAATAATACACTATGTACCATTTGTGCACTAATATTTATTATATTTACTTTAGATCATACAAACCACTCTATGAAACACAATTAAAACTAAACTTTTTATTAAGTATATTGTTTCATAAGCAAACGCAATTACTCTAACATGAAAAAAGAGAGTTAGATATGCTCAAGTTCCATAATAATCTTATTTATCATTTGCGCCGAGGCAATTTAAAAAAAAAATTATGAAGAAAGAAAAAAAAAGCCCGGTAAAGTTCAAATGAAAAGCTTAGTGGAATAACGTGCTATGTGACAAAATGGTGAACGAAAGAAAATGAGATTTGCAAACGACCAAAAATATTAAAAAGGACAATAGGAAGGATGAAATAATATGCAAATTGACACAAAAATCCAAATTTTTCAAAAATTTCCCAGAAGCAAATTTTTTCCCGAAGCTCTTCAAATATGGTACGAGTATATTATAGATAGGATGATAGAATACAAAGAATGACACAATCTCGCTCGTTAAAAATCATTTAAATGTATATTTGTATATTTTAAGGGGATACGCATTGCCGCATTACCCAAAATTTAGTGCTACCCAGAAAATAATTAAACATGCTCGAATGCTGTGAGCAAAGGATATTGCAAAGAAAAAAGAATCCCTTAAAATGGATGAGGTTTATTGAAAATGACATAGTGGTTTGGTAAAATGGTTTTTGAAATTTTGTGTCGAGAGATTTTTTAAATATCTAATTTTTCAACTTGTGAAAGGTTAAAACCCTACTTTTAAGTAAAGTAATGTAGAGCTCCAATTTTTTTTTCCTGGGATGAAACATATGCGTTTAACAAAAGTTGGTGTTAGATAAGGTCTAGTGTGATTAGATTAAAAAAAATTATGAATTTTAGAATTTTTTTTATTGTTTGGCCATTTTTAGACATAAAGCTACCTAACTATTTTTGTTTAAATGGCAGCATAGTATCCATACCAACTTAAATAAATAGATGATGTGGAAACATGTTGAAAAAAAATTCATTAAATTTCTTTAAATTGCGGGAGGAGTAGCATTTTGAAAAAACTTTAACATTTTTAATTTTTTGAAAAGTTACTGTTCAATATTAATAATTTTTTCGCATATGTTAATTGAATGTAAGTTCTTTGTAAATATAGTTAAAATACTGGATTTAATTTTTTGGGTACCGCGCCCCCTTAGTAATTTTTTTTAAAAACAAAACTGCCAAATTAAAAATTCTAACGATACTGAAGGCTATAGCTATCCCTCAGGCCACTAATATCTGTTTTCGGAATTCTATAGGTGGAAGATTGATTTACGGCTCGCTTCAGTACCATTGTCTTCTGGTGCGAGTTCGAAAGAGATACTCCAGCTACACACGTGAAGCGGTCCCTTATATGTATTTGTATTCTTTTGGCGACATAAACACCAGCAAATAAATACCGTATATATAATGTTTGGAACAAAAGGCGAGTGATCGTCTGAGAATGCGAAGGTCTGCTGATTTAGTGGCAGCGGTCGCTGATATTACAATGGACTATGGGTATTGGACATTATGTTTGGCTGATGGAAGGTTTAGCAATGTTTTCTTTTTCATTTTTATTTGAATGAAAAGTGTTTATGGTTCAAGGCATTTTCAGCCCCACCAACATTTTCTAAATTTATCGATATAGGAAGTAATTAACTAAGTCATTGATTCAGAAGAGATAGACACATAAGCTTATATATAAATAATTTTAAATAACAGCAATTGTTGACAATAGATTTGTCAAGTAAACCCAATTTATGAAACATTTCTAACCTCAAACCGATAAACAAGTAATAAAAAAACTCGGTTAACAAGTAATTGTTTCTTTCACCATTAAGTCTAATTCACTAAAATTTTGATTTACAGCTCTTTATAATAACACAATTTTTAAAAAAATATTTCATTACATACAATGACTATAACCAGCAACTTTGGTAAAATATATGTTAGCAAATAAAAAAAGAAAAAAAAAGTAATAAAAAAAGCTTAATATTTTTGAAACTTTAGCGGTCGTTTTCCATCGTGCCTGGAATTACAATGTCTCACTAAATATAACCCATTTAATGAACATCAACATCGATATTAGGTCGGAGGTGTTACCCCTTCCACTCTTCTGAACTCGAAGAATTCTAAAATTGAAATATAAAATAAATAAAGGGGAAACCAGCATATTAATTACCATCAGCAGTTCAAGAGCGAAATTACTTGATGAACTTCGACCTCTCATCAATCGCCAATCAGGTTCGATTCGGAATTCAGAACAGTATGTCACCCTTCCTCTTTTCTGAACTCGAAGAATTCCTTAGATTGAAATGAAGAGAAAACCCGCATATTAATTACCATCAACAGTTCAAGAGCGAAACTACTTGGTGAACTTCAACCTCTCATCAATCAGCAATCAGGTTCGATTCGGAATTCAGAACAGTATGTCACCCAATGCCAAGTTCACCGGCACGTAAACAATCAACAGGAACGGAAATCATCATCGAGGAGGAGGAAGAGGCTCGTTCACCCTTTATGCGACACCTTTGGGTCTTCACCCTTTCCATCTGCCGTCACCCACCCCCAGGAAACTGACCACCTTTGTGGGTCACTAGGAAAGCTTCACCCACCCAAAGGGCTAGCCAGCTGATGGGAAACCGCTTCGATGCGTCTTGTCGGGGTGGGAAAGTTGTAAGAGGCGTTCGATTGATAGATGTTGTTGTAAAATGGGGTTGAATGTGTTGAAATGTTGAATATAGAATAAAGCTCTTAAAGTAAAAGTTATATGGTTTTGTATTGAGAATATTTCCATTAGAAACAACGTTAATGCACGGGTAAATTAATTTTGTTAGTGAAAACATCATTCCAAAAATAGTAAAGAGTAATTTATAAAAGCAACCAAGTTAAGTTTAAGTAATTAATACGCTTGTGGTATTCTGTTTTGTTTTCTTCAGGGCTGAAGGGGGAAGTGAAAGAATACTATATTCATGAAATCTCGTTGCGTTTGTAATTCGTGAGGGCTCTAATTTAATTAGTGGAATTATAGTTGAAGACCAATTGAGCTGAGTTGCTGAATATAGAATAGGGTTCTTAAAGGAAAAGTTATATGGTTTTGTATCGAGAATATTTCTATTAGAAACAACGTAAATGCACGGGTAAATTAATTTTTTTAGTGAAAAAATCATTCCAAAAATCGTAGAGAGTAAAGTATAATAGCAACCAAGTTAAGTTTAAGTAATTAATACGCTTGGTATTCTGTTTTGTTTTCTTCAGGGCTGAAGGGGGAAGTGAAAGAATATTATATTCATGAAATCTCGTTGCGTTTGTAATTCGTGATGGCTCTAATTTAATTATTGGAATTATAGTTGAAGACCAATAGAGCTAGAAATGCGCAATAATCGGTAGCTGTATTTCCTCTTTCTAAAAATAATTTTTATATTTGCACAGTCCTTTCTATAAATGACACGCTCAATTATATCACCAACACATATACAACATTGTCGATGCTAAATATCAGTTAGATTTCTAGTAAACCAAAAACACAATTCTCAAACACTGGAAAATATACGAATCTGACTGTGACCTGGATTCTGCGAGCAGCAAGGTCAGGGTCGAGGGTTGCTTTCTTTGAATCGAAGACGAAGGAGCTCGGTCAGCTGATGCAGCAGCAACAGGCAGATGCTTGTGGGAAGGGGGGGCTTTCGGAGGTGTTTTGGTGCTATATTGGTCCTTCCTCCCTCCGGAGGGTGGTCAGAGATTCATCTGCCACGAAACACACAGAGCAGCATTGCGTGCAGAGAAGTTACCTGAAGACAGCTGATTTCGGGCTCTCGTTTTGCTTGTGGTGTTGTTGCTTCTCAGGTTCTCTTCCTTTATTGTGCGTGTGTTTGGGACACGCGTTTCAAGGGCAGGCTTCAATGTCAGGAGGGCAATAGGGAAGAGAAGAAAATAGGTTTATTAATGTAATAATCAGCGTGCGGTATGAGGTTTGGTGAAATGAGGTGTGATTGATTATGCAGATATTGGAACACATGGGGTTTTTATTCAATTTTTTTGTGTTGTCTTTTAAGCTTGTTATTTTTTTTTTTATTTTGAAGCATACAAAATGAGATCATCTTCTCCCCTAATATTAATTTAGTTTTTTACTGCTTTATTATCACGATTTTTATGACCTTTATTTTAAAAAAATGAAGGTTATGCTGTTCTTCATTTAAAAATATAAATGTATACATTCCAAATTAATAAAAATAATTCGAATAGAAATTGTTAAATTAAGAATTCCTCAAATATAAATGCAAATATTCAATATATATTTTTTTAGCATTCACTTCTGTGTGAAAACTTTAAAATAAAACTTAAAGCTTACCACAGTGCATTAATTATTTTGAATTTTTAAAATTTAATAAGGAATACGATGACTACATTTCGTTATGTCGAACTTCCATAATATAGAATTTTTCTATATATGAGGTTATGCTGTTCTTTATTTAAAAATATAAATGTATACATTCCAAATTAATAAAAAGAATTCGAATAGAAATTGTTAAATTAAGAATTGCTCAAATATAAATACAAGTATTCAATATAATTTTTTAAGAATTGATCACTTCTGTATGAAAACTTTAAAATAAAACTTAAACCTTACCACAGTGCATTACTTATTATGAATTTTTAAAATTTAATAAGGAATACGATGACTACATTTCGTTATGTTGAATTTCCATAATATAGAAATTTTCAATATATGAGACAATTTTTCAAAATTTATATTTTTTTCTCCTTTGTTTTTACCTACCAACCAATGATTCAGGTAATTCTTCAGAGTATTATTTTTTCATCTTAAAATTAATATTGAGCCAAAAAAGGTCGTAAAATAAAATTTTGTTACCATACAATTCACTATACCAATTTTTTTTTTATCATCTATACGATCTTATAATGTGAAAAAATGTCATATTAAATGCTGCTGAAAATAGTTTGAAATTTTATTCAGATTGATAGACAACTCAAGAGTTTTGAAAATTCATAAAAAAGTTGCCTTCATTTATGAGGATCGGCCAATTCGGTTAATTTTAGAACTCTTCAAATAAAATAGCGTAGATGGACTATAACCTAACTGGATTTGGATGGATATCTGAAGTATTTATGCAAACGACAATCATACATCAAAACACAGATCTTTGGAACAGTTGAGATGCAAACACTATATATTCTTTTGAATGCTTAAGTTATATTTCTAAAGAATGCATCAAATAACCTCATATTATACAATTGTATAGGACCAGATGTTCTCAAGTTTTTAAAATCAAAGAATTGTCTCATAATGCATAAAAAAGTACATTTTCCTGCTCTGGTGTCACAGTTTTTTACTGTGTCAGGATAGGTGGCTTTATCCTTGTAAAGTTTTTTTTATTAAAAAAATGTTGGAAACACACTTATCTACTAACACATATTCCCACAACCACCTTTCCGTTATGCCATTTCCCATCCAACTCATTATACTACTGATCCACATACGCTATTTTGGTACATCGAAGGAATCACAGTTAGGTACTGTGTCAGGAAAAGGTGCTTTCGACATACTATCGAATCTTTGTTAAATGAAAAAAAATCTTTCAAAAGATTCAAAACACACTCGTCTACTAACACATTTTCCCAACACAACCACCTTTTCTTCTGACTTATTATAACTACTGATCCACATATGCTATTTTCGTACATCGAGGAGGAAAGAGGGGGCTTCCTTCCTTCCCCACAAGGGATATTTTAAGGCACAATATACCTGAGATGTCCGGCTGAGATAGGTTGTTGTTCTCCCAAGACATCTGTTGGGTGCCCGTCAGCTGGCACCCTAGGTGGCCACCTTGAGAGCCCTACTGGCACGCGACTGTTGCTGACCCAGATGTCTTGAGGCATGGTCAGTTGGAAAGGCTAATGTATCGGATCTCGAGTTTCTTTCACTAAAAGCTTGAACAGCTGGATGCAAATTTAGAATGGTCTGTATGTTGGATGAAAGGTGCTGGGACTCTTGTTATTAGTTATGCGGAAGTGCAAAAGCGCCGTTGTTATTTCATGATATGATAGTCCGTCTGAATGTAGCATCGAATTTATTAGGGGCTAGTTTATACATATTTTTTATATATTTGAGGGCCAGCGATTAAGAACAGTGTATTAATGTTATACATACTTTAAATTGATAATTAATAATAAATTCTGGAGAGCCCTACAGGCACGCGACTGTTGCTGACCCAGATGTCTTGGTGCATGGTCAGTTGGAAAGGCTAATGTTTCGGATCTCCAGCTTCTTTTATCAGAGAATAACAAAAACTAGGAACAGCTGTGTGTAAGTTTAAAATGTGTGGTCTGTATGCTGGATGAAAGGTGCTGGGACTCTTGTAATTAGTTATGCGGAAGTGCAAAAGCGGGTAGTTGTTATTTCAAGATTTGATAGTCCGTCTGAATTAACTAACATCGAATCCGTCTGAATTAACTGTTTTTAGGGGTTAGTTTCCTTTTTTAAATATATGAGGGCCAGTGATTAAGAACAGTGCATTAATGTTATACTTTAAATTGATAATTAATAATAAATGTCAGGAGATGCCCTACTACCATTCTGCTGTTGCCGACCCAGATGCCTTGGTCAGTTGGAAAGGAAAATGTTTCGGATCTCCAGCTTCTTTTATCAGAGAATAACAAAAACTAGGAACAGCTGTGTGTAAGTTTAAAATGTGGTCTGTATGCTGGATGAAAGGTGTTGGGACTCTTGCAATTAGTTATGCGGAAGTGCAAAAGCGGGTAGTTCTTATTTCAAGATTTGATAGTCCGTCTGAATTAACTGTAGCATCGAATTTATTGGAGGTTAGTTTCCTTTTTTATATATTTGAGTGTCAGTGATTAAGAACAGCGCATAAATGTTAAACTTTAAATTGATAATGAATAATAAATGTCTGTAGAAATATATTAGAAAGAAAATAAACTATTTCTTCAATATAGAATATTTAAAAAAAATGGAACGTCTGGCATAAAGATTACGTACGAGGTTTTTCTGATGCTCAAGTCTGTATAGATCATTACTATTTTTAAAAACATTTCTTTGTGCAAGTTTGAGACGTAAGCTGTTGTCCGGAAATTTAGCTAAGAAGTTCGCACCATAATAAGGAAACTCTTGTATAGCATGACCCTACAGACCCTTTAAAAATGGGGTTAATGTCAAGGGATATTTACTTCCGCTCACCTATAACCAATAACAAATACTATAACCCTAACCTAGTCCTGGTTACAAACGGGGTTACCGTAACCACAACTTGTTTACGGAAGCTGCACCAGCTTCCGCTGTTTACATTTTACTATAGAGACACTAGTTGCGAAAAAAGTCCCTGGATGGGTTAAAAACATATAACACTTTTTTTCGTTAGATGTAAGACATCTGCAACTGTTGCATCTGCAAATGTATTTGTTGTTTGTCTATCGAAGATTTTCGGAAAAAATAATCAGTATTACGAAGTAGGAAGGTAAAAGAGTTATAAAGAACCACTGTTGAAAACGAGTTCTCAATTTTGAGAATAATGTATTCATTTTTGAGAACACAATGCCATTAGTTTTATAATGGCTCCAAATATATATTGTTCTTAAATTGGTGAACATGCATTTTTTTTATAACAACTGAGAAAAATTGAGATTTTTCGACTCGGTCTCAAATCTGTCATATAATTATACACTCTAAGCTTATTGTACAGAGTGCGTCATCCAAACATACTATAACTTTGCCAGTAGCGGATAGGTTCTTGGACTATTTAAAGTTTTAAAATTTTAAGAATATGATCTTAATTTGAAGATTGAAAGTATTTGTTTTTGAGAATATTCTTCTCACAATAAAATGTGAACATCCTCGTACTCACTTTTAGTTAATATATTTTAACAACTGCAAACCAAAAAAAAAAAAAAAAAAAAAAAATTAAACAAATAAAAATTATTTTATAGTAGCATCCACCAGAAACGGCGTCAGTTTAGTACCAATAAAAGATCGTGGACCAAACACCTTTTAGTTTTAAAATTGAAATTAAACACGAATTTTTATAAAGTTTTACTTGGATATTTCGAATTAGGGAAATCTGTTAAAGTAACAACATTTTTTAAAATCATCTTTCAAAATTAAGTTCTCTATTGTGCATGATTGGCCACACAGTGTAATCTATAATAATAAAAGAAAGAGCCTGTCTGTGGATCGCAAAAGACCTACTTAGACTGTTCTACAAAATTCGAAAATTTTAATATAGATTCCTTTTAATACCTACATGTGCACCTGAGGCTCAGTTTTTTCATATTTAGTTGCGATTTTTAACTAATGTAATTAGTTTAAAAAAAAACGTCATCCACGTGGGATTGTGGGACCATAACAGGGCTTAAAAATAAGGCAGGGCCGAAACGGGGGCTTGACGCCATCCTCTATTAGTTTGATTGATTGAGTTTGGTTGAGATGTGCGCTCGCCCTAAGGCTGCTTCATCCTCTATTAGCGTTTGCTTTTTTAAGTGCGCATGCGCCAACACGAATTTAATTTTGTTTTGATTTTGAGTGTATTTTCACAAGTAAGCATGCCTCTAAAAGGAAGCAATGCGAAGTTAACTGGTTCCCAGTAAGGCGGGACCATACTGCTAGTGTTTATTAAATAAGTAACATAGTTTATTTGTAGCTTTAATACTACGTTCGTAAAGTAAAAAGTGGATAATTTTGTAAAGGCTCCGTCCGCCTGGCCATTACCTACTTTCATAGCCCAAACTACAAATGTTACAGATAAGTGTGGTGTGTAAAAAAAAAAAAGCATAGAAAATAGAAGTCATTGAAAATCTCAGAATTTTTTTTAATCCGAAGTGCTTCTGTTATTTGAAGAAAAAAAAACACTGTAAAATTCAATAGGTATTAATTTCAAAAGTATAATATAAGAGGGCTATTTTTCATAAAATTAAATCACCAGTGCCACTCAAAAGTATCATATAAGAGGGCTATTTTTAATAAAATTAAAACACCAGTGCCACTTTATACTTATTTAATAAAAAAAAATTAAAGGATATTTTTATTTTTACGATATCAAACCGTTTGAAAGACGTCATATTATGTGGCATACTGAGATTCTTTGATTTTTCATATTATTTGTTTAGAAAGAGACATAAGGCACATTCTTACTTTTTAAAAAACAGTCGTAATCTGTCATTTGCATTAAGGAATTCATTAATGATTAATCACTTGTTAATATACCAATTATTTCTTTTGGCGATGTTTTCAAGTAGTTTTTAGTTTGTTTAGTTGATGTTTTGAAGTTTATAGAATTTTTCAAATGTTGTACGTTAAGAGGACTCCCTTGGGAATTTCAATCTTGAAAATCGTAATGTTATTCCTATGGAAAACATTCGCAAGTCAATTACCGCCACAATTTTAATAAAAGGTTACTTGTTTCTTGTATCATTGTAAAGAACGAAATTAGAAGATTTTTTAAAATTAATTTGTTTTGTGAAAATCACATATTTAGTATTTTTAATAATTTTTTGAAGTCAGAACTTAATGCGTTCTCCATTTTTTACTAACTTCAAATAATTATAAAAAATACTAAATATGTGATTTTCACAAAACAAATTAATTTTACAAAATCTGCTCCTTTCGTTCCTTACAATGATGTAAAACACTAGTAACCTTTTATTAAAATTGTGGCGGTAATTGACTTGCGAATGTTTTCCATAGGAATAACATTACTATTTTCAAGATTGAAATTCCCAAGGGAGTCCTCTTAATATGTAATGCTTTAATTCTTTTTAAAAGTTAAAAATATTACATATTTATTCTTCAAAATAAAAACAAATTTTGCAAACGATATGCAGTAATGGGCATGTTTCACATCTTGATTGGCAACTGTTCCAACAGTATTGTTTTCATTTTTGAACCTTCTGGAATTCCTTTTTTTGAACAATTTCATATCTTATTTAAATGTTAAGTATAAACTTTTTTTTTTAGAAGACGATAGTTTTTCTCTGTTCATGTATCATGTTAAATTTCTTAAATTCACGTTTTCACAATTTCGCTTCATTTCTCGGCATAAGATAAAATGTAACCTAAACCGAAGTTTTCTGACATCTATTGAAGCTTTGACGATTGAAATTTTCGTTATGCTTTGCATGCTTGAAATACTTGAAATTTAGTTGAATTCAAGCCGATAAAGTTTAGTAAATCGCAGAAATAAAAACAAATTGCACGCAAAGAAATCTGTTGACTAGAGCAGTTGACAAAACGCCCATTTTGAGAGCGAAATAAAAACAATAAAATAGCAGGAAAAGTAAAAATGAAAATAGAAGAGTTACATAATCTGAAAAAAACTCATTTTTGAATTTTCGATGAAAAATAGTTTTTCTAGCTGTGAAGTTCAAAAGTTTAATTCTGAAATAAATTTTGTATTTTTCTCTTATTTTTAGACGCATGGAATTTTGTGTAGAAGCAGTTCTAAGGGGTAGTTTCTGTTACAAATGACTTGTTTCTTATTCATTACAATGGATAGACAGTTTTAGCTAATTTGAAGAGACTATTACGTACTAAAGACTTAGTTCAAAATATTATTTTACTTCGAAAGTCATTTAGTAATAAAAGACCAATTTTAGGTTTTGTCGTGTAAGTAATTTTTTTTTGTTACTTACACAGTAAAAAATATAAATTTAAACGTACCACTATTAAGAATATGGATGTTATCCTACTTCCTTATCATTATCATTCTTCCGGTGAATCTTTTAAACGATCGCTAATCGAAAAAATTGTCTAAAAGACCGACCACTTCCTAACCGATGTCACGCTCTGCACGATTTGCATTCTCCCACAACGCATCCTGCGGAAACTCGAGACCTGCTGTGCAAAAATGCAAGAAAAAGGAGCCAAAAGACCGTGTTGTGGCATTTTCAACACCCAGGACTTAATCTTGTTAAATCTCGATTGCCTTTTCTTCTTCAACAAATCCAAATAGCCCGGCTCGTCTCCCCTTACCCGAACCACAAAAACCCAGGGCAATATGATTCTAGGCAGCTGCCCATTGATGGCATGAAGAAATGCCTTTATATATCTAGCCAATTTCTTACCTTAAGTGGCCAATATATCCTTTTTGCAAAAAAATTTACTTTATGCATCCAAAAGGGGAAGGAAGAGGTATCGGGAGATCTCTATCTCAATTTGAGGCCTTATTCAATATCAGTTTATTGTGATATCCACAAAGTGGAAGCAGCTTTAAGGATCCTCGTATCTCGTCGTCTGATCTCTTGCTCGATTTTTCAGGGAAGAAATATATTGGCCATCCTAAAGGTATCGTCTTTTCTTTTTGAAGGTTGAGAACCGTTAATTTCTGACGCCAATCGCAGAATGAAGAATAAGACGCCAGCTGTAGATGGAAGCTTCCTTGGAGGGTCAGGAAAGACACTGGGCCAAAACCGTTGCTTGACGTCTCAGTAAATCTTATAGATTAGTTTAGGTTTCATGCAACGGCCTTCAGTTTCCTGTAGATTCCCCCCCCCTCCCCCACAAAGACATTTTTAATTTTCTTTTCTTCTAAAAGACTTCTTGAACTTCAATTTCAACTAAGTATTAGCTGTTAATTAAAAGTTGGTGCAACTAATTTCATAAATGTGTATATTATACATAGTTCATTGATATAGTTATTCGAATTTTACTGTAGTACCTCAAAAGATCCTTAGATAAGGATCCTAAGATTACGAGTTACACAATACGATGATCAACTTAAAATACGACTTAAAATATGATAGCCATCTTTACCTTCATGTCACACCGACTTCGTTTTCATTTGTGTACAGTACACAACTCAACTACAATGGAATTCATTGTTCTTATATTAGAATTTTGAAACTACTGAACAAAATAATATTTAAGTCAAATGTCACGTTAAGTTACCTGAATATTTTACAAAACTTTGATAATGAGGAATCTTAGTCAATTAAGAATGTATTCAAGCGTGTTAAATTAAATTATCACGTTTCTTTTTGAAATGATGCTTTTATCCTTTAATCCTTAATTGTGAAACTTTTAGTATTTTAAGGATATAAAGAGATTAAACGGATATTATTAATTTTCTGTACTATACTAGCATTTTCTACACTACACTCTTAAATCAAACGAGTGATTTTTAACTCAGTCTGAGTTAGTTTTCACTCCTTTCGGTGTCGAAAATGCTCTTCCGCTATATATATTTCACTCTTTTGTTTTGTTAAACCTCCAAAATCTTAACAACAAACGAGCGATTTTAAGGCGATTAGGAGCGATTTAGGGCGATTATGAGGGATTTAGGAGTTAATTTTCACTCCATTCCAGTGTAGAAAATGCTCTTCTCCTATAGGAGTGAATTTCACTCTTTTGTTTTAAGAGTGTACGCCTATGTTTTCTCCCTACTATAAATCTACCCTTTTTAATAGTGTTCAGTAAAGTAGAGTAATAAATCCTTACCATTCAGATATTTATTATTCATTAAAATACCTGTTCACCTGGCAATTCCCTTACATGCATGCAGGTGGATTGATATCATAACACGAAACCTGAAAACAATGAAATTGACAACGAAAACAAAACCAGAGCACCCCGTTCCGAATTAATAACTTTCCTCAAAATGACCGGTATTCTCATGGCTGGAACGATAACCAAATCCAAAGGAATTAATAATTATTAGCAAAACAAAGAAAAAAATCCAATTTCATTATATAAAGGAGCGAATGCAAACCATTTTATTTGTGTTGTTATTTATTAATGGACTCGATCTTGGGTAATGGTGCGGGTAAACACAGGGTTGGGTCTTTCACAGAGTGAGAACCAAAGTGTTATTATGTTGGGGCGTGAATGTTTGGTGACAGAATTGGACGCATAGGACCGGTGTGTGCGGCGGAATTTCCGTTGCGTGGTCTTCTAATTTAGGGAAGCACCTGTGTTTTTTGTGGGGGTTCAAGGAAACGACCGGTGGCTTTTGCTATTGTTAGTCCCCTTTATTTTTTAAGGCCATGTCGCTAGTTTGGGGGATGTTTAATTGGGATGTGAATATATTATGGAGGAAGTTACTACACCAAAACCGAGTTTAAGTTTGCAGCAGAGAATTGTACTAGGCGGAAGAATCTGCGTAAACAAGGCTGCTGGCCCCGAAATTTGGCCTGCTCCTATTGACTGCTCCTTCGACTCTGATATTCGTGCGCCCTCTTACGTCAAAATCGAAGGGAAAAAATAACTAAAATAACAATCTAACTGAAGCTAAACTTGTAAAAATAATAAATTTATGTCTTGAAATAACAAATAAATTTGTTTATTGAATGTGAAATACCTATTTGTATTCGATTCTCGCACTCAAAAATGAGAACTATTTACCCTTTTTTTCGTAGAACATTTGTATACCTATACTGCAAACTTAAGGTCGGTTTTTTTGTAGAGCTGTCCGGAAAATGGGAATGGTACAAACAATCGAGGTTAAAAGAAAATATGAATCTTGCTTTTATTATGTGCTGTAACGGGTGCTGGTTTGATTCCCGCCTCCGCCCAGGGTGTACTTTCCTTTTTCTGTGACAGTAAAAATTCCTTCTTGTGTCTGTCTTAATGGACAATTTGCATATTTTTCAAAGTGTTATAAAAACTATTGGTTCCGATAGAAAAAATGCTCCTGGTTTCGAATATCAACTTAAAATTTCAAAAAAATATTTCTGTAATTTAATAAAAGAATAAATGCACAAAGCGGTACGCCATTGGCCGTGACGTCATCTGTTATGAGCCGAGGAATCTTCCGAATTCGTGAACGTTTGTTTACCTTTTCGTTTCGAAGGTTTGAATTTCGAATGTTGTTTTCTTCTGTTTTTCAATATCTTATAATTTTAAACCAAAATGGGAAAGTAAAGAGTAGAAAAAGCAAACTAGTTTAGTTAAAAAATGCTCTTTCTTAATTTAAATTACTGAATTTGTTAATAAAAATATATTTACTATAAAAAAATACAGTTTTGGCACATTAACTGACAGAAAAACTATGTTTAAATTTGATTAAAAATACACATTACTGTCTCGCCAAATAAAATGATTGTAGTTAGTACATTTATACAAGTAAACTTGTATGTTTCGAATATGATTGTGTCATAATTTGGTATACCCTTTGCTGAGAGCATTGAATGCTATATTGAAGATTAAAACTGTACTGCTCTAATTTACTACTATTTTGCCTGTATTCAGTTTCTAGACGCTAAAAAATTTCTTTTGATGCATATAAGATTCCCACTTTCAATGAGCATTTTAGCTACCAGCTAAAATGTTGGTTTTTATTCTTCGCCTAAGCAATACCACATGAAAAAACTCATATTAAGCCCTCTCACACTATTTATTGTTTTAAAGCCCTGTTTTGTTGTTGTTCACCTCCACCTATATTCTAGACCTAACTTTTCATACCCAACTTGGCACAGTTAGTTGCATATTTTTAAATACAGGCCTCTATCTTTGTGAAAAGTGTCATCTGTCGGTGCATGCAATGTTAAAAGACACATTTGGACCCTAAACTCTTTAGGGATATTGTTTGCAAAAACTTTTGGTATTTTCTGTTTATGGAAGCCAAGACCTTTCTTTTGATGTATGACACTCCCACTTTCAGTGAGTATTTTAGCTACCAGCTAAAATTTTGGTTTTTATTCTTCGCCTAAGCAATAACACATGAAAAAACTCATATTAAGCCCTCTGACACTATTTATTGTTTTAAAGTCCTGTTTTTTTTGTTGTACACCTCCACCTATTCTAGACCTAACTTTTCATACCCAACTTGGCACAGGTAGTTGCATATTTTTAAATGCAGGCCTCTATCTTTGTGAAAAGTGTCATCTGTCGGTGCGTGCAATGTTAAAAGGCACATTTGGACCCTTAACTCTTTAGGGATATTTTTTGCAAAAACTTTTGGTATTTTCTGTTTATGGAAGCCAAGACCTTTCTTTTGATGCATGACACTCCCACTTTCAGTGAGTATTTTAGCTACCAGCTAAAATTTTGGTTTTTATTCTTCGCCTAAGCAATACCACATGAAAAAACTCATATTAAGCCCTCTGACACTATTTATTGTTTTAAAGTCCTGTTTTTTTTTGTTGTACACCTCCACCTATTCTAGACCTAACTTTTCATACCCAACTTGGCACAGGTAGTTGCATATTTTTAAATGCAGGCCTCTATCTTTGTGAAAACTGTCATCTGTTGTTGCATGCAATGTTAAAAGACACATTTGGACCCTAAACTCTTTAGGGACATATAGGGCCAAAACTTTTGGTATTTTCTGTTTATGGAGGCTAAGACCTTTCTTTTGATGCCTAGCACTCCAACTTTCAGTGAGTATTTAAGTTAACAGCTAAATTTTTGGTTTTTATTTTTTGCCTAAGCATTACCACATGAAAAAACTCATATTCACCCCTCTGACACTATTTATTGTTTTAAATTCCTCTTTTTTTTTGTACACCTCCAACTATTCTAGACCAAACTTTTCAAACCCAACATTGCACAGGTCACAGGTCTATGCATATTTTTAAATATGTATTAATATTTCAATTGCCAGGCATGAAATTCATTTGTATTTTTCAACAGTTCTTGTGTGCAGCAATGAAAGTTATGATAAGATACCATCCAAAAATGCAACTAAAGGGCTGTTATTTTTCATTATTTCTGCAATATTATACCAATTATAGAGATTTTTAGCGATTTAAGTTTTCACAATGCTGTTTAATAGGTAAAAAAAAGTTGAAATTGGTATATGTTGTTACATTTTCTTAATAGCGTATTAATGTTTTAAAACCGAGTTTATTGAAATAACATCATCAATTAAATGAACGAAATTAGCTTCCAAGTGTTTAACGTACATTTTTATTTCTTATTTAAGTGTTTTGTATTCAGAAAAACTCATTTTTAAATAAGAAAGTTTGCTTTTCGTACTAGCAATAAACTTGTTTTAATGGCTTTGCACCACTTGTTTCTAGCATATTTATTTTTGGGTAATGAAGTATTTATCTGGTTTTTTTGCAGTTGTATGCGTACGCTTGCACAATACAGTGCTTATAACCCATAATTAAGAAATAAACATCAAACAGAGCGATTTTTCGGACTCAACAATAACACTAAGCACCACTATTGCGATTACCGATACGACAGTAGCGAGCGGTAGCCATTTCGTAACAGATGACGTCACATGACGACATCGCTGTTTTCGCGCCAAAAACTTTAAAAATTAATTAAAAAATAAGTTGCTCTTAAAAAGCGGAAATATGCGAGATTAAGGAGTTTCTCCCTATGCTTAATCGAAATAAAATATGTTTGGAAAATGCTGTAATTGTCCATTGACGAAGGCTTATATAAGCTGGTCTATGATCAAACACGCAAGCCGGAATATACATGTACCTCCCTACCCTACCCCCTTTTATTATTGATAACTGAATGTATGAAATGTTTTGATGCAGTTTATTAGAAAAACTAATCTTTAACTCTTGATGGAGCATATTTTACGGTAGGGGAAGGTGGGTTCCCTTGGACCTATTTTGATTTTTCAATTTTTAATTTCTTCATTACTTGCTAAAAGTGAATAAAAATATTTTTACTGAATGCTTTATGTTGTTATGTACAACATATATTTATTTTAACATGATATTTAAATGATTTCAACTGTTAAAAAAATAAATACAGAACAATGTAATTAGGACCAAGGTACACCCCCGGCGGTGTACCTTGGTCCAACCGGTAGTGTACCTTGGACCAATTATTAACAGGTAGGGAGACTCGATTTGCAGTCCAAAAACCAATATTTATTAGCCGCGCAAAATTCAAAAATACATTTTACAACCTACTCTTATGTCTAGCCAAGATTGCAGTAATTGGTTATGTTAGGTCAATTGGCTTAGTAAGGGGTTTTATTGCCTTAGTTTTTTTAGTTCCCTTTTGGCTTTTTCAGCTGCAATGCGATCTTTCTCAGGTGTATCGGTTAAAATGCAGCATAAAATTAAACTGTCATTTCATGCCATAGAAAAACATTTGGCTATATTTCTGTCATAAATTTGAAAAAAGCAACTCAAATATTTTCCCCTATGTTTATACAACATACAACTAGGCCCAAACATAAAAGGGAAGTTCTGCTTAGATATTTATTATAAAAAACATCTTTTTAGATGCTCATGCAAATATTTTCAATATTATATCAATGTGGTTAAAATTTTATAGGTCTACCATAAATCTAAATAATTAACTACAGAAAAATCATTTATCACAAAATATAAAAATTTCTTACAAATTTCCATTCTACATAATTTTACAAATCAGGGTTGCATATTAATAGCTTTAAATACTTAATTTTTCAAAGGAAAAAATTTACTTGAATTTTAAAAGGGATTTCAACAATCTGAAGCACATAAGACCTATAGCAGTGTACCTTGTACCAGTCCAAGGTACACCACTTGTATTAGGTTCGAGGTACACCACTTGGATATTAAAAACAAAATAGTTAATTGCCATGTTAAGATTAGACTTAACTTAATTTCAAGCACACAGTTTTATAGCTAAAACTTTGCTTTATATTGCATAACCATCGTTTCTGAATGAACACTACATGTTTGAGTATAAAAATACACTAAAGATTCTGACAAAAATTTACTTTTGAACTGTGAATTTAGTTTTTTGAAACCACTTTAATAAATTGACCTTTTAAACAAACAGATAGAACTTCACTGAGACCTCTGGTAGCAAATACTTTAACTGCATGTGGTGTTGTTTCAATATCTAAGCAAATCGAGCTGGAATCAGCATAGGTTCGAGGTACACTTATGTCCAAGGTACACCACTTACCCCTACTAAGATAATTTTCAACTTCTCTTTAAATGTGTCTTATAGTTATAGGAAATTAAAATAGTCAGAAGTTTTCATTTAAATATTGTAGACATTTTGGGTGGAATAACTTCACAATAAAAACAATTATTTATCAACTACGTTATAAGTGCCCCTTTAGCTTTCACACTACGTTTATAACTTCACTAACTTGATAAGTAGATTTGTAGCCACAACTGTAACCAAGAGCCACTTCTAATAATTGTTGTAAAATATATAAATTAAAATGTCTTTATGATAAGTTTCACTTCAATTTTTCAAACAAAAATTTGTATACAATTATTCTTAAACTGTAAATAAACTTCGATCCGTTCTAATCGGTTTTGCGAAAAAAAACCTAAAATATCCTATTTCGACTTTTAAATTTTATTTTTAAAATTATAACTAAATGGTGTTTCCGTTGTTGCTTTTCTATTTTATGTAAATCGTGGGTTTAAGTGGTTCGAAATGACAGTTACTGTTACAAATCTATATTCCATGAATTATTAAGAAAATAATTAGTTATTATATTAGATAACTACTTAACTTAGAAAAAAATTAATATAAAAAAACAGAATAAGATCCATATATGATTATATTACCTAAAAAAAGTGAGAAATTAAAAATAGGGGAATGATTTTACAGAGCAGAACTCATATTTTTTAATAAATATCTTTCAAATAAATATTCTAAATATAGATTGAAGTGAATAAGTTCCGTTTACAACTTTTCTCAGTCGTAACTGCTTCCCAGACTTCTACCCATTGTTAAATTTATCAAAGAATTAGAATGCTTTAAAATTTTTTGATTCTAAATGATATTCGAATATCTTTCATGAACAAACTGACTATAACGAAGAAACAACAATACCGCACTTGTACTCCGAACCATTTGACAATGCACGGTCCATTGGAACTGTTGAAAGAAAACTTCGGTTCTGAAGTAAAAAAGCGTAGAATTTATGGATTCTGGCAAGTCGGAGGAGTATCTGAAGTACAATTCAAGAGATACTTCTGATGCCTTTGATGGACAATAGCAATTTTTAGCAGGTATTGACTTCAGTTAAGTGACCTGTAAGTTTTAGTTGAGTGATTTTGAGTCAGGTGAACCATGTGGAATTGAGAAGGTGCTAGTAAGACTGACTTAAGAATATCAGCAGCTAAAAAGTATTATTTTTTTGTAATATGATGGTAAGAAAAGCATTTTAGCTAAATTCGTATGCATTTGCGATCCAGTATTTGGCATTTAAGACAATAATAACCCTCTAAAATGTGTGCCTGGGGGAAAAGAACACTATAGGGATATTTCTTTCAACATCTCTAAAGAAAAACTAAGGGTGTGTAACGCCACGAGACTGTTTACTACCCCTCAATAAATAAATCCAGATTATTATGTACTGTATAAGGTAGTTTTAATACCTTTAAAATTAAAAAAGTGTTATGTTAAAAAGTACCTTTGAGCATACGCAATTTTCTCGAAATAAAAAATTGAAAATTAAACAAAAATAGCCTAGACTAAATTTAAGTTCCAAATCTTCGGCCGTTTATATAAGGACAGAATTTATCTGATAGCAATCCGTTATTCTAAATAAAACTGAACTCCCTGGCTCAACAGCCCATTACTGGGCCAAGGCCTGCCGTGCCCATTTCAGCTTTCGTGACCCAGGACTCTGGGGTGCTAGGCATATGTCCTGGTAAGGTGGTCAGCCGCACGCGGAACCCCCCGTGTTTAGTTCCCACATGCTTGGTACCCATTCTATCGGCCCACTCAAGGGATGAAAGGCTGGGTCAACCTCGCCCAGTCCGGGATTCGATCCCCGAACCTGTGGCGTGGCAATGCGAAGCACTACCTCTAGGCCACTGGGCCTCACTAATCCGTTATTCACTAATGCATATTTTTTTCAACGAATCATTTTATAAATGTGTTGCAACGTAAATCAGAGATTCACATATTGCTAAAAAACGGTTATTAGTTTCTAACTGATCCATTAAAAATATGACTTTATTAAATTCATATTAAACCATTATTATCTCGAAGAGCCAGGAAAATAATAAATAATGAAAGAGAAGTTAATCAAAAAAATAATTGCAAAATAAAATTAATCTAACACCTATTTCCAACATTCACCTAGAGGTCATACCTATACTAATATTTAATACCGACACAATCAGATATTCACTTAATTCCAACGAAAATCTCCACAGAAATATCCCTCCAAAACGTCTGTTTTTAACTGGTCCATGATAAACTGCCGTTACTCTATCATTATCAGTACTCCATACATAGTAAGGGGTGGAGGGGGGATATCGTAGTCAGTCAGAAAGCCAGCTGATAGTTCATTTTTTATTGTCTTTCATGGTATGGGCTGCACGCTTCGCTCATTACCTAAAAGTGTCGCTAATATTACACGCCGCAATAACGACTAATTAGGCATTTAACTCAGAATCAAAGCGGGAAAACATCTGGATTTCGGGGGGGTTGTTTCTTGCTTTTGTGCCCAAAAGGCAGGTGAATCATTTAGTGGACATCCCTTCTATTTAGTTTTCGTTTTCATGTGTGTAACTGAGAGTTTTTGTACTTGGTCGGGTCATTTCATGCGTATAACACGTAACTCATAGCTTGTGTCGAGATTTTTAGGGTTTGGTGTCTTTTGGTGGAGTAATGATGAAGTTATCTAGATATTTAGTAGCTGTTACAACGGTTAAATTAAAAATAAAACTAGATATGCTGATTTAATTCAAATGATCCTATGAAATACGTTAGGCTAGTTAATGTCGACGAATAATAATAAATACTAAATATATTAGTATAATTATTCAGTTAAAATATAATTATTTTTTCTAGCATTTTTTTAGTTAAAAAAATTAAGTTTAACTTTACTTATAGTTGTAGAGACATTGCACTTACAGGTGTGTTTGACTACAATATTTTATTTTGTAAATATATACACTAAACATGCTTCCTCTGATTTCAAAGAATTTTAATGCATGGGGATAATTACCACGTTAGATAGATATTAAAAGTGCATTTTACATAAATTTTTTCCATCTAAATATATCCAAAAAATACGATTTTGACGTTTTCCCAGCATTTTTAACAAACACACAGCTTGTCACAAAAAATCCATATCTTCAACAACTACTACAATTACCAATGTATCTTTCATTTATTCGATCTCCATTGTGATCGCTATTCATTATACACTCACATTGTATACTCTGCATACAGCTGTACTTCATACTCTGAAGAGGTCAAAGTTCCTTGGCTACGTCAATCTCGGCTTCAAGAGCGAAACGAATTTGCGCCTGGTTTGTATTCTGTGTTGTATGGTCTATTCTTTTTTGAACAGGGTGGGCCTTGTTTTCAGGTATGACTAACGTTGTTTAGTTTTTTTTTCAAAACCATAGTTACCGATAACCGACAAAAGAACTGCGATGTGTGTTTGTTGTTTGGTATCTAGTGAACTTTTTAATAAATAATGTAATTAGGTGCATTGTTATCTTCTTGAAGGTTGTGCTTACAGTATAAGAAAAATATTAAATTTGGACTTCGTAAAAGATTTCTTTTTTTAAATTCTTATTAAAACTCTAATAATTACATTTTTTATTTACCACAAAATTATTACTTTCTCAAAACTCATTGTATTTAAAAAAGCAGGTCAATAATTTACCTTTATGCTGAAACTATAGAAAAGTGTAGGCGACAAATTTTAAGGCCAAGTTTAATGGCAATACCAATGACTTTAATTGGGATTTAAGAAGAGAGAGAGAGTCAACTCCTTCCCCACATTTAAAGTTATTCTCATACTTATGCGACTTTGGGATCGATTGCCACCATTTGCATATTTTGGAAATATGAGAATGAACTTCATATTTTAATGTCACCACGAAGCCATTTCAAATTTTGAAATTCTCTCTGATGACATTAAAATAAATCTAAAGTTCATTCATTATAATAGCCGGTCTTTACATTCAAAAGACATGCTATACACTCTTAAAACAAAAGAGTGAAATCCACTCCAGTTGGAGAAGTGCATTTTTCGACACTGGAAAGGAATGAATATTAACTCAGACTGAGTTAAAATCACTCGTTTGGAGTGATCCTGTCGGAGGTTTAACACACAAAGGATCCGCTCCAAAAGGAGAAGTGCATTTTCCAGTCTGGAGGAGTGAAATCCACTCAGACTGAGTTAAATTAGGAGTGTTTGTTTTAAGAGTGTAATGCTCTTCATATGATACTTAATAGATTCTATCAAAAATGAGTGACGAAACTACTAAAGGAAGAAAAAAAATTATGGATGTGATATTGGTGAAACAGAGAGACAATAAAAAAAAGAGTGACAGTGGCATTGGTGAAAAATGTGGTTAATAGTGGTGAAAGAAGAGAGACAAAAAATAATAAAAAGAAAAAATAAGAAGGAAAGGGGTACTGGTAAAAAATATCTCAACTTGGATTACATTAGTTTTAATCTATGTTTTAACATCTATACACATAGATGATTAGTTATTACCACCTGCATATTATGATTTCCGCTTAAGTCAAAAACAATCAACCAAATCCGTATTTTTTACATATATCTCTGTTCAAAATGCATTCTTTATTCTTAGAGTAAAACAAAGCAGAGGACGTTTGTGCTAATCCTTACTGTTATTATTCACCGCTGCATTTTCTTTTGTGCAGATGTCCAGAAAAAAAAAACAGCAACACCCTAGGCAGCTGTCTTTTTAGACGTGATCCCCGTAGATGCCGAAAAAGATGTTTTAATTGAAATTTCCCCTTGTAGGCGGTGTTGTATACAACTACATATTGTCTCTTAGCGGGAGAAAGAACCGTTTAAAATGATAGTTGGGAGTGAAACGTAATAGGTTGTATAGAAATGATTTTCTGGAAGTTTATTTAGTGGAATGACAACATTTCGGTTTCCCATGTTTAGTATACATGAATACATCACGAAGACTTCGTTTTATATTCACAAAAATGATGTTTGATCTGATTGGAATGGAAGTATTTTGGGTGGATTTTTTTTCTTTATTTAATTATAGCACCTTTTTGTGTTTTTCAACTTTAAATTATATTATTCCAAAAACATTATCGAGAACTTCTTGTTATTTTAACCGGTGGTTCTCCTTATATACATAAACATTATAAATTATTGTACAAGTAGATCAAAATAAATATATTTTTTTCAATAGAGAATTAAAGAAAAATTCTATGAGATAAATTTCTAGAAAACAGTCGTTTTTTAAGTTCATTGAGTTGGTAAACATTGATTTTATACTTCAGTAAACGAACTCCCTTACAGTTGAAAACTAAAGATTAAAAAAAAAAAAACCTAATGTAATATAATAGGTTATTATTTCAATGATTTTGCCCCACAATCTTATTTTGATGAATTTTTTATTACTCATTTATATACTTTTGTATAATACCTTTATTTTTACTAATTTTTCTTTTGATTTAAAATTTTAAACAAAATCCATAGGTTTACTTCTCGAAATATGGCTAAATTTAGTTATACTTTTTTTTATCCTGCTATCTGTTAGGCTTTAATCCCAAGTCTATTATTAAGATTTATAAAGGCGAGGGATTCAACCCTCCTGCCTCTATTCTTCGTCGTTTCAAAGGTGGTTTGCTTGAATAAGATGTGAACACAGCGAGGAGCTTTTATTGGAACCAGAGGGGAGTAGTGTTGTGACAGTTTTTTTTTAAAGTTCCATTCTTGAACGAAAATCGTTTAAGTAATAATATATCTTCTTTGAGGTTAGAATAATATTAGGTTATGGATTGCTTTATGAAAGTATCTTAAGTTGTTTGGAGTTAAATAATCAATATTAAATAATTAACAATTAGTTTTAACAGAAATTAAATAATGGGGAAAATATTTTGAATTGAAATTTAGTGGTTTTTTTTTACAGTTTCTATGATTAGATTTTGTTGTAGGAAATTTGCTTTTACGTTTAATGAATAACTTATCGATGTTTTCTATTTTCGAAAAGTTTTCAAGCTTTATATTTAAGATTTATTTTTACATACAAATTTAAAGCTTCCAAAAATCCTATAAATTATATTATATTTAAGAGAATGTAGGCTAATTTATACAAAAGTAGAATAAGTTTCCATTAAAACATGTGATTCCACATTCCATGTGAATTCAAATAAATAGTTTTACGACAAAAATTAATTCCCCCCAAGCATTGTTACCTCTAAAAGGTGAGTTGAAAGATTACAGTAAAGGAGATATTTAAATACATTATTTTAGGTGTTGGGACGGTAATGAAGCGATAATGTTATTTGTGTGAATAATGAATTTAGAAAATTTTTTAAAGTTAATTCAGTTCTTTTTTTTATTTAGTGCATAAACTTCTTTTTGACAGAAATTCGATTATTGTTTTCCAAATATATTACTTTGGTATATTAGTTCCAAGGTAATTTGGTTTTCTTTTAAAATTAAATAAATTTATTTCTCAAATATTTTCATCGAATGTATTTGGTTCTTCAGCGATTCTTCTAACTTCGAGAAGCTCTTCAAGACCCATACAAAAGACTCTCTTCAACAAGACGAAACTCCTTCAGCCCTTTTTTTGCGGTCAATTACCTTCAACTGGCATATGGCTTCCCAGAGTCATCTTGACTTATAAAGCCATCTCTTCTTGATACTCCTTCAGGTAAAGAGTCCATGAATGGGATATGTGTACACACATTGCCCATTGTCTTGCCATACGGCGAGATGTCTTTATAAACTTCGAATAAAACTCTCCAAGCTGTGTAACCAAAGCTGTTTGCTGTTTGTTTATATGCTTTGGGGATCTATTTCAGTTTTTTAACCTTGAAATAGACGTCTTGTTTGGGTCTGAAACCCCTTGCAGCTGGTATTTAAGGGATCGGCAGAGGCAGATGACTTAGTTTGTTGTGCGAGGGGGGAACGGATTAGGTTCGAAGGCGACTTTGTGGCGTGTTTTTAACCTATATTCTTCCCCCCTTTATTTAAATTAACGGGATCGATCTCTTGCGTGTGGATTAACCTTTTTATTTCTAAGAAACACTCAAGGTCGGACTCATCTATAAGCCGAAATTATATATCTCAAATGGCTTGCAAGCCATTTGTTCAAGCATTTAGGTTGAGACCCAGTTATTTTAAAGGTCACTTTAAAATTAAGGAAAAAACGGAACTTGAGATAAGTTATCTGTTTTACGTTTAATAATGCATATAAAATATTATACATACTAATCTCTGAAATGGCTTTCAGGGATTTTGCATTAAAGTGACTGGTATATAACAGCGGTTTTACTCAAGTGAAATGTTTTACTTATTAACAGAGCACCGCATTTTGTAAAAAAAAAAATTCAAATATTGAAGTCGATATCTATAATTAAACCTTAATATCGCTGCTTTAGAAAAATATTTGGTTCATTTTGGTGAATGACAATTGTAGAACATAACAACAAAACAATTGAGCTATTGGACTATAACAATAAAAGTTAGAATACAATTCTTGCAACAGATTAATAAGAATATATAACGACAATATCAACTAGCCAGAATAATTTGAAGTCTAACAAACTTGAGTTATATTGAAATAATTGAACGACAGTATCATTATTGATGTCAAACTATAAAAGTCATTCAAAAACATTCTTACAAATTATATAATGTTAGAACAATAAAAAAACAATAATTAAATATTATTGAAATGCTTAAATTAAAACAATTTAGAGAATACAATTATAAGATAATTTTGAAACAATTTAAGTACATCTTCAAATAATAAACGAAAAACATTTGAAAAATATAACAACAATAATCGAAAAATATCGACAGTTAAATAAATAAAACAATAATCGAACAGTTTTTTCAACAATAATAAAATACTTAAAAACATTAGGGAATATAGGGATAATTAAAAGACACTTGTTTTTCGTGAAATAAATAGACTCATGCTAATACTCTCATGTTTCAAGTTCAAAGTTGAAGATATTTTCTGAACAAATATTTATTAATTTAATTTGTAATGAAGAAGTGTAAAAAGTGATATTGTATCCCTACTTAAATTATATACACATTACAAAATCAATATTTTAAAGAAAATTCTAGCACAAAAATCTTGTAGTGTAGTGTGTAGTGTAATCGTTTCCGGCTGCCTATTTCTAGCCTCCATAAGGAAGGAGCTTTAGCACAGCCAATAACGCCTCGTAATTTATAGGTCAAGTGACGAACACACACACAAAATATCAGTGTATTCAAAAGTTATCTGTAAGCTACTTCATAGTCAAGACAAAGAAAACCAAACTGGTGTAGAGATTAAATACTTGAAATGTGTAATTAAGTGAAAGCTTTGGACTTGTTAACCAATATTTCATTTTTGATTGGTTTATTTCAACTTTATCATTTAAATAAAATAACATGAACGTTATATAATATTATTATATAACTTATATATTATTGTTATATAAGTTATATAATAATATATAACTTATGGCACTTAATTCTAGAAAAAGCGAATAATGACCCTGCTAAAATAAAGTGACACTGGTTTTTCATTTTCATTTTTTAAAATATATTGATAGTTTTAAAAAGTGTCCCGTTAAAAAATATAGCAAAACTAATCGAAAAAACACTACAAGAATGGAATAATTAATCATGCTTTAGATGAATTGAAAAGATATTCCCAATGAGAATATCAACCATCATCCATCAACAGGATATGAATAACAATAACTTTAATTTTTTTCACTGAAATTATGATTTATTTTTTACGTATTCTCATTGTTTAGCAATGTAAACATTTCTAACCATTGATTCCAGCCCGTAGGAAAACCAAATGAACGTACGCGTTATTCAAAAACGCGTTTATTCAGAATATATTGGAAACTGATCGAAGATGTGAACATTCTAACTTTGGTAATTAATTTACTAGCAAAATAAGTGATTGTGTTCGAAAATTGCTAAAGACTCCACTTTCATTCGGTAATAGAATTATGTGGATGTCAGTTGCTCAGAGAAGTGCTGAAAGTGTATATCGGATGCATGTAATGCAATTCGTCAAAATTGTTATTAAGAAAATGTTAAAAGTAAATTTGAAATGTACTTTTATAAATAATTATTATAAAGTATTTGGGGAAAAAAAGTGGATGCACTTTCTTTTGGTAAAAGTAAGGATGGAGAATCAAATGTAAGAATGGACTATGGAGAATTTTTTTTTATTTTAAATGCAGATAAAACTTGAAAGAACATTATTTTTTGTGAGATAATTTAGTTTGGAATATGACGTCATAGTATGAATCACAACTAAGTTCCTTTTATGGCGCATTATATGTGTATAACGCTGCAAAGAGACTTCTAATTTTTGCTTTGCAAAACATATCTGGTCGGGTTTTTTTTTTTTAATTTACATTACAACTTCTATTAATATATACATGTGTACAGACGTCAAAATGCAAATTATTGAATGTTTATTTGAAAAATGTAAACATATTTAGGAACAAAATTTAAAAAATAAGTTTTTGCTAAGTTTCGCTTATATTTTTTGCAAGAAATATTACTGAATTTGCATTCTTCGAATTGCAAATAGGCAAGTTTCAGGTATTGAGTGGCAACAGAAATGCTGAAAATTATAATAAATTATTTCTTGGTCCTCGATTAATTGAATTTTACGTGGGAACAGAGCGCCATTCGAAGGAAACGAAAGGAAGAAATCTGGAAGGAAATGCGTTATCTGATTCAATTTAATTAAATTAGTAAATGATTAAAAAAAACAATTGAATTTGAGAAAGACAGTTCATGAAAATGTGCAATTTTCTAGGCGAAAATTTTAAATGCCGTATTTGTCGAAATTATTCCTAATTGTTTTAATAGTGTGCAGAAGCAGTTCTAGGTGCTATTGAATGCTTCAAACCTACTTTTATTTTTTTTAAAAATAATATATTCAGCTGAAAGGGATTTGAAAAATAACCGATTCATTGAAATCCGTTTCAAGATTGCTATATCTACTACACGACTCCCATTAAAAACCATAAACAGTGAGGCTATTCGGATTGTACTTTAGCAAGACTGTGTACTCAGAGTGCCCCTTATAATGTCCTGATACGTGACCTGTGTACCTTAAAGGACGATCCAGAGTCACGCGAACGTTTAGTCTTACTTACCTAACGAAAAATAAAACCCAGTTTCGGCTGTTTTTAGAAAACAGTTACGATATTTGATTATATGTTTATAAAATATTGGCTCGTTTTTCAATGTGGAACAAAGTTAGATTAACGATACTGATGCTATAGGTAACACCAGGAGCTGATTTTGCCCACTCGGTAAGGCGTTTGCCTTTGCGTGCAAAAGTTTCCGGGGGTCTCCAAAATAACCTCCGAGCAATAAACTGTCTGTGCAGCTGAAAATCCGTCGAATAGTTCTCCATATAGAAGAAGTGAACATTAAATATGCTTCAAAGTCCCGACGCTGCGTATGATGTCACTCTTAAAAGTTGCGTGACGTGCCTACTCAGGTGTCGGCTTATCACTTGACAGTGGTTCTAAATTATGATCCCAACCCATCTATTCAACTCTGTCCTAACACTAAACGTACCACTTTAAAAACATCAATTTATGCTCATTTTATCTTCAGTAAAAGTGAAACCAAAATAACTTATGGGAATACCAAATAATTATTTTCCCAATCATCCCAATGAGAAATAATACCCACCAAAACACATTCAATATTCCATTGCCCTCATAGCGATGGATGTCGCAAGGACGTGTCGTCCATGTTGAGTCTGCCCCGAGTCGATCTTCATGACAAAAGGGGGTAAAAAGAGGGGTAGTGTCTTATTATTTCCTTTCTTGTTTGTGCTCGGGTCAAGTTAGAGAGTCGTGAGATCTGTTCTTGGTGTCGAGGTATTTAGGCGTCGTAATGGGTTTGGTTACCTTGTTGAGGCTTGAGGATATCCGCGGGGCTCGGATATGGAGAAGAGAAAGTTAATTGTCTCTATTTGTGATACTATTTGTTGATTTGGGTTCATCTATGGATTCGGGAGTTGTAAGAGGGATGTGACATACTGTCGTGCTTAGAATTAGTTAGAAAGTAACAGATGGCGATTTTTGGTTTTTAAAGGGGAATTTTGCACTAACCATTGCTTCTTAATGACTCTCTACTAATGACTAATTAAATTAAAACAAGTTTTTTTTAATCGGTTATGTAACGCTGCTTTGACTTACCAAGTAAAAAAATACTGATTCAAGTAAACATTTGGCGGTAAGGTTTTATTCTTTGACCAAAGTTACCGGTAAATATAGGCATTCAATAAGAGATTCGGTCTTTGAATCTGACCGGAACTTATTTTTGCCTCCTTTGTTGGTCTAACTAATGTTGCATCACACACTGATAATGTTACATCACTAGCTTGCACCACATGCTGGTGCAGGCCATCAATCCAAGAGGAGAAGGGAAAAGAAAACCTTTTGGATTCAGGGACCGAATTCCACCTTAATTGATCAAGTTAAATGCATGGAATTCAATTAGGAAGTAACATAAGTCACTAAAGGTTAGTTATTGGGACGTCAAAGAATAACATAAAATTTATTCTATAGATTTTAATCAAGAGTATATTTATAATTTGCATTACATTGACGACATTAAACGGCAGTAGTACTGTAGTCTTTTTTTCTGTACTAGAAATGTAGTAGTAAGGAGAAACAACTTTTACAGAAGTAAGGCTGCCCCTTGAAAATTTAGGAAACTTATTAAAATATTTTAAAAAATAATAACTAAAGTCAGTTGTTCCTCAAAATAAGAAATATATTCCTATTTCTAAAATTTAATATAAATATATATTAAATTCAAGTTATTTTTTCCACGCTATATAAAGCCACATGATACATGCAAGTGACATTAACTAAGTTCAGCATATTTTCAGAAGTTAGAAAATTATTAAAGAAACCTAAGTAAAAGAGTAATGAATAAAAAATAATGTAACCATATTTTATCGATTAATTTTTTTATATAAATGCGTTCGCAGTTATAACGTTTGATTCTTCAAAACGTAGTATCATTTCATAAATGAGTGATCATATGCGAAAGTATTTTTTACGTTTCAACAATTCAAATCCAAGATAGTGATTTTATATGGAAAAGGTTACATTTCCTTGTCAAAAACAAGTAAATGTCAGATTTCAATTAGCTTGACACTCGTTCGTTATAGCGAAACAGTGCATTGAAACAAATCATTCCTTCTTCAGCTGTTTATTCTCTTTCTCCGTAATAAAAATCGAAGAAACCCCAGGAATAAGAAGATGGAACCATAAAAGAAAACGCCCGTTAACTATCAATTCTCTATGATAGATTATTGAAAAGAAATCTGAAATTCTACATCTGCATTACCCTCTCCACTACAGCTGCCGCCTCAATGCATCTGTCGATTTAGATTGGCATTTACTTTCGGTACTTTGACACAGTTGTAAGTAGAATGACTTTCAGTCAAATTGATGGATATAAATGAACTTCTTATACTTCAGAAATTTCAAATAACAACGATTTAATTCTATTTTACAAACATTTTGGGAAAATATCGGGATTTTTCAATAATTAGGTAAGTGGTAGAGTTTTATTGACTTTGTTGCATCGGGGTTCCTTTAAAATACTGGACAAGGAAACCTTGATTATGGATTCCTACGTAGATACATATATAAAACTTTTTCTTAATACTACAGTGTTTATTTCTTTGAAACTTACCAAGTGTGTTTAAATAAAAGAGCTTAATTATTACCTCAAATTTGGCAAGAGTTGCCCCTTAGCGTAACTTTTACTCAAGTATATAATAAATTCATCTTACTAACTTTCAACTTCATTAATTGTATACTTATAAAGTCAAGGCAGTGTTGCTACTAGCTAAAAGTTCCATAAATAAGTAAGTATCCCTATTTAATGGCTGACATAAGTATTGTAAAAAAAAGTAATTTCCTTTACACTTCATCCATTCACAACATTGTTAGTTGCAACTGAAACCAACTTAATCGTATTATCTGCTTTAGACGATACATACCAAGTCCCTGAGTATATTATATCGGAGTTTCAAGAAATTATTGGTGTAATTTGTCGCCTTCTTAGCCACTCCTTTAAGCGGATGAGTTTTTTACCCATACGAAGATGCACAAAACGCGTGTGCACCGGTATGCAGCTATTGTTGTTAACGTCCTGGTTTGGATGTCTTGATTTTCTTTGTTGTAGGGCGGTAGATGAGTCGATTAAGATAGCACCAGTCATTCTTAATCGACTCATCTAAGCATTTTTTATTTGCTTCCCTTTTTGAAACTTGATTACGCCGGAAGTTTTCTTCTGAATCAGCTGCTTGGACAAGGATGTTGTGTACTGTACAAAGAGTTTCTTAATTTATGTATACATTTTCTTCACTATATCCTTTAAGTAGATACATTTGAATCGTGTCACTCTTGTCCTATCCTTATTTAAATTTTAAATGCTTTGAGGGCTAACGAACATTACAAACGTGTATTTGCTTTCTTTAAAATAAAGTGATTCAGTTATTAAACCATCCAATATAGTGATTAAAAAATTATAAATTTAATATTTTCATATATTTCATAGAGTTTCTTTACATATTATACGTTTTTTTAAATATAATTTGAGCTCATACTTTTAACTGTCTGAAGTAGGCTAAGTATGTGTAACGAAAGGCTTCAAAATCATACATTATTAGGATACTTGGTCCAAATTTTAGTTTTGAATACATTACTTTCTCGAGCTTTACAGTTAATACTTTGGAGTAATAATGATAAATGCATAGAGCAGATCTCTCCTAATATACTCTCGAGTAAAAATTGAAAAATGAGGCAAGTATCGCTGGTTCCCCCTATAGTTCAATTAAGTACAAAGACAAGAAGTAAAAGGGACATGAAGGGCTTTTCTTCTTTTGTTCCTCTTTCCAGTCTTTTGAACTCTTTTCTACTACTTTTGACTCGGATATCTCATTTTTTTCGTTTTAATGGAAAATAAACGAATTAAGAATGTAAACGGCATTTACTGAAAGCACTTCTACAGTCGATTCGAGTTCTCTCCAGCCCCACTTACTAATCTTTTCAGCCAAATCAGGCAGGTGTGTCAAACATATCACATTCACTGCCTCACACGCCCTTTGTGACCAGAAAGAGATGAAAATGACGTGCCCACCCCCTCCACCAAATCAACAGGTCACACTTTTATGTAACCACCAAGGTACAGTGGCGTGCTGCTCGATTACGCTCGCATGTCGAAAGATTTTCATTACATCAGGCAGATTTTTCGACATTTTTAGATTATTATCGGTTTCCCACGGTCTCTATTAGCATGTACTGAACAATTTAAAGGCTATACGTAAACCGTTGAAGGGTGGATATTGATTTTGTGGTCATTTTTGTCGCACCTGCAGTGAAATGATCAGGCGGTTTCATCTATCTAAATGTCTTTCATATTCAAGGACTTATTTAGTGTAGATGATTGCAGGTTAAATTTCGTTGTATTACATGGTTGACAAGTTTCTGTTAAAAGGTATATAATTTAAATAAATTGTATATTATATGTTCATTGTATATGTAGTGCATAATATAATATACATAATTTCAGGTGGTATTAGAGGTAATCTAAAATTTAAAAATCAATATCAATATTAATAGCCTTATCTAGCTTAGAGTTTAGTTGTGCAGCTATAATACAAACTTCACTTTTTCAAAGATAACGTAAAGCTATTAAATCATTGTTTATCTTCAATATGTACAAAATAAACTTATAGCATTACAATTGAAAAAAAAAATAATTTGTTAAGATATCACAATGAAATTACGAAGTACTGTGTTCAAAGCAATGTACTGTGTTAATTAGGAGAAAAGTATTTTTAAAAATATTTGGAGTTATATTAGTTTAAACTGGAATAAATAATTTTAATTAAATAATATTCATTTTGATCGACTAACTAAATTTTATAAATTTTCAACACTGAGAAAAAGGAATTATAAGTTAGAAAACTTTAAATACATGTGTATTTAAATTATTTAAACTTATAGTCTCTCGTAAATAAATCATGTGTCATTTAAACAGGAGTAGGAATTTGGTGTCGTTGGACGCATAATTAAACAACAATTTGTAATTATTAAAGAAACACGTGTAAATATATTTACACTACTTTATATAAAGAAGGATCTTGTACACTGTTAAAATTTTTGCTTTTGGTTTTATCACAACAAGGGCTCGTAAGTTGCTTCAAAAGCTGTGCGGTTGTGATGTTGCACCATATTTTTGGTATTCTTTTGAACCATATTTCAGATTTTGAAAACAAACACGTGATAAACGGTTCAACCGAATACCAAAATATGGTGAACCCATTAAGCCCTCAGCCATTGCAGCCAAAAAGAACCAAATTTTTGGTGAAATGTGAAATACTTGGCCATTTTTCATAAGGTATAGGGGAGAATGTTGTACCTTGGGACAATTTTTACATTTTAATTTTTTTCTTCGATAATTATAGTCAAAATAAAAATTTAAAAGCAGCATTTAAACACACCAATAAATTCCTCTATAATATATTTTTTTAAAATTCTGGCAGCTTGAAATTAAAAAATTGCCACTCATTTAAAGTAGAGAGGATAAACTGTCCCAAGGTACAATATGATGTTGTACCTTGGGACATGCTTTATAATTCGGTCAATAGTCATACACTTGAACTAATTTGTGTCAGGAAACAAACTTTATTGTTTTTTCAAGGAAATACACAAATAAAACTTCATAATTCAAGAATAATTTAAATTATACAGCAAAATTGCAAGTCCAAATTATTTAACTTTATATGATGATACAATATGCTTTACTGTCCCGAGGTACAACACACTACATGGTTTAAATAAAAGCAAGATAGTGGCCAATCTAAATGCATTATCATTATTTTCTCATATCCAAAATATTTAAAAATCTTCTCTTTTATGAAGAAGATAAAAAGGCAGTTGACATTTTGTAAAAGTACAAAGGTAAAAAATTATATTAGAATGAGAAAAATATTTACTTTGGGGTAATGAAATATTATTTTTTGTCACCAATTCATCAATTCAATGATGTTAGTGTTAAATTTTATTTTGATGATGTCTGTTGGTTAAGGCTACTATTAGAAATAAACAATGTATGAATATTGCCAATAGATTCTTAGAAGTTGTCAGTGTCCCAAGGTACAAGCGTCCCAAGGTACAACACTCTCCCCTATTCAATTCATATTATTTCCAGATTAGTTTGCATCACTTCAAACAAAAAACACTTCCTGATTTCCTTTAATGTGCCTACCGCTTCAAATTTCTTTATACTATCTTCTCAAAAAGGACCAATGCCCGATAGCATCGGTCTTTGAGAAGAGGTCTACGATCTGCATGGAACCAAAACTGCAATTACCAGTGGTGCACAACCATTTGGCCGTCATGTTCGCCTGTCCAGGTAAGTTACCGCTCAAACGAAAATCAGCCCAATCATCCTTCGATTAGGATGACAAAGTTTCGGTCCAGACCCATAGACCTCCATTTTATGCTTCGAATGGGATTGTTGGGTTATTGGTGGGGAATGGTTATTTTTCTCTCATGCTGTTTTTTTTCTTCAAAATTAACTTGTAAATGGAGTTGTTTGGATAAAATGACACAGAGAAAATATTTTAACACATTTACCCCCCCCCCCCCCCTCCCGGATGCGTAACCTTTAGCGTCGCCTGACTGTCAGGCTTTTTTCTGCAATACACATATTTTTTTTTATAAATTTTATAAATTATTTAATATTTACATTTAAAGCTTGAACGAGTCATTTATAACCATCTACTGCAGAAATATTATTTAAACAAACATAGAGAAATTAAATTTTCAGTTCAAAAATTAAATAATATTGAGAAAGTAAATGTTTGGTTCAAAATATAAATTTAAAACTAATGCAGTGGAGACAAGTTTACACTTCAGCCAATTTGCTCGTATGCCTCAGAAAGTTAAATGATGGAACAAAATTTTAACTAGCTACAAAAACTATTTAAAATAGTAGGTTTATAATTAAAAAAAAAAACAATCATGAAAAACTCAAAAATATTGCATAAAAATCATTTTAAACGCACATTAACCAAAAAGAAAACAAAATACAACTAAGCAGTTGCAAGAAAAATATGATTTATAAGAAAGAAAATTCAAAAACACTTTTAATTCGGATAACAAAAGCATTTAAAAGTTCCAGATTTCAAATAGAACATAAGGAGAGGAAACGTCAGGTTACATCTTTATTTCCTCTATTTTAAGCCTCCTACGTGCCCAGCGAATCTAACTCTTTCCAGGATGGCATAATGCCATAAGAAAATTCATACTGCGTTCATTCGAACCATTTTATTACTCCTGGTTCGACAGTATGAACGATTGAAATTGTCGTGCGTCGCCAGTAAGGTAGGGGCTTAGATTGTGTCGTTATAACACACTGGCTCTGTGGCGCGTGTATGATTTGATTTGGAGTGATAAGATTTTGCTTTTGCTATCTATATAAAATTGCATACTTTGGTAACAGGCGCAAGGCATTTCTAAGTAAATGTTACTTATAAACCAGCTGTACTGCCGGCGCATTTGGATTTGTTCGCACAAAAGTACATTTTTACCTCATTTGAAGGATTTGTCTATGATTTGTAGATCAAGAGGTCTGGTGTACTAGATAAATAACAATAAGTTTAACATGCTACCTAAAAATAAATATATTTTATTGTAAATAAGTTATGCGTAAAAAAATACCCAGCTAGTTGTTTTTTCTGCATACAATGTAAGTAAGTAAGGAAACAGCATTGGGGGAAAACTTCGTAATATTATTAACGAATTTTTTAAAAAAAAAACCCCCTAATGTTACCTTGGAAATAAATATTTGATTGCAAACAAGTTTTGCAGTCAAAAGTGTAAAACAAAACTAGCTTTTTTTCTGCATACAATGTAAGTAAGTAAAGAAACAACATTGGGGTGAAAACTTTTTAATATTATTTACGATCAGTTATTTAACTACTTACTTCTTATTCGTTAGAATAGTAGTACAAGTATTAATAAAGTGTAAATGGGCTATTAAACTATAATTCAATTTAATATTAAAATACATACAAAACATCCAATTTTTTTAAAATAAAATTGTACTCCATTGGTGATGTTTATGTATATAATAGACATTTCACAAATTAAAATAGTTTTTGCAAGAAGATTAACTTGATTAAAGATTAAAATTCAGCCATTTGATTGTTTCAAATTTATTTCAGAAAGTAATTTTTAAATAATTATTTGAAAGAGTTTGGTGATATCAATATGAAGTTACCTTAAAATATATCAAAGAAGTAAAAAAAAAGTTCATTATTCAAATTTTATGATCCCTCAGTTACTTTTATATTTTGTTGAGCTTGAAAAGTTGTCACAAAACACATAAATTCCGAAATCATTTAGTGTTAAAGGAAAAGATAAAGCAGTAAAAAATATTGCAAGTCTTATTCAAAGTCTGAACTGTTTATTGCAATCACTTATTATAAACAATCCCCTAAACGAAAAAGGGCTAAAATATCGAATAAAAATACTTTGACTCTTAAAAAAGACCTCATCCTCCAGTATTAAAATAATATATTACCCCATAACTTCAAAATTAGCTTTCCAAGTTATTCGAACAAACCTTATCTAATATGATGACACATCTTTCAACAAAAATTTAAAATCTATGCAGACCATAGCCTGCATTCTAATTCACAAATTTGATGTTAATAAAAACCAAAAAGTAAAGCATAGAGTCAATGGTATAAGATGTTTCCTTTTTTTTTTAAAGTAAATTTAGTTTTTAATATGTTTTTGTCTTCATCCATGGTTAAACCCAAGGACGACATATGAATATTAATGTGTACGTAGGTAAGTCAAATACCCATACTTGCTTTTTTAATGGCCAGGTTCACTATATTATGAGGGGGTTTTCTTCTCGTTGAAAATATTATAAATCTAAACAATTTGTCTGGAAGTTTTACACTTAAATTGAGTATTATTCGACTAAAGGCATAATTTGATTAGACAAACCAGACAACACTTATTTTATAATTATTTCAATCGGTCAGTTTACTTAAAATTAATAGCACAAGAGCTACAATAGAGCTATTGTCGACGGTTTTTTGTATTTTTAAATCCCTGAAATATATAAGGGCTGATTCAAAATACGACATCTGACAACTTTTTTTATTCTACTAAGTTATATACGTTAGCTTTTTTGGGATCTCAATTTTATTTGCGTTTTTTAAAAAAATGTTGTTAGTTCTAAAAAATTTTCATTGCAAATAACTATCAGTAACTATCAACAACTGTAAACATTTTATTAAGATAATCGATTCTTCTAAAGTGTAAATGAAAAAAAAAATTATAAATCTGGTCTTAAGCATATTTTTGTTTCTATATTTTCTCTCTTTTATAGTTATTTAATCTTCCGCGTTGCTATTTATTATACTCTACTTAATCCTTCCTTTATCATTTACTGCTCAAACGTTTAAAAATCTTTGAAAATTAAACATTTTACCGTTTTATTTCAGTATTTTTTCAATTTTTTTAATACCATTTAAAGAAATTGATACAGGATAAAAAAAAAAAGACATATCTTAAACAATCAGTCAAGAATTATTTAAATAGACACAATACGAAATGTTATCTTAAATAAAGTTTTAAATTATATCCTAAAAAGTGTATAAAATGTGATTCATGGAAACATCACGATCGGGAAAGAAAGTACATTTTATCCAGGCTCCGTACTTGCTATCACAAATTCAAATAAAAACCAACAAGGGGTCGTAACAGAGTTAAGAGTTGAACACTTAAGAAAAAAAATAGATTGTGAAATGTAAAGAAATGACCGAAAGTATAATATTTGACATCACAATCAATTGAGTGAATAAGTTGAATCAACAGTAGAGCTAGTGGGGCTCTGTTTAGGGACTTGCTCAAAAGAAATACCCTACTGTGAGTTCGTAAAAGTTAAAAGAGAACACAATTCTACGATCACAGTAAAGTTTCGTAGGGTACTTATTATAAGTCTTCATATTCAGGATAAAAGATATCTTTTAGCATGGTAAGATGTATTTTATGGCTAGCCTGCTTCAATAGATAGTAATTCGAAGCGGAAAATTTTCTGAAGAATTTATATTTTTCTCATAAAAAACTGCTTATAGAAGTAGGTTATATCATAGAATAATAATGATCTAAAAATAAAGCTCTTTAATATTCAATCAATGGAAACATGCAACGTAAAGGCATAGTTAAAGCGTTCCATATCAAAAGCATTTATCATATTTAAATCATAAATTATTATCTAATTTTATCATGAACGGTACTAAAAACTCTGTTAAAGAATGCATTTAAACTGAACTTTTAATGTGAAAACATATTGCACCGGTGCTCATAAATATCAGCTTCCTTTTTTTCAGATTATTGAAAAAATGGTTAAACATTGTTATGTACAAAACTTTCCAAATCACACTTTATGGTATGTAAAAAAAGAAAAAAAAATGTAATTTATCTTTAATTATTAAGAACAATATTAAGAGCATTAGGATAAAAAAAAAACATTTTTACACTACGATTAATGGTGTTCACACAGCACTTCAATTTGTCTTTTAGCTAAAATACTGCTAAAATTTCCAGTGTATTGAAAATTAAAGGGATCAGCAACAAATAAATGGGTTTTTATTCAATTTGATTTCGCAAATTACTTTAAAAATATTAAAACAAAATTTGACCAAACATAACATAAAAGTGTGTAAAAGAAAATTAAATGAAAGGGGATTATATAGACAGCACAAATATAGGAAATAATTTTGCATTTTCATCTAATAAATGTTTCAATATTATTAAAATGGTTTATTTCAATTTTATTAAAATGTTTTAATATTATTAACATTATAAATTCCAATTATTAAAATTACTGTTAAACTGTTGTTAACACTGTGTTTCAAGAAATATAGAATCATCACACAAATTAAATGAAGGTTTTAATGACTGATACTTTATGTTTTAAGGAGCAGTATAGCACAACGTATTTGATACTTTTGCGTTTACATTTAGTGTCCATGCAAGTTACTTAAATAAGCACTTGTGTGTTTATTTCTGTAGTATTAATTTTTTTCTCTAAGATACAACGCCTGTTGTTCAATCGTTAAAAGGTGACACCTGAAAACAAACACACTTTACGTTTAACTAATTTGTCATAATTTAAAAATTGTATTTGTAATTTAAATTTTCTTAATTTTATGATATTTTTCTCCTTTATAACTATTTCCATAGTAACGTACAAAACGCTAATCAAAAATATAAACCATGATATTTACCATCCTTAACACTTTATTCGAAAACGAAGAATGGCCTTCAATTATTAGTCAATGGACAACCGCTCTTCCTCTTAATCTGCTACAAACGAACCATTTCCATCACAAAAACGATTAAAAAGCCTCTATTAATAAGCTAAGCAAATAAGCAATAAAAAAACCAAAACTGCCCATAAAATGTGTGTAATCTGGACATGGAAGAAGACACATTTTGCGATTTGGAACCAAGTATTACGGTGATTAGAGTGGCAACAGGAAATCTTATGCAAGGAGCGTGTTTCCTTGACAACGGGCATCCCTTGCTTCTCATCAATGCTTCCAGGTGCGTGATGCCCGTCAGAAATTAAGGTAAATTGAAAGGAAACTGGAGTAATTTTGAGAGTGGACAAATATCCCTTTTAGATTTTTGTAGTGCATCTAATTCGTTGTTAGCCAGATATGAAATCATGATTGTATCACTTCCCATTAACCTCCTAACTCACATATTTCTTAGATATAGATTTTTTTTTATTGCTTGTATATGAGCTTAACTTTGTTCTAGCGATCGCAAAAATAAAAAATAAAAGAATCTTTTCTAAAAAAAATTCTCTTTAATTAACACAGGGAAAAATAGTTTTTCTTTCACTTCCTAATATGAAATATAATGTAACGAAAGTATTGCGATGCTGTCGAAAATCCGAAATGGAAATTTTGTGTTTTCTATCGTTTCGGAGGCTGCTGATTCGAATAAGTGGTTTTTGCACATTGGTCTGGTGTCTGTCTATCTGTCTGAAACCACTCAATAATTAGAACAAAAATAGAAAACCTTAAATTTAGTTCACAAGTACCTATTAGCGTCATGGTACGGTTTTCAAGAAAATAGTGAGTGCGCAAAAAGTAGCTGTTCTATAATGCTTTTCAGTTAATGAAATGACCGTAGAGGGTATATACTCTGCTCAAATGAATTAGGGGAGCACTTTGCGTACTTGTGTTTACCCTTTCAACCAACTTCTTATAGAATCTAATAATAATTTTATTATAGAATCTAAAATTTGCGAAATAGATTCAGTGTACGTTAGGGTCAATTTAGTGAGTATTTTTAAATTCCAAATACATCAGCAACATATTTTTCTCAAATCAAGTATACATTCCAATCTCGTTTCTTCGAAAAACAAGGCCAAACAAAAGAGATTTCCCTCCACCATCCAACCAAAACAATCCTATAAAAGGAGTTATTATTCCCTATCAAATACCGAATAAAAAAGCATTTTATGGCAGAGTGGTCCTATTTCCCGGTATCTCCAACTTTCCCAAGAAAAGGGGGAACTGCGCCTGTTAGCGACGGAAATATATAGAGCAATCAATGGCAAAACCTCCGCATATCTTCAGGGTCACAAGTCGTGACTTTTCTATTCAAGTGTCACGCAGAACGCCTTGGGATTTTTTACTGGTTCTTCTGATACGAAAAGTTTAGTTATGAATTTCAAAAATGAGTTTTATTCCACAAGTGTTAACAGATGATTGATACATTTTTGTGTGGATGATATATGGAGATAATGGAAAATTTCGACTTTGGTGTTGGCTTTTTCTTTTTATTTATTATTTCTGTGGAATTATTTTGAAATTTTACATATCCCCATCCTTTCACGAGGTCATTATTTTGTTTGAATTTTTTTTGTAAAAGATTTAAAGTTATTATTTGGGCACACACAAAAATTTCTTAACATTTTTTTAATAAAAAATTCGTCTATAGACAATAATGAAATTAAAAACTTATTTGAAGAAAGCACGCTGCAGAAAAATCTGTAATTCTGGAAGTGACTGAAAAAATTGAGGTAGAAAATACGTTTGTTTAAGGATTTTTTTTTGTGTATATTAACTGATTTGATAGCTTTATGATTATTTATAGCACAACTAAAAGATGGCAAAAATCAAATTTGGTAAAGAAGAAATGTTTTGAATTCGTCTATATTTTATTGCTTTAATTTACTTTAGAGATCCAGATATAATATAATAAAAAAGGATACATTTTTTATGTTCAATTTTTTTTAAACAAAAAGTCAATTGAAGAGGTTGTAGTTTCAAAAATCACATTCTACAAAGTATAACTAAGATATAGTGCCCGGCCCGTTCATTGGTGATTTCGTCCAATGGAAGTTAATATCATCAAAAGTACAATTGAAAGCGCCTGATCCTTTATCTCAGTTATGCTTTGGAGAGTGGGAGTTTTGTAACTATGCTCTTCAATTTTTAAAGTTCATATTTTAACTTTTGAATACATTGCCAAACTGCCTCCCCTGAAAATGTGCCTCTCTAAGCTGAAACCTACACTCTTAAAAAACAAACGATTTTAACTCAGTCTGATTGATTTTCACTCCTCCGGTCTGGAAAATGCACTTCTCCTTTTGGAGTGGATCCTTTGTGTGTTAAACCTCCGACAGGATCACTCCAAACGAGTGATTTTAACTCAGTCTGAGATGATATTCACTCCTTTCCAGTGTCGACAATGCATTTCTCCAACTGGAGTGGAATTCACTCTTTTGTTTTAAGAGTGTACTTAGCGTATCTAGAAATACTGTCTAAATTTCTAAATAGGCTAAGTAGAAGATAAAAAAAACATAAAAAACCCAAGGTACTTAGATCTGTTCTTTCCAAAACACCCCAACCCCTTACTTCGAAGTGTGTGGAAGTGCCAACGAAGCGAGAGCGGCGGCAGCGAGGGCCGTTTTTTCCCACACTGCCGCTACCTGAGATCCTTGGGTGACCAAGCTTGGTCCAAGGATCGTCTCCTAAGGCATCCTGTGGGGGTTCGCCCGGGTAGAACAGAATAGATAGACGATCGAGGTCGATCCAGGGATGCTGCACAAGTTGTAGGCGGATGGATTGTCGATATCTTTCCGATGTCGCCCGAATGTCTTCGTAATGAAGTTCGATGTGTAGGAAGTTGGTAATGAAGGAGCGTCCAATTAGGACAGGAAGTGTTAATTTGATGTGCTAGTCTAATTTTAGATGTGTCTCCTCCAGAGACGGGTGTGATGGTGCAGGACATCGGAAATTGGTATGAGTGTTGCATGTTCACCTTGAAATACACTGGTATAATCTAGATGTTTTGGAAAATGACCTTTCTCACGCCAGGTCACAATCTGAATAGAGGTCAAGGCGTTTTCTTGTAATTTTTTTGTATCATTACACAAATGACTAAAACCTACCATAAAAAAAAACTATTAAGTTTATATGTTATGTGACATTAAAAAACGTAATAAATCACAAATGAAATAAATAAGGTTTAAAATTATACGTCTCCTAAACTAAAAATAAATAATTAATTAATAAAATTAAACAGCTTAAACTAAGACCCTATCTTAAGCTTGTAGCTCGTGAACTTGCACTAACACTACACTACATCTTACAGACCTCTACAAGCTAACAATTAGATAACTGCAACATAAAAAAATAATAATAAAATAAAAGAAAGAAAGAAAGAGGAAAAAGCAGAAGTTTGGATTTCACTTTTAATCGTGTAAATTTAATAACATTTTCTTGTTTTTCACTAATCACTGACTACTTATCGTCCTATACAAATCAAAATCCAATGCCTTAAATAGAGATGCCCTTAACACATTACTTGTGTTTCTCACATTATCTAACTTTGTGGTCAATCACGACACGTTTGAACCCGTTTAACCCATCACAAGAAAAAATCGCCAATTTTCCAATCACTTTTCAGCTGACGGGACATCGCATTCTCATTCGATCCTTCATTGCAATCTTGAGGCATAACAAAACCTTGGCGATTTTTGCTTTTCTTCTTCCATTCTCATGAAGTCTCTTTATCTGAAGACAGGCCAGACGATAGATTGGTGAGAAACGGAGGTCCTGTAATTGAAGATGTGAGTCAGTTTCTCCTTCTGTGGGAGTTGGCGGTGGCGATCTAGGATTTCTAAGAAATCTTGGCTGTCTGATTTTGTTCTTAGATCCATTGAGGAAGGAAAGGGGAAGAATGTTTTTTTTTATGGGATTGTAGAATGCAAGAATCGACCGGATGATTCTTGTTGAGATATGAATATATTTTTTTTTGCTTCTTCGAATTCGAAAGATAGAATATGCTTTTGTAGACTATAGATAACAGACTTTCAATGTATGCGTTATGGTGCATTAAAAAAATATTATTGAAATAGGTAGATCTTTTTAAAATTTAGAAGCCATTAACGCAATAACAAGAATGATTATACTTAAACTATGGTAAAACAGTAAAAAAGAAATTAAAGGTGCGATTTTAAATTTCGATTCGATCTTTATTTTAAAAAATACTATATATTGGAAAAGGCGTGAATTATAGGAAAAAATTTTGTCCTTTACCTTCTAAAACTTAAATAAACTCAGTTTGTCAAAGAGTAAAATAAGAGGTGGCAGACTGCAGCTGATAACACGACACTTCACCCCCCCCCAAATGTGTTAGAAAAAAGAAGACATGCACTAAAGATTTGTTAATACTATAATTTAAAAAAATAGATTAAATTATATTTATAGGGTTTCACAACTATTAGAAATAAAACAAAATAGATATCTGCATTGTGAAAACATATTAGGATATTTCTTTTTATAAAGTATGTGGATATAATTAAAAGTATGAGTTTAATTAATTCTCAATTAAAATAAATAAGTTTTAATTTTGAAGAAATTTAAATGAAAAAAATTTACGATTTTTTTTGCAAATTTTTCAAAGATTGCATACATCCTCATTTTTTCCCGTCATACGTATATTCCTTTACCTTACGAAGACCCCAAAGTGTTTAAAGGTTTTTAAATAATAAAAAATAATTATATAAAATATATGTATCTTAATATCATGTAAATATAAGTATAATTCTATGGTAATATAATAATGGTTGCATGATAACTTTCTTAGATTCCTTAGGAGCCAATGGCATTAACCCTCTAATGCATATTGTTGCCATATGGCAACAAGCAACATAATCCACTATATTCTATTAAAGAAGAGTGCCCTCTCGACAAATCTGTGTTTTTCATCTATTACATTCTATTTTGAAGTTAACCCTCATAGATGACAGTAGTAAAAAAGTATTCAAAATTAAAGAGTGAAGTTATTAACTGTTGTGAAATTACGTCTTTGGCAGTATTCAAAGTATAATAATATCAGTACTAAATACAAATAAATTATTTTGAAAAAATAATTCTGGTTCAAGAGGGTTATTTAAAAAAATATTTAGTAGTTTTCTCTAATCATTCTCATCAAAATTGAAATTTCGTAGTAGGTTTTTGCCATATGGCAAAAAATTTAAAACTTGAAATTATTCAAATTCTAATGCAGTTAATTTTTTCAGTATTTTCCCCATAAGGTATGAGTATTAAAGATACAAATATATTTTTTCGGGATGAAAAAAAAATTATGCATTTCAGGGTTAAAAAAAACTCGCATAAATTTTAAAAAATGATAAAACTAATTCAAAACTTTTTTTATTGTGTCATACGTGTTAGATAACTGCCCTTGAGCTACATTTCCATTTTACCTCGGTTCGATGGGTAATGACACATTTCTATAATTAGACTCTCGACTTCAACTGACAGTTTCCTGTCGAATACACGTCCCCCAATAAATATAAAGATAAAAATCACATGTTAACTATATCTCCATCCCCATTACCGTAAAGTATACGTAATCTTATCCAAGAAGAGTTAATTAAAAATCTGTAATATTTTCTGTCGCAACCGGAAGAAGGCCATTATTACCTTTCCATTTTTCCTCGAAGGAATAAAAAAACTTTCGATTGTCGTTTGATATCCGGTGGAACTTATTTGAAGCATCTTCAGCAGCCCCCTAATAAAAGGGATATTAAGGCAAAAGCAATACGTTTTCTTTCTAACTGTTCTTGAATTGAATATAAATCTTAAAATATCCCTTTTTTATTCATTTTTGCTCAGTTACAGCTGCTTTTCTTAATTTTACTTGTTTAGAATTTTTTTTTTGAATGACTATTTTTTATTCGCATTGTGAGGATTTTAAATGCTTACAAAACCTAGGGAGAAATTTAAAGCCTCAAAATGCTATTGACGTTAAAAAGTAGTTACAGCTATGCATGTTTTGCAATAGCATTTTTTTTGGGTATCCTCATAAGTATAAACAATCCTCATAAGGATAATCCGCATAACACCAGCATTGCAATAAATATTAATTAAAAAATAAAAATATTTAGTTTCATTGGGAAATGTACAACTGTCTTTCTCTACTTTTCTAAATTAAAACTTGTAATAAAACTATATTGTAAAATGTTCTTGCAAGGTCTCCCTTTTTACGGATTCATTTTACATTAATTTTGATTTATCCTTTCTTTAGGTTATTTTATTTTCAGTAAAATGAATGGAAACTACTCTCAAACGCCTGTTCATTTAACTCGTTTTTTATGAATAGATGTTTAAGAAAAGATTAATGGAATTCAGTAAGTGGATTTGAATGAATATGTTTGTGTTTAGATAAATTGTAATTAAAATAAAGTTAAATGCTTATTTCAAAGAAATTGATTTTTTTTTACTCAATTGTAACAGCGAACCAACAACAGTTCTTTAAAAGTACTACATCGCGCTATATTAATACCATTTCTGACACGTAAAAGTTTAATTACTATTCTGTTCTTCCAGAAAGTGAAACGCGGAGTCAAGCGAAGTGGAACAGACAGTAGATCATTTCTTTATCGGTCTTCCTTGGCCAGCGATGCGACAGACTTCTTGTCGACCCAAGGATCCTTTATATTTTGGGCTCTTTTTTGTGTGTATTGGGATTCATATTTATTTATTGTGCCTCGTTTTTATTTGTGAGGTGTTCCTTGGGGAAATGGCTCGTTAAATTTCGCCATGATGTTACTTATTTTCCAACTTTCTCGTCGTTGCGTATACTGAATGGGGTCGCTAAAGTGAGACCGGCATGCTAGGAACAGGTGCTTTAACGACGTTTTTTTAGTAATTAGGACTGTTCGGATGTATATATTAATACAAATTGGATAGTGCCCATGCATAAAATCAGTTCTTTAAAATTTGTGTATTGGTTAGTAATAACGTGCAGAAAGATTTGTATATTTCAATTTTAATATGATAATGACATGACTAAGAACTTTAGAATGACTAACTAAAAGATTATTAAATTATTAACTACATCAACTCATAAGTTCTACATTTTCATTCACCTTTTATGTCGGAAAAATAACCAAAATGTTTCACGTTTTGTAAAAGATCACATTATTTATATTTCTGAACTACATTATTATATAATTTGCTAAACCATTATGGGCAGCCTACGGAGAGAGAGAGGATACGTTATTACTAGCTTTGCAAATTATTAAAAAATCCAATTTTAAAAAGTATTCAACTAAAAATGTTTTGCACTTTATTGCATATCTCTAAAAATATGGTAGTGGCGTATCGTTATTACACTCTTAAAATTGAATGCTCAAAAACGACTAAATTTTCCTTAATTTTGACGATTCCGTTACTGGCAAATGCTCCAAGTTTTCGTTTCCTCAAAGTGAGGACATTTGAATCGTCATTTTTTTTGAGGATTTGAATGTCGTCTAATCTAAAGAAATATTTCGTCATTTTTGAGCATGTGAGTACAACAATGAGATTCAGTTTCCTCAAAATCAAGATACAGAATCGTCAAATTACTATCGTAAAAGTGAGGATTCGCGTTTACTCAAAAGTCACGTGATAGTTTGACGAAGCAATCCTCAAAATTAACGAAATGAGGCTTGAGGATTCATGAATCGTCAAAAATGAATGTGTTATTTCTGAGAGTGTAGAAATAGTTAAACAGAACACATTTTCATATTGCCCATTATCTATGCCACTCTATTACTAAACCGAATTGGTACTCAAAGAGAGTTACATGATAACTCTCTAATCATCCGCAAATTATCACCCGATTTACCATGCATAATCATGTGACATTAAGGCCATAATTTACAACTTCGCTGTATAACTAATGCAGTCAGCAATAATTTAACTCTATCATTCGGTTTGTTAACCTTATACAAAGAAGACACAAAATGAATTTGCAGAACGATAATAATCGTAATAGTCTGAGGGTGGTCAAATGCCTATTGAAAGAGAAAGTTTGAGGCCATGCGCAGATTTTTAATGAAATCTTACTTTGTCTTTATATTAATTACACGTAGGATTTCGCACTTGCTTATCAATGAAGTTGTGCTTACCTCTTTGGCCCCTCCTACATCCGTTATTTGCTTTCTCTTGTATAATAAATTAGTTTTTTTTGTGTGCATCAGACTAATCGTCTTTGAAATAAAAGGGTGATCAAATTGATAAAGATAAATAAATAAAAGTATAAAGAAAGAAATAATAGTATAAAGTAAGAAATGAAAGAAGCGATGTCTTCAATTTTTAGATGTATAAAATAATTGCAATGATTTATTTTGAAATTAGCTGGTAATAAGACAGATTGAAAAATTAAAGTTGTTTAAAAAAAATACCTCATAAAAATTCAAGAATACTACATATTTCTGCTTCTGGAAACTTATAGATAGGAACTTTATTTTCTCACCAAATAAGTTCTCCAATGAAACTATAATATTCAAAAAACGGGTCAAATGAGCAAAAATGATTTTTGGTATATGCCGGATTGCAAATAATATCAATTTTTTTAAAAATATAATCTTTACTACAACAAATCGGTATTTTTTTTTATTATTTTAAAGCAATTTTTACGAAGTAAACACGAAGAACAATGTGTAATGATCGCAAGTGCAGTATTAAGGCTGCTCATCACCCCCATTCCCGGTCCTCCTTCGATCGGGCTTGCTAATGGTAAGTTTATGCGGAAAAAATGGTTTTTATTTAAAAAAAAAAGAAATTTTATTAACATTTTAATGCGTTTTTTTTTAAATCATAAAACTCCAATAAAATCGTGCTTTTAGAGCTTATTTTTAAAAAAAACGTTATTTACTTTTTTTTAAATAGAAAAAAATGTCGATTAAAAAAAAGTAAATAACGTTTTTCAAAAAAATAACCTCTAAAAGCACAATTTTATTGAAGCTTTATGAATTAAAAAAAAACGCATCAAAAGTTTCCTAAGTTTGTGTAAATAAATTTATAAAGCTTTCCAAGTATGTTTAATTAAGTGAATTTTGGTTTAGCTTCCTCAAGAAAGCTTTGTTGAAGCGCTGAGGATCTGAATGCGTACAACGGTTGTCAGCGAATCAAAGGAAATTCACATGCCCAAACAAAGAGGATTATGAACACATGAAATCACACTAGGCGCGTCAAGGCTCGTCTTAATTGCACTTTACTCTGGAAAGTGACGCTCTTGCTATGTTAACTGAACGGGAGAAGTGAAACTTTTATGCTTTCAGTACACTCTAAAAAATGAATACTCAAAAACGACAAAATTTTCCTTACTTTTGACGATTCCGTTTACTGGCAAATGCTCCGAGTTTTCGTTTCCTCAAAGTGAGGAAATTTTAACCGTCATTTTTATGAAGATTTGAATGTCGTCTAATCTAAAGAAATATTTCGTCATTTTTGAGCATGTGAGTACAACAATGAGAGTCAGTTTCCTCAAAATCAAGATACAGAATCGTCAAATCACGATCGTAAAAGTGAGGATTCGCGTTTACTCAAAAGTCACTTGATATTTTGACAAAACAATCCTCAAAATTAACGAAATAAGGCTTGAGGGTTCATGAATCGTCAAAAATGAAAGTGTTATTTCTGAGAGTGTATTATATCCAAAGCACCAAATGAGTACTTCCTCTTCCCCAATTTCATAAATTTTGCTCTGCAGTTTTTTTTATTTGTGGTGGCAAATTATGACAACACCCAATCAATTAATAATAAACAATTGATGTTTCAAAAAAATATGCAAATTAATATTATAAACTGGCCAAAAAGCGTCAAATTTATTTCCTCCGCTTCATTTTTATCTTTTTTTAGCATGATTAGCTGAAGTACTTGAAAGGCTTTGAATAACGTATTGATTAATTTTCATACTATAAAAGACAAAATTCGGACTTGAACTCTTCATGAGAGGATATTAGTGGCAGTGGCGATTTAATTCTTATATCACACGATTGAATTGAATATTTGTTCTACCTGGAGTTAAGCGCCAAAAGCGAGAAGAAATATCAGAATATTCAATTATTAAATTACAAAAATATTAAATTATCATGCAATAATTTTTTAATTCTTTCTAAACCAATCAAAGCACATCGAACTTATACCTCATGATAATAATGATATCAATCATTTCCAAATATCAGATGGGAAGAAGCAACCTTTCATTCATACTAAATGCACTTTCTATTTTACAAACTCATATGCTTAGTACATTAAAGAACAATCGTATCCATGATCACGGTTGACATTGAAAAAGTTCTGATAGAGTACAATATTTGTCGCTATGATTAATGCATAGGACTTTGGCTAATAGCTCCGGTCACGCAATGCTTTTAAACAAACGGTGAAGCGACACTTATGGCATGTGACATTAGTGCTGTGACACAACGAGACGTGCTCTGGGTGCCTCGGACACCTGGAAGATCATTGAGCTCGCTGTACAATGATTCTTGGACAATTTGGAGACACTTAAAAATTGCATCTCATCAAAAAATGAATGCTTTTTAGTGCTCAGGAATGATACCGATCATGCGGCTGGCGTCGCTAATGCTGATTTGTAGATTGGCTGTATGCATAAATACTTACTTCAAATTAAAACAGTTTTACCGCGTTTACTTTGTTACAAAAGCTAAGGCAAAGTGACATCCTATGTTAGTATTAGTATTACCTTCATTCGGCTGTGTGGTCTAAAATGCTACGGAAGCCATCGAATACCTGGTAATTTGATGCTGAGGTGACTAATAACCCAAATACTAATATAGTAAAGCAATTTTCTGTAAGCATATGTAAGAGTTTACATCACAGCCAAATTATTAATTAAAAAACAGAGGAAGTATAGAACAATTTGATAAGACAATTTTAGAAATTACTTTTGAATTATGTGACAGGATGAATCTTGTTATAGATATCAGCTTGAAATGGGGCCCGCATAGCAAAATAAATGAGCTTAAGGATTATTAAATTATATAAAAGATATTCATAAAGTATTAATCCTCATAAGTTGTCAACGGAAATACCTAAGAAGCAGCCAATAAAATATTTCCAAGGATATATTGCTAATGTGTCTCCAAAAAACAAAAATAATATATAGGGAAAAACGGCCCTCAATATCAGTAATAGGAAAGAAACATTATCACCGGCAAATTGTCTCTCCTTGGATTCCCAAAGGACGGAATCCGAAAGCGGATTTGATTCCAGAATCCGCCCCTTTACCAATAGATCATTCCTGGAATAATGGCCGGGATTAGCTATTAGCTTGAAAGCTCCGTCCAATCTCTACACCCTTTTCTTTTGTAGAGGTTTTGTGTTATGCCACTGCGAGCTATGATGAAGTGGCCGCTGGAGTATATATTGCTGTGATTTTTATGAGATTTTGGGTGTTTTTTTTATGGTTTCTGGATATGTCTAAATGGAGAGTCCTTTTTCTGACGGTCAGTGACCGGGGCCGGCGTTGTTTTGGAGGTTCGGACGGCGGCCATGGATGACCACGACTGATTAGAAATGTTAATATTTATTTCATCTTGATTTTACATTGTGACAGAGAAGGCGAACAACTGCTGGAAAGTTTTCTGGAATCATGCTTCTTAAATTTCGAAAACAATGTTACATATTTTTATCTTATTTTATCGCACGTATATATTAGTATCGGACAAAGCATTATTTTTTATTGGTCTCATTGATCGTATTTTATAAGTACAAAATACAACATTTACAACTTCATGTTAAAGACTACCTAACACGAACCCAGACTTCTTTCTGAGAATTAATTGTAAGATATGTTGTAGAGAATAGGAAGTGATTTTCTATAATTAAATTGAATGCATCATTACTTTGTTAACTGCACACCGGTGTAACGCCGGACAAATAATAATAGAAATAAATAAAGAGTAGTGCGAAAATAGTTAAGTTTCGTATTTCATGAATAAATTTTAATTTAGTACTTTCTAGAGTTCATTCAAAGTTAAACTTCACAGATTTCCCCATCATCTTCTAAATACAAACTTCATTCTTTTAATATAATGATACAAGAACTCTAATCATCTTCAGCTTAAAACAATCGTATAAAATTGTGATACTTTAACATTTAAGTGTAAGTGTACTCTTAAACGTACGATGCTTAAAAATAAACCGAATTAAACTGTACTAATAGTTTTCAATGTGACATAATTTCTTAGATAAATAATAATAATACGCTAAAAACTGTTTCGAGCTAATTTTGTAAAGGGTCAATTTTGAAACAATCTTAGGTTGTCACTTCAAATTACTCGAAAGTGTCAAAAAACAGTATCTTTAAATACAAACTATAATTTAAATGAAACTATCATTTCAAACATTTTTTTAAGGAACTTATGTTAAAACATTTCAAAATTACAGGTTGGAATAACTTAAAGTTAAATCAGAAGAAGGGATTGGGGTATCTGAAAAGGATAGGCAAAATGAATCGGGGTCGTTGGAAAAAAATTCCAGGAAACTTTAAATGGTGGTCAAAAATGGCTTCCTTTTAAACTTAGTTACAAAATAACTTTTTGTTTCAGTATTGACCGTGATGTGCTCAGAGGTTAAGGTTTTGAAAATGATTATAAATGTGGGACTGATGACACTTGTTCTACCTCTAATGTTACTGACGATAAAATTCAATAAGCTTAATTGTTTTCATCGAATAGAATACAAAACGTAATCTGATTATTAGAATATTTTCAAAACATTTCATAAAATAAAAATATTTAAATTTTGCTTTATTTAATTAGAAAATAATTTATATTTCGGTCATTCAATAGGTAGTACAATATTATGCCAATATTATGCCATCACAAATTTAATCAAGCTTTATATATTGTTAGCGACCACTTTCAATTATTTTAAAATAAATGTTTCGGTAATAAAAAAAACACAAAATTTTGTTTCATAGCAATCTTACAATATACAAATGAGGTTAGTACAGATACTATTTTAATAATTTTATACATTATTTATATTCATAAAAAAATACTTTCTGATACATACACTTACTTATTTGTCATTCAGTCAGTATTGGAAACTTGTATTCAGATTTTGTACTTCATTTTATCTTTTTCACACTTTGGTCAAGTACAAATCCAGCACTGACTAAAATCACGAACTTCCTAAGGTTTCAGTTTCGTATATTTTACTGATGAAGTTAGAATTAGTTCATACTTTATTTGATAGATGGCGCACTCTGGTTTGATGATGTTTCACAGATTCTGAGACTGAGAAAGACTTGTTCGCCTTGTGTTTGTTTACACTGAGTTTATTTTATATTTTAGTTTCATTTACCTATTTCTTTTTAAATCTTCATGTGTGTGTCAAATGTTTTATTGTTTATTTAACTCCTTGGAATCTGTGGTTGCCAGATGAAAACTTTTTACCCCCCCCCCCCCCCCAATTAATCAGCTTCGATATCAACGGCATCCATCTGGCCAAAGTCTGATTTAAATTATTCCTTATAGAATGCTCTTCAAACTGCTCGTGAAAATTCAGGTTCTTCATTGAAATGAAATTGTACAGGGGCTAACACAATTGAGAAATTCTTGCAGAAAAAAAACCCGCAGTAAATGCTTTTTGCCCTAAAAATTCTTTTTTAAATGAATTGAAATTCGACTGAATTCGCCAAGTAAACTAATATTTTTTGTCCACACGGTATCTATCTTCTTTTTTGGGAAATATGAATACATGTCCTTTATCGCTCTGCTTTGCTAAACCATAATTTTTAAAGCTTGGAATATATTTTTAAACCTAATTAGTAAATATATTTTTTAAAAAACTGAAATTTCAAAAAGTTGACCTTTTTATGGAATTGCCCTGAAGGATTTTGACGGCGTTCCCGGATGTTAATAAAAATATTAGTTTCCAAAATGTTTTATTGGAAGAGGTATTTTAAATTTATGTTACTTGTTATAATATGCAACCCCATTTAATTCGAATGTGTGTAAATATTATTCATAAATAAAGTTAACCGGCTTTGAATATTTTTAATACTCTGCAAGTTACAGTATAAACTTTCGAAAACAACCTTTGACATAACAAACAAAATACTGACTGATCAATTTGTTTTGATAAGCTTTAGGGCAATTCCATGCAAAATTATCCTTTATGTAGTGTAAGTCACGTAAAAAGTATAATCATTACAACTCTTAACATTAATTGAAAATAAAATTGGAATAGTTGATCTACACTTATTCTAACCAAATAATGTAATGTGTACTTTATTTAATTTGATTTTTTTTTTAATTTAAAAAGCTTTTAATGTACTCTTAAATCGTGGCTTACACTATAGTTACATTGAATTAGCCTTTAATAAAGCCAAAATCAATGCTCCGTCTATCTGTATAAATCCCCTCTATTCAGAACTAAAATATTTACGGACATCAAATTCACAGTTTTTGAAATTAACTTATAGAGTATATAAATATCTTTAAATGTGCTCAATGATTTATTGAGTTGTAATTGAAAGTAGCTTAGTGTTACACACCCCTAGTTTTTATTCACATGGACGTATGTACCCTAACCATATAAACCCTTTAACCCAGGGGTTCCCAACCTTTTCTGTAACATCGCCCCCTTCTTTAAGTTGACTAACACATATCGCCCCCCTTTAATTTTTATAATTGGTCCAATTATAATTTGAGTTAAAGTGTAACTAATAAAGCAATTTTATAGGTTCAAACACTTATACTACCATATATAAAACAACCAAAGCAGCTTTATCCGGTTACTCTTAAATATAACGAAAAAAATATTGTTTATTTTTTTCTATTTTTATTTAGATTTTTCAAAGAATGAAAGTAAAATAATTAACTAAGATCTTTACACTCAATTCTGGAAAATTTAAGAGACTTGACAATAAAAATTAACGAAAGAAAATGAATGTTGAAAACTTTTTTATTCATTTTTTTCACTTTTTTATATCAATTATTATTGTTTCAAGCTCATACGCAAGTCTTTGAGGCAAATGTCCAATTGCTTTCTTTGTTTGGTGAGGAGCTGGATAACAGAACTAACCCTTTTTTAACGCTTTTTGTAGTTCAGCTTTCAGCTTTTTACCACAGTTAAGGATCAGTGTAAATAAGTTTCACGCAGGCTAACTCATAACCTCTCTGCTTGAAATGAGTTTCGCCTCACTGTCATACTTCAGTTCTACAAACTCCGTCTGCAAAGAGTTATCAAGGTTATCCACTACCCACAGATTCAAAAGGGTATGTATCGACAATAGAATCAGGAATTTCTACCTTGGTCAAATCTTGTAAGAATGTCAGTTTGAAACTTGTCACGTTGATAAAAAAAATTGGAATGGTTTTACTGTACTATAATACAGTATATTTTAATTTCCACCCTTTGAATACTCATCGCCCCCCTATCGCCCCCAAACTATTTATTGCCCCCTTGATAACACAAATCGCCCACTTGGGGGCGATCGCCCCAGGTTGGGAACCACTGCTTTAACCGATTGTTGTCAACATTGCCTTGTGAGAAACTGAAACTCCATGCATGACGTAGGGCACCGAAAGTGAGTTTGTGTTCTGACCGTTAATCGTGTGTTGTTCTTGGCTCAGTGCTGAAAGTCGACGCGGAACGACGAACAAATGGTATCATCGTTTAAAAACAGTAGACTTCACGGATTTTTACTCCCAAATGAGCTTCAGTTGAGTTGATGAGTTTTCTTGTCGGTGATAAGAAGCTGAATCCAGAAGCGGTTTTGTGATTCATAGATACAAAAACTTCCATTAAATTTGAAAATGATTTTGTTGTTGGGTATGGGGAGAGTTATGGTAATTGGATTTATAATTTATCATAAACAGAAACACTCCTGTGATGAACGAAACAATAAAAATCAAAACAATAACTCTGTTCAAGTTATTTTCATCAGGGCGCAGAGTATGAATATTGTATTGATTTTTCCTCGTTTCGTTATTGTATTGCTTTTATGTACTGCTTTATATATATTTTATTTTTTTTATTATTTTTGCATATTCATATGATTACATTTACATTAATATGTTTTGCTGCTTTAGCGAAAAGAAATGAACTATATTATGTTTAATAAATTTTGCTTTGCAGTTTGTTTTTTCATTTGTGGTGGCAAATTATGACAACATCAAATTAATAATAAGTAATTGATGTTTTAAAAAAAGTGCAAATTAATATTATGAACAGGCTTAGTTTAGTTTTAATTATCGTCGCACTAGAGTTACAGCTGTATAAGCTGGCCCAGAAGCGTCTAAGTGGTTCACAGATTCTATAACTTTTGATGGTATTGAAAAAAAATTCCTATATTTCCTCCGCTTCGTTTTTATCTTCTTTTTAGCATGATGAGCTGAAGTACTTGAAAGGCTTTCAATAACGTATTGATTAATTTTCACATTATAAAAGACAAAATTAGGACTTGAACTCTTCATGAGAGGATATTAGTGGCAATGGTGATTTAGTTCCCTTACAAATGATCGTACTATGTTAATCGTTTTTTAAAATGGGAATAAAAATTTGCAGTTTTTTAATAATTGAAGTACTTCGAATTCGATTTTTTCTGATGTTTTCATGCCTTCTAGTCTCGATGCGCTGAATTTTTTTTATGCTTTTTGCGTTATAAACGTAGTGTGGAAGCTAAAATTTCGATAAATATATAATAAATACAAGCAAAAACTTTGTTAACAGGGATATATGGCGAATAAATTGTAGCTACGTAATTTTTTTAAAACTGTTCTATATCTGAACTACAATAATAAGTCAATATTGTGTTACTGCCATTAGACAAGAGAAAATAACACTCTTAAGTTCCACTCAAACATAGACTTCTAACATCTTGAATCGATACAATGATCGAATCTGCAAATAACACCATCCCAATTCCTCTAAATAAAGAAATCTGGCGACCTAACACGGCGACCTTTGGCACAGTTACGTTACCGCCCTGTCTGTCCACTTCTTTTATAGAGCCCCAATTATTCTACTTTTTCAACACATTTCGCCAGCATTAATGCTTGGCCGAAACAAAGCGAACAGTAGCCAACTGGCTTCTAAAGAAGTCGCTTTTCGTATTGTTTCAGGCGTTCTGGTCCAGTCCCATTAAGACTTTTGTATCAAAAGGATTTTTTTTTTTTCATTTTTCATTATAATTTCGATTTTGGTGTCACTCTATCTGAACTTAATTTGCTTCGAGATTCGAGTGTGAGCCGATTTTGATTGTGTTTTTTTCAAATGGGTGCGGCGATTGTGTCGTTAGGTGTTTTGTTCAATGATACTTGGGAAAGTGTGAAAGTAGGAAAGATTGTCTTTCTTTATAAATTCGTTTATTTTAGAGCAAGTCATTGTAGACCGTTACTAAACGTTATTTTTTTTACCTTTAGTTATTTTATTGGCATTCTTATTAGCTGATATGCAGTTTTGAAATGTATTTTTCTGGCTTAAATCATCAAGGGATTCGAAAAGGTTTAACGTTCAATGTTTGATTGTTTCTAAAGATAAGAGCTTTATTTCAAAAAGAAGGAGATACTTCTAAGAAAAATAGAACTTTTATACATTTGAGATAAATGTTGCACAAAATAAAACACTTATAAAATAGTCTTCTTGTTGTTTGATAAATTATCTAGAGGCAGTAAAGTTATTGAATGTTAATTTCATGACCAAATGAATAATTAAAATGTTGATAAGAAGTAATATTATTTCATGAGAATACTATATCACTACAAGTTAGAAGTTCCCTACTGATTTTCAAAATTTAATTGATTCTATTATCGTTGAAAAAAATAGCACCGTCATATATTCTTAAATTTAAACATTACATTGCTGCAGCAGATTATTACATTGCTGCAGCAGAATCCAAAATTCCGTTTCAATTCCATTATCTTAACTCAACTGAAATGAAGAGTTTAATGGAAAAAACATGCTAAATGACAAAAAGATGGAAAAGCAAAAAATGACATTTAAAGTTATTAGTTTGCCCTTTAATCCGTTAATAATGGTGCTATCCAACTGTAAAAAATATACTTAACTTTAAGTTTATGAAAAAAAGGAGAAACTTGTTGTCTTTAAAGGATCGAATAATAAGTTAAATGACAAAAAAATCTTATTTTTTTAAAAAATAAATTGGCAACACAGCCTCTTCTACCACTAAAGCTAATCATTTTTCGTGTTGGTGATCCATCCATTGTTTCCTCTATCCCGACTTGTCAATTTTAGGGAGACGCGAGTCGGTAAGGAAAGTGGTCCACACTCCACAGAATACAATATACACTGGCGGACAATTGCTAAGGACGAGACGGTTTTTTTCAATATAACTTTGTAAAAAAGCTTTAAAAAGCAGCACATTTAATACCGTTAGATCCCCAATACGTATAGACAAGAGTAATGTAAGCAACAGTTACTAAAAGAGAAGTCAGAGGGATAAAAAGAAGCTTTATTGAAAGAGAAATGGAATTCCATTCTATGCATCTCCGTAGTGTAGATGAATTTTGGACTTTCACTTACGATAATTTCATGAGTGTGTCATGAATATCGATAATCCAGTAAAACATTAAGACTACGACATGCAAAACCATTAAAAAACGGATCATCTACGATGGAGGAAATTAATTAAACATGATATATTGCGGATACGCGTGATACATACGGCTCCAGAAGCCCATATCGGTGAATATTCATTAAATGATTAACAAGACGGCACTTTTGTGTGACATAGAATCGACATAGACGTTTCTCACATTTAATAATCAGTTGTCAATGGACCCGGCTTTTAAGGTTAAAACTATGTCGTAGATTTGATGTTTTACTGGATTATCGATATTCATGGCGCACTCTTAAAATTGTCGTAACTGAAAATCCATAATTCATCTCCACCTCAGAGATGCATGGAATGGAATTCCATTTCTCTTTCAATAAAGCTTCTTTTTATCCCTCTGATTTCTCTTTTAGTAAGTGTTGCTTTTATTACTCATGTCCTTGAGTATCGGAAATCTCACGGTATTAAATATGTTGATTTGGAAAGCTTTTGTACAAAGTTATATTAAAAGAACCGTATCGTCCTTAGCAATTGTCCACCAGTGTAATAATGATTCCTGTATAAAATTAAAAATTGTTCATTTTATAGAATCAAACACGTTCTTAAAACTATGTTCATGTTTCCTTCTAACTTGTATTTAAATATGTATTTAAAAACGTCACTTAGTACGTTCTTCCACTAAGCTCCTCAAATACTACAAACAATACAGAAAAAAAATCGTCCCATCTGATAATGGACCGACAACACAACTCGACATGTATCCACTTCCGCTCATGGACTTTGATCTTCGAGGGGTGCGAGCATTAGCAGCCGAATTTCCCACCTCCCCACGACAACGCAAGAGACAAGCCTGATCATTGACCACGCGAAACAATGGGATTGTGCAGACGGTAATTTCAGGTGGATGTGGGGGACGGTGGTTTTACTATCGTTTGGCGATTTTATGGAGACGATTTTTATCGACTTGGCGATTTTAGGGAGACGCGAGTCGGTAAGGAATTGGTCTACAGAATACAATATAATAATGATTCATGAATAAAATTTGGAATAGTTCATTTTATAGAATCAAACACGTACTTTTAGCTATGTTCATGTTTCCTTCTAACATTTAAATATGTATTTAAAAACGTCACTTAGTACGTTCTTCCACTAAGTTCCTCAAATACTACAAACAATACAGAAAAAAAATCGTCCCATCTGATAATGGACCGACAACACAACTCGACATGTATCCACTTCCGCTCATAGACCTTGATCTTCGAGGGGTGCGAGCATTAGCAGCCGAATTTCCCACCTCCCCATAACAACGCAAGAGACAAGCCTGATCATTGACCACGCGAAACAATGGGATTGTGCAGACGGTAATTTCAGGTGGATGTGGGGGACGGTGGTTTTACTATCGTTTGGTAGCTGCTTGTTTCTGGCAATGTCCATTAACTAAGACTGTGGTGTTCATATAATAGGGAATATAGAAAATGACTTGACGTGTCTTGAAAGTGGGTTTCTTTGGTTGGAATTGAGCAACGTGATTGAAATTGATTTAGCCTATGTTTTACTATCGTTTGGTAGCTGCTTGTTTCTGGCAATGTCCATTAACTATGACTGAGGTGTTCATATAAAAGGGAATATAGAAAATGACTTGACGTGTCTTAAAACGTATTTCTTTGGCTGGAATTAATCAACGTGATTGAAATTGATTTAGCCTATGTTGTACTATCGTTTGGTAGCTGTTTGTTTCTGGCAATGTCCATTAACTAAGACTGAGGTGTTCATATAAAAGGGAATATAGAAAATGACTTGACGTGTCTTAAAACGTATTTCTTTGGCTGGAATTAATCAACGTGATTGAAATTGATTTAGCCTCTGTTGTACTATCGTTTGGTAGCTGTTTGATTCTGGCAATGTCCATTAACTATGACTGAGGTGTTCATATAAAAGGGAATATAGAAAATGACTTGACGTGTCTTAAAACGTATTTCTTTGGCTGGAATTAATCAACGTGATTGAAATTGATTTAGCCTATGTTGTACTATCGTTTGGTAGCTGTTTGTTTCTGGCAATGTCCATTAACTATGACTGAGGTGTTCATATAAAAGGGAATATAGAAAATGACTTGACGTGTCTTAAAACGTATTTCTTTGGCTGGAATTAATCAACGTGATTGAAATTGATTTAGCCTATGTTGTACTATCGTTTGGTAGCTGTTTGTTTCTGGCAATGTCCATTAACTATGACTGAGGTGTTCATATAAAAGGGAATATAGAAAATGACTTGACGTGTCTTAAAACGTATTTCTTTGGCTGGAATTAATCAACGTGATTGAAATTGATTTAGCCTATGTTGTACTATCGTTTGGTAGCTGTTTGTTTCTGGCAATGTCCATTAACTATGACTGAGGTGTTCATATAAAAGGGAATATAGAAAATGACTTGACGTGTCTTAAAAATGTATTTCTTTGGTTGGAATTAAGCGCCGCATGATTGAAATTGGTTTAGCCTTTTGTGTTTGGACAAGCAGTTAAAAGCATAAAGCTAACAATTTTATTCAGTTTCAAATTTTCTTTACAATTCCTCTGAGTACTAGAAATAATGAGGTTCTCACAGAGGAATTTTAATGTAACTTCCCAGTTTACATTTGGTAAAAGATCACTCGATTTTTTTTATTTTATCAACGATCTTGTTTTTAAACAGATAATTGAAATTTGCAATTTTTTTAAAAATAATAACTAGTGGTTTACTAACTTTGTAAGGCACTCATAAATGTTCTGAAGGAAATGTGACATCCAAACTTACCTTAAAATTCTATGGGAAATAAAACAAAATAAGCCAAAAATAGCTCTAATAAATTTTCTATGTGCTCTTGAAGCCAGAAATAATCATTCAATATGTGTGTTGGTAATGTTAAATGTACAATTTGAGATAACTATTAAAATACAATTGACGTGCGGTGCTGTCAACCAAAATTGTTTCTTTTATATCAGACACAATTTCGAATAAATTACCTTTTCCAGGTTAAATCACCATTTCTCCAAATACAAAAGAAACTACAAAAACCAGTTAAACCTAATTGTCGACGCTCTAAAAAAAAAGCATCCTCAAAAATCACACGAGACATTTCCCTCCTATTAGGGCGATAGAAAAACCCTAACACGTATTTTATTGGCTGACTCCATATAAAAAAGGGCTCTCTTGAGGGAAAGATTTCATGTTTTATCCTAACTTGATAAATTTAATGTTATTGTTGGGACCAAATGTGATGGTGCTAAGTCCATCATCATCTTACGCCGCAGTTGGTTAGCAAATTACGAGTCTGGGACCTGCCAAATTTCGGATGAGGGAAGCAGTAAAGTGGAACCAATTGTCTCGCCAATTACCCCGGACGTGGTTCTGGTAACGCTCGGGTGGGCCCTTGCCAAGAGGGGCGATACGGTCGCCAATCTGAAGACCTCGAACGTCTATACAGAGAAACATTGTAGCAATTCAGTGGGAACCGTAGTTCATTAGAGCTGAATTGGTTTTGGTTGTTTCAGAAATCCCATCAGTCAATATTTTTCGGAAATTGATTTTCGATCACAAATAGACTATGTTGGAAAATAGATTTTGAGTATGATACTCAATTCGAGTTAGTAATGCATTGTAACTTGGTATGACAAATGACAGTGATTGCGCCCTCCAGTAGGGAAGAGTGTAGGCTTTATAGCCCATTACCAAGCTCGCCAGAAGAGACAGTCGCAAGAGACACACAAAGAAGGACGACACAAACACATAGACAAATAACAACGTTTATTGACAAGCACAAACATTCCTGCCTTACCGGGAACCCGAGAGCAGTTCCAAAGGCTAGCACTCTAATCATTGCGCCGGTCGGCCATTGCTACTTGGTAACTAAATTTGTCTTTTGTTTCTTATCCCTACTAAATGTGTTATACACGGCTGGACAATTGCTAAGGACGATACGGTTGTTTCAATATAACTTTGCACAAAATTTCCAAATCAACACATTTAATACCGTAAGATCCCCAATACGTAAGGACATGAGTAATGTAATCAACACTTACTGAAAGAGAAATCAGAGGGATAAAAAGATCCCTCCATTTGAATTCCATTCCATGCATCTCCGAGGTGGAGATGAATTTTGGATTTTCACTTACGACAATTTTACGAGTGCACCATGAATACTGATAATCCAGTAAAACATCAAATCAACGATATAGTTTTAACCTTAAAAGCCAGGTCCATTGACAACTGATTATTAAATGTGAGAAACGTCTATGTCGGTTCTATGTCGTACAAGTGTCGTCCTGTTAACTATTTAATGAATATTCACCGATATGGGCTTCTGGAGCCGTATGTATCCCTTATCAGCAATATATCATGTTTAATGAGCTTTTTTTATCCCTCTGATTTCTATTTTTAGTAAGTATTGATTAAATTACTCATGTCCTTGCGTATTGGGAATCTTATACGGTATTAAATTTGTTGATTTGGAAAGCTGTTGTACAAAGTTACATTGAAAAAACCGTCTCGTCCTTAGCAATTGTCCACCAGTGTAGAACTTAATTTAATTAGTGATGATTGGACAGCTTTATAAGCTAGACAAGTTTTCTCTAATAACGTATTTTTTAAATTTAAAATATGTTTACATTAACCCTTTAACTACGACTGTGAATACTATTAACCCTTCATTTCCGAATAAAAAAAGTCAAATTTAATTTTTTAAATTTCGTTTTTCGTGTAACTTAATTTGTTCTATAAAAAATTTTCACGGCCCTGGTCTTCATTTGTCTTCTATTTTGTTCATTTTGATAAACTTCAGGGAAAAAAAGCATTTTCACGTGGCAAATTTTCTTGACAATCGTCGATACTGCTTAAAGAAAACACCTAATTTTTTCTTTTCCTTGAGGCACATAATACTACATGCACCTTTCGATATCTGGCTTGTATTGACAGTTATCCCAATTCGGAATAACATCAGAAAGGAATCCATATTATGTGCTACTAGCTACTAGGATTACCACAGTTGGAAAAATATCCACCTAACCACTTTTCTTTTCGGTACATCACTAACCATCACAAGGTAAAATTAATCTCAACGAAAAAAATATAGCATACAAACGCATCCGACAAAAGTCGCCACAACATTCGCCAAGGGCCCACCGAAGGTGAAGAAGCCAATAACAATTTCCCAATCCTTCAAGATTTGCCGGATCCCATTGTTCTTTGGAGTGGTCATTGGCTGCCCATTGATGAAGTTCCATTCACCTTTTGGGCTCTTGCTCGCCCCTTTCCCCCCAATTGCCCCCACCCATTCCCATTCTTTTCGGAACCCTAGAAATTGGAAGATCGGAATTTCGGTCATTGTTTTTTGAGAGAATTATTATCTCTTCCGAAGTGTGTCATACGGAGAATGTATCTTTTCTCTCCAAAGTTTCTTGAGAGGCGTTTTCTCCTTTATCTTTCTGATAATTTTCCTGGTTTATAGAAGAAATCTTTTGTTTGGTCGCTGCACGCTCTGATTTTCTGAAATTAATTGGACACGTGGACGAGTGCTACTTGTTGTTTGAGTCTCTAAGAGGATGATGATGGATATGGTGTTCCAAAATGCATGGGATCTCATTGTTAGGGCATTTAAAGATCAATAATGTTATTGGTAATAAACCCGTTAGAATTCATTGATGACAAAATCTATTGTGTTTTGAACGAATATTCTGTGCATTGTAAGATATTATTTCTTTGTTCGTTACTTTGTAAAGTATAATTTCGAAATTACATGTCTATTCCAAGGCACATATCTTTCTAAAGGACAATCCTAAACTTAAGATTCTGACTTTGATTTTGAGTTTTATATTTTTTCCTATATCTCACAATGGCCTACTACTAAGCTTTGGATAAAACAAAATTAGGTGCCTACCATTTTTTTATGTTTTTTAGGGTGAACAAGGGTTCCATAGGACTTTAGGATAGGAGGAGTTAGGGAAATGTAACAAATATTAGTCATACATCGTCACTTATTCAAAATAAGTCTTTTGATAACATCTTTTAATATGCTATAGGTCTCAGATTAAATGTGAATGTGCATGTTGAATGCGTTGTCTAGTATCTAAAAGTTACAATTTCTCCCTTTGGCACAGTGTTGAAATGTTTAATATATAAAAAAATTTCTAGAAAATTGCCCTCAACGATTTTTATATTATTTTAGGAATAGAAGCAGAAGGACAAGGAGGGGGTGGGGTCTACAAAAATTTATAGAGCCTCGAAAAAAATTGAAAATCCAAGATCCCAGTAATAATGTTATGTTCAGGATTGCCCTTAATAACCTTTTATTGAAGGTTGTTTCAAAAACTCTGTCCTTGTGTTTTGTAAGTAGGATGTTTTATGATGGCTACAAAACTATAGCCAAGTTTATCGTAGCTAAATGTTCATATCCAAGTTAAATCAATAGTTAGAACAATCAATTATAAAGCAATCGTATTGTAAAATTATGTACAGAAAGTCTCATGTCTACGGTACTTCATCTTCAGCCATCTTTTAATTCTATCAATCCATCTTAACTGTCACATGAAGCTAATGATAACTTATTCTTTATTTCATGTTATTGAAACGACCTCTATGGATATGCAAACCGCAAAAATTTCTGTGCGTGTTTGCAATTTCTGCAAAATTACCTTTTCCAACTCAAAATAATTGGAAGATAGGAAGGGAATGTATTGGTCAATGTAAGGCTCATACAATTTACCTCTAGTCCAAATCTCCGCCAACAATCAGTTAACGGACAACTGGACTGACTAACTGGACTTCAACTTTTAGGACAATTCACCCAAATTGCAGAAGTCCATTGTTTTAAAAAACCCAGTGGAATCGCCCATTTTCTCAGCATTACGCATGAAGGGTTTTGCGGAATTCCGTTCTTTATTATAATAAGTATATGGTTATGAAAGAGTTGTAACTCTCTCTTGAGTTTATTTAGAAAACAAATCAGTTTTGAAATAGATATCGAGTTTAGATACAAGTATAAACATAAAAAATCAATATCATTTTGTTTGCCTTTTTTTACAGATACCTAGTTTACTTAAGTTTGTTCACAGAATTTTTAAAAAGTGCAAATTGAAAGTAAAAAAAATACCCTTTTAAAGTATCAGTTAAGACATTGTCAAATGAAGTATTATGACAAGCCCGGTGACACTTGACACTTATTAAAATGTTTTTTTATAAGGGTTGCAAACAAGAAACCATGCGATGCACGTACGAAGAGAGGATAACAAAGGGATTACAGGTGCATACACGCACGCGAATATTGGAGAGAGATTTTAATCTTGGTTTTGAGCCATCAGTTTCTTCTGAACATAATGGATGCCAAATGATTGAGCACAATCTTAATAAAGTGAATGCCTCTGTTATCGGGGCATATTTGTGACTCCCCCTCTGTCGTTGGCAGGTAAACCATAGTATCTATACAAATGACTTGGACTATTGTTGCAAGTAACTAATAACCCTATTCTTTAAAACGGTATGATGAAGGACTGTTTATTTCAGATCAAAAATGGTCCAATTAATGGTTGGGCTTACTGCAATTTACCTGTCTTCTCAGCCGAAGGTCGCGGAACGGATTAGAGAGTGAAAATGCATTTGTCTATCAGTTTGCGAAGGGATAAAAGTACTGGACAGAGAGGTCATCCATTACTTTTCCTGGAAAACAGAAGAATTATAACAGACATCCGTTTGAGTCATTAGATGGAGTCCGAAGTAAAAAGGCAGATGATTCATATTTTGCTCATTTAAGATGGTTACTGTGAAAAAAAAAGTTGAATCTCTAACACCAATTATTAACTTAAAAATCACAGAATTACCATAAAATATATACACTATGTTACTTTATTAATTCAAGAATATTGTTAATGAATCGTTTATTTCATAAGGAGTCCTTAGATATTAGATCAATATTAAGTCAAAAAAGGAGTTATTACTCACTAGTTTTCTCAATTAAATTGGTTACCACAAATAAAGGCCTATATATAATTGTTCGTAAACATTAATAAGATTTTTAAAAAAATCTATTACGCATCTTGAAATTTTATTTGTGCTTAGTGGTAATTTTTTCCGTTAAATTTTGCTGCAAGTTTGCTCGATTTTCTAATTTTTTATGCTAGTTTTTCTGTGGGAAAATTCCTTCATGCGTTATCATTTTAAAGTCCATATAAGAATAACTCTAAAAATAACTAAAAAATCGTAAAATTATTATTCATAATAAAAGTGTCGACTATTACAATACATTGAACTAGCAAGCAATTTAAAACTGAAATTAAATTTGAAATGATTTTGAAAGCGATGTAACGATTAAACCAAGATTAGGTAAGTGAAAATAATTTATTACTTACTCATTCTCACGCCGTTGTGTTAATCAAGTTTCTATCATTAAGATCTAAGGATAAGGATTTCAACGAGAAAGATCAAGATACGAAGCCATAAAAATTTCAACACCTTCAACCAGTCTAGTAGAGCAGTTTCTTTGTCTTAAGACACCTTTAGATATTTTTTTATTTAAAAATAATTAAAATATCCTTCGTGCAATAATGTATAGTGGTATTCACGAGTTTTCTTTCACTTAGAGAGGATAATTTTGTTCTTTAAAAAAGATTAAGGTCACGGTATCAAGGTCTTTTGTTTTAGCTGGTATAAAACGATCAAAATTGTCTTAATGTTCAACTGTTTTTTTCATGGGAAATAAGAGAACCGTGAGCGTAAACCAGTTTTTATGGCATGAGAAAGTTATGTTTGTTTTAATGTATATATGTGTTTTATAGAATATTTAGGAGGAAGTGCAAAGTTTCTTTTGTTAATTTGTTTTTAATTCAAAAGTATACATTTAAGACATAATAAATATTTACATACATTATAAATATTTTATTCAATTTGTTACCTTAAACTTATTAGTGAAATTATCTTCTATTACAAATCTAATAGCTTGATTAAAAAAAAATCATAAAAATCTGTTACTTTTTTTAATTTAAATGTAAGTTTTTAATATATAATATCTATAATTATTATACTTTATAAAAATACAAAAGAAAGTAGTTTTCAAACTAATGCGCATTTTAAAACTCAATTTGTTAATTTGAAATGAGAAAAAAACATTCCAAATCTTCCCTCCTTACCTCAATGCAATGACACAAAGTGTATTGCAAAAATTCCTCTCAAAATAACTTCATATAAAAAGTATATATATATATATATATATTTAAATTATGTGAAACTCGATTATCAAATAAGTTGTATAATTTAAATTTAATTATATTCATATTATAAAATGTCAGGAAAACAAAAGTGAAGGAACGTACACTCTTAAAACAAAAGAGTGAAATGCACTCCAGTTGGAGAAGTGCATTTTCGACACCGTAGAGGCATGCATATTTACTCAGACTGAGTTAAAATCACTCGTTTGGAGTGATTCTGTCGGAGGTTTAACACACAAAGGATCCACTTCAAAAGGAGAAGTGCATTTTCTAGTCTGGAGGAGTGAAATCCACTCAGACTGAGTTAAATTAGGAGTGTTTGTTTTAAGAGTGTAGCTATGAAGAGAGAGAGAGAGCACCTTAAAGATATTATTTACGATATAGGTATGTTGAGTAAATTATATGAAGAGTGTAGTTGTAAAACCTACAATCTTCAGATTATAACTAAGATATAAAATTTGAAGCCTTCATTGAGGAGTTTGTCTTATTAAATTTACCATTATCAAAAACATTGGGTGAAAGTACTCCGTATTTATACGGATTTTTTTTAATTTTCAAATAAGGAAAACTGTGGATAAAGTATTTTACTGAAAAGCACTGCTACTAAGGAATTAGAAAATAATTTCTTAAATCTATGCCGGCTATACCTACGTCGAATTAACACTTTTCACGATCGTAAACTTGACGTCACGGGTCGACGTCAAGTGAAGACCGACGCCGCTGCATGACACATATTAAGGTAGGCGAATACCCAAATTCTAAAATTTTTACTATTACTTTAATCTTTTCCAAATTTGGTTGAGTTATTTCAAATATAATGAATAATACTATTTAGGCATTTTTTAAAATTTAAATATAAATTATTTATTTTAAACGGTGTTTTTCTACTAAAAAAAGAGGTTTACGCTAACAAGTCTACCACATTGAATTTTCATCCTATAAACATTAATTATGTGTTAAATTCTTCGTTTTGAACTGATGCATGCAATGACCCTCTCGAGTTACATACAAAGTACAAGAAAAGAAGATATTAAGAAAAATGTCATAAATTAGCCAAAAAAAAAAAGGATTTTGCTTGATTATTTTACACTTGTACATTAAAAAAAAAAAACTTATATATTTACACCAGATGTTGGAGGTTCATGGCACAGATATAGATTGAAATAACATCCGTAAAAATTTTCAGGTAAATTAATGTAAAACTTTTTATGCTAGAACTGTTTACGTAAACCCCTTTTGTTAGGTGAAAAACACTGTTTAAAATAAATCAATAATATTTAAATAAAAAAAAATGCCTAAAAAGCATTGTTCATTATATCTGAAATCACTATGCCAATTTTGGAAAAGATTAAAGTAATAGTAAAAATTTTAGAATTTAGGGTATTCGCCAACCTTAATGGATTGTAATGTAATCGATTCCGGTTGCCTATTTCGAGCCTCCTTTAAGGAGCTTAAACACAGCCAATTACGCTCCGTAATTTAAAACCCTAGTCACGTGACGAAGTCGACACCTGAGGAACTTCGAGCGACATTGTACGCTAACGCTGTCGGGAATTTCGACTCTACATATTTAACGAGCACGTATATCATCTCGCATATTATGCGGATGCCTCCGATATAGAATGTAGTTATATACTAAAACTACAGTTGTCTGAAGGCAATGAACCTTGGAACTTGGAACCGCAGTACAGTGACGAGGCTGACATATGAGCACGAACTAACGCTACCTTGCTGCGAAAGCTTACATGGCATCAGAGCATTGGACCATGGCTTATTTTATGTATTCCATCGTATTAACGTGTTCGATCCAATGACATAAGAGTTGGTTTGGTTTGGTTTGAATTATCGTCGCACTAGAGCTACACGAGGGCTATTGGCGACGTGCGTCGTATTTTAGAACCACAGTCAGGTGACGAGCCTCACCTGAATAGGCACCCAACGCAACCGTTAAGGGCGACATCGTAAGCAGCGTTAGGACTTTGAAGGATATTTAACGTGCACTCCCTTACACGGGGTATTATTCGTCGGACATTTTCGGCTGCACGGGCCGTTTATAGGTCGGCAGCTATTTTGGCGATGCCCGGACCCGAACCTGGGACCTTCCGCATGCTAAGCGAGTGCTTAACCGACTTTGCTCCCCAGCCCCCATAAGAGTTGGAAACAATGCCTTACCAGCTGAGCTCTCACTCCACCCCTGCAATTAATAAAGTTCTCTGCCACTGGCAGATAAACTGCAGTAATCTCAACAATGAGTTATATAATTTTTGATCTGAAATAATTTTTTCCAGTATGTTTTCTTAATTGTTAGAGTAATTGAATGCTTGCCACAGTGGTCAAAGTCACTATGGAAGTTACTGCAGTTTACCTGCCTACGGAAGTTGTGTGGTTATATCCTAAGGGAACAAGTAAAACATGTGCTTCGTAATTTTGGACCAAGTGAGAGAAACACCAGAGCCCAGAATACGAACTATCACAGTCCTTCTAGGTGCACTGCTAGTGCGAAGTTACTTCATACAAGCCATACCCAGTCACAGGAATTTTAGATACTGTTGATTCTTAATCACGCTCTAGTGCGGCATCAGTAAAAAACCAAAATTAAAACTTCATCTCAAAGATGTGCAAATCTGAGTTATGTAAAATAATGTACAATACGCTACCTTTTCCGAGATAACCAATCATAAGCAATAGCAGAAGACTTTACAAACTCAGAAAACCTTTAAATAGGTAATCTTGGAATTGATTCAAGTAATTGCAATTTTACACCTTTTGTAGTTGTGTAATATTTAGGCGCAAAGTTTTGGTTAAAATGTAAGTAGATATTTTGCGTTTTATGGCTTGTTGCATTTTCACACGGATGAATAAAAAAAAGCAGCGCCTGTTGAATTGGTTAATATTAAATACTTAAAATGTTGTAGAGTTTGCTTTTTCTTATCTTATAAGTTTCCGGTTATTATTTACAGTTCTGTGAGCTAAAATTTATTGCAGCCTTCCATTCAATATTTTTTGCTGATAATTACTAACCGAAAAAGCTACAGTTTTTAATTGTAAGGATTTGGTACCTCTATGCTAACAATAGAATACTTAACTTTATATCTAATTGGAATAGGCTGGTTATAAACTTGTACAATACCTAAATTCTATTGAATTTATATAGCTTTATATTAAAAAGCTGCTTCTAAGAAGTATTTTTTACACCATGCTTAACATTTTGCTATTTCGGCTTTTTCAGTTTCCTTAATGCAAGACTATTATATCTTATTAGAATGTGTAGTTTTAAATGGTTTGTGTATATTAGAATAGCATATTAATTGTTATATTTATCTTGTACTTTGTATTGCAGATTGTGTGGATCTATTTCGATGCATGTATATTCAACCTCGTTCTACAAATACTTTCTGGATGTCACTACTGCACTCCGTAAGTTTAATATAATTTGTTTTTTTTTAGTTTCAAGCCGTGTCAGTCTGATATTGTCATCGTCGGCTCGTATTCTAGGGGATTTTCTCGGCCCGTGCTAGCGGTATTCGGATATTTTTTGTCTTAAAAAAATGTTGGAAACTAAATTATTTAAAAACATAAAACTAAGTAATAACATTGAATAAAAAAAGTTAAGCTTTTCAATCAAATCTACTAATTCTAATGTTTTACTTAAGGTATGCTCACTTAAGTCTTGATATTTTTTCTAGGTTTGACAACCATTGCTTCAACTCCTGTGGCTGGCGAAGTTCACCGGGAACCGACAATCTGCTTTGCTAGTATAGGTGCGTACATAACTATTAAAATATTCTTAACATATATACTCTGTACTTGTATTTTGAAGGTATTTTAGTTTAAGGTAAATTGTATTTTTGATCGTTCCTACATTCTTTTTTATAGGTCAGATGGTGGAAAAAGCCAACATGGAATCAACTCCAAACGTTCAACTCGGCATTCTACCTGGCCCTCTTGGTATTGTGATGAGAGGATACCTCAACTCGGAATTTTCACAAACTTGATGAAGGTAAAGTAGCCACTAGTTATTCTGAAACTCTATATTTTTCTAAAAATGCGAACGGAACCGTTGCTTATAATGTACAATTGCAGGAAAAGTTGTTCAACTTCACGGATCTTCAGGCTTAGGAGTTCAACTCGTCATTTCGACTTAAGCTTCACTCGATGACCATCCGCGACCTAGACAGTCTTTTGGATCTTCATCCACCGCTGTGTAAAGACTACGAAGACGTGAATGCTACTAGAAACGAAGTATTCTTTGAAGGTTCGAGGTAGATTCTAGAGTATTTAGTGTCCCTCGACTGTCGAGTTTCATATAATGACCAAAGTGTATTACGCCAATCAAAATAGATCTAGTGTTATGTTAATTTAACCCATCTACATTAATTGAATCCAAACTGCCCTTCCCCAATATCCTTCGGATATATCGAATTTAGAGTGGCTTTATTTCAACAAAAACTAATCCTTAATTCACGTTTTTCTAAATTCCCAATGTCTTCGCTGGCGGAGAAAGTTTATACTAGTTCAAATAGAACAGAAATACAAAATCTGGTTCTAATGGTTACTTATAGAATTTTTACCATTTTAGTAATAGATCAGGCAGTTTCCTTCACACTAGTCAAACTTCATTCCACTTCGCAGCGTTGTTGTTTTTAAAGCTATTTATTAAATTCTGAAAAAGGGTTTCTTTGATATTGGGTGACCTAGTATTCAGTCATTTGCTTCCTAAAAAAACTTCAGTTCAAAATTAAAGGCGGCAGCGTCTGATTTGTCTCAACAAACGGTCCTTTGTTAAGATTCTCCTGTTTGTAAATCTTAAACCTTTGGTGCTTCCGTGATGCTTAAAATGACCAGTGTGCAGTCCTGTACATAGCCACGGTTATTTAACCAAACCTATTAAGTTGGAAACCCATCTCGTAAGTAAACCACAACAGTTTAGAATTAACTGCTTCGAAACAATTAGCCTAATTATAAACTTTAGTGCATTTAAAATTGGTGTTGAGTAGAAGCTAAAAAATCTTGTTCTTCTCTGGCATATTTAATGTAATTCTATCAAATTCTAGAAAAGGGGAAAATGCATGTTGGTTCAATTATAATTTTGGGAGATGCAAGCTACAATTTAAGAGATGTTAAGAATGCAAGATCTGAATCGGTGAACCAAATGAAAATGTATGATAATGAATATTCAAAACATGCTGGCCAACCTCAAAGTTAAACTTGGGAGCCAATTTGCGATTTTTTTTGACGCTCTCCCTAATAAAAGTCGGATCTGGAAAAGTAATTAAACGGCTTAAATTAAATCTCGATTCATCCCAATGAATTTTATCTGTTTTAAAACTAATTTGGAACTACTTATAAATATTTTATTGTGTAATTCTAGAGCAATACAAATAAACTTGGTTCCAAACGTGTTTATGTAAAACTTCCAAACTTCCTATCTGGAATAAGCGTACTGGTGTTTTATGCCCATAAACAATTCTAATGAAAAGAAAATGAACCCTAAAGTTATACTTAATTCTGGATGTACCTAAAAAAATAGAACTCGTGTAGCTCTAGTGCGACGATAATTCAAACCTAACCTAAAAAAAAAAACCCTTACCGCATTTGTTTCAAAAGATTTCCTTCCAACTCCTCACTGTCATCCACTAGATTATAGTTGAAATTACTGCATGAAATGCGTAATATTCCGGATACTAGTTGGACAAATTAATGTACAAAATTTCAAATGAGAACTTTAACATGGTCCATAATTTAATTATTTCAAATGTTGGTCTTTGTACAGTACACAGAATACAGTAATTGTGACACTAACATAACATCCTACTAGAAACATCTGTCATTTAAACCCAAATTGGCAATCTGATACATCAATACGACTGTAGTTTGCATTAGGTTTCAACTAAATCGAGAGTTCTAGGTTTTAATTTTTTCATTCTGGCGCCAAGTTTTCCGCGTTCGAAGGCAATTGGACGCCTTTGCCAAACTCTCGAGGAAGTTGCGCCTAATATCCCTTGCACTTAAAATTAGAGCTAAAACTAATATAAATCTTGGAATGTAGCATCAGTTCAAATAACGGTAAAGCCCAAAGAGACATTTAATTATTTCAAATTGTCTGAAATTATTGCTATTTCGTCGTGAAATGAGTTTCTAACTCTTATCTGATGGATGACAGTGTGTGTTAGAAGACCAAAATTATTTGAAATGAGCGCTGTATATTCCATTAGTGATAAGGAACTTTGCGTTTAGTCTTCAAAATTGATTACATGTTTATCCTTTCGATTAATTATTTTAGTTTAGATGTAATTGCATACAGCAGTAAACTCCAAAGATTTTACTACAGCGAGTTTCGTAGAAATTCTACATTGATTAGTATTTTGGGTTAAGTTACTCTGTATTTGAAGTTGTGTGGGTAAAGCTGAAACTCGTGAAACTTAACTAAGTTGTAGTGATTAAAATTTAGAATTTTAATATTGCTAGTATTTAAACTAAACGCTGGAATTACGCATGGTATGCTTAGTTATGCATTACTAAAACTACAATTGAGTGAATATTCAGTTTCGCTCACTTGCCAGATAACTTATTTCAGATTTATTAACTGAAAATGCCGACTTAGTTTTAAGATGTGACTAACTTTTGAACGTAATTGAAGACTAGAAGGCTGTTAATAATGTTAATCTATTTATAAAACCTTTAAGCTGTCCCATCCCTTTTGCATAGTTATAAGTAGAATCGAAGGTTCCGTAAGTAATTGGTATTTGTAAGAACTGTTGATTACTGAATTATACCTGCATCATGCGTTTTAAACACTTGGATACTGTTTTCTTATGTTGGTTATTGATTTCAAATTAATGTATTTTATTTAATATGTAAAAAAGCACCGAGCTGTATAAAATTTCCATATTATTTCAGACTCGACGGATTTGGTTTTAAAGTCTGATAATTTGAATCGTCCATTATTTTGAGAAGTGTGGTTAGATACATTATGCAAGAACGTGATTTTCAGATTGAGTTTAAATTTCCTACAACAATTTCTTTACAATAATTTCTTTAAGATTTTGTAATATCCTAATAATTGATTTTCTCTAATGCGACGATAATTCAACCTAATATAAGGAAGTTGACATTGCCAGCTTAGGTTAGGAATCGTCTTCAATTGAAGTAAAAATTTTACCCATGGAGGCTAAGAACACTGTATTACTTGTTTGATTCGGTCACTATGAAACCATTGAAGTCCACAACATACTTAACAAGTACAAAATTTATCAAAGCTTAAGTAAAATGCTGAGAAAATGTATTAAACTTAGTTTGGAAGACTTGTCTAAGTTGGATTTTGACAAGGCAAATTTCAAAACTATTTCATTATTTGGTTTTATTGTTTAGTATGCTTTGGAATTTAACTTTCGAGAACTAAGCCATTTAACTAAATATTAAACAGTCGCAGTACTTTGATACTTTATTAATTTTGATGTACAGAGTAAGTAATTTTAAATCTTCAAGATTTTTTTGGAAATATTTGCAATAAGCGTAAGCCTCTTGGTATATTTGTAGCCTTTCGGAATAGCATTTAACTATTTGATGTCTGTTAATTTAAACTGACTGCTTGAAATTCTTTTAATATTCGTCATGTTAAACGAGACTGTGCTAAACTGTTGTTGGAAGAGCTGATAAATTGTCTGCTTGGGCTCCCGTTAAAAGTTTGATTGAAAACTTGAAGGTAGCAATAAAATTTAGAAGATCAGTTGCCATAATTGCAACAAAGTAAAATATTTCCGTATGTAAAATGTAGATTTCCCAATGCTTTATACTATAGTCTTCTAGAAGGGTACAAAATACTGTAACTTTATATCAATCATCGAAACTTAAAATGGGAAAGCATAAATTATTTAGGATGGATTAAAAATTACATTTATTCTCATTATAAAATTAAACTTCCCATTACAAAAACTAAAAATAGAAATTTTAATTTTATCGTGGATATAGCTTCTATTGGGAACACTGTTGGCATGAACGTTACTCAACGATAGCCAAATCTCTAGAGCGAAATCTCTCGTTTAGTTTCAAATTGACAATTAGTACAAATTTTACTCGTGTGGCGAAGTAAAAACCAAATTTAAAATTTCCGTATGATTTCAGCGTCGGCTGAATCGAGAGTTTAGGTTTTGCTTTTTTCATTTTGCCGCGGCTAGTTTTTCCGCGCTCAAAGGCAATTTGATGCCTTTGCAAACTCTCGAGGATGTTTGACCTGATATCTTCTTGCACTAGAAGTAGTAGCGCAAACTATAAATCTTTCAACTCTTTTGCAAGCCAATGATTTTCAAACTTTAAACACTAATAAGCTATCAACTAGCCGATATACCGATAAATTAAACCGTGAAATTACATGTTAAGAATTGGTTACAAATTGGATTTACTTTAAACTGATTTAAGTTTCTCACGAGGAAAAAAAATCTGGTACGAGTATCGATGGTTTGGAATAAATTAGTTTAAGTTTATTGGAGTAAAACTCGGAACACATAAAATTTTTAATTTTAAAACTTTATCCTCAAGGAACTTGTTAGTTTTTGACGAAAAATCAAACAATTAAATCTTAATACATGTAAATGTGATTTAGATGCTCCTAAGCATAACAATTGAAAACTATTGTAATATTCAGATTTTGGCTTCCTTTGAATGGGGTTTGTACATATTATTGCTACCTTCACGTTCAGTAGGAAAACGTTAAATCAAGATTTTATTTGTATGTTTAGGAAACGTTAAACTTGTGCAGGAGCTGCGTTAAACGTTGTTATACTAGTTTATTTCAAGTTAGCGATGTCTAAAGCAATAGTAGATGCCAATTGGCACTATTTGGTGTAATTTTTAAACTTCAATATTTGGGTATTCATAATTTAGGTAATTTATAATTTCACTTGGATTTAAAATATTGGTATTCCACTAAATGGCATTTTAGAGGTTTTTTTGCGGCCAATTTAATGCAGTTCCTCTAGCAAAGTTTCAATTAGTGTTCAATTTTTTAGTAACTATATTTTAACTAGTAGTTTAAAATTTTTAATCGCTTTTTCCATGCGATTCTAATATGTATTGGGCAGTTTTTTTTAGTATTATCAGTCACAAGGCTTATTTAAAATTATTCAGCGCAACAATTCAACCTCGAATATCTTGACATCTTGTTTTGGACAGAATGCGTTATGTTCACTCTAGTCTTCTTTCCCTCCGTAATTTAGTAGCCAGTATCCTCTTGGATATTTAGATTCAGTGTTAATTTAAGCAAACGTCCTTTACAAAACTATTAAAGTAAATTATTTACTCGTGGAATTTATTAGTGACTTGATGAAAGCTAACTAAAAAAAATTACGGCCAGCCAAGCATGGATGCCTAGCATTTTTCTTGTAGCACTGAATTTCAATTTCTAAGTAATTTTTCTTTTCAATTGAACATCTTTTTAAATTTAATGTTTAATTTAAAAGAATTTTGGATTTCATTTCGACGGGATAAAGGCGACAAGATAATGTATTCTGATTAAATTGCTTTTACATTGTATCGGAACTGTGCTGATTCGGAATTATCAATGGGCTTTAACTCTACTTCACGTATAGTGGAAAGTTTAGTGTAGTAAATGTTCATGTTTGACTTGCTTTAATGGTTTGTGTACTTAAAAGTAAGTCTAAAAAATCTTAAATCTGGAGCTCTGCTGAATCGCCAATCTTGTGCAGTTCTAAACAATGGTTAAGGGCTGCTGATGCATAGGTTACCCCTTCTGATGCAGATCTTGTTAATCCCTCGAACACCCAATGTGCTACTTGAATACTATATTTGATAGTAGACGACTTCAATGTTTGAAACAAACTTTATGGAATTGGGATTAAATAATAAAATGTGTCTAAATTCAATATACCAGATAGCTATTGAAAATTATTACATAGCGAATGAAATTTTTAAGTTAGTTTATTAGTCTATTGCTTAAAGTTTCTATGCCGAGTGTTTCAAATTCTTCCACGCTAATTCGATAAAATGCGCACTACAACCAAGTACTAAGTGTTGTTCTGAGTTCAGTCTTTTAGATTTTAAAAACGATAAATGAGAATTAAATTTGCTGATTGCATGAAATTGTAAATTTTCTGAAGTTTTTACTTCCATGCCAAATGTTCAAAAGCACAAATTAATTTGAAACTTGTTCAGTGTTTAGGCTTAGTCCAACATTAGTTTGATCTTTGTAAATGTTATAAATTGCATATTTTCTCATTACGAAACTAAATTCTGTTATGTAGAATGCAGTCTATTCTAGCTTTTAATTTTAGTTTTTCAGACAGAAAGGACTTGATTTTATTTCAGAAGACCTTGCATACTGAGGCATAACTTGTTGAGCAACATCAGTTTCCATTTCCTCCCCTAAAATGTAACGATTAAATCTTACCTTTCTAAAACTTCAGCTAAGAATTTTAAAATTGCTGAATTCTTAGGTTTTAATGTTTAATTTTTTAAAGACGATTGAAGGAAACTGCCTTGATCTATTATTTGAAATGGTAAAAGTTTCTATGAATTTGTGATCCACAATGAGCCTACATTATCAAAATGTGCAACCCTGTAATCGCCTAGATAGTTGTCCACTTACCACATCGCGAGTAGCCCTAGTGCGACGATAATTTAAACTAATCTATTACCACCGCACAAACTAGTGACGTTTATTTCGACCTAGCTTCTGCAATATAGAACTAATAATGCAGTCAAGCCAATTCCTTTTTCGCGGTTCCGAAATCACGAACTTCGAGAATATTTCAATAGTTCGCTGTTAAAAAAAAATCCCTGTAAAATAACTGTCGGGGAACGGCAGCAGATATTCTAGTCGCATCCTTTAAAACACTCATGCCCAATTTCCCATCGCTAAAAATGTAAAAATATGGGAATCGCCCTAATTTTTTTAAGCCTAAAAGGGTATAGCCGTTTATTGAGTGGGTCGTCCCAGTTTGCATCAAATAAAGTTGTTACCCATAAAAATTGAAGAGCAAATGCTCGTAATTTTTTTTAAGTGTACAATTGTTGTGAACTATCTCTTGAGTAAACGAAGTGCTAGCCTTCGTATGCTTATGAGATTGAATATAACTAGCCCAATCGATTTTTGTGAATATGTATTCTCCCGACACCACATAAATGCTTCGGAAGATAGTTAAAAGTTTTGGTTCTTACGTTATTTTAAGTATTTTTTAATTTAAATGTTACTACAATAAAGGTGTTACTCATTGAAGTGTTTTATTTTTTAAACTAAAAAATGTAATGTTTGTATTTTGTATGTAACGAAGTATACTGTTTTGCATAGTGTGCATTGGAGGTTTTGAGTAACGGTGTTCAACTAGTCTTTTTCAGTTGAACGGTGCATGAAATTTCAATCTATTAGCTACGAACCAAAAGTGTTTATGAATGAATTTAAGAGTTTTTAAAAATGTCGATGTATTGGCCAGTATAAAGGTTTCTTGGGTTTCTGAAAGTTTGTTTTTTTAGAAGAGTGTTTATGTATAAACCTAAAATTCTGTCCTTTCATTAAATGTATGCTACGAAATTTGCGATTTGTGCTAGTGATTTTGTATTGCTGTTGTACAAAGAAGATATTCAAATTTCTTTATTGTGTAAAGCCATACGTATTGAAGTTCAGAGAATTTCATATTTGGGAAATTGAGCAAAGGTAAGGGTAAGTTATTTCTTTTTACTTCAGTCAAGTCTGTACTTTCAGTCACTCAAGTAAAAAGGGTTATTTAGTCAGTCTTTCAGTAATAGACAATCCATGCAGCATTTTTTTTAAAGGGTATACGCAAGCTTGTATTATTGGGTCAAATTTTTATGACATTGTAAATTTGCATACTTCTCGATGCTTTGCCGAAATTATGTATACTTGTCTAAGGATTGTAAGCCTGTGCGCATATTTAAAGCTGTAAAAGACAATCATCAGTACTATAGCAGAATGCTGTATATAAGTGCTAATGCTGTGTATGTTCTATTATGCTAATTGTCTACCAAAAAATTTTCGACTTGGACTGATGGTTAATTGTTGTGGATATTGAATGATTATTAATAAAATGTTTATAGCGTGTTTAAGCAATGTATTTTTTAATGGTAAATAAAGATTTGTTTGTGTAAACGTGTTCATTTATTAGATCATTACAGTAAATGAGTTTATTTTAACTTTGAAGTAGGAAATTAGTTAACATTCAATTTCCCTGTATTAAAATATTTATTTAGTAGAGAAACTACCTTTTTTTAATTGGCAAGCAATTAATTAACTAAAAAAACCAATATGCACTAGTTTATAAAATTTGTATCGGCAGTTGAATTAATCGGAGACGTAAAACTGCAGATTTTAGTGTATCTTAACTTTTGAAAAATGGCGTATTATGAAAATCCTAAACATGCTAAATGTTTGAATAAAAGATTAACCCAGTCATTGAACATAGAATTTTCGTAAGATCTCGTGCAGTTTCTTATGAATAGGTAAAAACGCGTATAGTAGGAAATGGTTACGTCTCTAAGTTCGGAAGATTTTCGCCATTTATCCTTTTATTTTGGTATGTAACTAATTGAATTTAACATGGCAGACATTTAAATTGACCTTCAAGGTCTGAACAAATAGACAAAGGTATAAATGTGTTCGGTCACATGAGAGGCAAATAAAATATTCTACTTTAGGATGAAAGTGTTATGAAATTGTATTTTTATTAACACTCAATCTATTAAGACGGTTTAATTTGAATTTAACCCTGTAATGCATGAAATTTTTTTTTCATCCCGAAAAAATTAATTTGTATTTTTAATACTCTTATATTATGGGGGAAAATACTGAAAGTTAGCTACATTGGAATTTCAATTTTTTAAATTTTTGCCATATGGCAAAAGCCAACTACAAAATTCCAATTTTGATAATGATTATAAAACTACTACTGACGTAAATTTCTCTTTAATTTGATAGTTTTGATTATTTACCTTATTGGCGATAGTAATTTGTCTGGTAAGACTTTTGTTATGCCACTACTCTGAATAATTCGCTAGCAGAAATATAATTTCTTTGGTTTTTTTTTTAATCTACAGCATAGGCTATGCTTTAACCTTTCAGTCCCAGTGATGCCATTTGGCATGTTTCAGATCATAATTTTAAAAATATTAGGGCTGATATCTAAAAAATAATTTCTAATGGAAAAATTGAAGAATCGAATGATGTGCTTTATAAATGGCTATAGACGATCAGAATTTTTTTTCTAAAGTGATGGGAAAATTGTCATTGGGACTGAAAGGGTTAAAAAATTTCATGAGCACTGTTAATGTTGTAACTTGATACGTTTTTTAATAACGGGCGTTTTTAATTTATGCATAGAGGTGAGCGTGAAAAGTTAAACTATCATTGAAACTATCGTAAAAAGTCCATGTGAAATGGCGCAAAATTTTAGTAAAAATTTACGGACTTACAATTAGCAAAATCTTTCAAGTAAATATTTTCGTAGCTCTTAATGTGGTAAAAAAAGTTTTGTTTGTATAAACCTGTCCAGTTTTATTAGTGCATTACAGTAATTGGGTTTATTTTAAATATGACGGACACTAATTGATAGTTACAATATACAAAATATTTGTTTCTAAATCAAATCGAAACTACCCTTTTCGTTTAGCAGCTAAAGTACACTTGTAAAGCATGCGTGAAAGGTTGAATTAATCTTTGAATAATATAAAACTGCAGATTTTAGTGAATTTTGACTTTAGAGAAATTGTGTAATATGAATGAAATCCTAAATTTGTTAGAGCTAAAAATTTATTTTACTTGAACTTTTATTGAATATATAATTTTCGTAAGATCACCAAACATTTTCATAAGCATCGGTGAAAACGGGTAATACGGAATGGTCGCAATAATTTAACTGTTTATATTACGTTTTTGGAATGCATTGAATTTAAAATAATAAATTAACTTAACTATCAATGTCTAAACAAATAAAGGTATAAAGTTTACTAAATGAAAAGCAAATAAAACTTTCTGCCCTAGTCTGAAAGTTGTATTTAAAAACTTCACTCTATATTTCAGAAATATTCGGCTTTTTATCTTTCTCGATAGTAGTATGAGGGAAATGATGACACGTCGAAACGAAAAACGGATTATTACAGAAACTGTAGGGCGGCGCAACAAGTCTTTTTTATCCCCCCCCCCCCCCCCTCCCCGTCTGAATTTTTTTTCTTCAGTATTTAGGATTTTCCTGACTTCCATCCATGATCTGAAGTAACCCATTAACGGAGAGGACCCAAAATTTTGTTGTAGTTGCAGAACCCTGGTTCTACAGAATATATCTTCGAATTCTCTACCCCCCCCCCTCCCCTCTGGCTATACCCCTCATTCCTCCATCATACCCCATGAAAAGCATTGCACTTTTCACTGCAGTATGATATCTACAGTAAAAGTGGTTTTAAAGATCTTATTTTAAAATACTTTTTAAAGCTAACATTGTTATTTAATTTTTTAATGAGGTTTGCACTTTATATTATAATTAATACACAAAACGTAACGCACCTAAACGTTATGTTTTGTGTTAACGCTTATGTGTGTTATGTGCACTTTATTATATTATTAACGTAATTAAGATCTTTTTTAAAACTTTTTTTGAAGCTAAACATTATCTACTATTTTTTAATGAGGTTTTGTGCACTTTAACAATAGTGTTTCAATTTCATAGTTATAATATAGCCTTTAATTGTTAATAAATTTCCGAAAGCGATTACGCGAAGTAACTCACTTTCAAGGTGCTTTAAGAATACAAAAAGTTTCCTAATACTCTAGAATAAAGAGTATAGCTGCATAAAAAATTTTACTAGTTTCTTTCTAAGTATTTACAAATATTCCAGATACATATCTTGATATGCATTGAAGTATTTCACCTCTATAATTTAGAAATCATTATGTAAGGATTAATAGCGTTGTTACCCTATTAAATCTACATATAAAATCATTATAAATGTGAAGAAATAAAAGCAACATCCAGAAGAAACAATAACCGTATCTAAATCCCCATCCAATGCCAAGTGCAAAAGAGAAAAAAGGCATAGGCTTCCCTAAGATAATAAGAACCTCTGGTTAATCCCTAAACGAACCGTTTAGCACGCATATCAGCTTCCCTGGGAATAAGAAAAAATCAAACCCCTAAAAAAAATATTAAAATGAAATCGAAAACAGGTGCCCTTGACGTCCCGTTAGTTACATAGGCGTCCCCGCAGTAAGTGCGGGCGTGCATGAAAATGCAACAAGATCACGGCATCGCGCGTGCGTACTCGCCAGCTATAGGCCGAGTATACATCGGTAAGATGTCGGCCTTTCCGGTAACTTGTGTTTGTATTATATAGTATATCGTTACAATAGTTTGACTAAGTTGCATCCGAAAACTATGCTTAGAGATGCTTATGCTACGAACTATGCTTATTTTGTATCAAAAATTATAAAAAAATACTATTAGTATTACTCGAGCTTTTATCAATATAGCTAAACTATTCTAAAAACTACGTTTAAAGACAAGTTTTAAGGGTTGGATCCTTAAAAGAATCCGGTCCTGATTTTTTAGTAAACTTAGCTTTAATTTTTTCTAATCAATATGTAATGGAAAAATCTGTCGGTGGGCAAGTAAACTGCAGTAATCGCAACAATGAGTCGTACCATTTTTTCTCTGAAAAATAATAAGCTTTTTCCAGTATATTTTCCATTGATTGGAGTAATTGAGTATTTACAACAATGGTATAAGTCATTATTAAGTCCATAATGGAAGTTACTGCAGTTTCCCTGCTCACGGCAGAAATATGAATAAATTTTTTCCCCCAGAACCTTCGTTTGAAGGTATAGGTAGACTTGGTCAACACGTCTCTTCACTTTTCATTAAAATTATCCTGCGTCCTCTAACTTCTAATACCACTGAAGTCCACCGCCTCCTTGCTGCTTTATGTTAAATTAGTTGATTCGCACTACAACAGAAACAGTTCCAACATATTAAAAAATTTTGCTGCCCTTAATTATTTGTTCTCACCGTAGCTCTTCGTAAATCAGCTATGAATATGTCTTGTAAACAATAAATTTTCTTCTAAACAAAATAATAAACGCAGAATATAATTTTTAAAAAATTGGACTCTTGTTCAAAGTAAATAAGTTGATAGTAAATTTCGGTGTGTGGCATTTGCTGTCATATTATATCCATCCTCACTTTTTTTCTGACTCATAACTACTGACTAAAGAACGAAGAGAATGAATACGAATAGCATACATGCTATTTCAGATGTAAGCAATTTGAATTAAAAATAGGAGTATATAAACTTGCAAAGAGGAATCCTACTTAAAAGACATCAGTCTTTAAAATTTTAAGAACATTTCCAATTCAAATTACTCTTGATCCTAATAAAATGTCAAAATATGATTACCTAAATCTACACGCGGCATTGCTTTGTCAGGATATATTTAGAATATTTTTAATGCTGTCGACACTCATTTTAGACTCATTTTTTAAGAATATTTTCAGTTACAAGTTATAGAAACCAGCGTAGGAATATTCCACCGGCTAGATTTGCATCACCTGCAAATAAATAAGGATGCCAGTTGTTGCAGTCAAAGTTGTTGTGGTGTATTTATCGAAAAGTCAAATGTGCGTGTTTTGCTTGATTTTAAAGTTGGGAATTATCTTTGCTGGGTTCAGCTTGTTTAGATTTGTATGATAAAAGAATTCCACTATTACCAGAGGCATGTTATTTTTTTGGGGTTTCATGCAGTCAATATTGCAATATTGATCAGAAGAAAAGTGGTTGAGCATTTATTAGGAATTAATAAAATCACAATGGTTCACTAATGGCTTATAGCACTTTGGAATTGTAATAACCGTTATAGGTTATTTTAAATGTTTTATAGTAAGGGAAAAAAGGGTAGCTTTTGTGTAGCTAAATAATCATATATATTTTTACCGATTAAAGTGTTTTTTTTTATGGTATATTGGTTGAATAGAATGGAGCATAAAAAGAAATTGTATTAAAAAATTTAATTATTTAAAAAGATATAACTTTTAATACCATATTATAACAGTGAGGCAATTAAGAATATAATTTCTTTTTTGCTTAATTGTCCCTCTTTGTTATTTTCTCAGTAAACTTATTTTCCATCTCTTAAACTAAATTACATACGTGGCTACCAATTAATTTCATTCCAGATATCCTACTCTCATTTGATTTATAAAAAGTGACGGAATTTATTTAAATATTCGTTTGTTCAAGTAGCTATGACGTAATCTAAATAACAAAGGATTTTCATTTCATTTATCAAATGTTTAAGTCGTTGTACAAATTAAGTCCTTAGACCAAGATCTCTGCATAATTTTTACAGTAGAAATTAAATGAAGGGTGTAAGTGCAAAACTCGCATTCTCCAATTTATAACCAAGATATAAGGTCAAAACCGTTAATTGGTGACTTCGTTCAATTGAACTAGTCCATTCGTCCAAGCCGCCAATGAAGGGACCGGACCCCTAAATCTTATTTACACTTTGGATTGGCCAAAAGAGTAGCTCCGTTAAAAAAAAAAGTACTTTGACCAATGAAAGTTTTGCAACTGTTTGGCTGCCTATCAACCAATATCGCCAGCATACCATTACAACAAGAATCCATACCATGAAATTATACTATGAATTTACAAACTTGGGTTAGTTTGAAATATCGTCGCACTAGAGCTACACTAGGGCTATGATTTACAAATTTGGCACTGACTTCTCAAAACCAGTGGCTGTGGTGCCACTGAGATTAGTGGGCAGTGGGCAACTTTCCCACGCTGTGTCATCCGTACTTCCCTCTTTGGGCAGCTTCCTCTTGCCCCACCACTCGCATCTCCGATTCTTCTTCTTGAGTGTCAACTTTGCGTGCGACCCTCAGGTTGCGGGGGTGAAGGTAATTTACAGGATGGCATCTACGATTTATAGTGATGAACATAAGATTTAAGGTTTTGGGCATGGATTAGATGTTCAACAGGTCAATTTTTTTCAGAGTTTTTTATAGTTTTGAGGATAATTTAAAATTGGAATGTTATTCCAACATTGACATAAAATCAGCATAAAATCAGTTGTAAAGTCTTAGCCTACGAAACGGATGTTACCCTTTGTTATGTAACAGATAACTGCTAATGTGCATGATGTCATCAAAAATAACGTCAATGAAATTTTAACCGTTATAAAATTTTTACTTATAAACAGGTTAACACTCTGGTTCAAATGGGGTTTCAGTTTGTTAAATATAAGTATTTAAATAACACTAATAAGAATACAAAATAACTTAAAGCATCTAGAATATGGATATTTTTTTGTCTTAAATATTTCATATCATAAATATTTGTCAGAATTTTTTTTTTCATTTTTATTCATCTTGCATACTCTCATTTCAGTTCCCCATCACTTTTTAGTAAATATTCTTCATCAGTAAATAACAATAAAACTAAACACTCATGTTTCTAACTACCCCCTCCCCCCTCTGCTTCCGATTTAATGTCCTTCTTTTTTCAGACTTAATCAGGAATTGGTCTCCAAAACTTTTTCTTTTGCTTCCTCTGTCTATATCACTACATTGAATTCAGTAATAGAAAAAAAGAGGAATGAAAAAATGAATACCATGAAAAAAAAAACGAAACATAAAAGAGGGAAAAAAAAACGAGACTCTATCAAATTAAATCTCAACCTGGTATTTGCGGCCAATTTCGGGCTGGTTGTTTCTTTTGTCCAAGGCCCATGAAGTGCCGGGCATGAAAAATGCCCAACACACAAAGAAGACAAAAAGGTGGGGGCGTTTATGTTTTTACACTTGTGTGGGAGTCCTCCTCTCTCCCAACTTCTGGTAATTTCAGGCTCTTTCTCCTCTAATTTTCGCTGGATCTCTTGCACCTCCAAGGTCAGGGAAAGGTCAGTGGTCCAGGTAAGCTAGATCTTGGACACGGTTGGTCGACAGACCGCGACCAAGGTTTGGATTTTTTGATTGGTATAAAAAATGAAGATTGTGTGGGGTGGGTGATAGACAAAAGGGGGGCTAGAACCTGTCCCGGATGCGATTTTTCCTAAAAATTGTACGCTCCCTCCCTTTATTGACAAGTTCTTTCTCTGAAGGTGTCACGAGCCCTGCTTTTTTTATAAGATGGCCTTCCAGATAATTTATTAATGAAGTCGTTTCTGAATGTGTTGCGAAGTTGGCGATAGCTTGACAATTGAAAATGTAGTAAATTAAGATGCTTTGAAATTATTTGTTAAAAATTTTTCCTGATAGTCACTCTTTCCATTTTTTTCTTTTATTTCTTTAGAGTTAATTATTCAATTATATATTGTAAAGCCGAATTTAGAGAATTATGTATCAATTAAACACTATTTGTAGACTACTAGATTCCAATATGAATTAAAAACAAAAAAAAATACTAATTTATGTATCATGCTCACAAAGTTGATCTTTCACAACTATATAATTGAAACACTTTGAAATTACAAGATAACAGAAAAAAATGAGATAATTCAATTACGGTCTAGCTCTAAGACATAGTTTTCACTATTAGTGTCGTTTATCCAACCTAGTTTCCAAAATATGTTCCGCAGAAACAACTTGAAATGTTTGGGTGCTGTCTAATACCTTAGCTAAAATTTAAAATTATCTTTTATATAAGATATAAAATTATTTTGCTTAAAACACTTAGTAATCTCGTAATTTTTAGTGTATTTCATAAAATATTTTTGATAGTCATCAGATATCATCAAGTATTTTCTATCGATAAATATCGATATGGTAGAAATTACGGTAACTGCTATTCCATCGAGAGCTGCCCTGCTTCTATGTCCCTTTCAGAGGTTGATGCATCACCAATATGAGTTATGAGTGAATGGCTCTACGAACAAAATTCAACAATGGGCTGCTAATAAACTCCCACTATCGTACCACAAAATAATGGCCCGTTTTGTTTTTTTCCAAGAGCTTGAATTCTTTTCAAACAGAGATCGAACGGCGTTTAATTGATCTCCTTTTGAAAATTGATTGATTATTACCGATTGATTGACGGGAAACTCCCAATCAATTGCTGGATCATTCACCTCCCACTAGTGGCATTCAAAGTGAAGAGGTGGTGAATGCCTAGCATTGTTTAATAGATATTTGGTTTGTTTTTTGTTAACGAGCATGCTGCGATGGATTTTGTTAGGCTAGTAGATTGTTTTTAATAATATCAAGTGATATATATTTAAGTTAAGGTCTGCCAACAAGTCTGTACAGGTTTACGAGACAAATGGGCATATGCTTCCATATTCATTAGTCCATATTTATAATGTATTAGAAACTAACAAGCTTGGTATACTGGGAAAAATTTGGTGCTCGGTTTCACCAAGAAATATTTTTCCTAGTAGCTGCAACAGAGATGATGAAATGCCTCACCTTATCACCATTGGTGAAACATCTTACCATACGGCAATGAAATGTTTTACCATATTTTCAGTAGTAGGTTAAAACATTTTTCAAGTTTTCGCAACAAAGGCTTGAGAAATGTTTAGGCCGAATACCGAAATTAGCGGGAAACTTTTCATCATACAGCTTTTGCAGCTACTCGGTAGCATTTTTATGCTGAAACCATGCTCCAATTTTTTAATAGTTTACCTCATCTATCTATCAGAAGGAAGAAGGGCTGTAAAGATCCCTGATGCTACTCCAATTCAAACCCAGGTCATTAGCTTGAGAGCGAAACACGCTAACAACAGCACTGCGGCAACATATTTAGCTTGCAATGGTTTAGTGCATGAAATTTCAGAAAATAATTAGATTATTGGTTTCGAATTTTCCATTTTGATTATCAGATGGTAAATGCGTCATGATTTATTGAATATAAATTTTAACTAGTTTTTCATTTACATGCCGTCACTTTGATGAATATAGATCAATAACATATATAATGCACGAGCTGTTATATATTTGATAAGTTACGTATGTATCACGGTCTAATCGCTTAAGACGTCACTTATGAAGTGCTCTTCAGGTAAAAATGTATGCAAGTGTGTCACTTATATTTAAATTGTGTCGAATTTTACTCCACCTTTCTTATAAAGGAGTATACATGATCGACGTGAATCACACGATCTAAATAAAAACATTATGAAACAATGTATTACTTTAGAATGAATACGTTTACATAAAAACTTTTGAATATCAATTACAAACACCGAGATCTCTTGTTTAAATATTTAAATATAGCTTAAAAATTACATTGCTTATGCAAGTTTGTTTATTGTTCGAATTTAACCTACATACATATCTGCTTTGAATAAACGATAGTTTCTTAATTATTAGGATTACTGACTGATTAATTAAATCTGGATTGATTGTTTCAGCATCTTTCATCACGACATTTTGAGCAGCATATGTAAATCAAAATCTTTCCATCGCCGTCCCCAACAAAAGAAGGATTTAGTTCCCATACATTCGCTAATAGAGGAATCCTCCAAAACAAAACCTCGCCACAATAAGCCATTCCAGTTAAGGTGATATCGAGATCAGACCTAATCCCACAATAACTGCTTCAGAAAGCGCGTTAATGAAAGCCAACTCTATCATACACAAACGCGGGGGTACCTTCGTTATGATTGCTGGGAGCTCCTTTATCTTTATAAAGAAGACTCGTCTTTTATTCTCTGCTCTGGATCAGCGAGATCTTCTGCTGCCAGAGAAGAAAAGGACCAGGAAAAGAGAAGAGATTTTGTAAAGGGACAAAGGCCTGCCTCGTTAACCATGAACGAATTTTTTTTAATTGATCCCAAAAAGAGACTTTATTTCTTGGAGGCTACTGGCATCTTGTGATGCAAGGTTTCTATCTTGACTGGTCCTGCTTCGAATGCTAGAGCGTTGTTAGGTAACAGAAATTCGGTATTCATAAAACCTCACACTGTCGCTTGTACATTAATATTGCATTTATGAAAAAATTGAACTTTTGGGATTATTCTTATGGGATCAAGGGATAATGGGAGCGAGTCTCTAGAGGCTTAAGTCTCTCTCTGTACTTCCAAAGAAAATAGTTAATTTCTAAGCCAAATTACTCTGGCTACATTGAATATTTTTACAAATTTTTTAGCCTACTTTTATTTTTTTTTAATTCGGAAGAATTTAAAAAAAAATGTAGGTATTGACATGCGGTCGATGTCCGTCTGTCTGTCAGAAGTTTAAATTATAGCTGGATGCTGCATTTAGTGAAATTTATTCTAATGTGTATAAATTTTATGCGGAAACTTTTGTTGATCACACTTACTGTTACGAACCTAGTTTCCCAATAAGAATTTAAGTAACAGGAAAAAAGGCTATTTTAGTTCTTTTAGAACATATTGTTTTTACATGTCATACATATATCAATTATATCTGGCTTTCTATTACTCTATAATGCCACTATAAGAGGTGCGTTCATATTTAAAATTTGCAATATATAATTTTACAATAAAATATTCAAACCAATTTCAAAAAGAAATTGTAAATGTTTATTGTTTTGCTTATCAAAAGTGGAATTAATAAGCCAGCTACATTTATCAAATGAAAAACAATTTGTAAAGTTATTCAATACCGCCGGAGTAGCTTGGTTTAGAACATATTTTTTCCGATTGGATTAACACAGGAAGACTTCGGTTTGAGACTCGCTCCCATTCCTCCTTAAAAATAATCATCGGTTTTATGTTTAACTCGGACGTTTAAAATCGCAGTAACACAGAAAATCATATTTTTCATTACTTTGGGGTAAAAGCGTGCTATTCCATACGTACTCGAATTGTGTTGTGAATCGCAACTGACCTAATTATGAAAATATGTGAGGTGCAATCTAAATCTATTCCATTTCTGTTATGTAGAATCTATTACAAGTACGTTATTAAAAAAATTGCTTTGCTCTGATCTCTGTGAAGTTAATAAAGTAAAGAAATATAAATTTTCGTTAGCAATAAATATACTATACTTGTTTTCAGTTTGAAATGTTATGAGATATTTATGTCTACAACATGCCCCTCCATAACTTTTATGCATTCTGATGATGCAATAAATGCAATTTTAGTTTTTATTAAGCGTTATTTCTCAAACAAACATTCATACCGATGCATATGAATACCGATGACTATTCCACTGATTAATAATTCTGCTATTTAATAATTCTCTTGTATGGCTCTGTAGTGCGACGATTATTGAAACGAACTTAATCACAATTTATTTTTTAAAAAAATATGCAGCGTATACTGCTGTGGATGTGAAACATAACCTTCAATAATATTTTTTAAGCAAAATATCGATTTGTTGAGAAGGTACACAAGTCATCGTGACTACTATAAATACCACTTCTCTAATTTGATCACGAAATAAATGATTTTAAAACTTTCGTTGAGAGAGAAAGAGAGTATGTAAAAGTAAACATATTCATCTTGGTAATTTAGTTATTATAACTACTTTTAAAAATTTAAGCAAATATATTTTGCACTGGTATATAAATAAATTGCAGTTACGGTTAACGAAATTTCAATACTATTTTACAAAGAAATTAAAATGCTATTTCACAAATAAAATAAAATGCTATTTTAGAATTTATAATAAAGTCACTCAATTTATTGTAAGCTGCAGATATTTAAAAGTTCAAATTTTTGAAGCTCTTGATGTTTCGAGGCTTAAATCCTTGTAAAAGTTATGCTGGTATTATTTTTAATAAATTATAGCTGTTTCATTGCCGCCTCGGTGGCTGAATGGTTAGTGTACTAGCCTTTGAAGCGGCTGAGGTCGGGTTCGAATCCCGGTCTGGCATGGATGTTTGTGACAGTCAATAAATGTTGTTATTTGTCTATGTGTTATTCATTTCTTTGTGACTATAAAAATTTCTTTCTGTGTCTGTCCCACTTGACGAAAGCTTATAAGCGGTTCTCTGAACAAGCACACAAGCTGGAATATATATGTATCATACCATACCATACCATACCATACCAGCTGTTTCATTTCATGACTTGCAGTAGCATTACTCTAAAATGCATATTCTTACAATTTCAAAAAATATGTAACCTTGTTTGTATGTTTTTATTTTACAGATTTGAGACCATCAAATTAACGTTTGGAACCTTTAAACGAAATTTTTTTTATAGTAAAAAAAACACGATTCGTGACTTGATGCTTTTCCGTATCTATAAATCCATTTATAAAGTTGATTAAACTTTACAACCCCTTATTCCATTTAAGACAAAAATATTTAACAAAAATTAAAAATTCATCAACCCAATGAACAATTCGAATCTAATCAGAATACCATCTCAGACACACACAAAAAAATTCAACCACCCCCTCCACGATATCAGCAGCTTCCTGCTTGGACGGTCAGCATGAATAGGCGAGGAAAACAAGCACATTTCTACACAAAACAAGTGTGTATTATTCAGGTTGCTAGAAGACGAGCCTCCTGTATACATACATGCACGCTTGTTGCTTCTGTTCCTGGTTCTATTTATAAGACCCGAATGGCAACAACAGTTGTCGGTCTGCACTCTACAATGAAAGGTGTGGGGGTGGGTTCTGGATATTAAAATGATAATGATACGAAGGGTGTAGGAGGTATATAGATTCTTTCTTACCTGTTGCATTAATGTAGAGAGGAATAATCTTTTCTGGAGTTCCAAATATTTTTTTAAATACTTTTTAGAATAATTCTAAATATTATTTATTTTAAAAACCATTTTTTTCTTTTGAAACATTATTAAGTTTATAAATGCGTTAGTAAAAATATACTGTGCGATATTAAATTGAATAATATTAATTAGTTACTCAAATTATTTGATATTTAAAAAAAAAATCGTTGATTTAGTTTTGCACTTCAAAATCAGCTATGTTTAATTTAATAACTTTTATGCTATTATTATTCTAAACTTAACAATGTTGAGCTGTTTTAAACGAATATTAATGCTTAAAACTAAAACAATTTTTTGCACACAAATCAAGCAATACACCTTTTCTTATTTAAAAGGAACATTAAAATGAAAAGATATATTTAAACAACAGATTTTTTTACGAAGGAACAAACAAGAAATGTTAAAAATAAAGAACGTAAGTAAGAAAGCTGAGGCTGCGTCCCAGCAGCGTAGGTGTCTAATGAGATATCAGTGTAGTGATAGGAAACACGGTAGCAGCAAATTGGGTGGATTTTTATATTCCTCAATGGGTGAGATCTTGATTGTTCCTTGTTTATTTTGGTTTTTTCTCAGGGTAGAATTATGTGCTGCAGAACAAGCAGTGCATGTGTAATAACGGCTTAGATGTTGTTTGGTTTGCATATGTGTGTGAAGACAAGAATGGATATTTTAGGTTTTCACGTTGAATCCTCCCTAACATGACTACATTGCTAATACAGGATACATTATTGATACAGGATGTGATTCAACAAGTATAGTCTTAAAGCGTATTTTTGTATGTTAATTCAGGTGTAGGCTTTACTTAGCCCCCATAAACAACACAAACATGGCTATTCAAATTGGGCGATTGTCAAAATTTGACACAGGATTGGATATTGAAAAATGTAATTATATTCGTATATTTTCAAATATAATACGTTATTTTGCTGATAAATTAAAGTTTATTCCACCAAAAACTCATACCAGTATAACTCTGAAAATGACTATTTTCGGAAGATATTTTTACACTTTTCGCTGTTGCAAATTTCACAAACGGGCAACAAAACACAGCATACAATGATAAAGGTTACCTTGGAAATATTCCGTTTGGAGTCGGTTAAACATTTAAAACTATTTGAATTCCGAATACTTCAAGTATAATTTAACATCCGTTGAAAAATTTGCCTTTATGGCTATTCCTATATATGCTGTTCGTTAACAACATTCTAATTGCTTCTACCAAAAAATTGTACATGAAGATTGCTAATTGGCACATTGGTCATGGATGCACATTGGTCAGTACATGCATGACCATGCATTAGACCATGTGCTTATTACTTCTTCAAAGGAATGACACTCACACTTGGAAAAAACTTGGGTACAAACAGCACAACTATTATGTAATGATGTTAACCTTACAATAATGGGTTGTTTCTATACTATACAATGCTTGTGTTGATGACATAAGAAACACAAACTTTTTGTTGATCCAACACAACTGATGACCGTTAGAAGATACTGCTATTGTATTCATGAGCGATTGACAAAAAATTGTACTATTTTACTATTTTCTATTTTTCTATTTTATACTATTTTCTTATATATGTGTAACCAAATTTTGACATTCATTTTTGAAAGTACCGTTAGAGTATATATCTATTAGGCTATTTAGCTTCAGTATAGATATTTTCTCGAAACATTAAAGAAATGGCGCTTAACTACATTGCGAAGAATACAGGCGTGCTGCGTCTTCAACACAATTTTTGTGAAAACCAAGCATTATATTATTTGTTCCCTACACAATTTTTGTAAGGTTTTAATACAACTTGATATAATTTTAGAAAAAAAAATATTGCAAGTCAACACAGGTTTTTTCTCATTGCATTTCATATTTTTATCTGTATACAAGCAAAGCCCAGCGTCGACTCTTCAAACCGATAAAAACACGGATATCTTTCATGCATCCTTTTTCGAAAGAAGATAACAAGAATCCCAAACTCTTGCTCTGGTTGTCGTCAACAAAGTGAGCCATAAACGTGGGGCCCCTTTTTTAAAAGGGCCCGGGACAGGGCCCTCGTAAAACCATCACATCGTCAGACATGCAGGAGAGATTGCCGTGGCTGACGGGATGGGACAGATGCAGATAAAGAGGACATCTATCTCATGTCAAGGCATGAGCGACGAAGAAGTTTTTTCCCCACAGCTTTAGACACTTTCCTGTTTTATATGATACACGGTTTTATATTTGGGTTTAAAAAGGACTTAAAATTAGTGTAGCTGTCCGTCGGAGACGTGGGCGAACCTCAAATAACATCTACGCTAAATGGCGCTGATTTATTACTGCTGTATTACCAGTCATATAGATAATTTAAAATATTGCAGTTATTGTGTGTGTGGAGTGGATATTTCAGTATTTTTTTTTTAATTTCTGCAGTTTGCTTTAGCACAGGATCGTCAGTTCATGGCAGAAAAAAGTATTCTTTCCTTTTAAAGAGAAAATTGTTAAATATTAATTGACTGAATTTTGTTTGGAAAATTAAGGATGTAAAAGATATATTACAGTTAAGGAGCAAGGTAGGAAAATAAATTCCTCTTGTTATTCTATGTGTCTCTTTTGTCTTGCTCTTTAGTTTATCTCTTGTGAAAAATTAGCAAAAGAAATATAAATAAAATTATCCTGCTCAAATTTCAATCTCATATAGATCCACGGCATACATAATGCAACCTCATTTGAACTGGAAGCAAAACTTTTATCATCAACTCCATTTCCCACAATTCTTCAACATTCTTTTGATAAATGAAAATTATCTAAGCAACCTTTCCTCAGTATGAGAGTGTATCTGTAAATTTAAAATCATTATTAACAGTGGTATTACTTTACAGCAATACTCAATAGGAGTTTTAATTGCAATCAACTTGTATTATTTTGGGCATCAACAAATAGCATTGCGTTTACAACTAATGAGGAAAATAATGAAATAAAAAATATGGCATTAAGCGTCTAAAGACGTCGAAAATCAAAAGCCGTATAATTTGGCGAGAATTGGCGAGAGTGTAGAAACGGCAAGTGTTCTGAAAAGGTCAATTTAAACACCCTCCCACCAGCTATCAAAGACGCATTCGAAAGTGTTAAAGAGGGACAATCACCGGTAGCTCTAATATACCCTAAAAAGTCCACAGTGTGCAGCCACGAAGAACACACTTTAATTAATGGGCTATCATTTTCACCACGATGTAATCCGATTTCCCACAATTTCACGAACCTCTGAGGTTTTTTTTAGACTACCTCAAACGACATTGTAGGGTCCATTAACAAGGGGCAAGAATAATACAGGAAGAAGTCGTCGACAGGAAACACAAGCATTCATTACAAATACACGGTGAAGAAAAGAAAAAAAATCTGGGCCTTTTTTGTTTGGATAAGAATAACAATGAAAAGGCAATTAGAAAACAAAAGAAATTTCCGTTTGAACTCAGCGGAAATTTGTTCGCTTAAAATTAGATCGGTCATTAGAAATGGAAAATGACCTGAAAATTTCACTTAAATTTAATATTCTAAGGTATTGTTTCCGTTACGATGGTATTGTGCACAATTCCATTTAATGCTAGAATGTATTACACATTTGATAAATAACTAACATTTAATCAAACTCTGACATCTATTTTTTATATCTCATAAAACGTAAGGATTACGTAATACATACGAGGTTTTACAAGAAATTTTTTTATTTATGCGTGATGCTTTCACATGTGATGCTTTCATGTGATGCTTTCATAATTTATGTGTGATGCACTGTAAAATATCACTGTATTTTTTTTTAACTGCAGCACATTTTGAGCTTATTTTCTTTACGTTACAGTACTGCATAGTTGATTTTACAGAAAATTTAGGGGATTTTTGACGTACAGTATCACATGAACAACTTACTCCAATAGCGTTTAGACAGAGAAGATGGGTACATCCAATCACTGCCAGTGAAACAAATTTTTCGAAGCTATCAAAAAATAATTTCTTGCATCAAAAGTAAAGTAACAGCGCATGTTGATGGCAGCACTTTTACCAATACACTGTGAATATTAAAAGCATATTGATTTTTTTACAGGGTATAACACTAGCAAAATATGAACCTGTACTCTACCTTAGACATGAAATGCGCCACAAGCAAATAGGTTGTGTTATTGTTGTATTGTCATAAAGTGAAAATATACTCTACACTCTATGTATCTAGTGTGCGCGAAATAGTGACGGATGTTACACTCTTAAAACAGAGTGAAATCCACCCCACTAGGAAAAGTGCATTTTCGACACTGGAAAGGAGTGAAAATTAACTCCTAAATGATGGCTCGTAATCTCACTAAATCGCTCCAAATCGTCTTAAAATCACTCGTTTGTTGTTAAGATTGGTGGAGGTTGAACAAAACAAAAAGAGGGAAATCCACTCCTATAGGGGAAGTGCATTCTCGACACCGAAAGGAGTGAAAATTAACCCAGACTGAGTTAAAATTGCTCGTTTGTTTTAAGAGTGTAACTCATGGGCAGATTATCAGTAACTTTTTTTTCTTTTAATCTTACTCCTGTTTTTGTTTTCTTGCAATCTCACCCTCAGTTTAATTATAGCGAAAAATGCACATTTTGTTATTTCACTCATACTTTGCTTTGTTGGATAGCTCAAGTTTTTGAACGTGCTTTGTTCTGGAATGCGGCACCAACCTCGGAAGGTGATGATATTTGTGGTCACAGGAATTTAAGAAAAGGCAAACTAGTTCTCCAACCTGGGGATATATTCTCGGTAAGACAAAAAGAGTGTTTATTTTTAGACGTCCTCTCCGCTTTCGAGAAAAGCATAAAATAGACGAGAAATTTGGTGGAGTGTCAGTCTTCCGTCTCGTCGGCCGTGAAATTTTCTCGCGTCTGGAGAGAAACTGCTTCCAAAACATCGTTAATCATGACCAATCAGGGTGACAGAAAAAAATATTCTAACAAATTTGGAACAAAGGAACTGTCTCGTTACAAGCAACGTGATCCAAACTATTGTTTGCACACTCAAGTGACACCCCGCACGTTTGTTGTCAAAAATAGTTTTAAAAAAAATCTACACTTGTGAAAATATAAGAATTTTTAATATATAATTAAGCTTCATTCCGTCTTTCCACTTCTTACCCCAAATAATTAGTCTTTTGCAAAAAGGAAATAAAAGTACAATTTAATAGCATAAACATCGATTCATTTGCAATTATAAACATATAAAGGCAAATAAAAAAAATCATAATTATGAACTTAAAGGGGTTTGACATTAAGATTACGTATGAATATACTATTCTATTTTTTAACAGTAAGAGGACAGTCATCAAACAGGTTATTAAAAGTTCATTAACTGTTTTCAGTTTTCAACAGAGCAATGTACAATCTGATTTAACTTGCGGACATATCATTTTTATTACATCACACAAAAATGTAAATTCACAGTGTCATGTTGTAAATAAATGTTAAATTCCATTTTCGTTATTTGTTAAGAACTTAGGTTTGTTTTATTCTTAGCTTCCAAGTTTAAACTTCCATCATCAAAATGCTGATAATACATATATCCCCTATCTAAGAACATTGAAATTGATCAGTTTTAAGTAACAGTAGCCTGTGATAGTTCAGTGAACTGAAACTCTGATGGCTAATTCCTATGTAATGTTGGACACTGAGTTCGAAAATAATAGTGACAAAAATTTCAGCAAGTCGTATTTTTCGCAAATGAATTTAACTTTGCATGTGTTTTTTTTGCCATATTTTCGCATTTTTTTGTAAGTTAACTATTTTTCTATTATTATTATTATACGAATAATAATAAGTATCAGCCTATTAGACTAAGGTTCCAAAAGTTCCATTACAAGATCTCCAAACTATCAAAACATTTATTTTTTAAATCTCCTGCAGAATTAAAGATGCTAAAAGCAATTAGCTTAAAAGAGCAATTAATTTAACGTTTGTTAGGCTTTATGCCTACACAAACATTTTGCATTGTACTTTCAATGCATTGTATTCATTGAATTAATTAAAAAAAAATCTTGCGTATGAATTTTTTTCAACAATATATAAATATGTGGTTTCCCAATACTTATTTTATTCGGATAAAAAACCACATTTCTCAGGGTGTATTCAATAATTTTATGAACAGTTTTTTTACATGATAAATGCGTAGCCAAAAATGTACACCGAATAAAGGAGTGCAAGTTAAATGTGGCACAACGTGCCAACGCAGCTTACGATGTCGCCCTTAAAGGTTGCGTAGGGTGCCAACTCAGGTGTAGATGTCTGCTCGTCACTTGACTGTGGTTCAAAAATACGATGCCCGTCGCCCGTAGCCCTCGTATAGCTCACATGCTACGTTAATTCCAACTAACATAACCATAGTGTACTTTCCGTATTATAAAACCGTTGAATAAAAAAAATCCATCCGCATGGCGAAAGAGAGGCGCAAGATGAAGACGGGAGTGAGTGACGTAAACACGAGTGCGGGGGTGGGTGGGGGTAGAGACGGACGGACAAATGCCAGCCGGAAGTGACACCCCGCACGTGCTAGCCGCGTGGGGGGCTGCAGGGAAGGAAGGGATGCGCGCCGGATGGACGGAAAACGCGCACTTTCCCACGCTTTTCTTTCTTCTTCTTCTTCTGCTCTTCATCTTCTTGGTCGGGATTTTTTTTATGAAGGATGCTAGAAGAGTAGTAGAGTGGGTTTTTTTACCTGTTATATTTGTGAGATTGAGAAAGAGATGAATTTTTCTCAAAAATTTAAAATTCGTTGCTTTTTGGGAGTTAATAGTTCATAGACAGTAGTTTTTTTTAGTTTAGTTTTAATTTTTTAAACCTTTTTTTTTTAAAAAAAGACGGAAGTTTTTTGTCATGTATTATAATATTTAAAATTTGAGTCTGGTAGTATTCGAGTAATACATAAAGATATAAACAGAGTGGTTTAATTTTATTTCTTTGTTATGTCCGTGGGTGCCCCTCAAAAGATGGTTGCCAGAGTCTCAGAAAAGGTTTGACAATTTACACAAATAAGGACGAAGACAAACACATATATACCGACATTTTACTGGAAAAGCAAACATTCATACGAATACCAACCGGGATTCTAACTTGGGACCTATTGGTTAAGATTCAGACGCGATATCCACTATATATGCGGCATTTAATTTTATAAAAAAGTAATTAGATGATAATAATAAAACTGTATGTAAAAATTCCCTAAGAACCAAACTTCTATTACTTACCTCAAGCTACCTTATCTCCTGTAAAAATAGTAGAAAGATAAACGATTTCCCTTTCATTTCCTAACAGGTTATTTTTTATTATTTCAATAAAAATATATAAGAGCTTATACTTTATCTACAAATTATAATTCTATGCTAATAAAATAGGTGAATAATAAACTCTTCAAAAAATAACAACAGCCAGAAATAAGCGTTTCCCCTAACTCACGCATGTCACTTCGCCGTCTAATTTTTTTATCGCCGGTGGAGGTTTTTTGAGGTCGCGACTCCGTCTTTGGGGCTGACGTTAATCGCGTCGGGGGCTTGTGGCACGGTGGGGGGAAATTATCTCTTTTCCTCTCTCCCAAGATCAAGATGCGGAGGATGAAGATGATGATGGTGTTCATAGGAGGGAATAATGTTTGGGTGGGTTGGTGTATCTAGGAAAGGCTGTAGGAATAGATGCATCGAATACTTTCACTCTAAAAAATGAATGCTCAAAAACGACGAAATTTTCCTTAATTTTGACGATTCCGTTACTGGCAAATGCTCCGAGTTTTCGTTTCCTCAAAGTGAGGAGATTTGAATCGTCATTTTTATGAGGATTTGAATGTCGTCTAATCTAAAGAAATATTTCGTCATTTTTGAGCATGTGAGTACAACAATGAGATTCAGTTCCCTCAAAATCAAGATACAGAATCGTCAAATCACGATCGTAAAAGTGAGGATTCGCGTTTACTCAGAAGTCACGTGATAGTTTGATGAAACAATTCTCAAAATTAACGAAACGAGGCTTGAGGATTCATGAATCGTCAAAAATGAAAGTGTTATTTCTGAGAGTGTACAGATTGATAAAATTATTATTATTATTTTTATTAATTTTCTCTAACGGGGTTGCCTTATTGGTGGTCAAGCCTTTCCAGTCCCGGAATTTCCCCCATAATTGAGAGTCATCTAGGCGGCTTCCACAGAGAGCATGGATTTCAATGAATCTGAGCTCTCTCTGGATTTCAACGCATGCCAAGATTTAATTTTGCCGAGAGAACCCAAGCCTACTGGGTACTTGATGGATCTCTTACATGCCACATCATCATATGAAATTTGTGCCCTCAATTTTAACATTCAGAAAATCTAACGGCTCAGCCATGGCTAGAGCCCGCAATCTTGGGCTTATGAGGTGGACGCGTAATACCGCTCAGCCACTGAGCCGCTTTTTTTTAGAACGATGGGAGGTTTTGTTGTAAACTTAGCAAAGTTAATTTTCTTCAAATGAATCGTGGTCAAATCCAAAGAGTTGAATTTCCATTTAACAGCATAATATCAAGATGCGTTGAAATGTTTTTGAAGCAATTTTATGACATGTATTTTCGTCGTGATGAGTTATTCTGTGATTTCTGTGAGAACAAAATAATTATAATATTTTTATAATTAATTCGTCGAATATTACGACTTTTTTTTGTTTATATTGAAAGGTTGAGTTACGGTGGAATTAGCAAAATGTTGCCTCTAAAGAAATAAATTTTACATATTGTTTATGTAGTTTGCTCAAGGAAGAAAGGTTTGTTTCAGCATTAAAATCACTTACATTTAGTTAGAAATGTCTTTCCATACTTAGTTTCATTCAATGAAAGAATGAAGTGTTCTTTTATAACTTTCTTTTCTGAAACAAAGAAAAAAAAAGGAGATATTTAGTATCGTTGAATTAAGATATTTTAATAGCCAGATAGTATAACTAATAAACAAACTAAAAGTAAAGTTTAAAAATATGGTTGCTATACCATTTTTCAATTGTTTTTTTAAATGCTATTTTACCTTAGGAAGTTTGATACGGATGCTTTTATGACCTGACCTAATGATGACAACTCTTCAAGAATAAGTTTTAATAATATATTAGAAATTAAGCATGTCCTTAGGTTGTTTTCGATACAGTTTTTACAAATTTGGTTTTCCCATTTCTAGTAAAATCATTTGCCTTTAACTTTCCACAACAAAAAAGTTATTCTTGGAGATATCATTAATAAGATATGCTTTAGCGTTTCAATTTTTCCGAAACTAGGTTTAACGATAACATCACCCAACAAAAACAAACCCCTCGAAAACAAAACACCCCACATTCCCTTACAATCCCTAATATAGTTCCGGGAGTACCATATTTCAAAATAATGCCAACCATATAGAATCCCAACCATTCAATGTGTTAATATGACAAAATTGTAGCTGACATTTGAAGGGTCTAGTTTTAAAACTCACTATCTGCAAAGTATAACTAAGATTATTGAATTTGGTCCATTCATCAGCGATTTTAGCTATTGTAAATTCAATTGGACCAAGTAGCGGTTGCCAATGTACGAGCCGGACCCTATATCTTAGTTTTACTTTAGATAGTGTTAGAGAAATTGATTAAATCATAAGTTTAATGATAATCTTTCTCTTTTACTATCTATATTGTCATTTTAAAATATTTATAAGAAATGCAATTTAATATCAAGTATTCATTTGAGAATTTTGAGGGACTTGTTATTCAAACCAGATGCGAATATTCTCTTGTGCTGAATAGTTTCACAATGCCTTTTGAAACAAAGTCTTGTAAAATTAACAAACGTTGATAAAGACGTGTTTTCAAAGTATGGTAACAATCAAAAATTAAATTTCGTCTTTTCATCAGCCTCCTATTATATAAATGCCGTTAAAAAATTTCATCTAATTTAAATTTATTATCACAAAGAGATTCTAAAAGTACTATACTCTTACCCTTGGATGTGAATTTGCTAATGATTTAAAATGTATTGTGTGGTTCCGGCAAAAATGTATTGTATGGTACCGGTTTTCTTAACTGGCAGTGATGGATGCACCCTTCTCTCTGTTAAAAAGCTATTTTAAAGTTGTCCATGTGACCCTGTACGTTGTGAAAACTTCAATTTGCTGTAGACAGACAATATAACAATGTGGTGTAACAAGTAACGGCCTAATCAAGCCGTAATTTTACAAAACTTGTTTACAGTGTATTTAGCACTTGAGTGTTAAAAACATCTTTGTCAAACCTAAACAGTGCATTCGAAAGGTCCACAAGCCCAAAATATCCTTGGGTGCACCTTGCAAGAAGAGGGGGTTAACGAACCAAGGGGTCTTACTTTGGGGGTGGGGGTGACCTGACGAGAAACACTGCAGCAGACGACAAAGGGGCCGTTCTTGCGCGGGGGCGTCGTTGTTTGTTGACGATTTGGGACGGGGGGAGGGAGACAGGAAGCTAAATTTGTTCGACACTTGCCCCGGACGCGTGTGCTGGTGTGAGTTGTGGCATGAGGCTTTGTCTATGTTTTTGAAATGGTAGAGGGAGTTTTAAACCAGTGAACGAAGGCCTTTGATAGATACTGGGCAGTTATATCTTTTTGGGCTTAAATTTTCCAATAAAATCGGTCAATGGTGTAGGAACATAACGAAATATATCCTTTTTCATGACATTTCACTTTGATCTTCATCATTAGAATCGGAAGACAGCATTTCTTGTTGGAAAGTCAACTTAACGCAACCTCTTTTCAAGAGAGTTATCTAAAAAACAAATATCAAAACATCTTATAAGTCAGCCCCAAGGCAAAGCCTAACTTAAATTGTCTTTTGAAACAGTCTAAATTAAAAAAAAAAGTGTCTTTAAGGGAGAAAAAAAAGATAACATAATGCCCTCCATGCCTCCTATGCCTGAGTAATGTCTTCAGAACTGTATTATTGAATTGCAACAAAAGCAAGAATATCGGCTAATTAAAGGAATCTGACCGAGAGAATAATTGTATCACATATATTTGTCGAAGCAAAATTTACAACCAAAATAAAACCATCTTTGACGATGGACCCTGGATGATGCCATAAGTTCCAAAACTTTTACCAATTGACTGATATGGTTCTCTTTCCACATTTTAGTTGATCGTAAGTAACTGGTCAACTAAAGGCGAGATGTCATAATTTGTAAATATCTTGTGCGAATCCTAAGAGGTATAAGGAAGGCTATCAGTGAACCGCGCTCGCAGTTTAGGGACTCCATACAACATTTCTAACGAAGAAAGCATTTCATCTTCTTTTTTCAAATTTAATTTAGTAAAACGGTTATCTCAAGAAAGTTGGATAATAGCCCTGCTATAACAACTCTGGACTTCAGAGCAAAATAGTGTGGGTATGAAAACAACATGGATGTTAAAGCAATACCTAAAATTGGATCTTTATTCAACTTTGGAATCGACTTTTAAGCAGTAGGTGCCCTTATAATTATCTATCACGTAGCAAACTAACATACTCTCAAGAAACCTTAACTTATTCAGATATCTTCAACTTTGCTCATGATTCCTGAGAAAATTCATGAAGAAAACCAGAGTGGATTATTGGAACAAAATAGTTTACTCTTCAGAAATTTACATGTTTCGGCGGGAACACAAGAGACCCACCGAAACACGTAAGTTTCTACTAAATTAACTATTTGCACCAATAATCCACGATGATATTGTAGGAGGAGGCTGTGCAATTTGCACGCAAACTCAAGATCTCGAAGTTCGGAGACTTTTCCATATACGATGGTCTCCAGTGTTCTCGTATTTTTTGCTAGGAATGGTGACTTTCGTCGTTCTCCATGAGTTTGTTTACAATTTAAATTTGTCGTGTTCTATTACCAACTTTTCTAAGCCTTTTGAAATACTTTGTGGAACACGAAGTGTTTTTAAATGTGCTCTAAATTTAAAAAAAAATAATCCACGCTGCTTTTCTTCGTGATCTTCTTATAGCTTTAACTTCCCGAAATACAATGAGACCTCTAAGCAGCAGCTCTCCAGCACCAACTTCATCTCCGAAGTGGCCTAAGAAGCGTGCTCGGTGACATCCGACCCCCGTGGGACTTCCGGTGCGAGGGCTCTTTCCACGCGCTCCTTGAGGGATCACCCCCATCCTCCTCTTCATCTTCCGCATCCTTCATCCACATATGGCGGCTGTGCCCACGCGGACAACTCTGGTCCATGCTAAGCGATAAGAGATAACGGACCATTGAGGCTGGCTGCCTTTTAGTCTAGGTGAGAGTTCTTGTGCTTAGAGAGGTTATTGATGACTGTGACTTAGAAGTACACTTTTAAAATAAAAGAGTGAAATCCACTCCTATTCACCCTTAAAACAAAAGAGTGAAATCCACTCTAGTAGGAGAAGTGCATTTTCGACACTGGAAAGGAGTGAAAATTAGCTCAGAGTGAGTCAAAATAACTCGTTTGGAGTGATCCTGTCGGAGGTTTAACACACAAAGGATCCACTCCTCTAGGAGAAGTGCATTTTCTAGACTGGAGGAGTGAAAATTAACTCAGACTGAGTTGATTTTAACTCAGTCTGATATTAGCTCGTTCGTTTTAACCCTTTCAGTCCCAAAAATTTACTACACTACAGAAACATCTGATATTCACAAAATAAGCTTATTTTAGGTCAAATATACGAATTCCATTTGAACAAAAAATTCATTAAAATTTTTTATATGGTTTTTGAAACAATGCCAAAATTCTTAAACTGTGGAAAACAACAAAATAAAAATATATATATTACCTAAAAACACTTCGAGTTATATATTTTAAGGTATCTGACCATATTATTAAAAAAAAAATTCAGAACCGAAATAGTTTAAATTGTGTTTTTAATATGTGGAACTGAAGTGAACTTATCAAAAATCAGTAGACACGCTTGTTGACTATTTTCTAAATAAAAAAAATAGTAGTTCTGACTTCTATTGAGATTAAAGTAAAATTTTGTCTGATAGAACAAAGTGTGAAGAATCGAATGATGTATGTTTGGAAGTCATAGTGGGACATAAACATTTTGAAAAAAATATTGAAAGTGATGATGCCAAATGGCATCACTGGGACTGAAAGGGTTAACAGTGTAGGAGAAGTGCATTTACGACATCTAAAGGAGTGAAAATTAACCCCTAAATCGCACGCGATTGCCCTAAATCGCTTCTAATCACCTAAAAATCTCTTGTTTGTTGTTAAGATTGCTGGAGGTTTAACAAAACAAAAAAGTAAAATCACTCCAATAGGAGAAGGGCATTTTCGACACCGAATGGAAAGAAAATTAATTCAGACTGAGTTAAAACCGCTCGTTTGTTTTAAGAGTGTAAGGCAGTGCTGGTATAACTTCATCCAGAATTTAAATATAATATTTTTTATATTAAATATACCAGTTGTAATCTGGTTATTTTATAAGCTTATATAATCTAATTATATTTCTGGATGCTTTTAGTCTAGGTGAGAGTTCTTGTGCCTAAAGAGGTTGACGAATGTTCCTCAGAAGTAAGACTGTGATGGGATAACTTCATCCGAAATTCAAATAAAATATTAATTATAAATAAAAATATACCAACTATAACTATAGATAAAATAGATCTTTCATTGGTCATCAACTTGGATTTAGATTTCAAATTTTAAATTACTTGTACGGAATTTATTTTTGATATCAAAATACGCACTATAAAAAATCCAAACATTCTGGCTTGATTAGAAACCTATTGGCAATAATGCATTACAGCTCAATGTCAATGACAGCTGTTTTTTTTTATCCTTCTTGTTCTAAGGAAACGAAGCAGAATATCGTAATTTTGATCCACTGTCAAATTCCGATGAAAATTCTGATTACCAGCATCAGATTATCAAAACATCGTGACTATGGAGGTGAAGTGTTTAAAATTCAACGGTCCTAATTTATAATGCATATTATGAAATTTAATAAAGATATTTACTTTTTGGTAATTAGGGCACAATAGTTGAATAGCTTCGAATGGTAGAATACTACACTTCAGCACAATTCAAGGGTAGTTTGATTTTATTGCGAGTTTTCCGTCAAGAAGTATACCCGCCTGTGTCTATAACAAAAAAATCCTTGTTATACATTTTAATGGCAATCACGAATACAATGCAACTAGGAAATAATATGAGAAAATGTATTAGATACTTATAAATTTAAATATTGTATACCATCTTCATACTTATCAAATTAATCTCTCTGAACTGGAATTTTAAATTTAAATTCCACACTTTTAATAAGGTTAAGATTCCGATACATATCAGCATGATACATACCACAGCCACAAATCATCCTTGACATAACCACAAAAATAGGAAAACAGTCTTTGGATGGTCTTTGACCTTCCACCAAGTCAACGGAAGCGGACCCAAAATACAACGTATCGTTATTCACTGGATAAATCCAGAAAACATAGGAATAATCATTAATATTTAATAATTATAGTTAATTAACTTCTGTATACTCAGAATAAATACGAAGAAGTATTGCGAAAATATAAATTTACATTATTTTATCTAAATATATATACCAAATTAATCCGCAGGAATTATGAATTTAAATTCCACATTTTTCTGAGGTCAAGATTCTGATACAGATCAGCGTGATACCACAGCCACAAATCATCCTCAAAAAATATAAAAACAGTCTTTTGACCTTCCATAAAGTCAGCGGAAACGGGCCTTAAAAAACAATATATCGTTACCCAGATGGCTAAACCCAGATACCCGATAAAGTGAATCGCATATTCATCGACCGGACACCACAGTGGACCAAGCGTAAGACACCTTATAAATCACCTGGAGCGCCTTATCTCTTCCTTGCTAAGAATATATTTATGCCCAATTTCCGGTCACATTATCGACGGACCTTTGTCTTAGAGGATCAGTTGAGATGCTTCTGAGGAGAATGGAGTAACAGATCATGCGACTTACACCGATCGGCTTAATAGGTGTTGTATGAAGAGCTTAGTGGAAGAACATGCTAAGTGACAGAAATATGAAAACGAGAAAATGAGCTTTAAAAGTTTTTCGTTTGTACTCAGATCTGTTAAAAACGAACTTGCAAACAAGAGAAAAACATATACTAAACTTAAAGTTTAAGAAAAAGGGGATATTTGGGATCGTTACAGAAGGTTAATAGCGTGTTCATTGAGACAAAAAAAATCGATTTTTTTCAAAAATATTACTTACCACGATCTTTCACTAAGCTTCATATCAGAATAATATGAAAGAGCAATACGTTTCATGAAAAAAGTGGTGTAACTGATTTTGTGGGATGTTTCCGATTGGTCAAAATGCAAACCAAGGTGAGATGCTATCCTGAGGTTGAGTTATAGATCGAATGCTCCAGAAGATGATAGATTTATTGAAAATGTAGAATATTTTTAGCGGGGTTGTTTTTATTTCGTTTATGAAAATTAGTAATTTCGTGCGTTAGGGTTGTAGAGTTTTATTGTTTTAACTTCCTAGGAAATGTCGAGTTTATTTATTCGTTTAGGAGATGCTGTTTGTGATTCATGTCGTAATATTAGATAGATATGATCGTCGTTCTTGGTAATATATCCGGATTCAGTTGACTGTTTTCCTATGCGGATTAGCATATTTTTTTCTTCTCATTTCTAGTTTTGATATTCTAAAAATAATATGGAGTGTCTACGCGCACGGGCACCGAACAAACACTGAGCGTTCAGGTACACCCTTAAAACAAAAGAGTGAAATCCACTCCAGTTGGAGAAGTGCATTTTCGACACAGAAAAGGAGTGAATATTAACTCAGACTGAGTTAAAATCACTCGTTTGGAGTGATCCTGTAGAGGTTTAACACACAAAGGATCCACTCCAAAAGGAGAAGTGCATTTTCCAGACTGGAGGAGTGAAAATTAATCAGACTGAGTTAAAATCGCTCGTTCGTTTTAAGAGTGTAATAAGATTAATTAATTAAAAAAGGATTTGTTAATTTCAAGGATTTGTTAAAAATTTAATAGTATTTTAAAATAGTAATGGTATTCACACATAATCCTTCAATTCAGAACTTAGAGTAATCGCTCAAAAAACCCATTCACAATTTATACTCTGCGCTATATCACTCGACATTCAACGATTCCCGTCGCGTTTTCAATCCCAAAACAAATAAGCTTTTGTGACATCTGTCAATGCAGGGGGCCGCAGTTCGCTTTTTTGTTTGCTCGAAAATAGATGGCTTATAAGGCGGCGGACAATGCAATATGGTCTCATAAGCCAAAAAACAACACACTTTTCTGGTGTTGCCGCTAAAAAGTTCAATTGTGTGTTTTCATAAGTGTTTTTGACAGATGGCGCATACACTTAGAGATGTAAATTACGCCAAAATATGTTTTTCTCTCGTTTTTTTTCATGTCGATCTCTTTTCTTTTGTATGTGCTTTTGAACTCTGTTGTGTGTGGTCTAGCAGTAAAAAATAGTCTTAAAATATTATGCCTATTTAAAAACTTACCTTGCTTTGAAGAATAGTAAATTAAATTGTAGGTATTTTTCATGCTCCAAGTGAGTAAACTGTCAACCAATTTTTTAGGAGTTACGGATCTGTTTGTCGGATGCTAGTATAAGAAGTTGAGAGCGTTAATTAAGCTAATCATAAGGCATTTTTAGTCACAATCACATTGTTATTTCTATTATAAATTTAGAAGCATCATAAATTAAAAAAAACTCAAATTGTTTGGTTTGCATTACAAAGTGTCTCTTCTGTGAGTTCAGGATTTTTCGCACTTGAATTGCATTTTACTATCAAAAATCCACATTTAAAAAAAAAACTTTTCAACTATAATGAGCTGTCTGCTAATATGTTCTAATTAAATTTTTAATATACACTCTTTTTGACCTATTGTCACAATTTGTCAGGTTATAAGTAATAAAATTCCAAAAATATTTTTTGACATAGAATTTTGAAACACTTTAACAAACACATTAAGCGTTATTTTCTACTACAATTCATAACTCTCAGGTTGTAGAAAACTTGTTTTGCAAGTTTAGTTGTTTTACCAAGAGTTGCAAATCATAAAAATCAACATATAGTACTTTCCTGCTACCGAAATTAAAATTAAGATTATTTTAATTAGTTGATTTTATTTTTTAACTGATTTAATCAGTGAACCAATTCGTTGTCTTGTTTACTCCAAAATCAAGGAATGGGAGGGGAAAAAAACCTCCCCCCTGACCACCTGAGAGAAAAAAAACATCAGCAATAACTACAAACTGATCAAGGCTGGTAGCATCCTACCAATACAAAAAAAAATGAACATTAGATATTCTTATTGACCTACGGCGTTGTCCAAATACGGCAGCCAAAGAGAACTACAGCCATTTATTGTGTTCTCTCTTATTTGTTTATTTTTTTGCCCGTTGGGAGGCTGAAAAAGAGTTGTACGTGATCTCTTATGTGTTATGCCTCTTTAAACGGACCCCCACTTTCCTAAATACATCTTGCTTCGACCATTTTGCTTCACAGAGGGGAGCATTTTGTTCATTTGTTAAAAAGGTTTTCGTTTTTTTTTTAGGAGAAATATTTTTTTGAACGTTGGGAGAAGTAGTTTATTTATTTGTACAATTGCCAGCTTGTGTTTCATACCCCCTAAACCTTACCTATTCACTTTTTTATGATAAAGTTATAGGTGAAGTTTTCTTTTCATTGTTGGCAACGGATCGATGGTCAGCTGATGGAGAAATTGATCTTGATAGATAGGATTAGGCAAGAAACAAATATGTATAGAGGTTTTGGTGTTACATTCATTCAAGTAATGACTTTCTTATTAGCAGCCATAACGTTAAGGTAGCATCCAAATGGCCAGACAACTGCAATTAAAAAAATAATTAAAAATATTATTTTTTATAATTTTACGAAAGTATATATCAGCACAAAACATTTAATTTATTTTATTTTCATTTATTTAAAAATTATGTAAAAAATTAACAGGATTTATATAGTGAAAACAATTGCAAAAATAAATAAAGCACATGTAGTAAAAACTATCAAAACTATAAGTTGCGTGGTTATGCTAGTTACGCATACATTTTCATCAAAATAATTCATTTAACTTAATTGAATAATGTAGATCTACTTTAATAAAATAAGACAAATACTTATTAACTTATACAAAATTAGTGAATATTTCAATATTGTCCCGTACCCTAATTTTTAAAACACTAAATCTACACTTTCATTACGATTCCTTTATTTTTTATAAACACTTCAAACAAAAATAAACAGGTGAAGAACTTTATTTTTTAGGCCCTGATAAAAATATAGAGACTCTTCCAAATTTTTTAATATCATAATAATTTTTCAAAGGCAAGGGAATGAAAATAGTTAAATAACATCCTACAATACTAAATTACATAACCTTAAAGAAATGTGGAACATCTGACATACCGAAACGTAGTTTTCTCATAGACGGGTTTAGAAAGGGCAAGTTGGAAGAGAAACTCTTTTTATATTTTCGTGTCTCAACAAAGAAATGGAATGTCCAACCAAAAAGTTGAGTTGAGGGACATAATTGTTGCCACGAAAATGGACTGAACTTTGAGCGAGAGCAGGAAAATAAAATTTTAATAAACAGTTTCTATAGTTTCTCACCTGTTCTATATAACGAATAAATAAACAGTATATACCCTGTATACCCTGCATAGTTTTATTAACCCTTTCAGAGTCCCAATGACAATTTGGCATCATCATTTTAGAATTTTTTTTTTCTGATCGTCTATAGTAATTTATGATAGCACATCATTCAATTCGTCAAACTTTTTCTATTAAAAAAATTATTAATCCCAATAGAAGTCAGCCATATTATTTTTTTTAATTATGATCAGAAACATGATGATGCCAAATGGTATCCCTGGGACTGAAATTGTTAAATTATGTTTCCTTTCAGATCTTTTTTGTATAAAGGAAGAAGCAACATTGTAGGTTTTTTTTTCTAAGTTTACATTGTGCATTTGATTAGCAAAAATTTTATCTTAAAAATTAACAATTTAAAAAGAATCCATATACTTATAACAGACGTTTAATATTGTGGAAAAAGTAAAATACCAATGCAATTTTCAATTGCAAGATAATTTATGCAACCAAATGCATAATATGAGTTATATGAGCTACTGTTTTCAGTTACTAATGTCTTAAAGCACTGTCAAAAAATCTGTTTCTAAATATATTTTTCTCATTAGAAATTTTACTACCCGAGTTTTTGTTTTTATACAAATAAACATTTAGAAAAAATCCTAAAGCCACAATACAAAAAAACTAATGCTATTTTAACATCGTTTATTAAACTTACTATATTTATATACGAATATTTATATATGTATTAGTTGAAAATCATTGGGTTACTGAGAAAACGTTCATGGAGCTGTTCTCATAATATAGCATAAGTGTTACGTGTGTGGTGAATGCGGAATATTGCGGCTTGACCGCTAGTGTGATGATCTACATGAAAGTTCTGTATAATTAGACTTCGAGAATTAAAAGGTCTCAGGTGTCACATCTGCTTTGGAATCTTATTTTACTTTGTTTTCTTCGTCTAAATGCGGAAATCTGTTCAGGTTTGATGACTCCATTTTGAGGTTTTGTAAAAGATATTTTTAAGATGGGAATTTTTCTGCCTTTTTTTAAGTGTTTTCTGAATTTGCTTTTATTTCTATCTGAGACATTGGCCTTATTTCTGATAAGTGTACGGTTATTTAAATTATTCACATAATGTCGAATTATTGTAAACAATTGTATAAAGTGCATCATTAGTTCTTAGCTATTAAGTTTTAATAAATAGTATAACCTTTAATCTAACTTTTTTTAAAAAAATATGATAAAAGTGTTTAATTTTTGGCAAGTAATAACTTATATTAAATAATAAAAAAATACAATCTAATTAAAGTATTCCAATGAGTATCCCCACGTAATTCGCTCTTATTTTATCTTGAATTTTCCGAATCTATTTCATAAGTAGTAATATTTCTTTTATTACACGAAATTAAATAATTGTATATTTTTGTTTGAACAAAATTCTAGTAGAATTTTATCCATCAATGTAATGAAAACTCCAATGTATCCCACAGAACAGTCATTCACGATTCAAACCAGTACAATAACCAAAGGGCTGTGAGGCGTCCTGTGGTCAGAGTAGCGATCTACGGATCGGAAGGTCCCGCGATCGAAACCTGCTCGCTGAAAACTCACCGAGTATATGCGGAGTACGTGCTCGTTAAATCTGTTGGGTCCGAAAGTCCTGTGGGCGGTCATTACACAGTTTCCCACAGGTACAGGTTCCTGGAGACTATTTCCCTCCCCTTCAGGGACATGTCTAAATTGTGGAGGTGGAGCGTGATGGATGGCAGCATCTGTCACGTATATGTGTGTATGTGAGTGTGAGTGTGTGTGTGTTGTGACTGTCTTACTTGACGAAGGTTTATAAGCGGCTCTCTGAGCAAGCACACAAACCTGAAAATATATGTATATCAACCAAACAACCAACAATAACCAAGGACCAATGTTACATTAAATACAAGACACTTTTAATTCTAAATAGTTGTCGATATCTGTGTAGGCGTCAATGAACTCTGTAATTTCGTCGTAGAAATTGAAGAATTAGATTTCGATGAGTCCTTGAAAACGCCTCTCGATTAAGGACAGGTCAATCAGTAGATGAGTGTGGGTTTAAAACGCATTATTATATCATCTTTGATATAAGGAATTAATACACATTTAGGTTTCATTAGAGTAAAAATATTAATACAAGGTACAGGTTTCGTATGAGTTATACAATTCAGCTTATTAAAGAAAATTAACAAATTTAGATTTGTTTTTAAACTTTCAAAATCTATTCAGGTAAAAATATCAATTAATATATTCCCTCTTTCAGTTGCTTGTTTTAATAAATTCCTAATTAGCTATCCATCTGAGTTGACTCAAGAAATCGACATTTTAAAAACATAAAATATATTTATGTAACTATATATTGAGATGCTGTTTAACTATGGAACCTGGAACCATACAAAAAATTAAGTTCTGAGTAACTATAGTAGTAACTTTTTAATGCAGTTTTTGATTGAAATGAAGTAAATACCTTCAAACAAAAAAATGTATGAAACACTGCCTAAATTAGTTTGTTTTGAGTGTGAATTGCCACACCTGTGTTTTCAATAGTATAAGGTTATCTACATAAAAACAAGTGCCGTTTTCTATTTAAGGAGATACGCTATTGGAGAGTAAATTCTTCAGTTGGTAACGTCGTTTTTAGACGTTGATGCCTTATCACAATTTATCGACAAATGGAAAAACATTCCGTTAAACAGCAGTTTGCATAACTGTAACTTCAGATAAAAAAAAGAATAGCTGAATTGCGCTTTGGTATATTAATCGAACTGCGGCTTTTTTTTTATCAACTTTAAAATAAAATAAATATATATTTGTTAGGTGAAATAGGAGTTCTTTTCTTAAAATAATGTAATTTGGAAATACATTTCTAAAATTGGAATTTAAAAGACACGAGGCTTGTTAAAACTATCTCTTAAACTCCATATCTTTACAAGAAGCCACTTTCAAATAATATAGAAGAAAGTTCGAATATATCGAAGATGTTTTACGTAACTTAACACAGCAGTATGGATTTCATAGGATAAGTTGACACTTTTAACTGAAGAATTTGTATAATTATTTTTAGTAAGGTTTTTAGAGTGTAAAAAATTACGACATGATGCTTCAAATATTGTAAAATAATTTGGCCGTGTCCTTTACTGTAATTTTCTGCAACTGATATGGATTATTGACTTATGAACGTTAAGTTTCGCATTCACAAATTTAATTACAGTCCTAAATTGTTTTGTCAAAAATATCCTATTCAATTAACCCCAAACTGGGAAAAATAAAACTTGAGAGTAATGAATATATATTTCAATTTTATATTGATATTTTCCATTTTTTTGTTATTTTGTATTCCCATTTCTATAACAAAACAATGATTATCTGCTGCAAAGGGAAAAAAACCCACAAAAATAAAATGTTTTCATATGTAGTATCCAAGGTAACCCATACACCAGAATTTCCTTTGATATCAAAACAATAGTTGCATTCTTCAAAAACCCGTGTCATTATTTTTCCTATCCTTACCACTGGAAATACCTTTTTTTCTTAGTTTAGAAAGGTTATTTCACACATTACGTGTTAGACTGTCTGATCTTTTGAAAGGCATTGATAAATTAAATGTGAAACTGCGCCTTCTATTAGAATGTGTTCACATCGTGAAAGTGATAGAATCTTAATTGTTCATTGTATTACAGGACGGATGTGGTTGATTTCGAAAATCAATGTACATATGAAGGATTCCCCCATAAGTGTCTAATTACATTCTGTGATTTTAGGGAAAAATTAAATTTAAATTTTTAACACATTTTTGCGATAATTTTGCCAAATTTTGTCTTAATATTGTTAGAGCTGTGTTTATGATTTTTCAACTTTGAGTAAATTTTATGCTAAGATTGACACTTAAATTAAACCAAACCTTACCAAACTCTATTGCCTATGATATTTTCACGCTTTTTTTCCAACTATTTGCCACATTTTGTAACCTCTAAGCACTGCAAACTATGGGTAAGGAAAAGTTAGGGCATTTACCCAACTTTTTTAAGCTCATAGCCATCCGAATGATAATGACCTTTATTGAATTTGTTTACATTAAAGCTCTGATATAATTAAAGGGCATTTTTCAAACAAAATTTATACATTTTCCGAGTATACTCTTCTTGGTAATTTAAGTTAACAATACAAGTTTTATTAAAAATAACAAAATTTACTTTTTCGTTTGTTAATTAAAAAAAAAGAATAGTTGGAAGTGTAGATAAAAGTGTATTGAAGGCAATGCTATCCGATATTTCCCAAAATAATTAAGAATAAATCTATAAAATTAAAAAGAAAAAACATGGAAAAACCAGTCCTGTCTCCACTATGTTTTATGTACAATACACAACTACGATAATCTACAATACCATAAGAAACGAAAGAAAGCAATAAACTGAACGATTTCTTTGCCTGCATTAATCATAAATTAAATGTTAAAAATAGGTCCATCTAATAGAGTACGGATTGATGAAGGTTTTCTGCATCGGTTTTCAAGTATTTTGAGTTTTTTCTTTTTTGTATTAACAATAAACAACGAATCGCCTAAACGCTTTTATGCGACTCTCAAACGTTGACATACAAATAAAAACCGTTACACTTCCGTTAAGTAGAAAATAACATCAAAGACCATGTATTCGCCTCAATTCTTTTATCATTCATAAAAAGAAAGTGGAACTTTTTACAGGAATTACTACGGCACGCGTTCTAATGGCACGCCCACCCCTATGAAAACGATTTCACGTAATAAAAGTACGCGTGGCAGCATGGCTTCCAAAGCATTGTAAAATATTCTTTTCTTCCTGTTGCACGGATATTATTAATACTGAGCCTGGTATGGTTGACCGCTATCAAACGATATTGGTATCGCTTTCCAGTCCCCCATTTATGTGGTAGATTCTAATTTCTATAGAGTTTTGTGAATGCGACTTATCATGTCCTAACTGTCGTTTTCATTGAAATGGCTTTCATCGATGTCGATGGATAGTCACGAAGTTATATCTTATATGTAATTATGCACTAAACTACATGTATTGATTGTTAGTGCAACAGAATAAAAGTTTTAAATTTCAACTTTGTAATATTGGATGATATTATAATATTGGATAATATAGAAGACTAGCCTATTGTTGGGCAGTTTTATAAAAATGCAACATCTGCTCTTCGTTCATATTTAGTACTTATAATAAGCTAATGGTAAGATGTGTGGAGTTAAAAATGCCAAACGAGCATAACTTTTTAATGTAATCTGTGTATTTCAAAGTTGCTCTTGACATTTATGGAATATAAATTTTTAGCTAATGATAATAAAATTTATGTATCGTTTATATTGCAATTAATTTTGAATTATAAATATGAACGTTAATTTTGAATTATGTAATATAAACTAATAAATGTTTATAAAACGAGTGATATAAATAGTTAGTACACACAATATAAACGTCTACCACGAATATCTTTGTTGTAATTTGCAATTAAAACTGCAAAGATATTTGTTGCGACAGAGGTTAAATAATACAACAGAAGGAATTGTTTTGAAATGGTAGTATCTAAAATTAAGAGAGGACCGTACTGTATGCGGACCGTACTGTATGTATTAATTTTTAACCTTTATTTCGTATTGAACTCAAATTCTCAAAAAGTGCTAATTACACCAAAAGCTAAACTTGTAAATCCACAGAGAATCTGTTTAGAACAATTTTTTTACTTTTTAAACAAAACTATACCAAACTCCACCTGTATTTTACTATAAAAAAAAACAATCCCATACCACTTGCAATGTATCTATATATATATATATTTTTTTACCATGTGATATCTATACAGGTTTTTTAAAGTGCCTCCCCGTGCCACCAGGTGGAAATGGTTGAATCTGGAGTTGGAAAATAAGTCTCATTTGTGGCAGGTGCCCCCTGAACCATGCAGCCAGCAAGTCTTCTTCAACATGGAGCCAGGTGAAGCGATAATATGCAAGAAGTTTTGGAATCGATGGCTCCTGATATCGATCAAGTGCTGTTTTAAGCAGCAGGTGAAGAGATCATCTGCGAAGCTTTGTTTTCATTTGGGCTGTCGCGAGTTTTTTACAACTCAAGGACGCATGTTATTTCAATTTTTTTTTTAATGACTGACCCTGCCTGAAAATTTAAACTAGGTCATTTTCAAGCAGACCCAATTAAATTATTAAAACATTGCCATACGACCTTTTAAATTTTATGTTTTAAAAATTGCATATAATTTTTTGAAAAATGACGTAATTAGCATTATATTAAAAATAAAAATATATATAGTTAAGGTTTTCATGCAAAAACTGCTTAAGCAAGATTTTATTTCAATTTTTCATACGCAGTGAAAAACTTGGTGTCAATTTACTTACGATTACTTGGTAACTTTATAGGTACCGCACATCATTTACCAGAAAATAACATGTAAATACTCTTTCATAGTGATTTTCTGTACACAGCGACCGAAATAAGCAGTTGAGATTTGGATAAATATAGATGGATTGGAACTAGTAGCAATAAAACCTGTTATAACAAAACCAGAAACTGGAAATGAATACAAGAACCAAATATCCTTTTTTACGTGTCAGGTTTGTCTTGAAAGCTTGCTACATCTGGGAAGTTTAATTTTTAATTAATACTAAAAACGTTTTAAAGCTTTATTTTTTTTTTTAAAAAATACATGATGCTTTTGTTTTGGTAATCACATAAAAAATTATTCAAGGAGGGAAATAACCATAGAGATAGAACCATAAAACCATGCGCTATCACCCACTAATCACTATCACTGATGCACGCCGAAAGTCGTGAAAATAAACTAATATTTTGTCCGTTTATTACATAAGTCGAATATAGTTCAAAACAAATTAAAAAAAATTTAAAATAACTGTTTTTTAAGATATTATTATTTAGATTTACAAAAGTTCTAACTAATAGGAATAACGTGCACTCTTTTTCGACACTGGAAAGTAGTGAAAATTAACTCAGACTGAGTTAAATTCACTCGTTTGTTTTAAGAGTGCAGTTCAAAACAGACTAAAAAATATTAAAATTACTGCTTTTTAAGATATTATTACTATATATATTTACAAAAGTCCTAACTAATAGGAATAACGTAAACAAAAATCATCTGTGTATCAGCTGTCCAATTAAAATTTATGATATCCCTCGCAGCAGTTCCACCATTACGAAGCTTCTGCCTCAGTATAGACAGCCCTGCCCATCTGCCATTGGGGCAAAAGAAGCTATACACAAGACAATGCAAGAAACAAGAGCACTATTTCTTTTCTTCAGCCGCACCTGGATCCATCAGATAATTCTTATACTCCAAGCCGTTGTTATTTTCTTAGCGTATTTTCACGTCTCTTTGGAATCGTGATACACAACCACCAATGTACGAGGAAAAAAAAGTATAATTGTTTTAGCGCAAAACAATAGAAATTTAGCGAGTGTCAACCTTGGAAAGGTATTATAAGCATTCAAAGGGCATAATTTGTATGTTGGAGCCGTAATAGCTTTCAATTATAAATTTATTATGAGTGTTTAATTGTTAATGGAGTTATTTAAGTTATTGATTTGCAAGTTTATTTGATTAGTATAATTGGAGATTTATTGAGAGTTAAAAGTGTTATGAAACAAGTTAAGGTCAACTAAGTATTGGTTAAAGTTTTTTAAGAAACATTTTGTTGTTAATTTTATTAATTATTATATATATATTTTAAAAATCCTGATTCATATTATATTTAACTTTAAATATCTATGGGTATCTAATTATCTATAGTAACAATTATCTTTTAATTTGCAGAAAATTTCCCAATTTCAGTTTTAAAATTTACAATATAAATAATCAATTATAAAAATTTCAAGACTTTTAATCAAAATAATTGAAAACTTATTTTTTAAATAAAAATTATGAAATGTAGGAACTCTCTTAAAATTCTAGTTGAAAAATTTAAAATATTAAATAAAAATTAAATACATAAAAATATTTAATTTCAAGAATGTATCAAAAGTGCTACAGTACAGCAATAGATGGCGCTTTATACACGCGCAGTTAAACTCCCCATAGTACTACACTAATAGGATTGCATCCTCTTCCGGTTCCTTTTTATGAATGAAGATAGAAATACTCATTTCTCTTGTATGTCAATAGAAAAATAATTTCTTCAAAATAAATCCATAGATAATCATTAATAAATCTTATCATAATTAAAGTGAAGAAGTATGTGCTCCTCTGTGTTACTTAGAAATTTGGGAAATTTAAATTTAAATTATGAAATATGGCATCATAAGAAGCGAAAAAATAATGAAATTTATATATATATGTTTTGCTGCTTTTGTAGTTCGTTGAATTACTGAGTTGTTGTGTAATTGGTGTATGGATGATACAAAGAATCCCCTTGGCACCACATAGTAAAAAAGAATATATAAGTATAGCTCATCAAATATTATTAATTCTTTTTCTTTATATCTGTTTACATTCTTTAACTTTGAAAGTTTTAAAAAGTATTTTATCTTGAAAATCTTGCTCAGGTAATTTATTTGAAAACTAATGGGATATATAGCATATAAATGACTACAATATCTTTACATTTCACACAGATGTACTATTGTACTATGTTTGTAGCCTATTTTCTTCATGTTTTATCATAAAACAGGAGTCCAAAAAAGGAACCATAACTATAAAAATAATATAGGAAGTTATGAGAAACATTTATGTATAATTATTCTATTGAAATTTGTTTCTTACTACCAAATCAGGAACTTAAAGCTGTCGATTTTGTTATATTTAAAATCTACTACATGAGAATTTAGTAGATTTTCATTGAGAAACTATATAGTAGAACTTTTTTAGCATAGATATTGCATGCTTGTGTTGTATATAAATTCTAAATTTAGCTATATAATGGATTTTTAACTATTTTCTTCGACAATAAACATTGTCCATTAAATGTTTTTTTTACAGTGTAAAAAATACACAAATAAGCAAAAATTTGACCAATGCCAAAAGAAGCTGGACAAATCAATAGCTCGGTCCTACGCCCTTCGACAAACTATCAGTTCATCAAGTTTACGGCACACTAACTCAGAAATGCCAGTGAACTCACAAAACTTTGAAAAACAATTTGAAAGTCTATTAAGATTAATATCCATAAAAAAGTCGGAAACCATCCCAGAAATCGTGGTGGAATAAGACAAGTTTCTCATAGACTCCCATGTACAGAACAGCAACCAGCTGTTTTCTTCAGTTCCGGAACCGGAAACTATCTCGTCTCGGAGATGGTGGCAAAAAGGGTCGGATCCTTTAACTTTTGGGTGCAAACATCAGCTCTTTTTAAAGAACTGTTATGGCACTGTAATTTTAAAAAAGAAAGCTGTTATTTCTTTTATTATGATTACAATTCAGTAAAATCGTGGTCGAAATAATCTTTAGGCTTCTATGAAATAACCTAATATTTTAAAACAAGCTTTTCAAAGTACTATTTTAAAATTTAGAAGTTAGCAAACATTAATATAGTTCAGTTTATGTAAAATGTATTTAAAAACAAACAAAGCATTACCATGTTCAGGTATTACTTCTCTATTCAGTTGAAATTGCCAAAAAGTTTTTCAAGTTTTCAAAGAATCAAGAACTAAAAAATAGAAATGAACAAAGCACTAAAAACAACCACATTATTGTGCACCAATCAATACACCATAAATGAATGAATTTTTTAAATTCAAAAAGTATGTTACAAAACTAACATACACATTTTAAAATAGTTAAAAAAATGTATATATGTTTTTAATTCTATGTTTTTCATGCAATGTAACAGTAATCAATATTTGTAATATTTCATTAAAAACAAAATTTTAAATAAATAACAAACACGTCAGTTTTTACGAATAAAAGAACAGTATTTCTGCTAACATTAAAAAAAATACAACGTTTTAATCTTTTACATCCCACCTTCTAGTCAGGGAACCTTCTTCCAAACTTGGGGAGGGCCTAACATGAAATTTTACTAAATAAAAAAAAAGATGTTGTGGCTTCAGCACCTGGGGTTTTCTCTCTCCCAGCTGTTTTTGTTCCATTTTCTTGGACCTGCTCTCGACTTCTTCCAGATGGGAGGAAGGTTCTTTCTCTTCCTTTTCGGAGTGGTGGTGGAGTTTTGGGCTCAAAATCTTACTTTTTAACAATTTTTTTGTGTGGGGTTTTAATTTTTAGGGTGGTTTGATATAAAAACACCTTGTTCAAGTGTAGAATATAGGTAATAGTGCAAGGGGGGTTGGAGTGGTGTTATTTTGGTTATTTGAGGAAATGTAATTTTTTATTTTGTTTTAAACTATTGAATTGGTATTTAAACTATTGAATTAGTATTTAAACTAATGAGTTGTATTTTTATTCATAAATATGGCTTTAAATTTATCTTTATTTATTGATTAGAGAAATAATTATGTTTGTTTTATATCGAATCTTTATTTAATGTTTTTTTAAAGTCCCCCGATGGAATCATTTTGTTACTAATTTCAAAATTCACGAATGTAAAAGTGCAATTTTAAATTAGATTTAATGTAAGTCTTATTAAATGAAAGGAAATTTATAACATTTCAAAAATTAATTGCACTTATGTAGTAACGTTAGGTTGATAATTTGACAGATATTAAGGTTATTTATATAAATTCGTGACATTTCTCTGGCAGAATGATTGATCTGCAAAGAACCATATTTTGTTTGCTTATTTATTATTATCTATAATAAACACACCACGCATTGATGAATCGGAGAGTTTTTAAAACACAACTACTTAATTTGCTTTTTGCTTCTGATTCTTTATTCCCTGCAAAAATATATAAGTATAGAATAGCTTTTTTAAGTAGTGTTGTTTTAGATGCAGTGGACATTTAATAAGTGGTTTTAACAAGGACATGGCAATGCTGGTCAAATAGCACGACCTTGCACAAGTAGATATTCTAAAATTGGACTGGCTCTCTTGGAGACATCGAAATGCTATAACGCCAACTTGATTATACCTTTATATGTAAATTTGTCACTTGCATAACCTTGTGCCTAGAAACAAATATACCAAGGGGAAATTCATTCAAGAGTTTTCAGAATATTATTATATATATTTTTTTCGTGACTATTATGTACTTGAAATACTTGAGCACAAATCATAAAAGAAATTGAAAAAAAAAAGAGAATTTAAAAAAAATGGAACTTGGTTTCAGGAACTTCATTACAGCAAATTTAAAGTTATTAAAATGATTATTAAACATCTACATTATACTCCAGATTAAAAATTATAAATTGAAGTATAAAAATTTTTTCAATTTTTCAATTGCTGAAATGGGAATTTAAATATTATAAATCAATCACATTAATATGATTTTAAAAAATATATATATCAATAAGTTTCAGTCTCTGTGGGGGCTTTTGTTCAGCATGAAATTAAATATTTTAGTGTTGTTTAAAGAAAACTTTTTTTGAGAAAATCGTTTTACAATCAGCTAATCAATTTATCATTCAATATTTCAATAAACACCAAATTACCATCACGCATCACCAATGCTACGCATCCTAATGTTACCACCAACCACCAGAGGGCGCCCTTCGGTACTATCACATCCCAAACTCATTCACACATTTGGGAGCGTGACGTCACGATCATTAAGAAGGCGCCCGAAAAAGATGCAGCAAAGATGCCCAGCAAGGTGAGCAGAAAACCAACTGGTGATATTCTGCCATCTGCCCATGAGGCAACCAGCTGTCGGTAAGCTTCCGGTCCTGCTAGGGCTCTCTAGGCACGGTTCGGGGCACTATTGGCGAGGTATCGCCCTCGTTGGCTGTGATTTGTTGGCGAAATTCGGGACAGTAAAAATGTAGACTGAATGTTGATGCATTTAAAAAAAAAATTGGAAGAAATAAAAGCTCTAAAATGTTTTTTATTTGTTATTTTCGTGAACTACATAGATTATAAAAAAATCTGTTGTTGAAGAAAACTATGAGGATGGAGAATTTTACGAGTGTGACATTTTCGATATCAATGAGTATAAAAAATGAGTTAGAAAAATATCGAAAATAAAAATATTTTGCTCTAAAAATTTGATTTTAAAATCACATAGTTTCAAAATTGTTTAAATTCATTAAAATAAACTGAAAATGGATATGATATAGCAAAATATGTTGTGACCCCCCCCCCCCCATTATTACTATTAATTTACTTCTTCATTCCCACATTAACAACTGCCGATAAAAGTAGTACTATACTTTAACCACGAAACTAACGCATACTTTCGAAAACTTTTTAATTATATTAGTATAATTGAACACTTCTATTTTTCTTGATGGCGGTTAAGATGCCTGAGTCGGCATCCATCCCTAATCTAATACCCTTTCCATGGCACAGGGCTGAAGTTTCTTGGGGGCGCAGATGGCCTATGAGCCAGGTGATAGCCCGACTGTAGGCAGAGGCTTGTTGCAGTGTGTGGAAATGCTGGGGTATTCAATTTCTCACCTCTCTCTCTCTGATTTTGCACCAAGTCGGTGGAATTTTTCAGGTTTTTAGGGAAAGATTACGTGGGGATGAATGAATAAAAAAAAATTGTGAGAAAATTGAATTCAACTTGTGGAGGGCATTGTATGAATGGGGGTGACTAGGTCAGATTAGTGAGAGTGTTTATTCAAATTGAAGGGTTTATTAATGTAAACACTTTTTCTCTGGAAACCAACTTTATTTTATATTTTGTTAATTTTTTTTAATTTAATTATTCGTAAAATCGAAATAATACTTAATGTATTTGTATCATTAAATTTAATAATATTTTTTATAACTAGCTATATTATTCATTAAAAAATATATCGGGCATAGTTTTACCAAAAACTGTTTTTCTATTAAGTTATACCGCACTTATATTTTTGTAGCGAAATCCTTACACAGAAATTTAACTTTCACAATTTATACACAAAAACTAAATTTTGTTAAAATTATAATTTGTTTAAATTGATCAAACTACTTTACATATTCACAGTTCTCAAGTGTCAATGCATAAGCGAAAAATATTTCTACAGGGTTTAGGCTGTTGATATGATTCGTATGACTATGCATTGGTAGGGAAAACTACAAAAATATCATTGCAAAGTTTTATCAGCTCATTCACAATTCATCCGTCGTTGTATGACCTATCCAGAGTTATCATATATAACGAATCTGAGGTAATGTAATTAAAAATTTAGTGCTTATTCTAAATTTTCATTATTATATGTGTAAAACACTTGACTGTTCGACTTATACAAATTAAATTATGATTAGTTACATGCGTAAAATTTTGAGAATAAAGATTGCGTACTATTATATTCTCTGTAAGAATAATCCCTGCAAATTAATAACTATTACATTTTTCGTAAGAGGTTCGTAACTCTTATTAATGTTTGCTTGAAGCACTCTAAAAAGCGCAAATTCTGTCCTTAAAAGGATTAATTATATAAAACAAACACACTGCCACAAAATCTATTTAAAACAACCCCCACTTTTAATCGACATCTTTTGTTTTGATCATCTCGCTAATGGTGGCATGACTTTTAACCAAACCCAGGGTTCGGAGCCTGAGATATCAGGCTACAGACAGATGTGCCAAAACAGCTTGCCATCAGGTGAGACCATGGTTTTGAGAAGATTCGGTGGAAAACGCAAGAAGACTGTGGCTGGCACCTGATTGCTGGAAGCTACATCTGCTGACGAAAACTTTGAGAAATGTGCCATTTGTTGGGTTCTGGAACTAAAGGTCGTTTCTTCAGAGAACATGTGAAATAGTCGACATGTTTTCCTTGTGGTTTTTATGCTTTTAGATAAAGCCAAACCAAACTTTTGCAACGTATGTAACAAAGGTATTTCGAAATCAGCACTGCAAAATTGAAATTTTCAGCCTAAGTTTTGAATGTAGAGTTCAATTTTGATCTGGCTTTGGAAATTCAAAATTTTATACAAGTTAATTTAAATATTTAAACATACATAGACAAGCCTTAATCGTCTTGAGTTTAATAAGCACACATAGTGATGATAATGCTATTCATATCTACAATAGCGAAAGAATCAAAACGGCCAAATATATTAGTATTTTATTGCATTTTGCTGAAATGTATGATATCTAATTTCGCAGCTGATTAGGTTTTTAATATTTGAAATAAATCAAATTTTGAATGATATTTTTTACAAGAGATTTAAGAATTATTTTAGTTTTTTTTAATTTATTTTAATGTGCTATTAAATACGCATGTGAAAATTGTATACCTCTCTCCCCTATACATTCATGTTTTAGATACAACATTGGAAATTATATATTTTAAAAAAAATCATTTCATTCTTGTAACATGCGCGATGAAGTCTATGAAGTTGGTTCTTTTCACCCAAATTGTGTCAAACGTTTGACAAGATTTGACAAATCAAGTGGGCATAATACAATTAGCCATTTTCAAAACTTAAAAAATGGTTATGTGCTAAGTGATGTCAGTGATTATACTCTGTACTAGGAGTCAATCACATTAGAAAAGTAGCAGGTGTTTAATACTAAATTGGGAAATTAAGGATCGTTATTATAGGAAGCAAATGATGCAAAAAAACACGATTGCTAATATGAAATGAAGACACCAATTACCAGATTGCTAGCAATGCTTCGCTGAAGAGAGTCAATTAGAAAGAGAGAAAAAGATTTATTATTAGAAATTAAAGATGTAGAGTCTCAAATGGACATTAGCTTCAGTGATTTTTTTAGCATAAAATGTCAAGAATACAAGCTGAGTTTCATGTGTGACATCTGCATTTAACTTTTAAGTAAATGAATAGAATTAGTTTTTTTTCCCTGGTGTATGAAATTGTGGACTTTTTTAGTAAATCGACACATGTTAGTCATTTAAATCAGAATAATTTTTTTAGCTTAGATCATCTGACATTAAAAGGGATTTTAAAACTTAAGAATGGCAGCTGCTTTTTCAAATGGAATAAGTTGATTATGGTAGCCTAGCGGGTAAGTCAAAATTGTATAGCTTTTCTATTCTAATTTTTTTAAACATTGGATTGTAAATCGGTTTATTAATTAATCTTAAAAAGATTTACATTTCTTTTGATGTTTTATAGGCAATATGGTGATGTAAAGGTTTATAACTACAGTTAACAATTTATTCATAAGAAAACATAATTTATCAGTATTAGGTCGGAGCTGGTGAACTTGCATGAGTACTACTATACGTACATAGAATTCGCACAATGATAATGATTGATTTTTGCAGAAAATAATTTAAACTGAAATGCAGCATTAAATTATGGGTGTTAAGGATCTTGATCCCTTCAATATTACCATAAATCGAATTGCATTATTATTCATTTAATTTTAATAAAATTAAAATTAAAATGCAGTCTTAAAATTAGTATTTTAAAGTAAAATCAACCAATACCTTCAATATGTCTATAAATTGAATTTCTATACCTAATAGCGGAGATCCAAATGAGCTATCTCAGCGACATGTCCTATCTTCCTATTTTGCTAATATTTACGATGCAGCTGCTTGTGAAACCGTAGTCCAGGTTTAAAGGCAAAGGGGACCCTCGAGTTGGAGTGCCGCCGTATGTTCGTTGTTTGTTCGTCGTCCATTCCTTGTTGAAGTTGGTCTTGACGTTATCTTATCCCCCATTTTTAATAGGCATGAGTTAGAAACACTCGGTATCAGTTTATGTAATCCAAGATAACGGCCACGCGACCATGTGGTTGAGAAAAAGCAGAAGTCTCACCAAAATTGATATTCTTTTGTGTCGTTCCATTCTTTTTAATAAAAGGTGAGATTCTTTTAATGAAGTCATTCAAATGAAAAGCACGTTCATTTATCAAAAGGTATTAGCTTGGCTCTCAAGGATTTTCTTCAGCTGCACTTGAAAGCATTTACACTGGAATATGTGCACCCTACTACGCTACTTTGTGGTCGAACACTTTAAATAGAAAGAAGAACCTAAATAAAATTGCATCAATGTACCTTATATAGTAAACACAATGTACCTTAGGGGACGTACATAAATTACGTCACGCTCAGAGGGGGGAGGGAGGGGTATGCGACAACGTGACGGATCGTGACATGGAGGGGGGGAGGGGTAATCGCTTGCGTGACGTAACGATTCACAATTTCCACAATGTCGTATTGCAAGGAAAATCTGTTTTACATAAAATAAGGTTTTTTAGAACAAATAAAATTTAAATACAATGTCGATCTCTTAATATGAATAAATTATGTAACCAAGACAACTTTTACTTTTCATGTTAATTTTTTAAAAAATATCGATTAATCCTTTTTTTTAAATTTCAGAAAGAATGGGAAATTATAAAAGCATTTTTTTTTAAAGTTTGGGGGGGGGGGGGAATTCAACAAACGTGACGTAATTTTAGGGGGAGGGGTTCGACCAAACGTGACGCAGCGTGACATAGGGGGGGGGGAGGGGTAAAAAAGTCAAAATTTTGCGTGACGTAATTTATGTACGTCCCCTTATATAAAATCAGCGTAAAAGGATAGAATGATTAAATTAATTCTGGTAGTCAAATTAGGGTATATACAACAAAATAACCTGTTAAAAATAATGTATAGCATGTTGAAATTTTGTCATTATCGTTGCTTGTCTCAATCTGTGTAACGCGTGATTTGCTTTTCTAGCATTTAATTTTTTGAAAATAAAATATTAGTTTCCAATTACTTCACGCATGTCTTAAACAATCCTTGATACATCAAATTTAGATACTTTATACAAGCGTATTAAAGTAATTTTTTGATGGGGAAACTGCGGCTAGTTTTTCCATGGGGAAAGTTTTCCACCAGGCCTTATACAAGAAATGATTCTTTTAGGAGGCACTAAATAACTGCTTGGAGTAACCCGAAGTAACCCGACCCCTTGAAGTAACTTGAAGTAACCCGATTTATGTCACCCACAAAATTGTTTACTCATTTTGTACTGTAATATTTCCGTTAAGCTTGTTTTTGTTATATTTTCAACGTTGAGTGAATTTTCATGCTTACATTCAAACCTAAATCAAACATACTTTTATTAAACTTACTCTTTTATCATTGCGTATACTAAAAGATGGCTCTTCTCTATACTTAAATATGCATTCGCTTTCAAAATAATTTAAGATTCTACTCGTCAAGGTACTATTAAAATCAAAGTATGACGGCGTTGCGTTGAATATTTTCCAAAAACAAAAATTTACAGGGCAAGATTTCCAACAATGACTTGCAGAAAATCGTTCTCCAACCTTCGTAAATTAAGCTGAATATTTATTCCTCAAACCAAATTATTTTTATCGTATGAACACGTAATGAAAGAAAGTTTTGCTCTAGATGCAAAACTGTCTGCATAGTAATGAAATAGGAATCCGAATGAACTCTTACTATTCTGAAACAATATAAGTCACTCTATAAACTATCTCTATACTATCAACTTTAGCCAATAAATTTTTTGTAGTCTTTGACAATAATACTATTCAAAATCTAGAAAACAGCACCAAAGTATAGTTACACAAAAGTGGAATTTTATGTTAGTTTAAAGGGATTCAGGCGATAATGACCTTTAATGAAATTGGATAAAAGATAAAATAGTTAGGTAACTTGCTTTTAAAAAAAAATGCCTGTATTCTGGGTATACCATTTGAGCTATTACATATTTTACAATAAATCTGCTTAAAAAAATAAAATGTTTTTTAAATGTGTTAAATCTTTAAAAAAAATAGTTGGAAATTTGTCCCTTCACTTTTTAGCAGTCTGGAAAATCTACCCCGCATACGAGCCACGTTTTCCAGCTCAACATGCTTGCATGTAACTACTTGCTGTCGAAAAGTGTACATGCTTTTTGGGAAAATAGTAATTTTAATTTGTAAATGAGCATGTGAGGAAAACAATGACACCTTGTTTACTTCAAAATATATAAAACTTAAAAATATACAATAAAAAAAACATGGAAAACTACCCCGGTCTCCCCTACTAATTTTATTTCGATTCATATAAAATCAGTAATTAAGGTTTTATGTTAGTATAAGTTTCTAATATTAAACTTTAACTCTCTTATAATAAATTGTTAAGACTTTTTACTTTATTGACGACGCAAAGTTAGAGTTTTGGTTGGCAAACTAAATATCACATCAGTAAGATGTCAGTCTCGAAAGAGTTAACTTAAAGAATTGCTTTCACAAAGTAATAAATCTCTCGACTGTTTAATACTAATACAGTTCGCTATTGCTGCCGTAGTACTATACATACACAGTCTGTGACAACACAGGTGTTTTTTGTCTTTTGTCGATGGCTCGCAACATGCACACGGGCTTTTCAAGAGGGTTCGCATTATTTGATTCCCGTTTCTTCTTCTGCAAAGCTGACTGAGGCGAAAACTGACACTTTTAACAGGTGTATTCAGTCAGCGTAGTGAACTTCCGTTTCAGTAATAAAAGTTGCCGCCAAATAAATGACATTCATAAAATAATGATCGCTAAGTGGAAGGAAATGTCCTGTTAAAACATAACTGGCTGTGAATGTTTCAACATTAAATAAGTTTGGTGATTTGTTATTAATAATTCTATAGAATACGCTGCCGTTATGTTTGGGTAATAGTATCTGAGTATACATAGAATGAGAACTTTGTATATTGCAATGAATGGGAATCATAAGTGAATACTTATATGACAGATAGCTTAATTGCATTAAATTAGTTTTTAAAAAGTAGATAAATTGTCATTAAACAATACCAATATTGTTGCTGTAAAGATAAGTAATGTATATTTAAACAAATGCTTTATTTGAATATAAAGTAATGACTCAATGCCAAATATTTGATCAATTACCCAACACTGGGGCTTTTATTTTAAATATTGCCATTATCTTTTTTATTACGAATGTTTCACTATTTACCAGTAGATAGATAAATGAAGAATTTATGAGCATATTAAACGCAAGAACGGATTATTATTTTCTTTAAATGTTTAAATTTCCTAAAATATTCTAGATAAACGTTAGCTTTTCACAGAAATTTAGCTAATGTACAAAGAAATACTCTATGAAAGGAACTAAGCTTTCCATACGTTTTATGATAACTGCGAACTAAAACGTATTTTAATTTTGTTCCCATTCTGTGTAACACCTAGTTGCAATCAAGTTATTATTAATTCTCGAAAATATGTGTCGTAAAATGCGTTTAAGTCTTCAAAAGCAAGTTATATATCATAAGTATAAAAAAAAATTTAAAAATCGGGATATAAATTTATGCAAAATTCATTTTGGACATGAGTGTATGTATATATACTGTATATGCCATAAACAAAACTTCATCCTGTATTATGGCTTTCTAGGCTACGAGGGAGCTTATAATTGACATTTTCTTAATCTCGTCTTAAATCGTGGCTTGGTGCCCATAGATATTAAACGCCAGCTGCCTTCTAATAACTTTAAACTTCCATCTGTTCTGATGCGCAGGGCCCAGCTCCTAAGAAAAAGAGCCCACACGGGGGCAAATGCCCCTTTTCTTAGCGCACGCCTTCCGCTTTCTTCAAGAAAACTGCGGCCCGTCTTACTTTTTTGCAAAAAGCATATTTACATGTTATGTATTTTATATTATAGGAACAGGGAGGGCTCGCCTCACAATAGGAGTACAATAGAAAGGATAGTAGTGTGGTGCAGGCCCGGGGCGTTTTGGTAAAGATTATATAAATCCAATATATAATAAAACGACGGGAGGGGTGGGGCATGAATGGGCCGTCTTTCTTTACTCTAAAATGTGTGTTATATCGAGGATGGTCTTGACTTCCTTTTTTAGTTTAAGTTAAAGTTTTTGCCGAGTTTTCTTCTATCTCAATGGGGAGAGAAAGGCTTGTGACTTTTTGATTCGTTTTTCTTTTCTTTGCGAAGTGTGACTTCTTAAGAAAGGAGGTGTTTAAAATGGTGGAAATTTCTTCAATATTTTTTTTTACATTGGCGTCGCCGATTTTTTTATTGTTGGTATAGTAGATTTGTGTTTTTACTTCCTTTCCAGACAATTTAAGATCTTTGGAAATAAGTTTTTTGGTGTTGCTAAGGGGAGGAAGCAATAAAAAAACTTTATCCGTGGCAGAAGAGTTACTTCAAAACTTAGTAGCATGAAGAACCTTGCCTTTTCTCAATTCGTTTGAATTAAAACAAAAACGATGCAAGTGTTCGTATTACCTGGGGCCCTTTTTGTACTGACGTTCATTTTTTTCCTACACTTTCTTATTACTATCAGTTTCTTACCTTCAAATGTTCCAGAATAAAAAACATCTTCATTCTCGAGCAAGTCCTACAAATGTATTTGTTATGTAAACATATTTTTTAACAAATATTTAAACAAATGTTTTTAAACTGAATTTTAAAAAAAGTTTTGCTGAGGGGCACACAATGTAATGGAATCAATTCATTAATTTTTGATGATTAAAAAAAATCCTAAAAATCCACATTTTTTATACGCACAAACAACCTATGTAGTTTGTATAATTAATAGTCGATTCTAAACCACATTGTAAAACAAGTGTTTTATAAATTTACCACTGAAGAAAATAGACTTAACTAATAATGCCACTTATAGCTAATTGAAAATTGATAAAATGTTAAATGAGCAAGTATATTGTCACTGGTTGCTTAAAAATATTTTCAAAAATGGGTTACAACATTTATTTTATTTCATATATTGAAAATTGAGAATTAATTATGCAGGTTAAATATAATGTACTCAGACGATTGGTTTTGAATTGAGTATTCGGTTTTGGGTTGGAGATAAGCTGTTTTAAGTTTATTGCAGCTTTACACAAACAATCCCCTTATAAACTAAATCGTACAACAGAGTTTCTGATGCAATTTGAAATATAAATAAGTTTTGCATTTTCGATCCAATGAAACATCTCTTTGATTCAATGTTTTCCCTACAAACTTAATGGAAAATTTTAGTTAGAATTACATTCGAATATTTCAGTGGAGAAGTTTCAGTGAAAATATATTTTTTAGAGAACGTGAGTTCTCTACAAAATAGCGAAATTCGAAACGGATAAACTATTATTGTTCAACCAAACACAGCCAGCTTGTCTCTGTCTTTCTTCATCAACACATTACCAAACAGCCACATGGCTTTTATTTCGACACGTAAACAGAAGACAACCCGACCTTCCACCGACACGAAATACATCATGAATTTCAGACATTTAATAAGAACAAAAAAAGAAGAAGAAACACTGCCCGAAGTGAGGAAGAAAAGTCAGAATTCCCCATAAAAGAAGCCTTCTGCCGATTTGTGCAGAAGGCCTTCTTCTTCTATCTGCGAGGTGTTTGTCAACAGGTGGAGCATTAACAGATGCAGATTTCACAGCTGCTGAAAAAGTCCGTGTGCCTCGAAGTAATCTATAAATCCACGGCACGCGCCAACTGTAGAATGGCTGATAAGAAGAAGGGCTCCTTGTAGATGAGGAAGAAGGCCAATTATTGAAGGACCGGACCAGATGGAGCGCCAAATGGTTGCGTAAACTATCGCCACAAGACTTCCAGTGGAGTTTTTATCAAAAGTGGTTCTTCGTTGTGCTAGTGTTTATGCAGAATTAATATATACATCCGATGCTTCTGGACAGTGTCGATTTGGGCGGGAGTGACCTTTGGGCTCTGGGATTGGAAGTAGCAACGGAAACGTTCGTTTATATGTGAAAAGCAAAAGAAAAAAATGAGTGTCCTAATAAAAAATACTTTTGAACTTTTTTGAGAATTTATGTAGTAGCGAAAAATTATCATCATAAAAACTTTCAAACTTTTAACTTAAATTCCTTCTTTTTGGGAATGCCTAAAATATTTTTTTTATTTATAGATTTAGAATTATATATAGTTTTGAATAAAAAATATTAAAAAATATTTCCGCGAATAATGAAGTATTAATCCCAGAATTTTCATTCATTTTGAAGGTATGATCCCAAATGAAAAATTGAACGAACTCAATTAAAGTTTCAAGTTGAAATGGGTTGCAAAAACTAATCTTATCTATAGGGAAAATGCACGTACACCTAGTTTTGCATCAACTTCTTTCAAGGTGTTCCATAAATTTATGGTTATTGAAGGGAAGCTCTGACAATAATTTTGATAAAAAAAGTAGCCAAGTAATTGGACGCACATTTGATTGTGATTGGCTTACCTGTACTTGGACAACACATGCGGCTGCTGATGAAGGAAAGAATTGTTTTTAGCTATGTTTGGTTGCATTAATACGACTTGAGTACTTTAAATACTACTGTGAGTAATACGCTGGCAACCAAAAGTATACTTCCAGTTAGTTGGCTGCTTTTTTTGGCGGTTTCGCAACCTTTATAGCCAAGCCATGGCCTTCATTTAATGACCAGTCATTTTCATTGTAAAGATCTATTTTTTTTTCAAAATTAAACCTGCATTTTATTTTATGTTAACATTTCTATTTTTAATAACAAAAAAATTATATTCCGAAATTAAATCAAGCTAGGAATACAAGACTCCACAATTTTTTATTCAAAATATAGAATTCACCAAAATTTGATTTAAAAAAAAACATGAATGCCAATCCTCAGTGAATTATCAAAAAAATAAGAAAAGAAAGAAAGAAACCGGATCAAGTTGCCAAGGAAATCACTACTCACACCCAAACACAAACTCCTCAATCCAGTTTCCTGAAAACATAAAATTCTCTTCAGGTTTCTCCGGAGCAATAATAATCATAAAATGTAGATGGAAAAAAATCCCCGAGGGGTGGTGGAAGATCTTTTGCTGGCGACACGCCTAATTTCGATCCATCTGCTGGCTGGAAGCCCCCTCTTAATCTTAAGAATCTTTTATTCCATAAAACATCGCAGTCCCCCCATGTTTCCTATATGCGCCAAGAAACCAACCCCAGTCTAATAGATTGGTGGGGCTTTTGAGTGGAAGGGGGGCCCCTGATAATAGCCGGGCGCGTGCCCCTTGTTCGAGACTGACCCCTTCCTCCTTTTTAGGCATCACAAAAGGGGCTTACGATCCGGGCCCATAAAAATGCATACTAGAAGGGAAGTAGCTCTCTTGATGTTTCCTCAATGGGATGTTTGTCCGAAGGTACAGAGAGGAAATGAGGTACATCGGAAGAGTGCTTGCTTTTGGGGTCCAGCTGTTGCCGAGGCTCGTTGTTTTTGGTACCGGACTTTTGCGTCATAAGGGTCCAGCAGCTGGTCTGGATGTCCGGTTCGCCCTTGGGGGACTTCCTGGCCGAGAGACTTCCTTTTGGTCTCAAGTGGGGCAGTCCGTCGTTCGCAGGGGGCATTGTGTGGACACGCGTCTAGAAGGAGTAATAAATCTTAGTTGGTCCCGGAAAACCCAATGTGCTACATTTTGCAATATGCTCTGTTCTATTTTTACGTTTTTGCAATTAACTTCAGGGTTTGGCTATAATGTCAGTAAACATTTTGCCCAAGTTGACATCAATTAAAGACAAAATGCTGGCATATGCTTAATTCTGTGCAACTAAGTAGATAATTATTAGTTGGCCATAAAAGTCGGAAGGTTTTAAAACTTCTTTCAGATGTAAAATGAGTACGTAGTATTATTTTGTTTTCCTTTCAGTACTAAATAACAGTTGGGGTTTCTGTAGCCAATATTTTTCCTCAACATAATACATTTTATCACGACTTTTCAACTGTATCATTTGCACTATTAAAATACTGTTACGCTAAATTATTAAAACCATGCGGCTCCGATTAAAATCGTAATCGTAGGGCAGCTATAAATAAACTGTTTCTAGATTCAATTCATAACAATCTACATAATATTCCCTCATAGTCGATAAAGAATCTTATTTTAATTAAGTAAAATTACGTCTATTGCATAATGTAGTGATATCTCAATGAATAAAAGGTAGTAATACATCAAATAATAAAGGTCTTGCTTTTGGATCATGAAGGTCCAGATGGTATTGCTTGTCCTGTCTGACCTTGGAGACTGAGGGGGTGGACTTCCTTCCTTACTTCAAGTGGAGCAGTTGGTCGTTTGTCAGGGAATTGTGTGGACACGCGACTGGGAGGAGTAATAAATTTTTTTTGTCAGTTGGGGGAGGAGGGAGCCGCCATTTATTTTAGATTTGGGTTAAATATAGAATTCTGTGCTAGGTTGTTATTCAGTGGGTCAGAAGAAGGACAGGAATAAAAATAACAAAAACGGTGTAAAATCTTTCATAGTGGGACTTTAAATAAAAATTTATTGTTTCATTTTTAGGTTAGAAACCTTTATGTTTTACTATGAGTATGGGGAAAACAAAGAGCTATCATAATGACCTTGTTAATTTGTCCGTTACTTAAGCTTACAGCCCAAACTACAAGTTCCTCTGACAAGTATGAGACGACGAATTTTCGAACTCATACCGAATTAGAGTTCACTTGCTAATTTCGACAATTCGTAAGAGAAGCAACATATAATTTCAAACATTAATAACATATAATTTCCAAAATATTAATAATTTTTCAACATCCACGTACTATATTTTTTTTTATAAACTAATCCTCACTGTCACGGATCTGAGTCGTCAATCTCTACCATGCCACCACCAACATTTCCGACAAGTTGGGTAGGTACTTGTCTCACGAGAATTTCGCGATTCCAGATGCCCGGAGACGGCGCATTTTCACCCACTGCTTCCCACAGTGACGAAAAGTGAATCCAGGAAAAACAGGAAAAGCCGCATCACAGATATAATGACACGTTCCAGGTGCCCGGGAACTTGTATTCGTGGGAAAGGAGCACATTCCTTTGGGCTTTTTTTCCTGCAGGGCACCTGGTAACAGCTCCTGATGAGGTTCTGGAGATGGGATGCTGTCATTCGGTTCTTTTATGAGCTGTTGCTCTCTTTTTCTGTTATTTACCGATATACAACCAATGATATTTTTTCAATGAATTACTTTGTGGAAGTAACAGAAGAAAAATGAAACATGACTGCGTTGTTATAAATGGTGGAAATTAAACATTATGTTAGAGACTTTTTCAAGAGGACAAATCTAAATTGAATAGTTCAATTTACATTTTAGTGAGAAAATTATTAAATAAATCAGCATTTTAGTCGAAAACTATCGATGTCAATAAATATTAATAATAAAAGAATTTCTATAAAAGAATTTCCATAAAAGAATTTCATCTGTCGTCTTCCGTGTATCAATTTTAATTACACAGCTTCTATAGGGAATTTTCTTCTATTGGGAACATTTTGGGGAATAGCTCCTATCACCTCCATATGACATATTTTCTACTAAAATACTATTTATCACGCCGAAAAGCTCTGTCATACCAAAATATTTATAAATGTAACAGACGTAACAGATTAATTAAAACATATAAGATAGAATTAATTTATCACACGTGAACCACTTCGTAAAATATGTAGGTAAGGGACATTCATTTAAGAATGCCACGTAAAACTACAGTTGGATCATAATATTTTGTTATTTCTTTGACATACCATCACATAAGTTAAAGAACTTGATCTCACCTGTAGAGGGTGGCTGGTAAGTAACTCAACACCTTTTAATGGCATTGTTAGTGTTGAAGTGTATACGGAAACAGTGCGTGAGAATTCTAAATGATTGATATGTGAAACCATTTTTTTTTTACTCTTTATTTACATATCAGAAGCCATGTTGAAGTAGATTAGCAAGTTGAACGACTATGAGTTCCGCATAGAAGGTATACTTGGTGGTAGAAAAATGTACACAAGAGCTGCTTCTCGTTATGCAATATGCTTTTTAAAATGTGTTAGTACATTTGATACAATATTGATTTTCTGAGATATGCAAAATTGGAACCCAAAACATGGTTTTAAAAGCTAATAAATAATGTGAAGAGCTGCTTCTCGTTATGCAATATGCTTTTTAAAATGTGTTAGTATATTTGATACAATATTGATTTTCTGATATACGATATGCAAAATTGGAACCCAAACCATGGTTTTAAAAGCTAATAAATAATGTGAAGAGCTGCTTCTCGTTATGCAATATGCTTTTTAAAATGTGTTAGTATATTTGATACAATATTGATTTTCTGAGATACGATATGCAAAATTGGAACCCAAACCATGGTTTTAAAAGCTAATAAATAATGTGAAGAGCTGCTTCTCGTTATGAAATATGCTTTTTAAAATGTGTTAGTATATTTGATACAATATTGATTTTCTGAGATATGCAAAATTGGAACCCAAAACATGGTTTTAAAAGCTAATAAATAATGTGTATTAGACGCTGTAACTTATATTTAATTATGTGAAATTGGTTGTGAAATGAATGATTTAAATGTAAACCCTTTTTGTTGCGGACTCTTTAACGAAATATATAAAGTTATAAAAATAAGTTCAATTTTATAGTTATGCAGTGTCAAAAAGCTGTAATCTATATTGAAAGTTCGATAACAAAAATAATTTAGTTTCTTAACATAAACTCATCAGAATAATTTCAAAATTATAGCTATTCGGATTTTTTTAAATGTAGAAATTTTTAGGAAAATCCAGAATTGGAGTAAACTCTAAATTATTTCACTCAATGCTTAAAAACTTCTCTATGTTGGTTACAAAATAGAATTTTTTTTCATAAATACTTAATTTAAAGAAAACCAACTTGTATAAACTTAATACTCAGTTCTCATAATTTTGCCACGCAATACCTCAGTTCTCATAATTTTACTATACTGTGTACCAAGAATTGTTCAATGAGTACGCTATTCTTGATTTAGATTGCTAAACGTGACCAATGTAACCCTAAATTTAGAAGATAATGTGACTTTTAATGTGTACAATCAAACAACTAACGAACTCGATTAATTAGTTTTAAAAATAAGTAGAACTGCCACTTTAATAAAACAAAAATTTGGTTCAACCCTAGCTCTATTGAAAAAAATCTCATATTTATGCTTTTTATATTTTGTTATAACTAATGTTTTAAATTACAAAAAGGACGAATCCAGATGTAAGCATAAGCACAATACTCAGCATTGTTACCTAAATACTGTTTAATTTATTTTAATATTTTTAATATTCTATCTTAGCTATTATAAATTCTATTAGCTTCTATTAACTTATTATTGTATTTAGCTCATTATAAATTTATAAAAAAAATTAAAATACCGTCAGTGCGGGTAACTTTGGCCAAAATCATAGTTTTTTTTCAGAAAAGAAGAAAAATTTAACTTCAAAAACGATTTAAACACTTAAAAATCCTTATGAATTCTAAGTATTGTATATTTAGGAATAATTTTCAGGCATTTTTGTTACATTTTATAAATTAATAAAAAATTGGTATTAATTTTAAAAAATAAGACACTGTTAGGAGCCGGGCGGGTAACTTTGGCCACCCAAGAAATACATAAGAAACATACTTTTTAACATCCTTAAAAGCTGTGTTAACGATTTAAATAGCAATATTAAAACTTTAAACACAAAAATAACAAAGTTATAAGACATATAGTTATTTAAAATGGTATATAACTTAACATTTACATTGCAGTGCATCGTGGAATGGCATTACACGTTGAATACTATAGTATTGTTTGTCGCTTAAAAGAAAGAAAAATAAACTTCTATTTTAATAAGGAAAAAAGAACTTTTTTGAAGCAAGATTTAATAACAAATATATTTGTAAAAAGCAAACGATTTTATTATAAAAGGTGAAAAATAATATATTTATAATTAGGAATTTGAAAATGTTTACCTTTCGACATTTGCGATTTTGAGTGGAATACGTATCTTGCATTCTATCTTTATCTTTTTAATGTTTAAAATCATGAGATTAAAAAAAATATCTAAAAAATGAGTAATCGTAAAAGTAAGAATTTTTTCAAAAATAGTTAAACTTATACACTTTTACATACATTTTTTAAAGTGCAAAGTTCCATAAAGAAATATTTACATCTATGGCCAAAGTTACCCGCATTCATCGGCAAAAGCTTCCCAATTACAAATATTTAAATACAGCATAAAAAGTAGTCAACTTAGAATAAAACAAATGGTGTAATATTCTTCCTCATTAATAAAAGAATCGAATAGAGTGCTTTATTTAAATATTTTCAATATTTTTTTAAGTGTTCCAGACAAAAGTTGGAAGAGATAGATTTTTGTCATTTTATGCTCGTAAGAATGGAAACTGCATTTGTAGTATTGCCAGATTTAGAATGAGATTTTTTTTACATGAAATGAAAGGCGATATTTCCACCTTTCCAAAAATGTAAAACAATTTAAGATGAGATCATTTTATGAAGAGAAATTAAGAAACAAATCTTTTTCCGACGCGTGGCCAAAGTTACCCTCCGTGGCCAAAGATACCCGCTTTGACGGTATATAAATTTTAAAGTTTATTACTACTTACGCTCTGAAGCGAAAATCCAAATTAAAAAACTTGTAAGAGATAAAATATTATTACTAAAATATCCAAAAACTTCATATATCAAATAATCATTCGTTTAGAAATATATGTTAAAAACTGGTCGATGAATTATAGTTGCAGCATGATATTTGTTGTTTAAATTAAGCTTTTAAAAATAAAGCAACAAATAATTTTGCTCCAAAAAGTAACAATAACAAAACGCTTGCTCACAAATTTGCTGAACTAATCTGTACTAAGAGATATAATTACTTTTGAAATAACTTTTTTTTATGTATACTTACAAAAACAAACCTCTTTACCGCCTAGTACGTTCTTCTACTAAGCTCTTCAATTGTACAAAACCAACCTCAAAAGACGTTTCTTGTAATATTTTCCTTTTAATATTCGATACACAATAGGGGGAATTCAGATATTTTTTCTTTTTCAAAAGTTCAAGATCAAGGTACGAACATGTGTCAAACATATGTATTAAAAAAAGAGAATACTAAAAAAAATAGAAACTACATAATGTAGTTTCTATGAATATTACATATAATACTTTGAGGATTTGAAATATCATAGTTCGGAGCTAACATACGATATCACAGTGCCCCTAGAACAGATGATTTTTTTTCTGGAAAGGAATGTGCAGGTTTTTTGTCAGTTTTTCCCACAAACTTCTAATTGTAATGGGACATATGGGGATCTCTTGTACAACTGCTCAACCTGCAATTTTATTAAAACTCTTATAAGAAGTGTTACGTTTCCCACGAATTTATAGGCACCTGGATAAAAACACACACCTGTGTTTGGTTTTTTTTTTCAACCAATTTTAAGCGAAAAAGACCCGAGAACTAAAATAATTTAATGATGATACGCATTAATAATGAAACAATAAAAAATATAATTAAATTAATGTAAAACCTTTGTCCATCTATAAAAAATAGAAAGTAAGTATTTTAATTTATTTTAAATATTACTTATTTTTATTCGACAATTAACTATTTAAAGCTGGAAAATTTTAAAATAAAAAAATATTATATTATAAGATTGATAATAATATCATAATATATAATTTCGTAGTTTCTAAGAAATGTTAAAATGTTAATTGTGTGTGTGTGAATGGCCGAAAATTGTGTGTCAAAAGCCGGATAATTTGACTGTTATTTTTCTAGTGAAATAGAGAAATATGTATCAGAAAAATATATTTTCAAAAATTCCCTTCTTAAATGATAACAAAAAGAAAAAACTACTACAATGTTGGTTTAATAATTTTAGCTGGACGTTCGTAAGGATTTCATCTTCTCTAAAAAAGATTTTAAAAAGTCAAGTTTAGTTTTAGGCGACTTGGAATAACTCACTTCAGGGTAAATATACGGCAATACAGTTGCCCCTACGATGGATGAGAATTTGCAGATTTTTTTACCAGTATTTTTCTGAATGTTATTAGTTCATTAACATATCTGCACTTATAACTTTGTTAATGACAAAATTTTAATTTCAATGGATAACTTTTCAGTTTGTTCTAACTTCCATCATGAAGTGATTTTATACTTAATCAATAAAATAAAATTATAATATAACGAAACATTTCAAAAATTCAAGATCAAGGGTACGAATGTGTTAAACATATAAAAGAACATTCATAAAAACTACAGTACTTTTGAGTACTTTAAATAGCTCAGTTCGGGGTTAATATATGATAATACAGGTGCCCTTAGAACAGATGATTTTTTTTTTCAGGAAAAGAATTTGCAGATTTTTTACTACAGGCTTTTTATTACAGGCTCACAGGCTTATAATTTTAATGGGACATGGGGATCTCTTGTACAACTGCGCAGCTTGCCATGCTATTGAAATTCTTGGAAGAAATGTTACGCTTCCCACGAATTGATAGACAGATGGCTTCTAAAAGCACACACTAAAACATAGCATATTTTATTGGATAAAAGGTTATCTGTAAAAAAAAAGGGCCCAAATATTTTTATTGAAATTATGAACAATATGTTTTTAATTTTTACATTTTTGTATAAATATTATACGGATGAAACACGAAATCAGATTTAAGTATTTATTCGAAATATATTACACGAAGAATGTGATATTGCTGCTTTTTCCTCAACATGAACCTTGCCACTGAATTTTTATGAACATAATTGTTATTTGAAAAAATATTTTTTATTATGACTATCAATAATCATAGAGTAACATCTTATCTTTGACAAAAACATTTTATTTTATTCCGATCTCTAAATTATGAACCCTGTCTTCAATTCTAGCAACCATAGATTAATTGTACCTAAACATACTTATTCGAAAAACGACATTAGTTATGTAATGATCCAAGTACACGTGCGAAAAAAACTATTTCGAAGTTTTTTTTTTTTTTTTTTTGAAAAAAATAAAGGTTTAAAAAAAAAACATCTATTCAGTGTGGAATCACCACACAGGCATAGAAATAGTTGGTTTCATTAAAAGGACGTATTTGCAGAGAATTTAAATTGCCCCAAGAGAAAACATATTAAAAAAAGTGTAAGATCTATTTCCATGAGAACGGATCCTTTGAACTGAATCCGTTTTTTTCCCTTCTTAATTTTGTTTTCTTTGCGGCTCCTACCGACAAATTCGCACTTTCACTCCTTTTAAACTCGTTCTATCATCGCTTCTTCTTTATTTGTTCCGCTGTTGATTGCGATCGGTGGGAATGGAAACGCCTCTTACAGAAAACGAAGATTTTATTTTTCTGTGTTTCTTGGTATGTTGGTGGTCTGAGAAAGAAAATCTCACAATGAAAACCTTTAAAATTTTATTTATTTTATTGTTTATTTTCATTTTATTTTCGGGGTTCACCAATTTCGTGGATTTCATTTTTTTTTTTTCAGTTTTATTTTTATTTGGTTTAAGAGTAAATGTAAGTTTTTTTTGTAAAGAAAACAATATGTAAATATTCAGTCCAAAATTCACATTTAGAGATACGCACAAGATTACAAGATTGGATGTTTCAATGGCTTGCATGGCAATAGTATTATGATAATGTCTGAACTTATTAAACACGTTTTTGCTTGTAGGATTTAACTTGCTTGATTTATATTACAAGACCGTTCTAAAAATAATAATAGACCTTGTTAAAGTATTCATAGTTTATACGTAATCCCTCTTCCAAGACTATATTAGGAGAGGTTTACAAGCAAAAATTTTTAAGCAGTGTGTGTCAGATGGTTGTAAAGTATATTTTTTTGTCATTTCACCAGAGTTAAAAATTTTTAATAAGTACTATTTGTAAGGTTGTTCTATCGAATTTAGAAGAGTAAGAATCATTGCGAAGAGCCCACATTACAAATTCTAGCTCTTGGTTCGATGGTTTTCCAATCACAGCACTCGATTTCCGCCCATCATCTCACTCCATTCCCCAACATGAAATTGAAAAGCGGACAGCAAACTTCCGAAGAAGAAGTTGGCGACATCCCATTTTAAGAAAAAATCGACTCCGAGAGAAGCTCCACGCAACCACAACTTCCCCCACCCTTTTATCTTCCACATCCAAAGTTACAAATTGTCGCCAAACCTCCGGAAGCCAAATCCGGGAAGAGTAGCAAGACGCACCCATTAAAATTTGTCCATTGTGGACGCGCCATTGTCTGATCCCTAATCGTGTTATATAGCCAATGACACATTGAGAACGAACCATATAAATATCCCCCCTCTTGTATTTTTTTTGTGCGTCCCCCACTACTTCCTAGGGCCTTGCCCGTGGGGTAGGGGCTTCCACCTCTAAGAAAAGGTAAGGAAAAAGGTAGGCACGAGCAAGGCAGCATCTGGTGCCGAGAGGAAGAACACACCTTAGCACGTGCACGACGTGAGGTCGTGATAGCGTAGTTTGTTGGCGAACATTTGCAAACTAATGATCTCTGTGCTCAGAATGGATGGATGAGCTTAATAATGTAAAAAACACATTTGTAACCAAAAATCCTGTTTCTATATATTTTCTACAAAAAGTCCTTTGCTGGGTCATCATTTAATCATATCGTTTGTTACAAATATTACGATGATTTTTCCCTTTTGATGGTGTTTTTCTTGATTACAAACATAAAATACGAATTATTGAGCTTCTTTTAGCCTTCTTATTTTTCCTCAAGAACGTAACTTGAAAGAGGATATAAGTTTGCCTTGTAATGCCGATTGCCATTTGATGAAAATTAGATAGCGAAAATTATAATGTTATACACTTTATTCTCCAAACGAATTTGCTAGAACGTCTACCATTCTTATAAACTTCCCAAATATTTATTATTTCATAACTTTCAAAACCAGCATTCGTTAAATAACATTCCTTTTCATAAATCCATTAATCTAAATCCACAGGATACAAGTTAACAAGGGGTCAGCCGCAAAATCATCACTTCCTTTGAAACCGATATCACATTTCTATATACCAAATCATAACTCTGCCCTCCCACTTCCATTCACATCTCCCAAACAAAGGCCATCAGACACCAAGCCAGCGGAACTGAGAACTGCAATTTAGTAAAGAAAACTTGTTCTTGAATGAAAAAAGAAAAAACTTCAATCTTTTTATCCACAAATTTGTTGCTGATGGTTCAGGTGCGAGCAATAATAATAAGAAAATGGAATACCGCTTCCAGTGTTTGGTTTCGGTGGCAGGTCACGGATCATTTAGATTTGATATTCCCCTGCTATAGAGTCATCAGCAGCACCCTAATACAACATTTTCAATGCGGTCATCCGGGGGGGTTCAAAGGAGTTGTAACGAGAGAAGGGGGCGATAGACTTCATTCATTTCTTGTAAATTCATTCTGTGAATTTGGCGTGAAAGGAAATGGAAAATGTTTCGTAAATGTTCTAAAAAGAAAAGATGTTCCCTGGGAAGATTCTCAGTGTCTGCTAAGTTTTATTTGGTTCTCACGCATGTTATGTTGATCGTTTTTTGATATTTTGTAAGTGGATACTCATAAAAAAGTTATTAAAATGTTGTTACTGAAGAAGTTCCATGCTGATAGGTTAAATTCTTGATTTTTTTCCTTTCTTCACAGGGTTTATTGCACTTAAACATTTAACCAATTGAGACCTTTTATATTCACAAATATCTCAAAAGTTTCTTATTCCTAAACATCCAGTATTTACAGGTCCTTTAATGTGTAACAAGAAAAGGTGTCATCGCTCAAAAACAATGCTCAATGGCCTAGCACTGAATTACGATGAACAAATACTAGAGATAGAATTTTGATTTCTGTTTTTTCATAGATGAATCAAAATTTCCGAATTTTGATAAGTATTAACACTGTTAGGGTAAGCAAATTGGCAGGGGTGATAGCGTGTTTTCACTGCATAAAAGTAAAATTAAAATTTTCAGATAATATGGGATTTATTTACATTTTTAAAAAATGTATTTTTGTATCATATGATTATAAATGATTCCTATATATTTAGAATTTAGTAACAAAAATTGTCGGATTTATAAATAAAAAAATTCTGTTTCAGTTTCTGTTGTTTGCATCTTTCAAAGGGTTAATAAACACAACCAAATGTGGCAAAATAATTTAAAAAAAATAATTATTATTTAAAAGTACGTCAAAATTTATTTTGTTAAAATATCGTCATTTCTAGGACTTATAAAGAAGTTAAATTATTTTAAATAGCATTGTCTTTTTATTTTGAGACCATCACTACATATCACACCGTGCGCGGAAAAGTGACTTATTGGACAAACATGACTTTTCGAGTTATGAATGCTAAAATATTCGAAATTTAAATGCCTAGAGATTAAATCTTATGTCGATAGGTAGAATATTTGGGATGCAGTTAGCGTTTCCTTATAATTCCTTTTCTAAAATAAAATGTAAAGGGGAAAATAAACTTTAGACGACTTTTCTGAAAAACTAGCTTCTTTCCGATAGGTCACTTTTCAGCGCAAAGTGCTGTGTCGATTCAGTAATTTATTTTTAAGGTCGTTTCAAATTTTATGACTTATTTTACTACTTGTACAATATAGATACTTCCAAATTTGAAGAGCTTGGTGGGAGAACGTGCTAAGTGACAAAAAGGTGAAAAAGAGCAAATGAGCTTTAAAGTTTTTAGTTTACACTCTCGGTTGAAACAGTACTTGCAAACTGTAAAAAAATATACTAAATTTAAAGTTTATGAAAAAGGGGAAAACTTTTATCGTTGTAGGAGTTAGTAACATGTTCATTGGCACAGAAATCTAAATTTTTTTTGTTTCAAAAATGTCACTTAGCGCGTTCTTCCACTAAGCTCTCCATTTGTGCTCGCACAGGTCCTCGCATTCGTTCAGAGTGCAGGCATCCAAAGAAACATTCGCTTAGAGTGCAGGCATCCAAAGAAACATTCGCTAGAGTACAGGCATCCAAAGAAGGGCCGAGTTCAATGCCTACCAAGTAAGAAGAAGGCCTCCTTCATCAGATGGCACGCGCCACGCCACACGCTAGCCAGGTGCGCGCGCGTGTCTCTACCACTAAAACAACAGGACGACAGACGTACGGACCTCGTAATAACTTTTAACCGCTTCGTCTTAAAGGTAGGCCCCCTCGAGCCACAGGAAGTTGCAGAAGTTCCGACATCTGCAGTTCTCTGTCCAGTTGTTCTTGAGGTGAGCCACGCGCCACTAATAAGGAAAGACAGATGCTTCTATGGTCCGAAGGGGTTAGGTGGATGCAGGAATGTGTGTGCAGAAATTTTCGATCGACGTGATTAGTGGTATAAATGTATGGTCTCCAGGGCCTGCTCTTCCATAGGGCATGTTAGGCCCGGGCCTAGGGGCCCCTAAATTTAAGTTTGTATTATGCTCAATGATGTAAATACCCAAAATATCAGTTAGCTAAAAAAAAATTCGGATACTCCACTCAATTTTAAGTGAGAAATTGACCTAACGTTATTGTTTTGATCGATGTTTGGAAGGAAGTATAAAAAATTGTATCAAAAATTTTATACATGGGCCATATAGCACCATCATTATTGGAAATCATACATAAAATTTTCCGTAAAAGGGCCCCCAAAATAGGTTGTGCCTATAGTCTGAGATTTCCTAGAGCAGGCCCTGGGTCTAACGACGAGCATTCGGAGAATTTCCACTTCCCCTCTATAAATATGATGACCAATAATGCCAAAATGAGATAATATTAAGTGAAAATTATATTACAGAGGACAAAATTTTGTAGTAATTTTGTACGCATTTATAATACGAGTGAATTATTGATATGTAAATAACCATCTTTTCAATTATGTAAAGATGACCAAATGAATGCTTAAGACGTATGTATGAATTATAAATTACCACACTTTATTTTAGATGACGTCATTTTCTTTACCCTAGTATGCTTTTCCCCCAAATAGATTAAAATAATAACTAGTTTTGCCAGAGTAAGTTTCTAAATGTAATGAATATTCTCAAAAATCTGTTGTTCTCCGAAATAGCTATAATGAAAATCAGTATGTTGATTTCGTGGAATTAATATAAAAGGCATCGTCAATCTTTTTACCTAATTTCGGCACCAGCATCAAATTTATTCTCTCTTACATATCACTTTAAAAAAAAACGAAAATTATTAAAAACTAGGGATGTGAAACCATACCCGATTTTTAATTACCTCTCAATAAATCAATACATTTGAAGGTAGAAAAAAAGCCCTATAAGGTATTTTTAATAATTTTAATACCTAAAAGGTTATAGGGCAGAGCAGCTACCATTGCCATGTACCATTCTCAAACTCGAGTAATAAATTGAAAATCTGTATTTCTTTTCGTTTTAAAAAATACATTTAAAACCGAAAATTTATATAACAGCTACATATTTCGGATTTTCTAACCCATCTCCTTGAATTTCATTACCTTATATTTAATGTTATATTCCTTGATTAAAATTAAAAACCCATTCAAAAGTGCACAGTCACTTTCAAATTAACTACTTCTAAGACATCATATAGACTGCGCACTTTATTTTCGCGGCGCCCTATTACATTAGGTAATCGAAAGTTAAAACCCGTTTAAAAATATACACAATCACTTTCAAATTAATTTCTTCTAAAATACATCATATAGACGACGCACTTTTTTGACGATTACATTGGGTAATCGAAAGTTAAAACCCTTTTAAAAACATACAGTCACTACATTAGGTAATCAAAATTTGAAATATACAGACACTTTCAAATTAATTTTCTTATAAAAGACGTCATATAGACGAAGTTACTTTATTGACGCGACGTCCTATTACATTAGGTAATCGAAAGTTAAAACCCATTTAAAAATGTACACAGTCACTTCCAAATCAATTTCTTCTAAAAGACGTCATGTAGACGCCGCACTTTATTGACACGACGTCCTATTACAAAAGGTAATCGAAAGTTAAAACCCATTTAAAAATATACAGTCACTTTCAAATTAATTACTTCTAAAAGACATCATATAGACGACGAACTTTTTTGACGCGACGTCCTATTATATTAGGTAATCGAAAGTCAAAACCCATTTAAAAATACACAGTCACTTTCAAATTAATTACTTCTGAAAGACATCATACAGACAACGCACTTTTTTGACGCGAGGTCCTATTATATTAGGTAATCGAAAGTCAAAACCCATTTAAAAACATACAGTCACTTTCAAATTAATTTCTTCCAAAAGACGTCATATAGACGACGCACTTTTTTGACGCGACGTCCTATTACATTAGATAACCGAAAGTTAAAACCCATTTAGAAATATACACAGTCACTTTCAAATTAATTTCTTCCAAAAGACGTCATATAGACGAATTTACTTTATTGACGCGACGTCCTATAACATTAGGTAATCGGAAGTTAAAACCCATTTAAAAACATACAGTCACTTTCAAATTAATTTCTTCCAAAAGACGTCATATAGACGACGTACTTTTTTGACGCGACGTCCTATTACATTAGGTAATCGAAAGTTAAAACCCATTTAAAAATACACAGTCACTTTCAAATTAATTACTTCTGAAAGACGTCACATAGACGAATTTACTTTATTGACGCGACGTCCTATAACATTAGGTAATCGGAAGTTAAAAACCATTTAAAAACATACAGTCACTTTCAAATTAATTACTTCTGGAAGACATCATATAGACGACGCACTTTTTTGACGCGAGGTCCTATTATATTAGGTAATCGAAAGTCAAAACCCATTTGAAAATACACAGTCACTTTCAAATTAATTACTTCTGAAAGACATCATATAGACGACGCACTTTTTTGACGCGAGGTCCTATTATATTAGGTAATCGAAAGTCAAAAACCCATTTAAAAATATAAAGTCACTTTCAAATTAATTTCTTCCAAAAGACGTCATATAGACGAAGTTACTTTATTGACACGGCGTCCTAGTTGGGCCGAGAAAAGGATCTACGGACGAGTGTTTTCCCTGCCTTTCTCGAACCTTCCCCGAGAGTTCTTCCTCTCCTCCTTGGAAGAAAGAAGAGGAAAAGGTGGTGCGGACCATCTGCATCCTCCGAAAACCTGTCGATCCTAATTCCGAGGCGCAAGCTGCTCTCGGGCTCGGAGAGAGAGAGAAAATCTACCAGGCCTTTGTTCTGGTAAAGATGGCGTCGAAATGGGTTGACACAGGTATCTGCAGATGATCTCACCTGTTTTTAGAGGGGTGATTAGTGAATTTTTTGGGGGAAAATGGAAAAAGCAAGGTGTTTTGAATTTTTGGGGAAAATCTAGTACTTAGTATATACTATTAGTCATTGCTATTGGAATTTGTACAGTTCCCAAAAGTTAGATAAATAATCATGTTTCACGACAAAATTTAGGGTATATGAAACCCTTAAATTTTGATTTAGAGCCCTTAAATTTAGATTACATTGGTTGTTTAGTAAGCTTGATGTCTTCAAATTTCCAAGTTTTTTTTCCCTGGGATTTTTTTTTACGATTTATCAAGTGTAAATTGATAACTTCTGCTGATCTTTTAGAGGAAAGCATTGTAAGGTACCTGTGAAGTGGAGTGATGTGAACAGGCCCCGTAATGACATTTAAGGTAATAATTGAAAAAATTAAAATTGAAAATCATTTTAACTAGATGATTTGGATTGGCAACATCTTCCTCCCATTTTTACTACTAAGTATCTGACATATGGTTGGTTGTCCTGGTCATTATGTCCTGGTATTTATTCACTGGCGAACGCAGCGCCTTAAACGTTCATTCACTGGTTAGTCTACAATAGTTTTGTTTTTATAATATTTTCATGCTGTTAAATATTTTTTCATTTTATTTTTTATTAATTTTTGGACTTATTGGTATAACATGATGATCATGCTTTAATATCTTGTAAGAACATCAATTTTGACTTTAAAACCAACACTCGGATAATTGCTTTTCAAATATCTGCTTTTAAAACAGCAACAATTTTTAATGCTTATTTGCTGAGGTTTTTTTTTACATCAACTGTTTTAAACTTCAATTAACTGATTCCAAGGTGGACTTTTTGCTTATGTTAACATTTCTATTTTTAATGAGCGATTTTAACTCATTCCACTCTCAGTCACGTCCTGGGACTTCTCATTCTCCTTTGGAGTGGAACTCCCTTTGTGTGTTAAACCTTCGGACAGGATCACACCCAACGAGTGATTTTAACTCGTCTGATCTTAAATATTCACTCATTTCAGTTGTCGAAAAGCACTTACTCCTACTGGAGTGGATTTCACTTCGTTTGTTTTTAAAATGTATTTCAGTTGGTTTTAACTTTTAACTTCAGGAAGCCGATAAACAACAACCCAAACATAGAAAGCTCCATCAATCAAGGTCCTATTTTGAAAAATCAACCAGATGCCCGAATCACATGCTTTTGCACACCACCAAGAACCACTTGCTCGAACACTGAGAGAAACCTTACGCATCCACAACTGAAAAAAACCTTTCCCACAATTACATGTGCAACTCCCAATGTCTATAGGTATGCGACCAGCAGCAGCCGTCAACTGCCGGGTGGTGCTTTGAATGGGACACAAGAACAAATCCAAGACACCGTGGCAAATAGAATGCAAATGCAGCAGAAAGAAAGAAACCTGGTTGAGTTGTGTGCCACGCGTTCCCTGACATCTGGCGCGTGCAGGTTAGGGACATCTGCTCGCCACCAAAATCACTACGTGCTGAGGACGCGCACGCACCTTTTACAAAGGCCACATTTAAGAGCGAGGGGGGGGGGGGGGTGTTTTTTGAAGTTGTTGTATCCTGTGGACCTTCCCTTACCGACCCCCCCCCCTCCCCCAGCAATCGCCAAGTCGGGATTGAATGAAACATGGTAGGACCGCCAATATAAAATATAATAAACTTTAAAAAAAAATCAAAATACGATTGATCAAATCATGAGTGGATCGAAGCATAGTTTTAAGTATGCGTTCAATGATATAATTATGAATTATTCCATAAATGAATACTTATGTTGTTGTTCCTCTCTTATCTACTCGCCAAGTAGGGATCAAGAATAACGTGGATATGTATCGCCATTATGACAAACGAAAAGCTTAGTGGATGATGATGCTATCTGTCATTTTAGGAAGCATTTATATTTTTGTGTCAATGTGCATGCTGTTCTTTCCTTTAAGAATAACTAGTTACCCAGTTTTGATAAACTTTTAATTAAGTAGATTTTTTCTTACCGTTTGCAAGTACCATTTTGACGGATACAAACTAAAAACTTTTTTTCACCATTTTTGTCACATAGCACATTCTTCCACTAATATCTTCAAGTAATAATCGTAAAAATTTGAAATACATGAGAAGAATGGACTTGAGCATATTTTGCAAGTATATGTTTCATTCTATGAAATCAGTTATTATGAAATTTTGGATTCAAACTGTAAGGAAGAAAACTTGCTGATTACTATTCAGACAAGAACATATGGATGTATTCATATAATTGCAGATGCTTTTGTTTTGTGAGTATCAGCGCAGCTATTAGTTACAAGAAAAGTTCAAAATTAAATTAACAATATGTATTAACTTCTGGAGCTTACCATGAGTATACTTAATTACGTATTATTAAGTAAAAAAAATCACACACTGTTATAAAGTTTGGTGCAGGATTGTACTAGAATCCTCTAACTTTCTGGCTGCCAACACTATTGTTGTGTTGATTCACCACTTTTGCGGCACATCAAAGTTATGGTTTTACCGCAAAATTGATAAATCCATGCTCCAAATAATGGTGTCAACTAAAAAGTTATAGGATTCCAGTGCAACCTTGTTCTAAAATATTAATCAGTGTACACTATGTGCTAAAAGATCGAAAACAATAAATATTACATATATTCATGATCACGAAAATTGTTCAAAAGGCGGCCAAATCGGCTGATTTCGCGCCAAAAGCGGCGCCCTGCAGCTCGGACCGTATAGCAAGACCGGATGACAAGTGGCGCGTGTACTGCAGTGCTCCAGGACGGACAACAAAAGGTGGAAATAGGATGAGGAAGAGGTGTGGAGGCCTTTGTGTTGGATGCTGGAAGGATGTTTGCTGCACCTTTCTAAAGAGAGCCGAGGAAGACTTGAAAAAATCTTACTCCGCACACAAGAGATCTCGTCCTGATTTTTCTTCTCTGGTGTTTAATCAGGTTATTTGCATTGTATCCTGTCTGTCAGGGTTCATGGTGGTAAGAGATGTGGACCGGAATTCGCAGTAAGGTTCGGAATAATATCAATGAGATATATTAGTGGGGTTCTGTCAAGTTAAAGGGAAATATAAAGGTTTATGCTAGGATATGGGCTCAGGTTGAATGGGTAGAAATTAATGGAGGAATATTAGCGACGTTTGATGTTTGTGAACTAAAGAGTAGATGGAAGTGAAAAGATTCTTCATTAAGAATATGAACATTTCAATTAACATTCGAATTGAACCTCAAAATTTAATACCTTACAACAACAACTAATCTGTATGTCATCGTTTAGCAAAATGTATTCTGTAGTAACATATGTACGACAGTAATGAGGGTACTCTTAACATACTTAGCTTTTCTTATGCAATAAAGTGTTAAAAATAGTCAAATTGCATAAAGTTTAGTTCAAACAACGTGAAGCTAAATGTTTGTTAATTAACGATACATTCGGTTTTCTATATCAAATTGAAAATATGCTTTGACATTTTCAGCATTGTAAAGGCAATACTATACTTTCTAAACCTATTTAAAACGTTTCAGAAAAGATAGTATTTACTTTATTGTAGACTTACTGTCCATAAAAGTACGGAAAATAAAATGCCTTATGAGCTACCTTTGCTAGCTCCTATGGTATCCTATTCTTCAAATTAAATACTTTTAGATAAATGTGAAGGTTAAGCTTTAAGTAAATTCAAGTGGCATTTTATTTTTAATTCCCAAAGGACATAAAGGAGAGATTTTCCTTGGATTCAGCATAAAATTTTGGGATATTATAGAACCTCCTTCAAACAATTTAATATTTTATGGGTTTTAAAACTCTGAAGAGTACTGTCTCCCACAATTATTTTCAGACAAGTTACACCAGTGCTTTAGAAGAGCGCACCTAACCTTAAATGCATTTATTAAGATTATAAATGTATTTGCAAACTTGGCGCAAAAGTGTTCAATAGCATTTAAAGGTTTTATATGAGTACGAAATCCTCTAAACTTAAATTGCAAAGCATAAAACCACAATTAGCTCATAGAAGTTTTCTATACACATGCAGAATGAGGGAGTAGCAGTCCAAATTACTCAATTCAAATTGAATACAGTGTTCAATAACCTTAAAAAAGTTTTATATATGTGCGAAATCCTCCAAACTTAAATGGCCAAATATAAAACCACAATATAGCTCATAGAAGTTTTCTAAACACATGAAAATGAGGACTAGCAGACCAAAGTACTCATTACAAATTGAATACAGTGTTCAATAACATTAGAAAATTTGTATGTGTGTGCTAAATCCTCCAAATTTAAATGGCTAAATATAAAAGCTTAATACAGCTTATAGAAGTTTTCTAAACACATAAAAACTGAAGGACTAGCAAACTAAAGTACTCATTACAAATGGAATACAATGTTCAATAACATTAGAAAAGTTTTATACGTGTGCGAAATCCTCCAAATTTAAATAGCCAAATATAAAACCTTAATATGGCTCATATAGAAAATTTTTAAACACATGAAAAATGAAGGGCTATTCTTATAGCAGACCAAAGTACTCATTACAAATTGAATACAGTGTTCAATAGCAATAGCAAAGTTTTATATGTGTGCGAAATCCTCCAAATTTAAATGGCCAAATATAAAACCTTAATATATAGCTCATAGAAGTTTTCTAAACACATGAAAACTGAAGGACTAAGCTTATAGCAGACCAAAGTACTCATTAGAAATTACCCTCGTACATATATAAACTAAAGTACGTTACAGGACACACATAGCCCGGCCTATATTCCTCCCGGACCTCCTGTAACCACCTCCCAACACCTTGCCTCCATCGCAGTGCATGTCCTGCGACCATCTGTGCCAGAGGGGAGAAATCAGGTATCCCGACATCTGCCGCCTTCTTGACATCCTTAGCTCCGTCTCAAAAGGAGGGCTATTTTATTGCTTCCCCTCCCTCCTCCTTACAAACTTCCCGTCTGGCCGATCAGGCAGGGGGTGTCACGCGGTTAGGAAGAACAGTTGTGGTCGGTTTCGGCTATTTTATCAATGCAGGCAAAAGCATAGAGTAGATTTCTTAAGAAATTTGTATCTCCTAAATACTTAAAGATGTTTATTTTACAAACATCTTACCCCTCAGATGTTTTACTTTACCAACGTCGTTCTATCTCAATTGAAATATTTTTCAGCATCTTATTTGCTATATTGCAATTGAAGAATGTAAACATTTAAAAAATTTAATATGGTTCGCTTTAATTTATCTATGTTCCATTATAATAATATCTTTTAGTCTCACCATGTAACTTAGTTTACTCAGCTTAGTTTAGATAGGATTATCAAGAATTGGTTTATGGTTACACAATGTGCAAACTAAATTTTTTAAAAAAAAACTTGTGATTTTCAACTCAGCCGTTTGTAGTTGTTGGTGATAAAAATATGATTTTTGGTGGAATAAGTTGCAAATGATGAAAAAATATTTAGCTAACAATAGATATGTCGTCATTTATAAAATAAAGTAGAATATTTTTCTCCATTATTTAAAATATATATTTTCTTCAATCAACATCAGCAACCAATTCTTGCGTATAAAAAACAGGTAAAAAGTAACACCCCTGTCTTTTCTTCAACATCCCCCCAATCCCAACTTGACTTGAAAAGTGTTCCTTTTTTCTTCCTTCCCTGACTTTCAATTGATTAGAAGAGATGGGCCGGATTAAACGAGACCATGATTGGGGATGCACGACAATGCCCATGTAAAGGACGTCCTGGTGATAAAACTTTGCAGACCCATTAGCCCTGACAATGTGGGCTTTTTTCTTACGATGACTTTGGGGGGACCTTTTTTTTCACCCTAGAGTAATAAAAGTTCTGTCGTCTTCTCCTCTTGGTATCTTTTTTCTATCCTGGATGTTATAGTGTCCTATTTTTTTAGGGTGTTAGCAGGGGATACGGGATAATTGCTAAGGTTAAATGCTTTAGAGCCTAGATTAAAATTTTAGTTGATCAATAATAATTTTACGTGTTATTTTTTAGTTTTACTATTACATTTTTATTTGTTATTATTATCCATTATAAAAGTTTTATTAGGTTTCAATATAAAATATAAATATTTAATTTCATGAATGTTCGTATTTCTGTAATACGAGTTGCATTAACATCACGTAGGCAATTTGACAACTGACATGTACACATCACGTTCGTTTTCTCTCTTGAACACACAAAGTTTTCCCCCATTTTTTATCCTTAAAACAAATAGTATCACATAATTTAAATTACTCTTAATTCATGTATGATGAAAAAATAAGAGACAAAAGAAAAAAATTACAATCAACGTGTAATAAATATAATTTATATTTGCAAGCAAGCATCTTTTCCCGAAACGCAAATTGCACTAAATTATTCCAATAAAAACCATTTTTTTATTTAAATAACTACAGAAATATATTTTTAATACATTCACATGAAATACAAAATATTGATATTTATATGCACTTTTAATAGTTGTAGAACATCCATGTATCGAAAAAATTTCATCTATTCCTTTATTAGCAAATTACAAAAAGCGATTAAATTGCAGATTTGTTAGAAAACAATGGATTCAATACAGAATACTCTTTAATTTATTTATTAAAACTTATTAAAAACAAAAATTCATATAATAAAAAAATCCTCAGTTATTTAATGTTTGATTCATTGGCATCACTAATTAATTTAATTTTAATGCAAGATATCATATAAAAATTAGGGCTTGCATGCGAAACCTACGTTATATTCAATATAACATTCAGATAAGTTTACAATTTTAAAATATAAAAATGTAGGACTAATTCTAATTATTTTTTTAGTTATTTCCTTTTAATTAATGACTTAACAATTAACGAATAAAAAGAAATTGCATGTCTAGCTTTTTCAATGCAAGGCGCAGCGCTAAAATTAGGACTATAGCCCATAGCAGCACCTTAGCTTTTTTGCATATTGGATCCTGGTAAGTTTAATCCAGTGGAGTTCCGGGCTTGAATCTATTTAGATGACAGTTTTCTCCTCTCCCGGATACCTGACCCCCGGATCCACGATCTACTTCTTAGATGTCTTTTCAGACGCCTTTGACTTAAGAGAATCGGGCGTTTAAGGAGTTTAAAAATTTAACACCTGCTTGTAAATTTATTACTTAAATTGTTCATGTTTCTAAAAATTAATATATTTAGTTATAAACTATTTTAACTGAAATTTAGGGCATTACATGTATTTTGTAGCAATTACTTTTGTTGATAAAAAAATATAATAGAGAACAATTATTGTATTGGAATCAAGTATCCTTCCTATTTCCCCAATTGTACTAATTAATACTAATTTAAGCAATAATTTTTAGTAATTTAATTATTACGTTTGTAGCATTTATGGTAGAAATATTTGTAGCAATTACAAGTGCGCTATTCTTTCTTTAAAACATCAATAAACTAATATTTACCCTTTTATATTATTTAAAATAAAGTTCAACTGCTTTTACGGATGTTCGGATAATATATTTAAATGCGACTTTAAATAATCCAGATTTTTCTATTTTTTTCAATTTTACAAAATAATGTCCGACATTCAAAAGAAAAAAAATGGTATTTTCTGCTTTTCTTACAGAAATTCAAAATCTGTAAAACTTGTTTCACTGCGACGGTAATGAGTGAGCAGCAATGCTAAATTCTTATTCGGATCGTTTTGAGCCGAATACGAAAGTAAAAACGCATTTATCAATACTTATTCCAGTCTGAAAAGTTCTACATTTTGAAGCTCATCTCATCCTACATCAACAGAAAAATAATCACAGAAAAAACTAATAGAAATTATCAGAAATATCAATTAAAATAAAGAGTTTTAAACCTTCATTCAAGAACTTCACGGCGCTGGTCACGTGATCATAGTACGCCTGTCCATATTTGGAAGTGGCTACGCGCAGGTGTGACGCTTTCAGCTGCTGTCGCCCCCTAGCGTCCTTTTATTGCGGAAACACGTTTGGTGTGCTGGGGAGTCCAGCTGGCTATTTTAGAAACCAGAAACAAATGCCTTTTCAGGGCCTCAGCCTCAAATTGATTTAATTACGGAAAATTTAGATTATCCTTGGTTATTTTGTACGTATAGAAATATATTATTTTATTTTAAATATACATGAATTTAAATTATTCTCCAACAAAGAGTTTTATTAAGTAACATATCAGTGAAATACTATAAATAATTGATTTTAATGGTATATATAAATATAAATTTTGTTTGTGCACAACAATTTTAGAATTTTGAAACTTTAATTTTATTGCGTGATTTTTTTAATTTATAAAAGCAATTTATCAATTTTAACGTATTGGTTAATTTTTACACAAATTAATATATTATTTCATTGTAATTTTTGACGTATTTATCAGGTGCATTTTATTTTGCTAAATAAATTTAATTAAACATAAATAGCAACTATAAAGTTTTAATAAGAAATTACATTGCTATAAACTTAAATTAATTAACTTAATTAATTTTTTTTATAATATGCAATTAAAATGTCTTTTTTGTTATAATTTTTTTTAAATATAAAATATAGGTGAACTAAGAAGAAAAAAATAATCGCATCCCCCTCTTTTCTTTAATCGTTTTCCAGATATCCCGTCCAATATTTTCTCAAGACTTTTCGTGTCTGAGAAATAGAAGCAGGACCCTAACCTTTTCCACAGGATTTCCGTCGAACAAAATTTTCCTTAAGACGTTCTCTCACCCCCCCCCCCCTAAAAACTTCTCATAGAATACACAAAAGGGGAGGGGGACGAAAACCTAATCATAATCGTTCCCATATACAAAAATATAAGAAAACCCCCGGAAAAATCTTTAAAAAACTGAAGGGGGGTGCTCCATTGTATATCTTCTCCATGTTGTGAACGGAAGTCTCAGATCCGAGAGCTCTCGTCCAATGAGGGGCGGCCTAACGACCGACCAATCGCAGAGCGGAGCGCTCCCGTCTCATTATGTGTTTTCGACTAGTCTATGTCCCGAAGCGATGTTCAGATCGGCAGTATTCGCTAGAACGCCGACCGAGTAACACGCGCAATTTTGGATACTAGTCAGTTCGCGGCGATTCTTTTGTTATATGTACTGAGAGAGTTTCTCTTTTTGTGGCATGGTGTAGTGATAACTTGTTGATCGGATGGATTTTTATGTGTGATTTCAACGTTCTTGTCTGTGTTTTTCCTTCGTCTCTCTTGTGATTGTGTGATGTGGAATGCTGATTTTTGTTAACTAAAACGTGTGGATTTTATTCTTCGATTTTGATCGCTGTGCTCAGTTGGATTTTATACAGCGATCATGCCCGCCTTGAGGCGTGTGGGCCTTTTGGCATCTCTTGTGATATTAACATTGTGGATAACAAGGGTAAGTCCATTTAAAATTATTAATGTACATACATTTAAAAGCCCCCAAGTGACAAAATTATAGTTTAGAAAAGTTTCCAATGAAAACTCATTATTTTATGTAAATTGCTTATATAAAATCCATTGTGGTTTAGAAATTTTAATATTTAATTTCCTCCTATGGATAAAATTATAATTTATCAAAAATTAAGCATAGGAAAAAATATATCTATTATTAAAATGCTTGACACTGAAATTTAATTATTTATAAATAAAGAATATATTTACTTAAACTTTGATTCAATATTATCCGATAGTTTTAAAGAATAAAAATTATTTGTCTCACAACTATTTTACAATTAAATACAACTACTTATTTATAAAATGAACACAATTTGTAGGCAAAGAAACTATTGAAAACTGATATAAACATTTGCAAGTAATATTTTCCTCATGCAACTTTAAACCAGTATAAAACTAATTATTATATTACATTTTATTTGAAACATTTTCTCATAATGCTATGCCTTAAAACAGACGCATTTCACGCTTTCGATACAAAAATATTTTGTTTAAATTATTTCATTCCGTAGATAAAATGTGTCATGAGAACGTAACACAACCGCGCCCAAACAATTTAATCCCCAATCAGTATTGCCATTCCATTAAACGTAATCATAATATTTTATCTTTCACATTTTACTTTCATTTAATTTTCTCATAATATTTTCTTCTTGCAACCATTAACAGCGTGATTAATGAGTCCTATTTGATAACCAACGTCAATAAACTTATCCGGTCCTCACCTCTGCGTGAAATTAGCAATTTTAATTTTATGTCTATAAAAAAAGAAGGAGAATTCTACTTAGGGCATGTTCGTGCTCTTTGCTCTGACATGGGAGTCGGCGAATTAGAATACAAAAAACGTTCGCAACTAGTTCAAGGTTCGAACAGAGATGTTGTTCGGGCACTGCCAGGGTCAGTTGAACTTCGGGTCGTGTGAAAACAGACGCTTTTTCCCTTCCTCCAGCGAGTTCTTGTATTCTTTTCGTTCCTGATTTATGTGGTCAGACCACTGTTATTCTTTTTTCGGGCTTATCTTTATCTACCTTGGTTTTTTCGGAATGTACAGACATAATAGATAATATTTTTTGTCTGTATCTCAATGTTTCATTACATATATGTACTAAATTCGCAATTATAACAAATTATTTTTTTAAACGTTAAAATTCGATAATAAATTAAAACGCTCATACAAGTATTGATAAAACATTACTCCCAATTCATCAGCCTTACATTCGTAGAGTAATGGCATTGCAACGCCATCTGGCGCCAACTCGATGAACGTCACATGTGGAAATTTGACAGATGTTTCAATAAACATTCATATGCGTCGCCTTGAATACAAACATCTTCGTGCATGTAGAATTTGTTTTTTTTTTTACATTTAACTTAAAATAGCTTAAGTATACACAATACAACAGCATATTAGTAAACATTTTATTATTTTATCATTTTGAATCTATCTTTTTAAACCACATAATATTTCAAAAGGAATGACATGTTAGAAATCCTTCTCTCAATAACTGCTTGATATAAAGACGTTATTGTATTCTTCATATATTTCGTCTGTATTTTATGACCGCAAGCGTAAGAGGATTACATTTTCCGCAAATCTATTGTATTTCTTAACGAAATTATACGCTTCTAGCATATACATTGTAAGAATACGTAAGCGGTACTCCTACATTGAAATAAAGTATTCATTCTTTCTATAAGTACAGTTGACATTTCAGCTTCGAAATTTGTATGAATGAGTTTTAATAGAACTGAAATGTTAGGTTTTCTTGTGAAAATATATTTTGCTAATTAAAACCCGGTTTTCAAACGTAAATAGTTGGACTAACAGAAACGATCTTCTCAGACATTGGTTTTAAAATTAAAATTTTGTATTAGTAGTAAAAAAACCGTTACATAATTGTTAAGATTTATTTTTGCAAAAATTATGTCTTGCTTTGTTCAAAATACTGTCAAAACAACATCCTAAGATTTATTTTTAGATTTTTTTTATGTCACACAGGTAGTGAATAATAGTTAATATATTTTATTTGTTCTATTGCTGTAAACTTACATGCAATGATTATTAACAAGATAAGCTTCAAATAAAGAAGTTGCAAAGAATTTTTTACACCAAAAACCATCTTAATCCAATGCGTAATAATCATACTAAACAAGCATAATTATATTTACACACACTTTATTCCAGAATATCAACGTTTCATTTACAAACAATTACAGTACTTGAAAACACCGTCCCGAAGCTGACAAACACATTGCTAACAAAGACAAACATCATGACACAACGCCAAACACTGTGCTAAAAAGAACAAACAGCATTTCAAATTACTAAATCTAACAAACAACATTTCTTCAATGACAAACACAATGCTAAAACTCACGAACACCATTCTAAACAAAGTCGTCCATTCCAGGTTGAAAGTTCCGGCTCTTTCGAACTCCGGCTGGACAACTTCGTCAACGAATATGGACGAGATGCCGACGGCACCTGTTGTCGTGGTACCAAGTCCCCGTCCGGCATGTGTTCAGGCACTTGCCGGACCCGATTTAGGGTGTGCCTGAAACACTACCAGACGACAATCGACCCAAATCCTCCTTGCACTTACGGGGAGGTTCTGACGCCGGTGCTGGGCAATAATTCTGTCCAGCTTGAGCCTATCAATGATCCTGTGACTGGATTTACCAACCCCATTGTTTTCTCCTTCGATTTCTCATGGGTGGTAAGTGTTGTTTGTATTGTATTAATGTAAAAGTAAAAAAAGAATAAATTGTTTGTCGAATATATATCGATGATAAAAGATTAAAAGTTTTATTTAAAGTATCAAAGAAAACTGATGGCAGTGTTTTTCTTTTGTTTGTAATATTATGTATTAAAGTTTCATAATTCTAACAATGTTACATCAAACTAAAAAGAGTAGGTATAAAAACTCAATTAACTTTGTTTATTAAACTCTAGTATTAAAAGATAATCGTGGTTCAGAGAAGTTATAATTGTTTTTTAAACTTTTAGGGAACTTTTTCTCTCATCGTTGAAGCATGGCACGAAAGCGAACCCAACTCTACCCGAGGTAAGAATCACATTTAAATTATTTTTTAGTATTATTATTTTCCATTGAATACTTTTTAATCAACACTCCCAGAAGGCGTAATGATAATTTGATGTAATGGAGCTTTCATATCTATTATCCAAAACTAAGTGACCGTAAATCTAAACCTTGCGTTATTTTTTAACGAATGTCCCTCCAAAACAAAACAGACTCCCATTTGTGTCCATCACCAAATATATCATCAAAATCACTTGTTTTAAATAAAAAGCGCACACACACCGAAAAAAAAGCGAAGAAAAGCAGGCCAAAACAAAATCCTCATTCTCAGCGTTATTATTATTGCCCAATTGGCTATTATTACTACATCTTTCGCTCCATTAAAAAAAAAAACTGAACGAAACAAGTCCACGAGTGCGCATGCGCTCAGGTGTTTGTCCAGTCCCCCTTCGAGCTAAGAAAATAAAATAAAAATAAAGAAAAGAGAAATAAGAAAATCAAAAGAGTAGAGAAAACAACAGAGGGGGAAAGAAGAAAGCTTCGGCGTGGGAACGGTAGAAGGGGAGGGGGTAGACTCGGGGCCGAAATCGTGTTTTGTGGTCCGTGAAAAGCGCGACAGGTCCCCCCCTCCTTGCAGTGGACGCGTATGGGGAAGGAGCGCAAATTGAACAGATTTGCTACCGGAATAAGTACTTAAGTGATAATTCTAATGTAAATGTAATTGAATATTATTATTTCTCCCTTATTTCGATTTGTAATTTACATATTTTATGGGGAAAGGTTAATTTTAATCAAAAATTGTATCCGCAAATTTCATTTTTACACAAAGAAAAATTATATTTTGAACTAATTTAAACAACAAAATTCTGTAACATGTATAGCTATAATTTTCAACAACTACGCAACTGTTTATTTTTTAACTATATTTGAATTCAAATTATTTCTTTTTAAAAAATTGTAGGATACTTTCAGTTAAACTATTATGTATTCAATTAAAAAAACCACCATTTTAGCTTTAAAGATTTCTTCTAACTTAAAACTATTGCTTAAGAAAGCAACCCCATAGCACGCGTGCTGCGGTTCAATATGTGGCCGCCCCCTCATTAGCCGCAGACGGTAGCTGGCTTGCGATGCGAAGTAGGCAAGCTGCTCCAAGAGTCAAGCAATGCGAGTAGTCAAGTCTGCTGGCAGTGTGGGAAAGCAGCCTCGGGCTAGAAGCCTGTTTCTTGCTGATCCGTCCATACGATAAGTACTGGTAGTGGCCTCACATCCATTCCCCCCCCCCCCCCTCCGATCTACCTTTGGAAAAATAGAATTAAAAAAATAAGAAGTGGGGTGTGGGTTGGCGCGAGTTGCTGCTGCTGATACGAGTCATTGTCTTGGAATGGGTGCTGGATTTGGCGAGCTAGCGTCTATGTTATTGTTTATAGAGAAATACCTGTGATGAATTAGTGCGTCTTAATGTCATTAATTAATTGGAAGTTGGATTGTTTTGGGGATGATAATAAAAGGGCTTCTTTTGTGTGTGTCGGCTTGGGAGTATTCAAAATTCAGGTCACGCTTCCGGCAAACCTGTGACGCGTCAGGTAATCTTCTCTCCCCCTACCAGCAATTTTGAGTGTTAAGAAAAGTGTGGTACTTATATTTTAAACGGAGGGCGGCGTTTCTAATAGAGGGATAAGAACCAAGGGTGCTTTTTTATCTTCCCAGTAGCCAAATTGATTGCGTTTTTGTTTACAATTATTCATTTTTATCTTGGAACTTAGTAGTCCGACACATAAATGCTTTTTGAAGGTATTGCATGACCCAGTTTTTAGCTTAAATATACTCATTTATAATTAATGTATTCCTCTCTAATCAGAAGGCTAAAAAAATCACAGACATATAGGTATCACAAAAGTCTACAAATATTTTGCTTGTAAAAAAAAATGCAACCCTTAAAAGACCTAAAGCCATAAAAATAACCTGATTACCCCGACTTGACTATTCACTCCTTTTTAACGGCCTAACTAACTCTCCCCCCTGCAAGTAAGGTACCCGATAGATAGGAGAACAATGCCCCGGTCTATCTCGGTAGCTGTTGTTCGCCGCAGGTGTCCATTCCATGAGCCCTCTTAACCCCTGAGCTAGGTGGGGCCCGCAAAACGGGAGCTCCCTCTAATGAGCGCAAGTGTTGCTACTGCAGCCAGCCTCATTCATCACTTGGAAAAGATCAAGAATGCTTCACCCTCTGGCATCGACACTTCTGCACTTCTTTTTTAATGGCATTTCCTAGAATGCCGAAAAAGAACCTTCTTTGGCCAGTTAATTGTGATCCCCCCCCTCCCCCAGTGGGTTTGTTGTCGCTCCCCCCCTCCTGGAGATGTTTTTAAGGTTATTTATTGGGAGGCAGTTTACTAGATGGAGCAGAGAAGATTTAACTACCTAATTAAGTTGTTCTGTCTGGGTTTTTTGGAAGTGGTTCAGGTTTTTGGCGGGAATATACAACCTTCTAAGTTAAAAAAAGTAAGGAAAGTTCATTGCTGTAATTCTAGAAACAATGCTTGTTGCATGTGTCTGACGCCTTGACTAAAAAGATAATTCTTTTTTTATTCTAATGTTCGTCCGATAGCTTTTTTTAAAAAAAAAAAGTCCTTCAGATAAAAACTTATTCGTCAGAAAAGCATTTATGTATATATGAGTAAATACTTTTACTTACATTCATGAGTATAAGTAAAAGTATTTGGAAAATGTTTGATAGCATAATCTTGTAATATACTTGACATGGGGCACATCTGACTAATAAAGCTCGTTTCAGCTTGCGCTTTTCCGCTGAAAAACCTCCAGTCTAACCTTGTGACTTAATCTCTTTTAAGTATCTCATTATCCATTGGAATGTCCCTTAACTAAGAAATCCCACAATACGTGACTGACAACTTAATTCCCAAACGCCGCTACCGAAAACTAATCCCCCTATCTTTTGTGGTGAGCGGGTTTTAAAACGATTTCCCTTTGGCTGTTCCATCACTCGAAAGACGTTAACAGTTTGCCCCTAACCGATTTCTTCAAGAAACCTAAAACTCTTTCGTTTCCCCCGATTTCACCCCCTACGTCATTACTGATCGCGTGGGAAAGTGGACCAGCTAAAGATCTTGACCATCTGTCGATCTGTGGTCCACCCCCCCATCTAAACCTTGCCCATTCTTGTTGAGGAGGAGTCCCATGGGTTCGAAAGTAGCGAAGGTTTTGCCACTGTCTCTGCAAGATGGATTCGTTCCAGTTTAGAGATAGTTTTGTGGGGTTTGTTGGCGGTCGCGCCGGACGGACTTATTCCCTTAGCGCCATTTATCTGTTCGTTTCTCTTGGGATTTAGTTGGTGGCATTCCAGGCATTTTCTGTGATGCCCTTTCTAAGTAAATCCGGGTGGGCTAATGAGACAGAATGACTGACGATGACTAGTATTCACAAGTTTGAACAACTGAATGGTTTACTTCAAAATATCCGTATAAGTCATCGAAAGTTAGGTTTTTGGGGGTAAACTAATCTCTTTATAAATGACGGTTTCAAACCCTTAATGTTGACCACACTGTCCAAATTCACGACTTAAAAGAGTAAAGAGTTAATCTAAAAAAATACCTTTTATGAATATCAATCGGATTACAAAATATAAAAAAGGCAGGTGGAAATGGTTTCAAATTTCACTTCCATATCGATAAATGAAATAATAGAAATCAGGTAAAGTTGTATAAAAAAAAGGCTGGGAAAGAATGAATGGGAAAAAAATTATGACGCTTCCGAAGAAAAAGAGAAAACTTTCCCATAGGGTAGGGAAGTAAGAACACGGGAAGGTCGGGGAGGGGAGGGGGTTCGATATCCTCTAGACCTACTTTGCGGAGTTACATCTGTCGCATCATTGCGTCACATTACGCATCCAGCATGCACTAACTGTTTTTATCACTTGCTTTGTTTTGAAAGTAGAAACTTTTATTCACCTTGAATTTATTCAAATGTTTATCCCGGATTTAAAAAAAAAATGGCTTTGAACATTTTAAGTAAAAATAATTGGATCGATAAATAACTTTAAATTCCTTTAACTTAAATTATCTTGAAGATTCTTAAACCATCACATAAAATAAAGACAAGGCACATTTAGACATTTTATATTTAAAGCAAAGTTTACATAAACTTTGGTGATGTTATTGAAGGTCCAGTCCCGTGTTTAACCCGTGACATATTTCTTCCTCTGATATATTCTACACACTTCCGTAAAACTCGTTGTTTGCTAAATCTAGAAAAGAATGGTGCCTTCCTTCGTGTTTAGGTCATAGATCAGAAAACCATTTTGCAGGTGCGCGCAAGGTTAGGGTCATCAGCATTGTGGAAGAAGCCTCCGCTGGCATTCCACCCACAGGGCTTATTTTTCTCTAAAGAAACACGCTTGCATGGCCCATTTAAAATTAGATTAGAGAAATAAACTAAAAATAGTTCTTTAAATTAAATAAAAATTTTGTATTTTATTGTTGGGATATAAAAAACATGTTTACATGTTTAAATTTACCTGCTGACACTTACATTTTTTAGGAATACTCTGTACATTAGATCTCTTTACACTAAAATACAAATTTATTGCCTTCTCTGGCATAATATGTAATTTTTCGAAGAAAATTGTGGTTAGCTTTGTGTGTCAACTCAGTATTCCTGTATGAAAATAGAAGTGTCTTTTCCAATAAGATGCTTTTCGTGTGCGCAACTGCGTAGTTCCTTTTTTCGTCTAACCTTACAATTAAAGACCTTCAGAGGTGTGCTTGCAGGCACACGATTACAGAGGGGTTCGCAACGATCACTACTTTATGACCCCAGATCCCCTCACTTCTTGATGCGTAGCGAAAGCTCACGCAAGCTGATTCGTACATTAGGAGAGACGAACGTGATTTAATCTTTGTCCAGGGGCAGAGAAAGGGGGTGACAAGCAGTGATGGTCCTATGACCCAGTTAATGACCTAATAGTTTGGTGCATTTTCGAATGTTAATTAAAATCCCTCATCATGTGCGAAAGAAATATCAACTTATGTCTTTTAACGGTTTATGCATAAAAATAAGTAATGAAATGTTTTATTTTGGTATAAAAAATTGAGTGTACTTAATTTTCTCTTTTTTTCTTTGTAGGTCCAAGCCGCAAACTTATTACTCGCTTGGCTACCCAACGGTGGTTGGATGTCAGTCAATACTGGACGCAAGATATCCATAAGACTAACCACACCGCATTCTCGTATGCCATCCGAGTGAGATGCCAGGACAACTATTATGGAGACAACTGCGAGAAGCTGTGTCGGCCAAGGAACGACAAATTCGGACATTATACTTGCAGTCCATCTGGTGATAAGGTGTGCCATAGAGGCTGGAAAGGAGAATACTGCACCATAGGTAATTATACCAAATTGTAGAATCTAAAAAAAAAGTACAGGGAGATCCTAAATTGTTCTTCCTAACTAAAGTTGTAAACGACTGTCATGTCCATGTCAAGTTGTAAACGCCACAGCGGGGGCGTTTAGAAGATGGCGTCAGCAGAACGTACAACACCGGCTGCCGCGACTGTCCCTTGTAGAAAAGAACCCCCCTACAAAACACAGCAGCTGTCCTAGGGCCATTGACAAAGCGTACCAGCTGGCTTCTTCTCGCCAGTGCAGCAGGGGGAATAAATAACAAACCATCGAGGAATAAAACGTAAAAAAGAAATACGGCGGGGTGTGGATACACACCGTCTTAGCCTCCATCTGGCCTCGCTCCTCAGACAATGGGCGGACTTTACTGAAGTCGTAGTGAACTTCTTCTACCCATATCCCGTAGGAGAGAGGGGGGGGGGGACATCGAATAAAAAAATATACGGGGGTAAAAGAAAAAATGGAAGGAAGTAGACGCTCTCACCCACCCTCCTTGAGGGTACCCCCAAGAGGAAGTACAGCAGCATCTTGTGTATGCCGGGGCTCCAAATTGCCCATGCCTTACCCACCGCGATGGGAAACAAACTGCTCAGGAAGTGGCGGCTCCCCATTCTCGTGAGACCTCCTTATCGACGTCTGATGGGAAAACTACTTGAAGATGCTAAAATTCTTTAATCTGGATGGGAAGGGATGTGGTGGAAGTGCCAGGATAGGAATAACTCCTCCTCGGATCACTTTTTTGTGGTACAGATGGTACAAGTTGAGTGAGACACGTGAATAACGGGGGAAAAGGGGAAAGATTATTTGAACATGCTTCTTCTTTGTAGTTTTGAAAGGTGGATAAACCACTTGAGAAATATCTTAGAGATTGATTGGACTTCTATCCTCTTAAATTGATTCAGACACTTTACACTTAAGACATTTTGAGATTCATCCGCACTTGAAACTTTTTCCTTGGGGACTTTAAAATTTATCTAATTTTATATTTAACATATCCAAACATAAGATATTGAGGTTAAACCGAATACACATCCAAGGGTAACCAAGCATAATAATAACTTCACATACTGCATCCCCATCAGTCAATTTCTTACGACTTCTACTTCGACCCTGCCACAGGGCATTTAAGTTTGTTGATGGCTTTTTCTAATTACTACCTACCCCCATTTCTAGCCATCTTCATTACCCCCTCCTTTTACTTCCCCTATGAAATATCAATTATGTTTTGCATCCTGGTGACACCGCAAAGAAATTAAAATGTGCCTCTTTGTTATTTACAGCTGTGTGCTTGCCTGGATGTGATAAGGATCATGGATTTTGTGAGCAGCCCAATGAGTGCAAGTATGTATTATTTTACATGTGTCTAACTTAATATAATAAACATATTATATAATGTAGAAGTTTAGCAACAGTTTACCAATATATGGTTCCTGATAAACCTTAATTAAAAAACATTACTTTTGACTTAGCCAGCCATTATCTATGCTCTACTGCAGTTAACTGCTGCGACAAATATATCTTTAAAAAAAACCACTTTCGTAGTGTGTTAGAAGTTTGTTGTGGGGGAAAGGGGGCGAGTCGTTTTAACACCACACCCAGGGCAACAGTTTCGCAGTTCTTGTTGCGCTATCTACCCCAAACCTCAGAGGGGGTCTTGGAGCTATTACCTATCTTCTGTTTCGGAATTCTTTGGAAATTCTAGTTATTTTATCTTATCGCACTGCACAGAAGCTGGAGGGTCTAAAAGCGGTTGGCTTGTAGTATTACATCCCCTATCGTTTCTCTTCTGTCCCATCAATTCAGAATGAAAAATAGACGTCTTTTCTGTGGAGCCAATATTGAGTATTATATTTTAGGCTCAGTCTGGGTTCATTTATTTTATTTTTGTTGCGTTGTTTACCTTGTTTTTAGCTAGCGTTTTTGCTACTGAAAGAGATACTCAGTTAACACTAGAGGCAAATGATAGTGTCACTTTTTTTTTCGTCTTGTGATAGTAAAAAGTTAATGTAAAGCTTGTGTTTCTTCTATCTCTATTATTTGATTCTGAAATTATTGGTATTTTGCTATGGAATAACTTAACTAATGACTACAATTATTCTTTTTAGATGCCGCTTAGGTTGGCAGGGCACTCACTGCAACCAGTGCATTAGGTACCCTGGATGTTTCCATGGAACTTGTAACGAACCCTGGCAATGCAACTGCGACGAAGGATGGGGAGGCCTTTTTTGCAATCAAGGTAGGTTCAATACCATAACTATTGTATATTTCAATGGCATTTCCAAAAAAAAGAGAATAAAACGCTAACTTCTATTCATAAATTCTTCAGTCAAATAACTCTAATGCCACCTATTATTCAATTATTTAACTGTCTGAAAAAGAGAAAGATCTCTTCACTAATGAGCTCCGCAAAATAGCTTTAATATGAGCCTAGAAACTATAAATATTTACGTGAATGGATGAAACAAAAGAATCAAGTAAACTATAATGAAGGAGGAGAATTTGTTCTTCGCGGCAAGTCGTGTTCGTTCCCATGTCCAGCGAAACTATCGTCTTTGTTATCCCTCCCCCCATCACGTGATCTATGGTCGCCATCTTGGATCTCCTTTGTTTAAGTTCGCCTTCAATAGTTTGCGTGTCTTATGGCTTCCGGTAGGAGGGATGGAAATTAACGAAATAAAAACAAATCCGCGCTTATATTCCTTCTGAAATTTGTATACTCCCAGAAAAAGTTCTTCGGCTACTTAACTTTCTATGTGTACGGCTCAAGGTCAAAGTAATCTTCGATAATTAAATTTGACTGAGACTTCTTACAAGTGATACTACTGTGGTTGAATGCCATTGAAGATGATATTTTCCTCGTTATATAGAAATGCGATATTATTATCGTGCCACATGCAAGGAGTATTGTTAGCCACTTAAAAATATTAGAATACATTTTAATATCTATAATGAAGCTACTTGTATAATGTTTGCCGTTATTTCTGGACTCACGTGAATTAATAATTTTTCTTTATTCTTTAGATCTGAACTACTGCACCAACCACAAACCATGCAAGCATGGCGGTACCTGCACCAACACTGGTCAAGGTTCTTACACATGCACCTGCCCAGAAGGCTACAGCGGTACCAACTGTGAGGAAGAAATTGATGATTGTGTACATCAACCTTGCTTGAATGGTGGCACATGCAAGGTAAGTCTAACTTCTCATTTCTTAATTGTTCCTAATTTTTTAGACATTCTTTTCCTCGTATAACACCAGACTTTTTTTTATTAAAAATTCGATCGATAGTGATAGTGCCGTTACCTTCTGACCTCGGCATTCCAACAATGCTAAAGCAAGAAAAATTGAGAAAATGCTGTTCTTAGATGAACACGTTTTCGTGACATCGGCACCTGCATCCTGACATTGTGTTATATTTTGTTATAATTTTAAAGCGCCACCCAGCGGCTAAAATAGAAGACATTTATTCAGGTTTCTGTAAAATATTGCTAAAAATTAAATTACAATGTTTGGAATATATTTTCATATAAATATAATTGCAAAAAAGATTAGGTCGCCATTCGATGCATTCAAGCGTAAACAAATATTAATAGGGAGGAAAATTTCTCTTAGCATCAATATTTATTTTTGTGGTATGAATTTGACTCTTATTATTGCATGCGTTATTTGAATATTTTATTTATTCATCAAATTTTATATTTACAGAGTTCTGGAAAGAATTACACTTGTGAATGTTCACTGGGATTTTTTGGACAACATTGCGAAACTGCCGCTAGCACTTGCACAGAAAACCCTTGCCACAACGGAGGAACTTGCGTAGATGGTCCTAGTGGATACCTGTGTGTTTGCGTCCCGGCCTTTGAAGGACTACAATGCGACCAGCAAAAGGATATTTGTGAACCTAGTCCTTGCAAAAACGGTAAGTTTAAATACCCAGCTATTCCATACCATTTATTATTAAGACTTTACTTTTTTTTATGCAACTAATTTAATAGGTAAGAATTATGTTATTTATGATTTTTCATTTTATTTTAGGCGGTAGTTGCATCCATAAAGACGATTCCTACAGCTGCATCTGCCCTACTGGATTTACTGGTGACAATTGCGAATCCGACATCGACGACTGCGTGGTCAACCCGTGTCTGAACGGAGGTTCATGCATCGACGACGTCAACTCCTTCCGCTGCGCTTGTGTGCCAGGATTCATGGGATCCCTCTGCCAGACCAACGTGGACGACTGCCTCACCAAACCGTGTTCCAATGGCGGTACTTGCCACGACCTCATCAACGACTACAGCTGTGACTGCCAGCCTGGATTCGAGGGCAAAGACTGCTCCGTCAACGTGGACGAGTGCCAGTCCGAACCTTGCCTCAACGGAGGCACGTGCGAAGACCTGGTGGACGAGTTCGTCTGTCACTGTGCTCAGGGATTCAGAGGAAAGCTGTGTCAAACTCCGCAAGGAATGGCGGAGATTGTTGTGCCACCTCTTCCTCGAGGCCACAAAGCCGTCTTGTCCAGCAGGATGGACGGCAGGGACATGACCGGCAAGGAGTACCACAAAGTGGCGGACGTGGACAACGATCTCAGGCCCAACCCCACAGCCGTTCTGGAGATCGCCCACCAGATCTCCGACGAGGAAAAAGTCACAGATGACGAGGTCGTCAAATCGTCGTCGGTGCAGGAAGTGCTGAAGGTGGTGCTGCCAATCCTGTTCGCTGTGGCCATCCTTCTGGCAGCGGTGCTGCTGTACTTCAGGCACCGCCAGCGACAGAAGAACGAGCGTCGTGAACTGGACGCTGAGGCGTGCAGACAAAACGAACAAAACAGTGTCATGAACAATAAGTGTCTAGATAACCAAATAATAAACACTCTGGGTCTGCCAGGCCCCAAAGCCCTCAAAATGACTAACGAGGGCCAAGACTCTGTGTACCAGAAGACAGGGGAAGACCCCCTCCAGAGGACTAAGTCTACGAAACTACTAAACACTGACTGCACTTGCAGCAATCGAACCAGTAAAATACTGGACACAGACTTAGAGCACGATTGTGCTCCCAGGACGCTAAACAGGAGAGACTCTCTCACGCAACAATTACCACCTAGCAAAAGGTAATTACGCTAAAGATATCTTCAGTCTGTGATCTAGTTCCTTAAAAAAAGATGTATTTATTTGTAATTTATTATTGTATTTTGTACATAGTCAAGGAAAAACTTAGTGATTGTCAATGTCTGTTGTGTTTTTGCCAGAAATCCCAAAGCACAAGTCTAAGAAATATTTTCTTAGTTTCTCTACAACCAGAAGTTTAAGCTAAATAAATTCATTAATTTCGCACATAAATATATGAAACTGAATAATTGCCTATATTAAAATCATAAATCTACAGTTAAAAGTTATCAATTAAATTAGATAATGATATTGACTAGTTATGTTAATTAATTACAAATTAATAAGCCATAAATTAGCGCAGAAGCATAGTTTACACTAGCTAGGATCAAAAAGATTTACAGTCGGAGCAGTTAATTGAAAACGAAACATAATTATATTATTGAAAAAAACTTTTCTAAAAACCAACTATCCAGTCATAATGTATAGAAATCTTTTATTGTATATAGATTTTAAACAGCATATAAATTTTATTCCAATATTTCACATATTTTCTTTGCTTTAAATCGCCCATTTTTCCTTTATTATTAACATTATGTTAAGCTAAAGGATTAGTAGGAAGGTTTTAAATGTAGAGTGGAGACTTAGCGAGGGAATACATATATAATCGATTGTCGATTTTCATAACTTTAAAATTTAAGTATTTCGAAAAATACGAGACTAAATTTCGTCTTTTCCTCTGTTGCAGTGAGTCGTCCTTATATCCAACAAAGGAAAAAGATTCATTCTCACGGGATAGGGTATTCGTCATAGAAGACCATTATCATCAAACTTGTAACGAAGACCGCTTAGCCACAGAGGTCTAGCTTATTTTTGATTGTGGCAAATTTATTTTTATATCTAGGGCCAACAGCCGTATATTACATTATTAATATTTAGCTGTTGCAAACTTTAAAAAAAAAAATCGTTACTGAGAAGCAATCAAAGATATTTTTCATTGCAAAAAAGTATCTTTAATTTTCAAAAAATGAAGAATATTTTTACCGCCACTTCAATTATTCCCTCGCAAATTTATCCAAAGATTAAGTTCTAAGTCCTATTTATTTATCATTTGTACAGTTGATCTGGCAAAGAAAATGCGTGATTTGCAATGTGTAGAATCTTTCCCATTTCCAAAAGAATCTGAAATGAGGAGACATACATGTATTAAAAAACTGTTCGCCTTGCTTGCAAGGAGTGAACTATATACAACGTTCTTTACGGAATAAATGAACACACTTACGTATGCAGAAATTTTTGGTGCTTACATATTTCTCAAATAAAATGTTTATTATTTCAAAGCACGCATTCCAATCGACAGATTTTTAAGTCTAAAAGCATGTGCTGTGCGGTATTAGTATTGCGCATGAGTCAAAAATGGAATGATTGTTGCCTAACATCAGCTTCAAACATAAAGTATATTCAATTGTGATAACATCGTAATTAAAACTTGATTTATATTTAAAGCCACGTGGGGTTTTTATTCCATAAAGAACGTACCAGAGAAGAGTTTATTTGTGAATATATAAGAGATATATAACTGAAAGTCTTTCTAGGGTGTCTTGTTTGTAATGTATATTTTATATTTGTGTGAGTGCGTGTTGGCGTAACAAATGTTAAAGATTGTCTGAGACTTCACAAAACGTACGTTGATTGAGACTACTAATTCCTTATTTCAAATAATTCCAACGTTATTTTTAAACAGTATTGAGTTTTTAAAAAAAATATGTAAGTTTTTAAAGTCCCAGTATTACTTTACTAGTTGTTTTAAACAATAATTTTTATGATATATTTTAAAATTTTAATTTAAAAAAGTGACAATAATTTAAGAAATATTATTACGGTTACTTGTAGTCATTAACATAATTTATTTATAAATGAGTAAGTTCTCTTCGAATGTACTTAGTTTTCAGATTCCTAAAAAAAAAGAAGCTAAGTACTTCGATTGCTCATGGAAAACGTTTTTCATGGAAGGTTTTTACTGTTTTATGTGATCCTTTTGAACCTGACTATTAAGGAAATTGATTTTCCTGTTGTTCACTTTGTAAATATTTTGTGTATATTTATAGTACCGAATTTTTTTTAAAAGCATTCACTTTGTATATTTTATCATTTGTTTATCATTGCTGTTCATTGTCAATAAACACGAAATTGTTTTTAATGAAATTTTTGTTATTTATTTGTTTTTGCTTCACTTTGCATAAATAAACGAAAGAAAACATAATATGACAAATAATTGAAGAAAAAATTGAGTTTTAGAGTTTATGTCAACAATAAATTTCAGTTAGACAATAGATTTTTTCAAAAAGTAAATAAGTTACACGTGGTAAGAAGTAGGATTTTACAAAAGGTAAACTCTTTGAAAATCAATATTATTGGTTTGGGAACAAAGCAATTAATACCCCGTAAAATGTTGAAGTTAGCAAAATAAATCTCATATTGAAGTCAGGTAAAAAAGATAATTTATTCAGATATCCACAATAAAAATTAAAACGGACAAACTTGTTATTTATTTTGCTATTGTGAAGTAGCATTTTTAACACTATCCAGTTCAAATGTATTGATATTTTAAATAAATATCTCAGTTTAATCCTTGTTGTAGAATGTTTCTGAATATTTTTGCATTAGACCTCAACAAATTACGACTCATTGTGGAAGTTGGAAAGGTTCTATAAAAAATACCTGATAAAACTAGTTTAGTCTACCGCGAATACGTGATTTTTCTGAAATTGGCATCGATCCCTTTCAGTTCCAATAATTTTAATTGAAACTATTCTAAATTCGAGGTTTTGCCCTGTAAAATTATACATTTTTAATGTGCTATGAATAAACAAGTTCTGTAATTTTTTTGCGATGAATAGTCAATTTTAACTTTTGTCTTATTTCAAAATAGGCCCTATAAATTAACTGTTTTTCGTTAAAATCTGCTTGGCCCTCTGGATACTCCATTTTTTTTAATACAATTAATAAACCAGCTGCTTCGGGATTAGTACTTTTGGAAATCTTAATCATAAAAAAATTTTATTGGTAAGAAAAATTGCAAACTGAAGTTGGGAAGTGAATTCTACAAAGGTGGAGAAAAGAGGATAAACTTTCGCTCTTTGCCAACCTAAGTTGGGTAAATAGAAATATGCTTTGGAGAAGATCCTTCCGCGGATGTAAAGAGTTCCATAAATTATTTGTGAATAAATCCACAAAACATGTTTAAAACATTAATTTCGTTTAAGGTCTAGAAGAATTTAATATTATTTGAGAAAATTTGGCCAATTTTATCAGAATTAAAAGTAGTTTGGTAAAAAAAATTTCAGATCATTTTGTATGTAAGTATTACCTTTACAAGAGTTTCCAACTAATGGACCAACCGCGCTTTTCCCTCTGCCTTTTTGCTCTTTGTTTTTACCCAAGTTAGGTTGGCACAGAGTGTTGATATTTCGCCATTAACCATAAAGTTTATGGTATGCGTGTACTTAAATTTCAAGAATGTTCTCAAACGAAATGCGACAAACAATTCTGGATTAAGTGGCTGTTATGAGAAAGAAACCCGACAACATAAACTCCAAGTTCAAAACCCGTCTCATACGGTCATCTCTCATCCCACAATAAAACTTCCTTCCAACGAAAATATCCCCTCTTCTTTAAATATAATTTAAATTCTCCCAACAGAAAATTACACGGCTTTAATCATCATATTACCAGAGCGAGATTGCGATCTTAAATTCCAAGAAATAAATAGAAAACTCTTTTCTTTCATTGAAATTGGGCCTATCTTCTAGCGGACGACAGGAAAAAATGGTTTTTAATACCCTACCTCTTTCCATACAAACGGGTGAAAGCGTTACAAGAACCCTTTCCACCGCTATCACAATTATGGGGTAATAACAGTTAAGTTCTTATATAAGAACAATTGTTTATATTCCCATTTAAAACGCCACATTACGTTTATAAGGCATAAAAGTATCGGATTTAGAAACGCGTTCCCGTCTAACATCCGTTTTAAATGCCCGAACAAAAAATGCGGTATTTGAATGTGATGCTTCAAGTTTAACTAATTGTTATGTATGTTATGCAAAGTTATAATTTTCAAATTTCATTGGAAAGTAAGAAATATAGGTTTAACGTTTAATCCTATACAAAAAAATACTATATATATGTGAAATTAATATTGATTGATTTGATTTTTGACAAAATGTAGCGAATATTTAAAAACTTAGTAACTTAAAAATAAAAAATTTGTAGCTGCTATATTATGTATATGAATATAAATGGATAGTTTTGAATCAACTAGGGATGGGGTTTCATCAGAAAAGTGGCCTTTGGTCAGAGAAACACTGCTCATATGGTCATTAAAGGAACATCTTCATTAAAAATAAAACTATCTGCCCCTTTATTATAGGAGCAGTTTAATAATCTGAGTGAGTTATGATGTTGCGCATCCCATGTTGTCTGGTGGGACCAGCACAAGATGAATTCCTCACCTAACTCTATGTAATCAGTGGCTTCCGAACGAAAAGAAACTTGAAAATAAAAACACGGTAGAGAAGTAGAATTTAAAAAGGAACTCAGCCAAGCGGAATTAATGAACGAATTGTGGGGTTTGGCTTCTCAATATCCTCCTATTTCCCACAAAACGGTCTTTTTTATTTGTATATTTTCTATAAATTTTGGTCATTTTTTTCTGAGACAGGAATTCTATATCTTTTTTATACTCTCCCCCTTTTTTTTTGTTTAGTTTGATATGTTTGACACGCGTTTTAAAAAAGTGTCATGGGTTAAGAGAGATTTTTTTTTTAATGAGGTTTTAATGAAAGATACTTGTACAGTTGGGAAATCAATTTAAAAACGGGTTTAGTTTAGTTGTTGGTTATTTATATTTATTTTTTTCAAAAAAAATTTGCGGAGGGGGATGTGCTTTAATTATATATATTTTACAATTATTTTTATAGTTCAGAATTTTTTTTTTAATTTAGAATTTATTAACGTATATATTATATATTATTTTTTACTTGACATTGAATTTTAACTTTTCAAAGTTCAAATATTAAATTAAAGCTCGTTTGTAATAGTATGCTTTAATATTTTTCGAAGTGAAAGTTATTATAAAAATGGATGTTTCTTCATGTTTTGAGTAGCAACAGTTCCTCAGGATTGAAAACAAGGTCTTGATTGGTCATTTGGGCTTACGCGACATGTGGTCATGTCATACCACCAAACACCGACACCACCAAAGAAATCGAAGAAAGGCAGGAAAGAAGTTAGAAGGAACTACGTTGCCAGAAACATCCCCAATTCAGTAATTATCCATTAATTGCAAAAAATTAAATTCTAAAATAAGAAATACGTTTGAAGGTTTTTCTCTTACCAAATGCCAATTCTGTTATTATCCATTAATTCATGCCAATTCAGTAATTATCCAATAATTGCAAAAATATAAATTCTTGAATAAGAAATACGTTTGAAGGTTTCCTGTTACCAAATTGTCTTTACTTTCATTCGCATTGATAACTAATGCAAAACCAAAATGCCATTCATTTAGCCTACTGCTGCTTAAAAAAACTTAACATAATTAATAATTTTTTTAAAGAAAATTGGGACAACGTAATGCGTATATGTTTGTATAAACTTAACAACTTAATTAAAAATTTTATAAGTTTATTTAATTGTATATGCAAAGACAATAAATGCATTAAAAATTGTCTTAATTTTCTTTACACTCGTCATTAAATTTGAGTTTAAGTTTTTTATTTTTTTAAATTAATACTTATTTTTAACGCTGTTTAAAAATCTGATTCTGCAAGAAGTGACTTTAATTTGCCTTTTTTAAATCATTGTTTTCACTTTTTTTTACGTAGCTTAAGAGGACTCCCTTGGGATTTCATATCTTGAAAATCGTAATGTTATTCCTATGGAAAACATTCGCAAGTCAATTACCGCCACAATTTTAATAAAAGGTGACTAGTTTCTTGTATCATTGTAAAGAACGGAAGGAACTAAACGGCTAAAATTAATTTGTTTCGTGAAAATCACATATTTAGTATTTTTAATAATTTTTTGAAGTTAGTAAAAAATGGAGTAAGCATTAAGTTTTAATTTTAAAAAAATATAAAAAATACTAAATACGCGATTTTCACAAAACAAATTAATTTTAGCCTTTTAGTCCCTTTCGTTCTTTACAATGATACAAGAAACTAGTCACCTTTTATTAAAATTGTGGCGGTAATTGACTTGCGAATATTCTCCATAGGAATAACATTACGAGTTTCAAGATGTGGAATCCCAAGGGAGTCCTCTTAAGGTGTGAATTCAAAGCGTATCAAATTCAAAGATTTTTATGTTTTCTTAATTCCTCTTTTAAAATCTGTTGTTAATTTCGCTTAAAAATTTTACTTTGAAACAGGTATCTATACTTTCCAAAAATATCTTTTCAAGATTTCAAGACCGTTATTCACTTATATTTTTATAAGTGGATTTTTATGCAGTTTAAATTCGATAAAATCAAATCTTGAAAAATTGAATATTAAATATCATTATAATAAGTAAGTGTGCTATATTTTGTAAAGCCTAAGTAAAGAAAATTGATATTTAAAACTTCTTCATCGATACCTTTAAAATTGCGGCTTTAATAAGCAATTATTATTTACAAATTCAAGATTTTTTTTTATCATAATTCATAAATTTAAAATTGATTTCATTTCACCAAATACCAACAAAACCATATGAAATTATAAAAATAATTGATCTTAATACATTACATATCATAAAATCTTGTCTTGTAAAATCGATGCAACTAAAAATGAAAACAACAAATTTATTTAAATGCATTATTAGTATAACCTTTTTAAGCAAACGATCTAGAAATAACTGCAGCCTCATTACATACAATATTTTTACATCCTATTTAAACATTCACTACTAATAACGTGTTATAAAACCCATTTTAGAAGTCCGAATATTCCAGCCTTTGGTTTTTTTCCCTTCCTCGCTGTCTTCAAGGTACAAAGGGCAAAGAAAACATATCTGAATGAGATGCCGTAACACCAGTTAAGTCACGCATCGTTGAACTGGCTTTTTTTTTTATGTGATTCTTCACAGACTGAATTATTTCGTATTTTCGTCCGCAAGGAAAAAAAAAAGTTTAATCACGGTAGTACACCCCGTTCAAAAACTGCGGCAATTTAATTTACTGGAAGGTTTTCTGGTATCTGCAGGTAAATTTAAAATTAAAAACAAACAAACATTCTATGGAATTTAGTAATTATATAGGTAAGACTAATAAGTTATTTGTGTTTTTTAAAAAATCATAATAGCATTTTATTAAAAATACAGATTTTTTTTTAATTAAGTTTTAAATAATTTTTTTATATCAAAGTAAAGGTCATTCTATCACCCTGCTTTCTAAGAAAATATTAAATATGGAGATTTTTAATTCTTCTCCTCTAAAATAATTTGTTCATAAAGGGATATATTACTAACTTATTATTAATGATAAGTTTATGACTTTCTTGGTGGGGGGCATGTTCGCCGAACACTGCGACCTCAGGTAATGATAAACTATACTACCTTTATATACCCGGAGTTTACGTGTGTACTCATAATATTGCACCATTTCAAAATTCTAATTTATGGATGAATATTAATCTATTTTTAACCTCAAGCTCTAAAGGATTTCAGAAATATAAATAGAATCGAGTTGAGAAAATATGTTCCAAATTAAAAATAAAGGATTTTTTTAAAGAAAAAAATTACAATACTAAATCAACCATTTTGCTCTACCTGCTAGCATAGATGTTAGCAAGCAGGCGCTATGAGCACCTCTCGTAGAACAAATAAACAAACCAGACTGGAACTCAGCGGCAACCTGCCAAAATCTTTTTTAAAAAAAGCATTTCACGCCATATTCTGAAAATGGCAGGAAAAACCTCGATTATCGGTAACCAATTAAAACCCCATTAGAAACGTCTGCGCGATGCCAAAGCCGATGAACGTTTCATTTGGTGCGCTTCCTGGTGCATCGATCACTGATTTGTCATCGGAATAAAGGCATGTTCTAGACCCTTCTTGTACACCAACAGTCACGATTCCATTTAAGCCCGACTGTGAAAAGTGTTGTATTAAATGGATGATGGGCGAAGATCATCAGAAGCAGAGCCGTGAGGATTTACACTTTGATTTGATGTAGGTGCCACTTTTTATCGTACTCAACCATAAGAATTGCTATAGGTTAAAATAAAAAAAGTCAAAGCCTTTAATAGCTAATAAGCGTTTCTTCGTTTCAAAATTTTAGAGAAAGAAAAAGAGTGTCAGGATATCTTTCTGCAAACTTTGATTCACATTTAAATTTAGGGGTTCATAAAATGCTGTAGTTAAACCAAATTCTTTTTGAAAGGTTCATTGGACAATTCAAAATTTAAAATGTTTTGAACGATTTGTTCAAAACTGACTAAAATATATTCATACACTAGCTTTTCGGAAAGTGAATAAAAAGGATAAATTCTAAATTGTGAAAGAATCGATACATTTTCCTACACTGTAAAAAAAATTCAGACACGTTTCTGAATATATGGGGCATGTTTATTTTTATGGTGTATGTGTATTCACGGTAATTTATGGGTGCAATATTTTTTACGGTAATTTTCAAAAAAATAAAGTAAAAGTTGCTATATCATGGAGCATATTACAGAAGTTATTTTATATTTTCAGATATCAGCTCTGGCTAAAAAAAAATTCTGAAAATTTTCACAGTAAACAAGCAATGATGTAGTCGTGATATTTACATTCTTTCAAAATACTCTCATATTTGCCTAAAACGTATATCCAATTTATCATTCCAGTCCTTAGTTTGTCCAATACGTTAAATAAATATATAGAAATTATAAATTAAATGTGTATATAAGATTAGAAAAAGCTAAATATAATATAACAAAATTATTTCGATTACACACAATTTGTACAACACAAATTCTATAATACCAAATTTAATTTTTTTTATCAAGATATTGTTTCAAAGTTTAAAGTGAAATATAAAATCTGTGTTTTTTTCTTTGTTTTGAGTACAGCTGTCAGCTGCTTTGAGCAAATTTAAGATGTCTTAGCAGCTGATCTTAACTAAGTTGGAGAAATTTGGTATGAATGAAAGATAGTTTTAGTATGACGACGTATGACAAAATTTATAATAATTATAACCAAGTTAATTAAACAAGTTATTATTACGTTTATATTTCAGAGTTCTAGAGCAGCTGTTTTACATATTTTTTAAAAGTCTGGTGATTGGCAGCTGCTTTTAAATGGCAGAATGTAAGGCATATGGTCGCAGTTAATGATTACAAAATACAAGTTTTAACGTATAAATGCTAATAGTCTTAAAACCAAATTATATTAAGTTGCTGTTTAAGAAAACAACAACAAAAAATTATGAAATGCGGTTACTGTAGCATCAAGGACATCTAACTATAATTGATTTATTAATTGAACAAAAAATAGAACAAATTAATTGTAACAAGAATCAATGGAATTTGTAGCAGGTGAATGCAAGCGATAAAAATTAAAGCAGATCTTCATAGACGACACCTTTACTAAAAGACTCTTAGGTGAAGACAGGTGTTTTACGAATTAGAGTGTAGACTGTAGAAGTTGTATATTTGGATACGAATTCTCTTTTAGCAGGTGCTTTTATAAGGTAAGCATGCCTGGCAACGACAATTTTTCTAATTTAATTATTGCTTTTCATGAATAATGGAACGGATATCGATATGAACTTACGGAGCAGAACTTTTTCGTCAAGGTTTTCAAGGAATGGGTTAATTGGAATCTTTTTGGTATAGGAGTTTTAGTGGGAACATAATAGCATCTTCATCAACTTTATTGCATTGTAGTTTCTTTGTTGGTTGTGGAAGTTTAGGAAATTTAGGTGCCACAGAACTTAGTGCAGATTGTAATAAAAATAAGAGAACAAAGAATGTTTTAATCTTCTGCTTCATATACTTATATATGCTCCATTGTGTGAAATAGCTTATTAATTTTGTTAACTATTGAAAAAAAAATTCTTGTTAAGCTTCAGTTATTTTTGGGTATTTATTTTTATGTCTAATTTATTTTATCAAAAGACCGAGTGCATAATATATAGTATCTTTAATTAAATTCTGAATTATCAGTTTGCAAGCAACAAGGGCAGTGGTTTATTGAGTTACTAAGACTTCGAAAAAACTTTTTATTTATTTTATATATTTAGTAATTACAGCGAAGCTTCAATAGATTTCGTGTTTATCCACGAACGGAATAAAAAACTTGAAATGCGTAAAAACCAAAGATACGAATCATCTTTGGTGGGGCAATTATTATCTCTATAGGGAGAAACAATAAACTAGAAATATTTTTAGAGAATTTCAAATATTTATCTATAAGTTTCCTATTAGTCATGTCTCCCTTTGACCTCCTCACTGTGTAGGTTCTAGATCTGCCACTGGTATTGGATACCAAAGAAAGCTCCATTTCAACAGATATTTTCTTTTTTCATTAATATCTACATTAAAACTGCAACATTATACATTTTTAATATATAACGGGCTTCTGTATACGACCGCTAATTACTTGGCCATAAATTGATGCATTAATGTAGTACTTAAAAAATCCTAATTGGTGTGTAAGAAGCACTAACTAAAAATTACAGACATTATTTCCCTACTGTGCATTTCTGGAAGCATAAAAATAAGCTAAGAAGTGGAAAGAAGCCTCTCCCCTTCCGAACCCCTTAAAAACAATTATTAAGGGAACATAAAATATCGAATGGCATCGGCTCTGGAGCTTCTGGAACAAGAATATCGCGTGTCTCGGAATATGCAATTTGAAGCATTGGTATTCCTCCTACAGAAGATCTCCAGATTAATGAATAGGAGGACATTTGAATCCAATGAAATGAGGTTCGTCCGACTTTGATGATTGATGGCTATCGATTGCCTTGACGAGAAACACGACGATTAAAAAGGTCAATGGAATTTAAGGAGGGCTGTTCTGTTGCATATTTTGTTTCTGCACCTAAAAATCTGTTAATAACCCTTTAAATTTCCTTTTGAAATGGTACAGATAATGGAATCGGAGCTGCTGCATTGAAGAAAGTTCTGATTTTAATTAAATTTTGAAATGAAATTGGAGAAGAATTTTTTTTTGCTACAATTTGAAGTATTTCATGTATCTGTACGCTGTAAAAAAAATTGGCTCAAGATTTCAGCGGAATCCAGGAATTTTCTAGCTGCCTTCACTATTTGGATGGTTGATTCACCACTTTTGCGGTGCATCAAAGTTATGGTTTTACCACACACAAAAAAAGAAAAAAACTAAATTCACGCTCCAAATAAAGATAGACTTGGTGAAAGTGAAGCATTTGTGTGTAGATTAAGCTGTGAAAGTGAGTTGCAGACGTACAGAGAGGCAGCCGATTTAAAAGCTTCCACCTTTTACGTTGTAGACATAGTGAGTAAGCCAATTTGCGATTATGGAAGGACTTTTAAGGCATATTTTGTTTACTAATGAAAGTTTTATGCTTCTAATTAAATTTTTTAATACTTATTCGGGAAGTCAAATTCAGGAATGACAAACCTTTTGTTTCATTCAATATTTTACTGTTAATGCAATTAATTGTAGATTCTAGCATAATATTATCAATGGAAAATCATGTGTTTGCACTGCTAACCAACAAAATTTCTGTACCTATTTAACCTGTCATATTCCATGACGGCAAAGTGAAACAGGTCACACGGTCCCTGGAAGGACCAACCATAGTGACGTCACATGAAAGGGTTTTATGTGGACAACGGGGATATTTCCGGAGTGGCCCTTTTCATAATAAAATGTCTTCTAAAGGAGAGAGTATGGGGTGGGTGGTGCCGTCCGATCATCCACTGCCTGCGATCAAAGGTCACCCTTCGAGAGCAAACTTTCTCACAGAATCCTGAAGCTGCACGATACATACGAAGACGTAGAGCTTTTTTACCTTCTTCAAACTCACCTGTTTGGGATCGTGACGTAGACAGGTCGCACGTCAACGGGGGAAGGGTTCCCGAGTTTGGCGAGTTGTCGTCGATTTTGGCATATGTTGGAAATTTTTTGATGTATCACTGTGCTACGAAACCATATTTGCCATTGTTTTGAACAATTACATGCCAAACCCTTTCAAAATGTCAATCGTTCGTTTGAATGCTATATGAATGGCAAGGTCAATACTCGAGCTAAACCTTAACTACCTTTAAATATGATTGGATTTATCCTTGCAGTACCTACAATACTAAATAAATTAAATTTTGTCTTTTATAAAATACATTCATTGAATTTTGTCATATCGTGTCCACCTTCAATGTAATACATACTTTATAATGTTTTTTGATACAATAACTCATGTTGAGCAACTTTCAATTGATGACGAAAATTTAATTCGTGTCTGACAAAACAGGGTAATTTAAAATGCAGAAGCAGGTCCCAAATTTTTTTACTAAGTAATGATCGATACATTGGCTATGCTACCTCAGTTGCTAACTGCGTCTCTGACAAGGTTGCGCAATACATTATCTACCATCAGCTATAAAAGAACAGAAGTTCAGTTCTCACTCACTCAATTTTCCCTTAATTTTACAAAGCATATTTTAAGAGATTTGAGAACAGAGTCCAATCACATCTCTAGTTATTTAGACAGGAGCGGCGAAGCCATCAAGTAATGGTTAAGCCAGGTGGGCCTAAAAGGTAGCCCGTCCTTCTGTGGCAGTAAACAAAATCAGATGATGGCCTGCCGCTCATAATCCTCATCTATACTCTGCCCTAGAAGACCATCAGCAGAAAGAGGCGACAGGTGAGCATTGGCGATCGCAGTTTCGGCGACAGGTGCTCAAGACCTGAAAAAAGGGGGCAACCTCTCTTGTTGTGCATCGACTGAGGGGAAGGAAGCACCCAAGGACAGGTGGCAGACTTCTTGCGTGAGGTCGCCCCTGTTGCTATGTCCAATTTTTATGGGACAGACAGGTCCCACCTTTGCTTTCAGTTTCGGTTTTGGGGATACACTTGCACATAGAGTTAAGAAGAATATGAAGACGCTGCAGGGCAAAAACCAATAAAAAAACGATTGGAAAAGTGAAGCCTAAACGAACGCTCTTGCGGAATTAATCACCGCTATTGTAAAGTGTACGTTACTCAGTGGTAGCACAGCAGTATTGGCCAATCTTGGCCCATACCCATCGCCCAATGCATAATGCCATTATGTATTGGGCGATGGGTATCGCCGCTATTGTAAAGTGTACGTTACTCAGTGGTAGCACAGCAGTATTGGCCAATCTTGGCCCATACCCATCGCCCAATGCATAATGCCATTATGGACTACGTTTTACCGACGCTGGACAGTATCGGGTGTAATATTGGATTGAATATTGTATGAAAAAAATTTACAATCCAAAATTCTTGATTGAAGAATATTGCGAAACAAAATACTTGCCTTTTACACTTGCAAAATACTATAAGATAGCAGTAAAGTTAAGTATTGCACTTTTCTTATTTCCGGTATGAAACCTCAAAGAACGTTGGAATCTGATTAAAATCAGTAGAAAATGATCGATTTCATCCAATATTCTCCAAGTTTGGCCGATACTCATGCGGACATTGGCCAAAATTGTTGTGCTACCTGTGCTAGGGCTAACTACATCGACTTTCCAGCTTTCTGAATCTCGAACAAAAACTACACATCATTACAAAGTATTTTTTATTACCTGTGAAGTGAATTCATTCTACCATTTAAGAGGACTCCCTTGGAATTCCACATCTTGAAAATCGTAATGTTATTCCTATGGAAAACATTCGCAAGTCAATTACCGCCACAATTTTAATAAAAGGTGACTAGTTTCTTGTATCATTGTAAAGAACGAAAGGAGTAGATTTTTTGAAATTAATTTGTTTTGTGAAAATCACATACTTAGTATGTTTAGTAATTTTTTGAAATCGGAACTTAATGTGTACTCCATTTTTTACTTACTTCAACAAATTATTAAAAATACTAAATTATGTGATTTTCACAAAACAAATTAATATCACAAAATCTGCTCCTTTTGTTCTTTACAATGAGACAAGAAACTAGTCACATTTTAATAAAATTGTGGCGGTAATTGACTTGCGAATGTTTTCCATAGGAATAACATTACGATTTTCAAGATGTGGAATTCCAAGGGAGTCCTCTTAAGTCAATTTAGATCTTATGATAAAGAATAAAATGATGCGTTTCAGAATGAACTAACATTGAGTGAGAGGCTGGTTTAGGCTTACGAGGGTTGCTTGGCGATTTTCTGGCGGCCGGCTTCACTCTTTTCACACCAAACACCTCGCACCTTCATTAACTATATCTTCTTCACTCTCGAAGAAAAATATCCTACACATGCATGCTTTATTTAAACATATTTTTCAAACAATTAGTATATACTTAAAAATAATGTTTTGCAAGTAAATGTGAAAAAAGTAGCTCTTAAAATTTGCTGAGGGTCAGGTCAATTTAGTGCAAATTTAGGTTGTGAACGTTAAAATACACATTTTTTGTGTGCTTTGAATAAACAAATAAGTTTCGTCACTTTTTTGTAATTAGTACAGAAATAAAACTTTTGCTTAAATCTAAAATGTTTTACAAATTAAACGCGGAAATTCTGGTCCAAGAACTCCAAGAACTTTTTTCAAGACCTCCGGAGTTTGTTAGACCTCCTTGTAATATATATTTTTTCAACAATTTTAGTAAATCAGCTGCTATAGAAAAGTTACTATTGAGAAAAAGAAAATTGTGAGGTGAATTGACACTACATAACTCCACTGCCACTAGTTTATTTATAGTTATGTGGTTTTAAATTTTAACTTATAAATTAGAGAAAGAATATTTATAGCAATTGTTTAACCTACCCTAGGAAGAAGATAGGTAAAATAAAATTTTCTGAATATCTCAATAAAAAGTTTATCACAAAAGTTTAACTTAATATAAAACTTCGAATAAATGTTATAATGAACACTCCATGTATCATTGTAATATTCCTCATTACAAACTGTTATATATGTGACAATAAACCAACACACCTAAAACTTTCCTTCCCATAAGTATATTTCCCTTCTGGCTCTTTTCCTATTAACACCTGTAATAGCTATCACTTAGAAGCATTGTGTTTACAAGGTACATGAACCCACCACATTGTTACATTTGAAACCTCCCCGCATAGCTCAAGTAACCCGTGCAGCTGCCCCCTTGCCTAACTATCTGTGAGAATGCGATATAAAAAGTCATCAATAATGCTTATAAAAACCCTTTAATTCCGCTCCCGTTTCGTTCATGTTGTCATTAGCAGTGCTCGGGCACCACAAAGCACAAAAGAAGCAGCCAAGAAAACAAAAATAAAGAACGAAACTAAAACCAGAATCGAACGCTAATATCCGATTCGAGCCACGAAGCCTCGATGTTCGATCCGGTAATAATCGAAAACCAAAGGTGGGAGGGTGTTCACGGGGAGGGAGAAGAAATTATTTTAATCGACCTAAGAATCGGTGTTCACCTTTTTGACCGCTAGCCTGCAATTATAGTCTTCTGTGCAAGGTCGTCTTGTGAAGAGGCATTGTCTCTTGAGGCATCACAGAGAATAAAATGAAACGTAATTACGGCGAAAAATATAGAAAACTTGGCGAGAATTTTTGGATTGCGTTGTGCTGAATGTGTCTGAGTTTGTTTGAATGGACAAGTGGATAGAAGGGCGGGACACACTTTTATAGGCGCTCATTACTTTGTCTAAGGCGATAATCGGCATTGGACTGCGAAATATATATTTTTTAAAATGCCTCTTATTAATTTCTTATTACGTTTATAAAAAGTTCAGCTAAATTAATATAGATGAACTAAACCAAATAAAAAGGTTAAGGGGATCTGTTAATGAGCAACGTATGCATTAATTTTTATGGCAGTACTGAATAAAATATATAATTTATAAAGATCAGAGAAATAGACTTCAGAGGCCGTTAACTCTACTTTTTTTTAAAAGTAAAATCATTTGAAAAAATAGTGTTTAAACACTCTAGACAAATAATCAAACCTTTGTTTGCGTAAGTAATAATTGACTTGACATAAATCAGCTTAATACGTTCGGCACAAGCATGGGTAATGTAAAGCTTGCTTTAAATGATGAGCCGTTTTCTTTTTTAACGATACAAATGATACAATAGAATAAAATCTCGGACACAACGAACGACAGCAGCGAACATCTTAAATATATGTATGTATTATGCAAACCAATTTTCCGAAATTTGAGAAACCATGAAGCCTCTAATTTGTTTTTTAGTCTGGAAAGTATCCTCGCTTCAGCAACTACTACAACAAAGCATAAAGACAGAGAGCGTGACCAAGTTCAAGACGCATCTGAACTGCCCTAACTATCACATTACTGTGTAATTTACATACGGAATGAGTCGTAGAGGAAGCTGCACCAGAAGCGTGAAAACTTGTTGGATTCCAGCCACGGTCAACTTGAATCGACTTGACCAAGAAAAAGTAGAAAACACTTCTTTTCAAATAGAAAGCGAGCGTGTCCGCCGGCTATAATAGAAAACCTCCGTTACACACAAGTGAAACGAGAAACTCCTCTCTCTTGCGTCGGACTTTTTCAGAGCGAGATGATGGAAGAAAATAACAAGGTGCTATATTTGTCTTCTGTTCTATTATATCAACAGAAACCCAAAGATTTAAAGCAAGCTGAAATGGTTTCAGGAAATAAATAAATAAATTGAGATAGTAAGATATCTTGCTAACAATATTTATTCCAAAACAAATACAATCTCTAAAACGGTGGGGATTTAAATAAATAAAATGCAATTAAATTGCCGTTAAGCTAATAATTTTGGATGATTTAAAGCGACAATACATGCTACACTTACGGCAGTAGTATCTACCTTAAAAATACTTAATAAAAAAAAGCCTGCAATTCGTTAATATTTTGTTGCTTGGGAATATTAAAATAATCTTAATTGAACTTTTTTTGTGATTTTTAGTTAATAAAATTTTTTCTTATTCATTACATTTTAGAGAATGGTTCTATGTACAAAAGCTATCAGACTTAGGTATGATGCCATTTTTGTACTTAGGGTCATTGTTTATTATTTTAACAATCAGCTCCATATTATTTGAAGTTTATAAAATAGTCACAATAGGAAGTGATTGCTATAATGATGACCTACCTAAAAGTTACAGACTTTAAATCAGCTACGTCATAGATTTATGGGAATTAAAAAAAAATCAAACCTAAGGAACACACATCTCCCCTACAATTAAACCGTACAACACTAGTTGAAAAATCTTCAGTATGTAAAGCTTTTGTAAATGTATATTCAGTAGTACAATTTCTTTTTCTTTTAAATACATAAGAGTACATTGAATATAAATAGAAATGAAATGGTAAAAAATATTCGATATTTCCTACATAAAATAAAAAGTTTGACTAACTATTCTTTTTAAAAAATCTAAGTACACTCGTCCGAAATTTACCTCTCTATTCGAATCTAAAAACACCTGTGCATAAAAAAAGATTTGATACGTGCCCATGCGAATCGATGCGAGTCCAAGAATGTGTCACAACAATCCTATTCTCACAATTAATTGGATGGTAGACATAGAAAACAAAATATCTTCGGCTTCTTTTTCATCTACTTCTATAGGCCGTTTCAGTTCAGTCAAATTGTCCCGAAAATATCGAGGTAGAAACATAAATTGAGATGGAAGTTTTAGATTTTTTTAACGTTGTGTAGGAATGGTGAAATAACTATTTCTCCAAGTTTTTCCAACAATTTTTTTTTCGCGGGAACCGAGTAAGACTAGGACACGGGGCAACTTTACACTCCAGACTTGACCAAAATAATATTTTTTAGAGTTGAAACGCAAATACGATAACAACTGAATAAGCTAATTTTTGCTTTACTAACTGATTTATAAAATAACAATGTTTAAAATTTTCCTGCGTTAAAATATAAATAAAAAAAACTAATTGAAAAATTCCACGTAACGTGAATCGATCTACTCTATTTTGAGTTAGTTAGGTTAGGTTTTGAATTATGGTCGCACTAGAGCTACATGAGGGCTATTGGCGACGGGCGTCATATTTTGGAACCACAGTCAGGTGATGAGCCAGCACGTGAATAGGCACCCAACGGGCCGTTTATAGGTCGGCAGCTATTTTGGCGATGGCCGGACCCGAACCTGGGACGTTCCGCATGCTAAGCGAGTGCTTAACCGACTGGGCTCCCAGCATTTTACTCTATTTTGAAGCCGATTAAATTAGTCATCATAATAGACCTCGTTGAGTCCTATTCGTCAATTAGTTCTTGCGATACAGTGCTTAAAATTAAACGAACTTTAAGGAAAATAACTTTTCAAACATTTCTTCACGAAGTCTATAAAATAATGAAGTCAAAATTGTAAGACCTTGATAATAACTTGAAATTAAAAAAAAGTAAGGGTTAAACTGACGCTATCTTGTATTTACTGACAAAGCCGCAAACATCACACCAGTTTAACAAAATTTGACTAGACTATTCCTTAGGTTATTTTTTTTCCGGAAAATCAAATGTCTCATTGAAAGATGTCGAAATTAGAGAATATCTTTGATGTAGTTTGGGGTTCCTATTTTTAAGCGTTTGCCATACTGTTTGAACATTTCATACTGATTCATTCGTTTAAAATGTAGAATTCTTCGAATAAAAATTATGGAATATATCATAATTCTTCTTTCTGATGCTGAATAAAAGTTTTAAAACTTTTGTAATGCAAACATACCTAGTTCAACTGCTCATTTAAATATTCTTAAAAGTATGAATGTCTAACACATAGAAGGCAGAAGGAAATTTTTCAAAGACTGCATCTTTTTTTACTCCATTAACGACAGGTCCAAAAGGCACACCCAAACAATCTCCTTGTTGTTAATGGCATTTTAAACCACTCTAAGCTTGACGAGTCTATTTATTTACCCCCAGTGTGATGTTTAAAGCCCTGATACCTTTATCTCTTAACAAAACCAATAAAAAAAAACTCTCACTAAACACTCAAGGCGATAAAGCCATTTTAGAAGTTCATCAAAAAACAACGTTCCTGCCATTCAACGACGCCAATGTTGGTTGTCCAGCTCCAGATTACAAAGCCAACCAGAGATCGCTCAAGGGCCTTATCTCCTGTTTTCTTGGAGGGCAGAAATCATCGGTACAGGTGAGCCAAATACCTGTCCAGAAGCAATTTTATCCTTTTTTCTTTCTCGGGGAAAGCTTATCCTGGAGATAAAGAAAGGCAAGAAGATTTATGAGCGCCATCAAGAAGCTAATCCCAATAGCACAGGTAGCCGATGGCCCTTTGGGCGGTCTACAAGAAGGAAAGATGTGGGGTTCTTTGTCAAAAACTGTTGCTTCATGGTTTAATGCTTTAAAAAAAAGCAGTATGCAATGAATTTGTGTTGTATTAAATAATTTTGATTAATAAATTTTAATTTTTTAAAGTCAATGAATAAAATATTGCGTTATTTGCAAGTGCATAGTATTTCTCAATACAAATTAAAATATTAGTTTAATTTGATTTAAGATCACTACATTACTATCAATATTCTTGAGCTTTCTCTATTTTTCTATTTTATTACAAGTGAATAAAAACGCATCGACCAACTTCAATTCCTTTTAATGCTAAAACATTCTGAAATGAGATGATATTAGTGATATGGCTTAGAAAGGGACAAGTTGATCTAATTCCATGCAACTTATAAAAAATAAAGCATAAGACATTAAATTTCATGTTCATTTCTGTTCATAATGATCAGATTATTATTTATGTATTATAATTGATACAAAACTTTAATAAATTTTCTGAAAAGAGGGTGTTATTTAGACTCAGATGTTTCTTTAAGAAGAAAGCCTCACATAAAAAATATTTAAAAACTTAAATACTGCGAAATAACAGGTGTTTCTGAAAACTTTAAGTGAAAGTAAGGGTTAAGGTAAAGTAAGGTAATAATCTTTTACTGTACCTATTTCTATTATCCTGCCCTTTATGAAGATGACAGAGCTTTCACACAGTTTAAATTTCTCATGTGCCTAAACTGAACTGGCAAGATCGAACTCTCTCGAACTCCATCACTTTTACTTGCACTCTGTAGCTAGTGGCATGCTCGCCACATTGCTCTTAATTATTTTCTAAATTAAATCTAATATGAATTGATTACTTAAGCTAACTAAAATATTTTCTATCATCAATCCTTTCCATTCAAAAATGACATCAACCAAAAGTCAATTATTATATGATCACCACCATAACAACCACGTTCAAATGACTGGAAAACAATCTTTCACATTGAAGAACCCGTAACAAATACCCCATTGATCTCTCCTCGACGTTCGCATCGGTGTGGAAAAGGCAATGGTGTGTCCGTGGGAGGCATCCACCCCTTATTCCACACAATTAGCGCGGCACCGTAAGAAATGCATGGTCAAGGGGGACTGAGTGGGCCGGACCCCGTTTATCCTTCTCTTTCAGGGCTTCGTCAGGGCGGACAGCAGCGGTCTAATTGTGGGCGAAACGGGGAATGCGAGGAATGTCTGGACACTTTGGCGGGATTCGAAATGCCTGGGCAGAAGGTAGAACAAGATATTAAAAAAATTAAGGGGGTATACACTCTTAAGGTAGGCGAATACCCAAAATCCTAAAATTTTTACTATTGCTTTAATCTTTTCCAAATTTGGCATACTGATTTCAAGTATAATGAATAATACTATTTAGGCAATTTTTTAAAATTTAAATATAATTTATTTATTTTAAACGGTGTTTTTCTACTAAAAAAGGAGGTTTACGCTAACAAGTCTACCACATTAAATTTTCATCCTATAAACATTAATTATGTGTTAAATTCTTCGTTTTGAACTGATGCATGCAATGACCCTCTAGAGTTGCATACAAATTACAAGAAAAGAAGTTATTAAGAAAAATTTTATAAATTAACCACACAAAAAAAAGGATTTTTTTCGATTACCTTACACTTGGACATTTTAAAAAAAAAAACTTATATATTTACACCGGATGTTAGAGGTTCATGGCACAGATATATATTGAAATAGCATCTGTAAAATATTTCAGGTAAATTAATGTAAAACTTTTTCTACTAGAAGTGTTGGAGGAAACCCCTTTTTTTAGTTGAAAAACACCGTTTAAAATAAATCAGTTATATTTAAATTTAAAAAAATTGCTCAAAAAGCATTGCTCATTATATTTGAAATCACTATGCCAAATTTGGAAACGATTAAAGTAATAGTAAAAATTTTAGAATTTTGGGATTCAACATCTTGAAAATCGTAATGTTATTCCTATGGAAAACATTCGCGAGTCAATTACCGCCACAATTTTATTGAAAGATTACTAGTTTCTTGTATCATTGTAAAGAACGAAAGGAACTAAAAGGATAAAACTAATTTGTTTTGTGAAAATCACATAGTTAGTATTTTTAATAATTTTTTGAAGTTAGAACTTAATGCTTATACTCCAAGTCCATTTTTTACAAACTTCAACAAATTATTAAAAATGCTAACTATGTGATTTTCACAAAACAAATTAGTTTTATCCTTTTAGTTCCTTTCGTTCTTTACAATGATACAAGAAACTTGTAACCTTTTAATAAAATTGTGGCGGTAATTGACTTGCGAATGTTTTCCATAGGAATAACATTACGATTTTCAAGATGTGGAATCCAAAGAGAGTCCTCTTAAAACGAACGAGCGATTTTAACTGTCTGATTGATTTTCACTCCGGAAAATGCACTTCTCCTTTTGGAGTGATATTTTATTTATGTCTGCAATAGAACTCAAGATGTGCAAGTTTCTTGTGTCGTGATATCTGTGTTGGCCAACCACGTTTCTGAACTTCAAAGCTGTTTTTCTCCATGATCGTGTTTTCTAAGATTTTGTGACTTTAAATTGATGTAACTCAAAATCTACTGCCCATACAATGTTAAAATTTTCCACACGTACTTTTCAAACATATATCTTTAATTTGTCTTTGGGGATTATTTGTAAATAAAAAATGTCTTATATATTAATTTTTTAATAAATAGTGAACTGTGAAATTATTTAAAAAAAAAATTCAATAACTTTTTTAAGAAAAACTTTAACAAAAATCGGTAAAGACAGTTCATTAAGTACATTTTTCTGCTTAAAAAAATGCTAAATTTTTTTTGTCAATAAATAATTTTATGACTTATAACAAAAATTTGAAACGTCACTTTTTGACACATTTAATTTTTTAAAAACAAAATTAATGATTTTTTAATACTTTTGACTACCTAAAAGTGTTAGTATATTTAGTATACATCTATGGGAAAAAATTATAATGATATCTGCAATATAAAATTAAAAAGTTAAAAGTGTCCCATGCCCCCTTAAATTTACAAACTTACTGAAATTTAAAAATATGTAATTCAGTCAAACATCGTTAATACCTTAACAATCGTATAATTTCATTGAGAACATCGATAAATTGGGAGCAAACTATCAAAATTCAATATATCTAACTTTGATTTAAGCCATTTTTACATTTTAATATACAGGATTTTGCAAACTGCGCTAAACAAAAGTTTGAGTCAAAGTTGGAGATGTTAGGATTTGAATCTTTGCTCCTCAAATCTATGACCACAAAATTATTGTGCCATTTGATTTTTAGGTAATAGATACATAAATATAAAAATATTTATCGGACAGATATTTTTTTTCATTGTGTTCTCTTGGACAATTTCTCCGACCTTATAAAGAACATAATTTGAGAAATAAAGGGTTGGATAAAGTATTTAGGAGAATAAAACAAAACATTTATCTATATACATAAAAGGCGACTTCTGTTTGCCTGTTTGTCTGTATAGGACGCAAAAACTTAAGAACCACACAGCAGATCGTCACGAAATTTGGCACAAAAATTCATCTTATCTCCAGAACAAATATAGGCTAAGAATTTTTCGAATCGGACTATTCCTTCTATCGTTTTCGAACGTTTTAAGGGAAAAAATACACCACCTTCGCTCAAATCCGATCATTTTTTTCTCTTTCGTGATGCCATCAGGCAGAAAAATTTAAATAAAACTTTTTAGAAAACAATTGAAATTGAAAATGTTTAACTTATTTAATATTTGTTCATTGCCTTCAGAAACTAAATTAATAATTTGAAAAAATAGTTGGATATGTTTCAAGTTACGTAATCCTACCAGTCTCCATTCTGTTATTTTATTGTGTATATATGATTTTAACTATGAATTTTTTAAAAGCATAGTTAAGCTTTTACTGTACTATGTTGTTATTTGAAGACCGTCGCACTACAGATGCATATTAGGGTTTCATGTCTTCCTTTTTTACCACCAATTTCTTTGCCAAACTCGCCAAATTATTACAAAGAACGCAGTGCTGAAAGTGTGGGTAGACGCGGGGTGACGCGTCACCCCACTTTTTAAGAAAATGGCTATCCATCCCCCCACTTCTTATATCTCTCAAATTCATAATCCATAGAGAGGGGGATGGGACATGACATTCTAATTGAAGGCACCTCTTTGAAGCATTTTTTTAAATAGCTGGTTGGCTGTGTGATGGTCTTTACGCCAGAGCTGAATGGGTGTAATGGTAGCTATACATTTTCTTCGCCAAATTTTTCAAACACGCCAAATGAGCTAAAATGTTTTATTCGGGAAATTATATGACATTATCTGTTAGTTTTATAGCATTTTTTTTTGAATTTTTAATGTAATTTAAGTAGCGGGATTTTGTACTTTAATAACGAACGGTATCAGCAACATAAGCTTATTAAAAAGCAAATAAACTTATAAAAAAATGCAAATCGTTTGCTGTTTGCTGGAGTAGCTTATTTTCAATTCTTACTGATTATTTTTTACTTAAATATGTATTCTCTTTAATTTGAGCTTCTTATCAAAGGTATTTTTGAAATTAATATTAATTATTACTATATCCAAGATGGGTATTTAAATGGAAAAAATTACTGGGTAATCTTCATATCTTATGTAACGTAACTCAAATGAAAGCAAAAATAGTTAAATTGACTATTAAATTATTTTTTCACCTTTACCCGTGCAACGTCGGGTATAACAGCTAGTTTTTAATATAAAACTCTAACTTTTAATACTTGTACTTTTTCATATTTATAATTTTTTTTATTCACCTCTCTATTACAACAAATTCAAATGACAACTAATTTTATGCCATACAAAATGTTCTTAAAAATATCTCTATTAATTATTGTTATGTATAATGTGGTCAATACTTGTTATTTTACTTCGATATATGATGCCTATTTTCAGGTTAATCCACAGAAGAATTGAAAAAGTAGCATGCAACTTTAGGAAATTGACGATTAGGATCGAACTTCTCTGGGTACTCAAAAATATATTTATATGCAATAATTTTTTTTTTTTTTTTGGGGGGGGGGGCATTTGAAACCACGGTCGAATAAATTATATTATGTTATGATAAAATCAGAAATAATTAACATCAAATCAGTAATATGTAAAAAATTAAGTTGTGTTATTAAGAATTCAATGTATACTTTATTAAAACAACACACATTAAGCAATAGGATATATGAAAAAAAAGTATATATCCAGGGTCACACTGCAATACTTATTGGTCTGATTCGTAGTCAGCAAAAATTTACATTGAATTAATGTGAAGCATGCACAAAATAATTTACATGCAATTTCAATCATTTATCTGCATTCTAAAATGCCAAAGTATCATTTTCCTTCAAGAATGTGCCTGTTTTATTTAAAGCACGACATAGTACAGATGCAGATACTTGCTCTTAATAAGACATAATTTAAAATGAATTTAGGAACTACTTAGCATATGGTTTAAGACAATTCATTAGGACAAAATATTTCAGTAGTTTCCATAAGAAAAATCTGGCACTTTGATATGCCTGAAAATGTAAGTTAAAATAAGTGATGATGTGGCAAATTAAGTTATTGATGCTAAAATTGCATCGATAATTCCATGTTTGTGGAAATACAGAAATAAAATAACTCTTAAACCAATTTTTCTATAAATAACTGGACAAGCCGAACTTATTCAAGAAATAAATCCATAAACGTTACCCTATTCCTAAATGCCCTGCAACAAACAAGAGCATAATAGTTAACATGCAATAAATTTATAGCTCCAAGGATCCAAACTGTGCCTAAAGAAAAAAGTACATTGTTACATTTACTGCCACTCTCAGTTTGAAAAACTTCATTCAACCATTCAGAGAAGGAATATATATTAGTCCGCCACGCTGTCGCCGAAGACATTTCGTTGTTAGCAGGAGGATTTAGACTTTTAGAGGCCTAAAAATCTTTGCCTTCAAGCCGTCCCCTTTAGCAAAGGGGACAGCTAAAAGTGATAAAAGACTTCGCCAACTCCGCCCCCTTTGTTGGTAATGAGCAATGGCTCTTCTGTTCGAAAGGCAATTCTATTTTGTGTTTTCTTGGAAGGGGGTCCTGTTAAGTCTTTTTTAGTTGGGTTTTTTCTTCTATTTCTGGATAGGTGTACAAAAGTTATCATGTACCTTCTTTTGAAAAGTCTTGATGACCAGCGTCAACAAGGTGGGCCGGTCTCGCTTGACGGATCTAGCATGTGTGTGTGTGTCTAAATGGGAGGTTTGGGAGGATAATGCTGGACGTTGACAGGGGCGCAGATATATGTGCAAACGTTTTTCGTGGTAAAACAGGTAAGAAGATTTGCAGCAATAAACAGGCATACAAGTATTTTATAAATATTTGGAAGAATTTTGTAATGAGAGTGTCTAGGGGGGATGGGAAGAAATTATGATATTTTGCGGAGCTTCCGAAACGAAATTCACTGTTAAAAATAATAGTTCAAATTGAACCAAATTACGGTTCAAAGTTGCTGCAACCATGATTTGGTAGACTGCTGAACCATGAAACGGTATTTTCAAATTGCGTAACTATGGGGAGAGGTTGAACCATATACGGTATACGGGATTTTCCCAACGTGTAACTATAGTGAAAGGTTGAACCTATATGGGTCCCCCAATGCATATCAATAGTGAAAGGTTGAACCATACTTTTTTGTGTATTCATGAATTAATAATGTATAAAAAATATTTGCATCAGAATATCATTCACGCAGTAAATGTTTAACGATGCATGTAAATTCAATATGAAATTCATAAATATTTATTTTAATCTTCAAACAAAGTAAAGAAAATAGTTATATTAAAAAATGCCTTTTTGATGGTAGGCATTTTTTTATTAAGTAAAATAAAGGAACGCTGGTGAAAAAAAAAAACAGTATTTCCTCTGACGCCGTTGAGACTTTGGACTCCACAGATTTAGCGAGCACGTCTGTCCCAGTGTACTTGGGCCCATCCGTGATGAATTGAGGATTTTTTCTACTATTTCTACTACAAATAGTGCCGGCGTTTGAGTAAACAGTTAAATTATCAGTTGCAGTTAAAAGTTGAACCAATTTTTCGTGTAAGCAGGTCTATTTCCAAAATGTGATATTTGGTTGAACCATTTTATGATGTATGTACCAGAAGTTCTTGATTTTTCACCAATATTTGGTTCAGCGTTGAACTGAAATTTTTAACGGTGTAGTAATTAGCGAAATTTTGGAGGAAAATTACAAAATTACCAGCCTTGGGTAAAGTGGAGGAAGTTTAAAATAAATACATAACCCATGGAAATAAGCATGTGGTTATTTTTTGTCAACACAATTCTCTTTCGTCTTGATAAATTTTCGATTCACTTTTTTAGACGAACAGAAAGGGAACAAACAAAAAGAAAACCCACCGTGATTTCAAATGTGCTTTTTTAAGTACAACAAATATAGTAATAAGTAAGTAATACCCGTGAATGTGCCCTAATAACAAAACTGATGTTATTTAGCCCCGTGATACAAGATTATTTTGTTTTGCCTACACTTTTAAAACGAACGAGCGATTTTAACTCAGTCTGATTGATTTTCACTCCTCCAGTCTAGAAAATGCACTTCTTCTTTTGGAGTGGATCCTTTGTGTGTTAAACCTCCGACAGGATCACTCCAAACGAGTGATTTTAACTCTGAGATAATATTCACTCCTTTCCAGTGTCGAAAATGCACTTCTCCAACTGGAGTGGAATTCACTCTTTTGTTTTAAGATTGTACCCCCTCCAAAAGATTAAACCTGTTTCTTTTATTTTAATTTCATGGAAATTATTTCGTCGAGTATTTTGTATTGCACATAAGAAGCATTTTTCTAGGCAGTAAAATATAACAATGTTTGAGGAGGTCATTTATCATCTTTTTTCAGACCCTTTTTCAAATATTTTTTTTTTTGTCCTGCTGTTCCTGGAAATCCTGCAGCTCCTTGGAACATTAGACAAAGTGCCAAAACATACAATTCCAAAAAAAGAGACATCCCCATAGGGGCTTGGTTATTTCCCTGCTTGAATAGCACAAGGCAGTCATCCATTGACCATAAATCGTCCAGTGTCTCGGCCAGATGTCAGGTTTGTCTTCATTCACTGACTTCAGTACTATAGTGCTTCATTGTACCCCTTTCTGCACCAAAATACATGGTGCCTGCTGACTCCATTGTGTTTCATAAACGACACCGGTGTCTGTTTGGCCACGCCTCTGCACACTTCGCCACACGAAATAGTTTAGGACCTGCGACAATTGAAACAGAAGCTGGCTGAAGTCCGTAAACATTTGTAGAAGGGTTGAAAAGCATCAAGCTCTGTTGTCGTCTGATAAATGGTTCGGGTACAAAAAAAAAAGTAGCATTCAAGTCGTCGTGTGATGCCCACGTGTACTTGACGAAAAAAGAATAGAGAAAGTGTGCTATATGTTTAAGAAAGCACTTGTTCAAGAATATGAAAGTGTGTGCCGAACTTGGCCTAAAGGGTTTTTTTTTGCAGGTGTACAGGGAAAAGATAAGGTAAAACATGTTCGAAAAGTGAAAGCCGACACATATGGAGGGCATAAGGAGGACTTTAGGTTTTGTCCGAAACTATAAATTTTGCGCTTTGTGTTTTTGTGACTGTTGGTAGTAACACCCTTTTCTTGTTAAAAATAGTCGCGGAACAAGGAGAAATAGCTTGACAAAGACACGTTAAAAAATACCTTGAAAAGAAGTTTAAGTTGTCGGTTTTTAATGTTCAAAAAGCAATGGAGTATAACGTGACAGTTGACATCTGAAAGGCAGTGGGGGATCAACAAAGCAATCCCCTGAAAACACAAGAATGCGTTTCAATTGTCTCCTTGCATTTGTTCCTATGTGATAACCGACAGTGAGAAACTGAGAACTTGTGTTGTCTTTTAAACCACTGCAAGTAGAGAGTTTACAATCTTGTTGCAAAAATAAATGCATTGAAACCTTGCTAGCCGGCTTATCTCCCAATCGAACGTGTAAAAATGTCACTTGGATTACTTTTTTAATTCGTTAAATTAAATCGAAGTTAATAATTTATTTTTTAAATAAATTCAATAACATTTAATATAAAAGATTTTAAAGATACAAATTTTAACATATGTTTGCAAATTATACTGTCGAATTAAATTTGTAACCGATTTTCCGCGGAAGCATTGAGATACTTATTTTACTCTACAACCTAGCTGTAAAATATATCAAACAAATAAAGAAATGAGTATAAAATAAGTATGACGATTACCTAATAAGTACATTATTTCTCAGATTAAAGTGAGGTTTTGACATTTTTCACACTTTGAAAATTTTTTAAAGCATTCTTTTTCCACCACATTTTTAATAGCGTGTATTTATCTTAAACATTTGATAAGAAGAAAGCAAACACAAAGTTTGTGTTCAGGATGTTTGTTAAACACAAGGTAATAATTATACTGCGAACTTTCATTTTTTTGTCAATGGTTCAAACTTCAGACAAGCTACCTATTTTAGCAATGCGACATTGAAAAACAAAACTCTCAACTACTCCCCCTTCCTCATTTCTGGCAAAAACAACCACACATAGGAAAACCACCCGTAAGTTTCTGGTTTCCGGTTCCGGTGGTGCAGAGGACAAATTTTCAGTTTTTAAAGCCACTTGTAAGCAGAACTAATTGTCGAGGTCCCTGCGTTTGATATTTCCGCTATTAGCCCTCCTTTGTTGCGTTTTGGCTTCTGCCTGTGTCTTACGCAGATGCAAACAGCACGCCACAACTCTCAACTCTACTCGACAATAATTATCGTTTGGTGATTTCTTTTTGGGGCGGGAACGGGCGCTTTTGTTCTTTTTGTGCTCTAAACCACCTTCAATGGGGATACATGCAAAATAAAAAGCATAGAAATCTGAACTTGTTGTGTTTGAAAGGGTAATAATGTAGGTGTACCTTTTCAGCTCAAATCTAAATAACTGTTAAAACAAACTGAGCTGCTTATAATTAGCCTCTTTTCAAATGGTTGCTTACTTATAATTTTAAAATGACATTAAATAAATAATAAACAAAGTTCAGTTTAAAAGCAAATCTGGCAGGTCTATGTATATTAAAAACAGTCGTGATTGGGTTTTGTATTAAAATAGATTTTTTTTTTAAAGAAGCTTCCTTTCCGAAAATAAATGTTACAAAAGCTAACTCAATAATGCAAAATCGAAGATGCATTCCAAAAGAAATTTAAGTAACATCTTTCAATAAATAGATATTTGTTTGCTCGAGATTTATCATCTAATTTTAAACAGCAGTAGTACAGCTCCGCTAAACCATAATCTTTACAGTGTTATTTACTAAGTCACACTTTACTTTCAAAGCTAAGAAAAATTAATTATTAACTTAATTCTCTTGAATACATGACATAGTTGAATCTTTACATCATACAATCCAAAAGTATGGTATTAAAACGAATCTAAGTTACTTGAAATACATGCCAAAATGTTATGGTAAATATAAGCCTTATTGCCAGTGACTCCTCACTTATTCCAGATGTGTATGAGTTTTGAATTCGTATATCAAACACAAATAATGAACTTCTAACAAATACGCAGGCAAATTGAGTGCAATTTAAACCCACAGATCTGTTCATTGACACGTCCCATCGTTCAAAGTGTCCTCGTTGTCCAAAGGCTTGATTACCATCTATTGCCAAAAAATCACGATTCCATGTCGATAAGCTGTCTTAGAGGCCAAAAGTCGTTATTTTCCCAACGGTTTTCCATATCCTATGAAGAAGTTCGGAAAACGGATGTGGCACTATTCCGTGCGGAACATCAGATGCAGAAAGTGAACGTATGCCTGTACCTGAGAGGTAAAGTGTGCTATATCCTGTACTAAGCCTATGGACAGAAGTTAAGTTTACCTCTGAAGCATGAATGCAGATATTAGGGGGTGGGCAGAGATTTATTTTCCCGCCTTTTTCGCGTAACCTCGGTCTCCCCAGCAGTAGCACTCCTGACGAGGGTCAAAAGGCGAGTCAAGTAGCAATGGATGACTTTTATGGAACACTGAACACTGGATGAAGTGTGAAAAATGTTCAAAAAGATTCATTCGGAATAAATAATGGACACATTTAATTTATAAACATTATTTTTGTTGACTTGAAAAGTTTTGGTGAAATTACATTTTTAAATGCTTTGGTCGTTAGCACAAGCATTATGAATTAAAAACAATCAGACAGAATTCCAATGTAAATCTTTACTTTTCCCCTCACGAAACTGAAATTACACTAATAACCACTGTACTAAACAAAATAATTTTTTTTTCAAATTCTAGGAAATTCGCTAAGGAAACCAAACTGTCTTTTTTTATTCAGTGCTACAAAATGTTTTGAAGCCTATAGAAATAAGGCTGAATACAATGCGGTTTTTCAACACGATTTTAAGCTAATCCTACAATAAAACTTTTTTTTTATTTTTCCAAAACATTATTTTAGACTCCCGGAATATTGTTTATTTTAGGAAATATAGAAAAATAAAAGCATCATTTATCCAGCAATTCAAAAGTAAGGCTTCTGTGTGCTTTGAAGACCCGCTTGGTTTCAAATATCACTGTCCAACATGAAAGATTATTTATTGTCGTTTTTACTACCTATAACATGGCTGTGGATACGAAAGAAAAGCAAGATAAAATATCATATGCCTACCCATGCATTCAATTCAGTACTTTTCTGATGTCTCTCCAAACGCAAAAGACGAATAAAAATAGTTATGACCCGGCGAATCAATTTCGAAGAGCTGCTTTGGTTTTCACGAGTGGCCATGGCCAACAATGGATAAATTTGTGTTTCACAACTCCTCTTCTAATCATAAAAAAATAATATTAAAATATGCAATAAACTTTTGATTTTTTAAAATTTAAATTATAAGTAAAAACGTAACTTAGTAATTTCAGATGTTCATGCAGTTGCTTTGAGAAGTGTGGTTTTTTTTACAGCTTTGTTAAAATATTTTTGGGTAAATGAGTTGTTAAAAAGTTTTTTACTTATTTTGTTATGACATAGTTCATAATTATATTTGTGTCAAGAAGTATTCATTAACCCTATGAACTCTTTTAATTTTTAATTTTATTATTTATTTTTTAACCGAAACAACTTAATAAAAAATTGGAGATAATTTCAAAGTTGGCCTATTTAATATCATCTTGTCCTACCCTTTCATAGAGTACATTTATGTACCTAGTTATTCGCCTAGCTGTGCCCCAAAATGTCTCTTTCCAAATTTTTCACGAAATATCTTTATGATATGCGTCTCCAAGTTTTTATAGAGATGTCTATGAGAGATTCGTGAAGAAATGAGACACGAAAGGTAATCGCACCTCAATTGCTATTGTTTGAGTGTCGGTGTCCAAAAGCCTTTCGGCTCTTTGTCGTTGTTCTGGAACACTTTTGTTTTATTCGAAAAAAATAACGCTGATTTCTGGTGGCCTCGTTAAAAAGGCAAGTAGGGCGTTGCAATTTTCTTTGTGGTTTATATTATGCTATTTTTTTAGGTTTTCTATAAACAGGACTATGATACACGTTTTATGTAGATTTTTTCGTGGCAAAATAACTTCTAAGAAAGTAATGGTAAAACAATCTACAAAATACATATATTTGCATCAGCGTTGAGTTGAGAATGATAAGTTCATATGTGCCTCCATTTCATAATAATCTGGTTGTGTATTTTTTCGGGTTAATTTTATTATTATTTAAAACAAATCTATTTTTCATCAAATACTTTAGAGTTATTTGTTTTTATTTAATTCTGATGCTTGTGTAAGCAAATTTTGCTGTTCTCTGAGGAAAGCAGAAACTTGGCGAAGAGTCATTGCAATTAAGTTTAAGTTTTGGCTTCAGCTCATAGTTGGCGAATATAAATATATATTAAAAAAAATTATGCATAAGTGAAACACATATCGTTTAATTAGTATGCAGTGGCCTTATAATCTTATATTAACCGTTCAATGCACGGATACACTTGTAATAAACAAGCATAAATCTCACTTTTATATTGAATTTATTATCCAATCTTTTCCCAGCCATAGGCAACAGTTTCCGATAGGTCTACATTGTCATAGTGAATAGCCGTGAGCAATTATACTACTGAGTAAGCTTTTGCATTAATTCATCTTTGATTTTTTTCCGGCCACCAGTAAGCTACTATCCGACCGACCATCCCAAATGTCCCCTCATGTTGCATAAAAGTCGCATCAAGGGATTTCGTATTGTAAGAGCTGAAGTGACATTAGTCGTGATATTCTTATGAATATTTTGTTGATTGTTACATTATAAAAAACTTATGATGCAATTCATATATTTGTAACCAGTAAAAATGCTTAGTAGTGTCGTTTCCCCAATATTTTTCCCCATAAAATTTTCAATTTTTTTTTTAAAGCTGTCCAACTATTGAATACGTTCGTCACTCGCAGCAACTTATCAGTAAACTAGCTTTATATAGCCAGCGTTGCACGGGTGTACAATTATGGTGATTTGTTTTATGTAAACTTTTTTTTTATACTAATTGATCCCATCTCCACTGGTCAGCACTCCATCAGTATATTATATTTTCTTCCCATTCTAATACCAATATAATAATATTCTAATATAATAATATTCTAATATTAATTTAAAAATAAAGAAGTCCGATTGTATGCAGGTCTTTCTAGGAGTTAGTTGGCTTTCCCATAGGCCCTGTTAAAATTGCCAGAATAGATATGATATAATGGCTAGTTTTTATTTATCCTATTACACACGAAAATGTCAAAATTCGGTAAATATTCCATTAAATATTCGCCCACCTGAAAGGGCTGGAGAGCATAGACGGTAAAGGAGTTTGCTTTGCGTGCGATAAGGTCCAAGATTAGGGTCCGGGCATCGTAAAAATAACTGCCGAAACATGCAGCTAAAAAGGTTCGAAGAATAATACCCCTTGTGGTGGAAGTGCACGTTATATATTCTTCAGAGTTCCGAAGCTGCGTACAATGTAAAAGTTGCATTGGTTGCCTATCAGGTGCCGGCTCGTCACTTGACTGGGGCGGCTCTAAATTATGATGTCCGTGGCCAATAGCCCTCGTGAGTAGCTCTAGAAAGACGATAATTCGAACTAAACCTACAGCTGGCTGGGATTAACAAAGAAAATTACATAAAAATATGAAAACAATGTGTCTAACTAAAAGAAAATTGTCACTCTTTACTTACTCCACTCGGCTGCTAAAGCACAGACATAATGAATTAATTCATCACCTCTTCGGCAAGGTGCGACCTACATATTACCATGGGACGTCCGCATTTTCCGATTTATCGAAGTGAACATTGCTCACTCAACTTAATTGTGTCATTACAGTGGTGGATTCGCTCTGTAATTACCGATTCATGTTCCTGGTTTTCTCCGTGGCTCGGAATAAAATTACAGGTCCTCGACATGATAGATCTCTTGCTCGTCAGAATCGTCTTGTCGTCTTTTTGATTTTTTTAAGAAGAGGCTTCTGGTGCCTTCTGATACTGCTGGAAGTTTTATTGTGATTAATTTGAGGCAGCTTAGGTTTGTTGATAATGTTTTTTTTAATAAAATCTTCTAGTTGAATATCAAAAGTTTGTAAATGTCTAGATAATTTAAATGTAGTAATCAGCTGTACTGGTAAAAAAATTTTTACTTTGCCATTGGGAGGGGAGGGTCAATAAGGTCAGTGACGAGCATACTAACTTAAAATGGTACATTTTTACCTATATTATAATAATTTTCTATTGTTTTACTTTTATCAAAAAAAAATTAAGTATATATCTTGTTATAAAAATCACACTAAAACAATTATTATTACAAAACACCACAAAAATTCAAAGTCCCAAAAACATTTACAAAGAGGAAATTTGTCTGAAACTTAAAGTAATGATTCTAAAAACCTAATTAAAGTTATTTGATGAAGAATTTATTGAAGTTTTTCACGATCACGAATTTCTTCTTTTTTCAATACTTTCAATTTTTCATTTATTTTATCCTTTTGTCCACGGTAATTTCTAAAACGAAAGAAAACAATATCATAAAAAAAATATTATCGAAAGAAGTTAAGAACAAGCAATAAAACACAGACTCTTTTTTGTGTCTCGGGGCTCTATGAATTGGGTGCGGTGCAAAATCGTGAATTTTTGGCCCCTTTTTAAGGATATGAAAACATTTAGAATTGCTTTTGATTAGAAGTTTCCGTGAATTCTATGAGCATTTTATAACAAAAAAAACTTTTTAATGGTTTTAAGTAATTTGAATACCCAAGGGTATTTAGACAGCTGGAAGTTTTTCCCTAGTATTGACTGACGTAAAAAACACACACTCTCGAATATATTTTTCTCATTAAAAAGCTATGAACCAATACATGAATATATACATATTTTTTTGGAGTTGTAGAGTTAGAAGTTGCTTGTTGTCTCTTATTTCTAACGCTATAATTACTGTTTAAAAAAGATTCAGGTTAAAATAGCTATTCCTTATTTTCATCCTAAATCGTAATTTAACTATTATCATCAATAGGTTACGTACATAAATTACACAAAATCATTAGTCACACAAAATTTTTAATTACGAAAAGCTCTGTTAAATATAGGAGACTAATAATACCAACGTTGTTTCAGATAATATGATATAAAGTATTTCTTATGATAAAAAAAAAAGATTACGGATTTTTCATTTAACATTTATGTTGCCAATCAAGATCGGAAACATTCATGCCATTACGAAAATAAAAGTCTTCGGTTTTGAGTTTTTGTGCTTCAATTAAGTAATCAAGACAAATAGAGGAAGGAGATAATCAGTTTTTAAAAATACGCTATGAATTAAAATGGAATTCGATACTATACGATATATTCATTCTACGATATTTTTAGTGAGTGAAAAGGATATATTTTAGTTTATTTATATATCATTAATACATTACCACAAAAGATTTTGACACTTCAATTTTACGACACATTTCTGTTTAATTTTAGTCAACAAAAAATAATGAAATAAATATACTGAAATTCCTTAAATAACTTCTGTGTTTTTGTAGTTGTTTCTGGGTAAACAATCGATGCACGATGTAGCAGTAGTGCTTTCTCACGGTGGTTAGCCGAAGCCGCAGCTTCTCGCGAAAAAGCAAATTATTTTCAAACCGCAAACATCCTATTTTCATTACAGTAGCACTGACATAGAGATAGTCACTGACCTTAGCCTTTTTTCTTTTATTTCTTCTCCTATTTACTCAAGTAAAACTGTTTGAAGGTGGTTATTGAATATGAATGATAAGAGCTCGGCATGTATATTTCGGAAAATTGGGTGGTTAAAACTGTAGTTTCAGGTAACGCTGAAAGCTTTTAGTCGCCTGAAGAAATTTCAACTAAACTTGGTATTTATATGATCGGATCGTTGCAGTTCTAAAAAATAATAATAATAATAATTTTAGAGAATTTGTTGAAACTCTGAAACATTGAAATAGATTAAATAATAATTTAAATAAAAAAAATATTTAAATATGCAGCTAAATATTTTATTAAGGTAGGCGAATACCCAAAATTCTAAAATTTTTACTATTGGCTTAATCTTTTTCAAATTTGTCATAGTGATTTCAAATATAATAAACAATGCTTTTTGCCAATTGTTTTCAATTAAATATAATTTATTTATTTTAAACGGTGTTTTTCAACTAAAAAAAGGGGTTTGCGCCAACACTTCTAGAATAAAAAGTTTTACATTAATTTACCTGAAATTTTTTACAGATGCTATTTCAATATATATCTGTGCCATGAACCTCTAACATCTCATGTAAATATAGTAGTTTTTTTTTTAAAATATCCAAGTGTAAGTTAATCGAAAAAAATCCTTTTTTTTGTGTCCGAAAAAAAAATTCTTCTTTTTAAAAAACATTTTTCTTAATAACTTCTTTTCTTGTAATTTGTATGAAACTCTAGAGGGTCATTGCATGCATCAGTTCAAAACGAAGAATTTAACACATAATTAATGTTTATAGGATAAAAATTCAATGTGGTATGCTTGTTAGCGTAAACCTCTTTTTTTTAGTAGAAAAACACCGTTTAAAATAAATAAATTATATTTAAATTTTAAAAAAATGCCTAAATAGTATTATTCATTATATTTGAAATCACTATACCAAATTTGGAAAAGATTAAAGTAATAGTAAAATTTTTTTAATTTTGTGGAATTTTGGGTATTTGCCTACCTTAAGTATTTTACAGCATATAAGCAACCAGGATTAAATCATTTTAAAGAGTGTTTCATTCATTTTTAAATGAACCCTTAAACAAATCTAATAAAATATAATAATCAAATTTAAAATCAAAACTAAATGCTAATTTTTAAATCTTTATTTTATATACTACTTTAAAATACATATTGTGGCATCCCAAAATCATTTACCTTCCAGAATTCAAAACAAATATATACTAGTTCATTCCACCTAAAACCCATTCCATAATCAACTAACTCTGGGTGCATCAACATCTCTACTCCCCTCTGGGTCCAACCAGAAGGGGATCTAAACAAGGGGAGGTCAGTGGGGTCAGGGTTACTTGGCTTCTTCTTCTTCTTGACATCTGCTTCCGCTCTTACGCCCCGCTCGGCCTTTCTTGTTTGCTTCTCCTTGGTGAAAAGTATTATGAGCGAGTTCGGGAAGACGCCGCTAGGGGACGCTACAAGACGGACTGATTATGGTGGTGTTATTTTGACGAATTTCAAAATAGGGATTTTATTTTTTATTTAGAAGTATAGTGGGATTTTTTTTAAAAGAACAATCAATACTTTTTTCCGACAGCTGACTTACTTTTTTCCGATAGCTGATTTTTTTCACGTAGAATTATAAAAAATAGTGTATGCAACACACATGTAAAAAGTAAACTTTTTAAAACACTTGTCATTATTTTACTCGTTTTAAAAAGTATTACTTTTCACACTTGTTGCATAAATAACTATTTTAAACAAACAAAGTTTCTTATGCTATTGTTGATGCGGACAAACAAAGGATTAAATTTCAATACTAATTCAATGAGTAATTGGCCGACACTCAGTCGACAGATGTACGTCCGAACGTACAGACAGACGGACCAAAAGTATTTAAGTTGGGATTCTGAGGTCTTACCCTTTCGAACAAAAAAAAGGGCTTTAAGATCCGACGGATATAACTGATTTTGATGGGACTACGGCGGACGGATATCATCATTACGTCATTTTTTTTAAAAAAATTCTTTTGAATGAAAAAAGTAGGCTAAAACTGAAGTAAAATTGACAATCCAAATTTTATATTTTTTAAAAATTCGATTAAAAAACACTGTTCAACTATGATTAAAAATGTCGCGTTTAAATTTGTTTGTGTTTATATAATTATTGAAGATAAATACAAAGATAACATTTTGACAAAATCGAAATCAATCAGACAACGCAATCAACGCAACATTGAGTTAGCAATACCGATAGGTTGGGCCCAAATACCGTATGGGAAAATGAGAAGTAATCTCTTATTAGGCACCGATAAGTGTGCAAATCACGTCTTGCAAAAAGAAACACAAACCTCCGAATTTATTATCGTTCGAGTTCCATTCGGTGAAAATCAGAGGAGGGTCGGCAATTTCGATCGTATCTTCTTAAAGTTAAGAATCGAATATTAATAGGCTTAGTCCTATGACAATCTTATCTTTCTAAGAAATGTTCGTTTGTTCTACTGCTAGGATAGAGAGTGTGTGAAATAATTTCTCGATTAAACCGGTATATTGGATTTTATTTATGTATTTTTAGATGTGTGTTAAAGACCCCTCGTTTAGCATAGAAGTCCTTCTGCGTTCTGGGTTTTGAATTACATTTTAAACGCCGTTTATAACTGATGCTTCGTATAGATGTGTGAATGGTGTTGAAGAAGTGGCATTTTGTTATTTCCATTTATTTTTAAAGTCAAGAGGACGAGCAGTATTTATCAAAAAAAGTTTTTTTGTAAATAGTAGTTTTTAGTCATTTGATATTTTAAACATTGTCTTCAGCTTTTAACTGCAAATAAATATCAAATTATTGTTTCATTTTAAGTTATCAATTTCAAACGTATAATACATTGTCTTACAATAGATAATTTTTATTACTACATAAAATGAGTTTTGGTATATACCCTTTTTTATAATTGCTTTAGATGGTTTATTTATAAAATTGTTAACTAAAAAAACATCTTTTTAACAGATGAAGAAACCTGAAAATTCTGGATTAAAAATACAATGGGACCTAGATATATCCGTCTCTCGTTTACCTGGAACTTTGTTAAACTCTTTGTTAATTTCTCTAATAAAATCATTCTCGGTTCGGTTGTTTAATTTGTCCTATACATATACATGAATCGTTAAGCATTACGGTCTTTAATTGTCTTATATTTAGTTTATTTAAGTAAACTTAATAAAAAAACTCATTTCGCGTAGCAAAATGTCCTGGTTAATTGTTGTTAAAAGGTTAATACATAGTATAATTGTTTTATCTGTAAATGAAGTATAAAAGTAAGGAACCGATATTGGAGTGACAGTTTAATAATCTTTTTCACAGGGGAAAATATTTTTTTAAAAAAATTCTATTATTTAATGTATGCAGCTTAAATTTAACTGGTTACTATAACAAAAAATAGAGATTTTAGTACTAAAATTGGGGGGAAAAAGAGTGCCCACGGCAATGTTGCTTTCCCTTAAGTAGATTGTATATGTACGGTAAACAACTCAAGGGATTTGTATGTCTCCTAGGACCTAGAGAATCATTTTCACATTTTTGTGTGCGGTTATTTATCTGCTTAAAGTTAAAATTCCTTTACATCTTCCCAACTCATTTTAAGGAAGGAAAAGTTTTTTAGGTTTACTTTAGTTTGAGAACGGAGATTCCAAGAATTAAATAACAGAGTACCCACACTAACTTTTAATAAATCAAAATACTGATAGTCGAATTACATAGAGTAATTCCACAAAAAAATCCAACTTTTTTAACTTGGTATAACCCTCTGCCTTATTCTAATTTATTAAGACTTCACTAGGCAAAATTAACTTTAAAATTTTCGGTTTAAGACTCTAGAGTTAAAAATTAGTATATTCCTTGCTAATCAAGCTGTCGATTTTCACTAACTTCAGATAAATCTGATTTCTGTAATAAAATAAAATAAATTATTGTACGATGGGAAATCTTTTTGTGATATAACAAATATTCTCATATAATTAGATAACTAAGAAATATTAAAAGTATGAAGATCAAATTGAGGTATATGTCTACTTTGCATAGCTTACTTACAATTTTATGTCGACTTACCTTTTTATTAAAACTTATTAGAACATTTGCAACAAGCGTTAAATGATACATTTGAGAAGACCTCTCAAATGCATCATTTACCGATGCAAACACTGGAATACAGCCAGACAAATCAACTTGCCTCTCCTTAGGCAAATATGAATTCGTTATTAATTAGTTAATTACAGTTTATTTATACCCCTATGAAAGAGATGGAGGGTGCAATATAAAAAATCCTGAGAATTTCTAATTTTAACACTATAATTTTAAAGAGATATTCGTTGATTCTGGTAAAAGATTGTTAGGTCATTTCACCCGCAAACCAAATGACACGACATAGGTCGCTTCATTTGCCACAACAGTTTGACTTCGTGCACTCTCATACAATAAGAAAATTAAAAAATATTAAAATTATGAAGATCATATTTTTATAATATAAAAATATTATTATGGGAATCGGTTTGTTCAAGAAACAAATTGGGGTATATCTACTACTTTGCGTTTTATGTCGACTTGCCTGCTGGAATACAGCTAGACAAATCACCTTGCCGCTCCTTAGGCAAATATGAATTCGTTATTAATTAGTTAATTATAGTTTATTTACACCCCAATGAAAGAAATGGAGCGTGCAACATAAAAATTCCTGAGAATTTCTAATTTTAACACTATAATTTTAAAGAGATATTCGTTGATTCTGGTAAAGGATTGTTTGGTCATTTCACCCTCAAACCAAATGACACGACATAGGTCGCTTCATTTGCCACAACCGTTTGACTTCGTGCACTCTCATATAATAAGATAATTAAGAAATATTAAAATTATAAAGACCCTATTTTTTATAATATAAAAATATTATTATTGGAATCGGTTTGCTCAAGAAATCCAATTGGGGCATATCTACTACTTTGCATAGCTTTCTTAGAATTTTATGTTGACTTGCCTACTGGAATACAGCTAGACAAATCAACTTGCCGCTGCTTTAGGCAAATATGATTTCGTTATAATGAGTTATTTACAGTTTATATTTACACCCCTATGAAAGAGATGGAGGGTGCAACTTAAAAAATACCGGGAATTTCTAATTTGTAACACTTTAAAGAAATATTCGATGATTATGGTAAAGGAATGGTATGGTATGGCATGGTACATATATATTCCAGCTTGTGTGCTTTTTTAGAGAACCGCTTATAAGCTTTCTTCAAGTGGGACAGACACATCAGAAACAATTTTTACAGTCACAAAGAAATGAATGGCACATAGACAAATAACAACAATTATTGACGGTCACAAACATCCATGCCTGACCGGGATTCGAACCCGACCTCAGCAGCTTCAAAGGCTAGAGTCCTAACGATTGCGCCGGCGGCTTCTGGTAAAGGATTGTTGGGTCATTTGACCCTCAAACCAAATGACACGACAGAGGTCGCTTCATTTGCCACAACCGTTTGACTTCGTGCACCCTTCCCGGACCTTACCCCAGAACCAGCTGACCCCCGCTAATTGTTCAAGTCTACCCTCTAACAATCACGAGTACACAACGTTAATTGCAACCCCATGCCCATTATAACTATCCCATGTACCGTAGAATCCCAAATTAGGCCTATGTCTGTTGTCATTACATGGGACATTGGTCTGTTTCTAGGTTCACAGAAAAAGGGACTTCAGAAATGAACGCGGATCTATGGGTCTGTATTGTGTAGCTTGCAATGGCCGGAGAAGCGTGAAAATGCTTGCATCATGTTACTTCCGGAAATATGTGTGTGGGGCGCGTGGGTCCTGTTAGCGGGTCAGAGGGCGGAACGGGTGTTATTGTTGCGGGGCGCGTGGACAGTTGAAAGGTCTAGTTGATATACCTGACATTCTCCAAAGTATATATGAACATATAGTGTGTGACCCATTCAAGGTTGAACTCATCCAGTTGAATTTACAATAGTTAAGATTGTTAATGAAAAGGACCGGACACTCTATCTTACACTCTCAAAAATAACACTTTTATTTTTGACGATTCATGAATCCTCAAGCCTCATTTCGTTAAATTTGAGGATTGTTTCGTCAAACTATCACGTGACTTTTGAGTAAACGCGAATCCTCACTTTTACGATCGTGATTTGACGATTATGTAACTTGATTTTGAGGAAACAGAATCTCATTGTTGTACTCACATGCTCAAAAATGACGAAATATTTCTTTAGATTAGACGACATTCAAATCCTCATAAAAATGACGATTCAAATTTCCTCACTTTGAGGAAACGAAAACTCGGAGCATTTGCCAGCAATGGAATCGTCAAAATGAAGGAAAATTTCGTCGTTTTTGAGCATTCATTTTTAGAGTGTAGTTATCCTTTGAAGAATGCGAGCTTTGCAACTAGACCCTTCAGTTGGCTTGGACACTGTAGGAATTTTTCTTGATCAGATTAAAAAAACAAAAGCAAAATATTATTACAAACAATTTTTAATTATTAAAAAATCGATATTTCGATACTTCTGCTTTATATGAATTGTACATATAAAATAGAACCATTTATTTTGCCTTACAAACTATTGAAATTATTCTTCCGGACTTTAACCCTTTCAGTCCCAGTGATGCCATTTGGCATCATCACTTTCAATATTTTTTTCAAAATGTATATGTCCCGTTATGACATCCAAACACACATCATTCGATTCTTCACTCTTTGTTCTATTCGACAATATTTTTCATTAATCTCAATAGAAGTCAGAACTACTATTTTTTTTTATTTAGAAAACAGTCAACAAGCGTTTCTCCTGATTTTTGATAAGTTCACTTCAGTTCCACATATTTAAAACACAATTTAAATTATTTCGGTTAAAATAATTACTAAATTTTTTTTAATAAAATGGTCAGATACCTTAAAATATATAACTCGAAGCGTTTTTAGGTAATATATATATTTTTTATTTTGTTGTTTTCCGCATTTAAAGAATTTTGGCATTGTTTCAAAAACCATATAAGAAATTTTAATGAAAAGAAATTTCTTTTGGAATTCGTATATTTGATCGAAAATAAGCTTATTTTGTGAATATCAGATGTTTCTGTAGTGTAGTAAATTTTTGGGACTGAAAGGGTTAATAGAATATTCATTTTGTAAGTATGAAGTTACATTGTCTTAAGTTATAACTGCCCTGAAAGCAATTTCTACGGTTATGGACAGCTGTGAATAACTAATTTAAATGTTCGTGACTTTTATGTTATTATATACGGTACGTCACAAATAAGATTTTGTTTTTATTTTTTTGTCAGAAAATTATGAAGTACTAGAGGAGAGAGTCGTTATTTTTTTATATTACATTCTAATTAATTCTAATTATGCATTTTAAATAAATACATTAAGTCTCAAATAAAATGCAATCCTGCTTCTTTCCCCCAAAATTAGTCTCCAACATGCAAAAATTTACTGGATAAATTGAATTTGTTGTTTTGAATAAAAAAAAATTGTATTTCTAATTTATCAAATTTTATGTGCCTAAGCGGTACACTAAATCTGAACCTATGCGTTACACAAGTAAATAAACTGATGACAACATATAACTTAAAATACTATTTTACATGCAAATGTCGAGACATACATCTCACACGTATGAAAAATACTATGTACCATGTAAAGTTGCATAAATGACTTTGATAATTAAAAAAAAACTAGACAGCTGTCGATAAAGGGAACAACGTACACCAGACACAATGTAAAAGTATTTTCTGGGCCTGCTGTTTTACTTAATGCTGTTCAAACAACAGACCGATTGCGTTTCAGTGCATCGGCAGAATCCATGCGTGACCCAAAGTATACATAAGTCAAAGGAGTGCACACAATATTATGCGCACGCAAAGACATGAGCAATGCCGGAGCATTGATATCCATAGGTCCAGATTGAAATTCCTGATGAATTTGGTTTTCATACTGAAACGGAAAAAAAAGAAGTATCATATAACTGATTAATATAGAGATTAAGATTTGATGGATTGTGTAAAGATTTTATTTAAAAAGCTGATTTTCTTTGAGATGCTTTGTGTTGCTGCGATTTTTTTTTTTTTTGTACTAGAAAGTTTGTTTTGTGAGAAAATATCGATAATGTTTAATGTATTGAAGAGCTTGACCAGAGGCATTATTGTGCGAATTGAATTCACGCAAAATTTTGTTTTATATCTTAATAACCGATCATCATAAAAACATAAAGAAATTATAAGCCTGGAAGTGGAATCATAATTTTTAAACGAACAGAGTGAAAAGTTCTTATTAAATAGTACATAAGCAATGTTAAAAATATGACGCTTGTTTTAACTAAAATATTAGATACCCTTATTATGGTGAAACCAAGCAAATTTTTTTAACTGTGCACGAGATAATGTATATATTTCCAAATTTATATCCGATTATTTACGTATTTATTTATGTATCGGATCAATACTCGTATTTATTTATGTAGAATGTATATTTCATACAGAATGTGAGCCATTTATGATTAGTATAAATTCCTTTCTTGTCTAAATGTTAGATACAATACAAATGAAATGAATGTACTTCTTACATCTTTACATATTCAAAATATTTAACACTTTAACCCTTTTAGTCCCAATGACAATTTGACACCATCATTTTATAATTTTTTTCTGATCATCTAGTCATTTATGATATCAAAAAGCACTTCATTCGATTCTTCAAACTTTATTCTATTCGAAAATATTTTTTATTACTCCATAATAGACGTCAGCTTTATTATTGTTTTTAATTATGATCAGAAACATGATGTTGCCAAATGGCATCACTGGGACTGAAGGGGTTAAGTAGATGCCGAATTTTTTGTATGCATTTAAATTTAATCCAAAGTGGCTTATATTTGTTAAACAAGGTTTCAGCAACACACTCAAAGCCGATTTAAAAGGACAGACAAAAAAAAAACCTTCGGTACCACACAATCGTCTTCTGCAAGAACAAACGAGAAGAATCGACATCTCAATCAAAGTCTCAATGATCGGGAGAAGCAAATAGTGATGCAAATTTTAATTTCCGCCTGACCTACTTGCCAGGGATCATAAACATTGCCCACAAAGCGGGAAGGTGAAAAAAAAAATAACAACGAATAACACAACAGATGCGATAACAATTTAACAGTTTGTTAGAGATAACATGTGCAGAACGATCAAGCCAAACGGAAAAGAAGAGGAGGCTTCTTCAATCGGATATACTCCTAATATGATATCAAAAGTAAATGTCTGAATATTATTCTGCTTTGGCTGAACTATAATAATTCAATTGGTTAAAAAAAAAAAACTTTTGACTTCCTTACTGAATAGTAAATTTTCTTTAGTGCACTATTCAAACTGAAACACATAGCATAAAACACAGTTCATAAATTTTAGCCATTTTAGGCAAAAAATAATAAATTAGGAATCAGTAAAAATTTGTGAAATTTTTAAGAATTTTTTCCACTGAAAATATCTTATAAATGTAATAAATATATATATAAGGTCGGAAAGCTAATATCAAACAAAAGCAGAATAAATGCTTTCAGTTGGCTGAAATATAATTAAAAGTTAATTTAAATAAAATGTTATCGCATATTAAAATAACATAAAATCTTTCTTTTACACAGTAGCAGTTGATTATATTAAAATTGAAAGTTGAATTGAAGTTCAAATTAGTGGGTCTTATCTCTTTCCTAAAACCCAAGCAACCAGCAGTTTTCGACCAAACAGTATATATTTATTTACATTTCAGAGGATATATAAACGTGATAGTGTAACTTTTAGATACACATGAAGTTAAAAATTGACACTCTATAATTTATTTTAAAAGTAAACCTTGATCCATCGAAGTAGCTTTATGCAGGCAGAGTGAGCATAGGCGTGTTGAGTATAAGATGTTTGGTAAGTGAATACAATTTTTTAAAAATAATTTTTTTGTGAAAAGTTAAGAGTTACTATAATAAATACACACAACTCATGTCTTTATAAATTTATGTCAAGTCAGTTAATTTGGAACCATACATACGTAATACGTATACGCCATTTCTTATAATTGTTGATAAAGTAGTTGCTAAGAACAACGATACACTGTAAAAAAATAAATAATAAATATAGTTTATGGAAAAACAAGTTTAAAATTTTGGTATTAAGTCACGGACATATTTTGAGGCCTTTGAGGACACTTGTGTATAGTGCTCGTATAATGGTCCAATATCTGAATCAAACTAAACTCTAGAGCCTAAACTATTAAGAAATCTATATATATATTCTTCTTACGTGGTCAGAAAAAAAGGGAAATTTCTATGGGCAGAATGGCAACGGCTCTGTCAGCACGGCAGCCAAGTTAGGCTTAACCAAAATTATCAGCATTCAAAATACGAATTTAATTTATTACTGACTTATATTTTTGCATATAACATCTATTTTTATTAAAAAAAACTGATTTCTTAAAATATTTCCTGGCGAGCGATAGCGAGCAGTGGGCGTAGCCCCCTAGTAACAATAATTTTTTTTTTTCATTTCGCTGAACTTGTGTATTTTAACGCTTTATTTCCTAGCTTTAAAAAGAATGCCGCAAAATGACTTATTTTACTGGAAAGCAGGGAAATTACTAAAATTTGGAGCCCCTAGGCCCTGGCTTGACAGGTCTTATCGAAGCCCCTTTAACTCATTCTGTATTCCTCTAAAGGATAAGCAGATTGGCTGAAGTGTAATTTTTTTTTTTCAATGCATGAGATTTAAACTAAAATATTAGTAAATTTTATTTCTCTGTTATATGGTTATAAATTACTCTTCTATGCTTTAAATTTTAAAATTGAATAAAGTTATTTAATTTATATGTTTTTAAAAACTATGTGTGCTGTTGGATAACCTGACAGTCAGGTGACTGGTTTGTTCGTCTGTATCCCTGAGGGGTAATACCGCAGTCCGTACACTCTTAACACAAAAGAGTGAAATCCACTTCAGTAGGAGAAGTGCATTTTCGACACTGGAAATGAGTGAATATTAACTCAGACCGAGTTAAAATCACTCGTTTGGAGTGATCCTGTCGGAGGTTTAACACACAAAGGATCCACTCCAAAGGGGGAAGTGCATTTTCTTGACTTTAGGAGTGAAAATTAACTCAGGACTGAGTTAAAATCGCTCATCCGTTTTAAGAGTGTACTAGTCCACTTCCACTGGTATAGACGTGTTTGTGCCACTGTAAAACTTCATGACTACTCAGACTGTGTTTCAGCTGCCTCCATTCAAATGCAGCGACGGCCAAGGGACCACGTGATAATGATAATGATGACGCCGTAAAGAAGGGATGATGAGACACCTTAGACTAACGAACGACATCTGGACGGCGCGTGTGCGCTCTGTTGGAAAACACTTTCCGACGGTTCGCAACATGTGCAAGACATTCTACCATGGAGATTCCGACACACGGCAAGACGGATAACTATAGGAAATTGACTTGGTCGGATATTTGCACCGTAGCAAAAATGTTGAGTCAGCATGTATTGAAATTTAATGTCCTGGAGTTGGTTGGTGACGTCAGGAGTGTCTATATTCACAAATCCCAGGAAGCAGCGATTAGAAATCTTACTGAAGTGAATTGTAATAATTGCACTATTGAAACGAATTGTGAAGTTTCAACCAGTTTTGTAATATTAAATGTTTTACCAGAAACATTTTATATTGATCGTACAGAGAGTGCATTGTAAACGTCCTACTTGTTCCATCCTCGTATAGGAACACAACGTATAATCAAAACAGTTTCAAAATAACTCACATCCATTCTCAATTGCCTTCAGTGCAATTAACAAATTCATTTATGGTAAAGTTTTGGAAAAAACCATTGCATTTATATTTTATTTGTTTATGTTTCTTCTTTTGTATTTTTTAAATTTTCTTATTCTTGAGACTTCTCTTTCCAAGAAAGCCATTACCCACTTAAATTTAGACATATGCAATTAGGTGATCCGACGCATGAGGTGAACGTATTTGATTCCCTTACTGAAAACATCAAGCGAGTGGCTTAATAGGTGAGAGTCTTGACACTTCCTTCCGTCACGTTAATTGTGATAAATTGTCCTCCTGTGCCCCTGCCAAGATTTCACCCCATCTCACTCAAAATCTACGCAAGAAAATAATCAACTTTCAGCGCAGTTGTTGCAATCACATCAATGATGGGGGCTAGCTTCTTGGGACGCGTGCCAACTGTCCACCGATGCAGGATGCGCCAGCCAACTTAAAAAAGAAACGGGATTCGAACTTCAGAACTTATGCTCCAATGATAGAATGTGACAACCGGAAAAAGAATTGATGACTTCACTTTCTTTTGTCGGTTTTGTTCCGTTATTACAGCTTATTAGGCAAACGAGAGGTTCCTTATGCCCAATATCCTCCATTTTTGTTTAACGGCAACAGATGCGTGATGTATTTCTTTTCGTAGAGTTCTGGAACGTAAACTTGGCGGGAAGAGGGAGCTGCATCGAGGCAATTTGTTTATTCCTTGAGGAGGAGTTTGTAAGAGAGGGGGAGGTTTCCATCTGGGATGGCATTGTTTGCAACAGCCAGAAGAATGATTCTTTAGGGAGCATTTCTTGATTTATACATAAAGGAGGACTGTTTTCCCTTTTAAGACATCTGCAAGCTATTTCCGTTCAATTGTTAATTGCTATGAATGATTATGGGGCTTGAGGTTATTATAAATATATGTTTAATACCAAGGTCAATTTGTTCACATACTAAAGAAATAGCTTTCAATGTAGGAATAAAGTTGCATGTTCTTACCTGTGAATACAGCTTTCTGGAACTTAATTGAGCTTTAAATACAAAAGCTATATTTTTCAATATTTGTTTGCCTTATTTATTTCTTTTTAAAGAAATGAAAGTAATTTTATGAATTTAAAAAAATGCTTCACCCTCCATTGAACATGCAGCTTAAATTGTAATTGTAAAGTTAATTTATATTTAAAAAAAATCAATTGGTATTTTTATCACGTACTTGAAAAATAGTCAATATTTTTCATTTAAAATTAAATTCAGTTTTTCACATACAAAATTCTGGCGAATTGCAGATATTATGGCAACTTTGGTGTTTTATAACAAGTGCCACAAAAAAATAATCGATTCCTACAACATAGCATTTAACCGTTTCCTGATAACACAAAACTTTCTCTTTTCGATACATTTTTATCTAGGGCATCATTAACATTCCACCCACGTGAATTTAGAAGATTTAAAAATCCGTGCTCATCTCACGAGCAGTGAAAACGGACCCGGTGTTTCGGAACGTTTGTTCCCGAGTAAGCTACCCACTGGAACTTATTAAACAGCTCGTAGAATGTTAAAAAGGGAATTTCTCTTTTATTCAATATTCGTCGGTGTGTGATGCCTAAGTACAGAGTAGGTCTTCTGCACGCTTCGTAGGTTCGTCACAGTGTTAATGGTTCCGGTGTAATGAAAATCAAAGCGATTGCCGCTATGAAGACGAAACCATTGACTGTCGCAGTCCGCCACTTTTTAGGGTTAATGAGACATACTGAATTATGAAGGGTTTTATCGGAAATTGTAAAAAAGAGAAATTGTGTATGGAAATATATAGTCAACAATTAATATTTAATTGAAAAGCTATGTAAAGAGTCCCAGCAACTAGGACACATTAAAAAAAAACATATTTTCAATCGTATGTTTAGTGCAGTCCAAACCGTTTCTCTGTGATAATAGACGGGGAAATCTTATTTTCTTAGAATTTACTGTATTTTTTAGCCATTGTAAACTACAAGTACATTCCAGTAAAGGGGAAACTAACCCCGATCTGATTGGCTAGTAAAAAACTACATTAAAAATGGCATCAATCGAGTTAGTTATAACTCTATTTGCTATTAGAAATATAGTAGTTTTAGTTCTCCATCGCAAGGCAATATATTTATGGTCGGAAATATATTTAAAATTTGGTGACTTTTTGCATCATTTGGCGAATAAATAAAATTTCGTGAGAAAACTATTTTTTCTTTAAAAAGCATTTTGGATATCATATAAGAGTATAATTTTGGGTTATAGCCAATGACAAATGGCAGTGAGTGCGCCCTCTAGAGGGGAAGAGCATAGGCTTTACATCCCGTTACCCCGACAGTCACAAGAGACACACAAAGAAGGACGACACAAACACATAGATAAATTACAACATTTATTGACAAACACAAACATGCATTCCTTACCGGTATTCGAACCCGAACCCAGCAGCTCTAAAGGCTAGCACCCCAACCATTGCGCCACCGGGTCGGCTGGTTATAGCCAAAGAGTTAATAAAAAAAATTTCATTTTAACAAGATACTTTAACAATTAAGGTCTATGGGAAATTCAAGAGAACGAGCATTTATGGCATTATAAACGAGTTGTCGTTGTAACAGAGTTTAGTGCATAATATCGTAATACAAAATCATAACATACTCACAATATTTTATTCACTGATTTAAGTTTTAATTCTTTTGTTTACTTTTGTTAAAACAAAGGTAATTAACTACCTTTGTTTCATACTATTTCTGTGGAACTTACAAGGTATTGCGTGCTTATCTTGCTGCCACTTGATTACCAACTCGCAGAAGTCGGTGTTTTGACCGCTTTCAATGGTTGATTCAAGGTTAGATATTTGAATTATTACACACTATTCACGATAGGTCGCATAAATACATTTGTACAATAGATTAGAACTTGTTTAGAAGTACTAGTATATTTTTGGGCGAATATTTTATATACAAACCTACTTTTGTTGAAAATGGATTCATTTTCTGTGATTCCAAATATTTTTGTTAAATTACTCTTTGAATTTTTTTCAAAATATGATAAATAGAATACATTAGTTAAAAAGTTATAGATATATTACAATATTAAGCATCCTAAATAAGTGGGAAATAAACCCAATGGGTTGGTCACCTGAAAAAAAAAAAGCCTATAACTTTCACATTCAAATACAATCGTTTTGCCGCCCCGGTGGCTCAATCGTTAGGATGTTAGCCTTTGGAGCTGCTGGGGTCGAGTTCAAATCCCGGTCAGGCATGGATGTTTGCGACCGTCAATAAATGTTGTTATTTGTCTATATGTGTTTGTGTTATCCTTTCTTTGTGTGTCTCTTATGCTTGTAAAAACTCTTCCTGTGTCTGTCCCACTTGACGAAAGCTAATAAGCGGTTCTCTGAACAAGCTTACAAGCTGGAATATATATGTACCTACCATACCATACCATACAATTGTTTTGGTATTATAATTTTTTTCATTTTCAAAACGTACCCGACACACTTCAAAATACTTTTTGGTTTGAAAAAAGTTATAAATTAGTTAAGAGTATAAGTAGGACTTTAAATGTAATCAAAGTTGCTTAAACATTAGTTTATGTGAAATTGAAATGGAATATTGTTGGATAATATTTATTATATTCGTAAATAAAAAAAATAAAGAAAGTTGTATAAATATTGTCGAAATTCCCCCATTTACATGCAAGAATTCCAATGCTTTAGGTTTAAAACAACAAACTTGAATATGATCTTGTTATCCTTCTAAATACAACATATTATATATCCTTAAAAATTACATACTAAATCCAAATCAGTATGCAGGTATTACTTTTTTTCGATTATAGCATTCCTTAATGATTACTTTGGACCTAACCTGTCCACTGCCCGTAATGGCACAAGACGGTGTTTAAATAACAAAATCATTTTATTTAGCATAACGACATTTTAATGAGGTCGGACATATGTCATTCCACTACTGTGTTTAGATTTGAAACATAAAAACCATTTAATGGCACAACATGGAAATACTTTTGCTACTAGTGTTCTGTGATTAATAGAAACACATTATGCAATACGAGAATTTATTTTAAAAAGTCAACATATTTTACTTCAAATCATTTGTATACCTGCTTTTTGTAAACTTGTGTGCTTATGAAATTTTAAAATGTTTGCATATTTAATAGTATCCAAGTATGTACTGTTGTGTTTGTTAATATATGAATTAGTTATTTCGAATTTTAATCAAAAGGTTACACAATTCGTGCTTTGAGCCACATTGTGCCTTGCCTTTTTTTTGTCTTAGTAATTTGTGTGTGTAACATGAATTTTTTTTCTTCAAATAATTGGGTGGACTTGAGCCCTTTGGCGACTAATATAATTGGTTAAATAATGTTTATTTTCTCTCGTGTCTTACAAATTAAAATATGAATTTCAGTGATGGAATACAACCATATTCTTTAATAGATTAATAAGTAGTAGAAGAATTTAAATTGAGACACAAATATATTTTTTCAAGTATAGTGTTAATCCAGTATAAGTATTGACGTTGGACTGAAAGAGTAAGAAAAAAATCAAAACTTTTCATAGATTGGAAAATTTATTCAAAAGAAGAGAAGAAAAGAACAAATCAAAATGAATTTTTAAAAATCAAAGTCCTATAATTTTGACGGTTTTTTTTTACTTTTTAAACATGAATTATTTGTTTAAAAATACATATTCTTTTTAAATACCTATTTGTTATTAAAAAATATGTATAAGCTTATAACAGTTCAAATCTTAAATTTTTACTTAATAAAAAAAATGCAATTTCAGTTAAATTTTATGTATTGATTTGGGAGTGTTTATAGTTAACAACTAACTTTTATACGAAACAATTTAAAAACACTTGATATCAGGCGATAATTGTTTTTAGATTTTAAAAAAGTAATTACTGCAGGTCACTTTTCTCTCTCGCCAGTTCTCTTTAGTTTTGACTGGGTCAACGTTTTACTAATCTAGATATACAGTGAAAGCCACATTTGATAGTTAAAAGTCCATACTAATTTACAATTAATATATTTTTTTTAAAGAGAGGGAGAGGATTATCAATGAAATTAGGTCTCTTAGGTTGTACTAATTGCCACAAAAGATAATTAAATTGTTTTTAATGCTTTTCCAAACGTTATCAGGTAATGTTTCCTTTTTACTCACCAAAATAGCTAAGCAAATTTCAGATCGACTAAAAGCAGATCACTAAAAAATAATTATGAGGTTAATAAGAGCGGTTGATTACTTAATGAACTATTTTTTATTCTAATTGGATTTTTTTTTTTTGTTTTTTTTTTTTGAAAAATTGAAAAGTGACACTGTTAACAACATTATTCTCAAGAATGACTATGTGTGCACAAGTCACTCTCCACTCGAAAGAGACATTAAATAATAATAAAAAAAAAGCACAATCCATTATATCACAACATTTAAAAAGAATCAATTAGCTGGGGTGAAAATACCAAACGAAACTCAGACTGAATTGTTTTAAATGCTAAATGAAAGTCAATTAGGAAAACCTCATTCGCTGTCATGAAAAAGCGATAAGCCTAATAAGCCAATATGATATTTATTTTTGCAACCTATCCGAAAAAATCTAATCGATACAAACGTTTCCCCAGACCTTTCTCATATAACATTTATTGTTAGAAGAAAATATTATAAGGAAACCTTCCTGTCAACTCTATTTAAAATTGGTCCTTTTTCGTCTGGTGGTACAGATTTTTATCGACAAGGCCTTTTCAAGGAATGGAACTGGGAAAGGAAAACTATAATAATTAACAGCGTGCGATATTTTTTTATCGTTCAGCGATAAGAATTTCTCACAAAGAGTTGCGTTTTGATAAATATGACAGTTCTTTGTGCGGCTGGTATGAAGAATGGAGTTTTTATTTTTGTTCAGGAACGCTCGATGAAAGCAACTTTTGCGCCGTAATTGGAAGGCGTTTATCTTTTTTGATGTTTGGGATATCAAACCTGTTAGTCCCGTAATTGTTTGAACAGGTAGCAGGTGGTAATTAAAAAAGTTTAATTAGGTATCAGTTACTCAAAACTGCTCATTACTAAGTTATTTAACGCATACTTTTATTAATTTTGGTAATTTAATCGTTTTCCGGCTGTCTATTTCTAGCATCTGTATTTCCTACAATTGGGTTGGTTGGTTGGTTGGTTGGTTGGTATACATATATTTTCAGGCTTGTGTGCTTGGTCAGAGAGCCGCTTATAAACCTTCGTCAAGTAAGACAGTTACAACACACGCACTCACATGCACACTTGTACGTGACAAATGCTGCCATCTATCGCGCGCCACCTCCACAATTTAGTCATGTCCCTGAAGGAGAGGGAAATAGTCTCCATGAACCTGTACCAGTGGGAAACTGTGCAATAACCGCCCACAGGACTTTCGGACCCAACAAATTTAACGAGCACGTACTCCGCACATACTCGGTGGGTTTTCAGCGACCAGGACTTGGTCGCGGGACCTTCCGATCCGTAGATCAAGACACTGACCACAAGGCGCCCCACAGCCCTACATCTGGTTGGTTGGTTGGTATACACATATTTTCAGGCTTGTGTGCTTGCTCAGAGAGCCGCTTATAAACCTTCGTCAAGTAAGACAGTCACAACATACACACACTCACACTCACATGCACACATATACGTGACAGATGCTGCCATCTATCGCGCGCTACCTCCACAATTTAGACATGTCCCTGAAGGGGAGGGAAATAGTCTCCAGGAACCGGTACCCGTAGGAAACTTCGCAATGACCGCCCACAGGATACAATTGGGTTTTGGGGATTTTGTAGCTGGTTTACTGCTCCACCTGTTCCGCTTATACTTGTCATAATACTTAAGTATAAATTTTTTTTTAGTTTTTAAATCTCTAACATCCACTCCTCGAAATTTAGGACCATGGTCAAGTGACAAGTTAACCACTTGAACAGGCACTCAATGGAACTTTGAGGGCGGCATCATACAAAATTCGGGACTTTGGGCTTTATTTAATTTGCACTCTCTCTGCATGAAGTAGTATTTGTCGGACATGTATTGTCTTCACATGCTGTTTATAGATCGACATTTATTTTGGCGAAGCCCTAATCTAGGACTTTTCCCACGCAAAGCGAGCCTTAACTGACCATCAAGCCTCCGCATTAAACGCAAAATAATTTTACATATAATATTGTTTATGGAAGCACTTATATCCTTTAATATGATATGTATAACTTGTGATCAAACTAATTATCTCAGAAAATTAACTTTAATTTAAAGGATACCAGTTTAAAAATAACTTTTTATGAAATCCATGGAAATACCTATATTTCATTCAGGATTATTGAGCATGAAAAAAAAAACCCGCTTTCCATTGAATACCCGAATAATTTCTTTACACACGTTTTACGAAATAATCGTAATACATAGCTCGGATAATGCGGGCCTTTTCAGCTTGAGCAGATAAATAAATCATAATTTCGCCTCTGAATGAAAACGAACCCACAATGCCACACTTAAAAAAGCATTCAATGAAACCACACACACGAGATATTCGAAGCCCTGTTGCCACCCAACCATGAGAAAAACCACCCTTGAAACTCACCTCCCCGAACAGGTATAATATATTATAACCAATAAGTGAATCACCTCCTACCAGGTAAATCCACCCCACCCGATGATTATGGACATAAAAAAAGATCTCAGTGGGTTAGAGATTGAAATGTGTTCCATGGCGGGCACCTGACTCTCTAGCCCAAAGTTCCCATGGATTTTTTTTTATATTATTATTATTATTCCTTGAGAAAAGAAAAGTCCAAACCAGTAAGTAAACTCTTGGTTTCGGGTTTCAAGAGGGTATCAATGGTTTGGTGGGGTGGTTTCTTTTATTTCATTGTTGGGCATTGTTGAAACGTATGTTGCGATTTACTGCAGTGGGCGTAACCTGGACTGAGACATTGGCAGGCAAGTCTGTTAACTTCCGTTTCTGCATGTGAAAATGCTGTTAGAAGAACGTGTGAGCGTAAATATTTGTTTGTGGCTCTGCAGACACCTTGTTTTGGTAGTGAGATTTATTTGTTGTGGAATTACTGTTTCTTTCTTTTTTTAATATTTCCTATCCTTCTGCTGGAAAATACAAATAAAGTTAACGGTGCTTAAGTATTGTACATCCGACTTGATACTGAAAATGCTTTTTAGGTTTCTCATGGAAGTTTCTTTACTCTTCAATGTAGTAACCGGAAATTTTTAACCCAAGGCAAAATGCTAATTTTTACAAAATTATTCTGATTTCCGTAAAAAAAAAATCCATGCTAGGTTCAACAAATAAAATATATTGAAAAAGAAATTATAAAAATTGAAACATTTAAAAATTTTATTAAAACAAGCTACACTAATATTTATGCATAATATATTTTTATATGGTGTGAAAAAACTCCTACTTAAATTCATTTTATTTAAATCAGAATTCATAAAGTTTCCTTATTTTCTAGATATCCTCCCCCCCTCCCCCACCATTTCATATCCTTTGTTTTCAAGCACAATTCATTGTACAGGAAAATTAAAACAAAACTTACAATGAATTTTATTTTCATGCTTTTAATTTTAAGTATTCTCTCCAAAACCTGTTTATTACTATAATTACTGCTTATTGAAACAAAACAGGTGTAATTTCTTGGTTAAATTTTAAAAAAATGAAGATAACTGATTAATTGTATAGGCAACTGAGTTTAAAGAACACTTTCATTGCGATGTAATACAAATGTTGTTGTTTTTTTAAAGTTAACATTGTCAAACGAACCGTTTCCAAACCTTATTGGGATCAGCCACATTTTTTACCAGAATGGTAATTTCTTTTTTTCCCCACACCGTTCACACCCAATAAAATGTCCTTGCCATAAATTCGATAGCTATTGGGTCCCGGAGATCTGCCAAAATCGAATTTGACATCTCTAACAGGATTTTTCTATGCATAGATATAAGCCAAGATAAAAATCATTCCTCGACAAAACCCTCTTAACACACGTTATAAAAAAAATCATCACCGACATCTCCCACCTTTGGCTCCGGTATCAAGTGGAAAAATCTATGAAATAAGCTATTTTTTTTCACTTTCTATCATACTTAACTACTTGAGAAGTAGCATCTTGGGCGTCAGTTTCGGGGCTGTATGCCGCTGAGATCTGGAGGAGGTTTCCCACTGATTTTCACCTATTCTTCTTTTTTCAAGGCACCATTTCGTCCCTTCCTAAATGAAATATGATATTGGAGCCCCCTGCCACGGCTCGTAATTGTATTTCCACCTTCGTTCACCTCTGGAGGGGCTGTCTCGACTTGGGAAGATTCGAAAGTTTCTCCAAACGTTTTTTGGTGAATGGAATTGTTGGAATGCGGAGATGCGAATGATCGCGATTGTGTACAGAATCTTCCAGTGTCTCGCAGTGGCTTTCCGTGTTTGAAGAATCAAAATGGGATAATATATTTCAATGATCTCTACACAATGAAACACCACAGAAACTTTCAATTAGTTCATCTGATTCTACAGGTAAAATAACTAATCCTGTAGCCCAAACTGCTTTGATCTACAGACAAAAGCAGTTGATGTTGAGGTATCTTTTTGGAGATATGTTCCATGTTACACTGGCTGAAAAGCAAGGAAATTCTAAAAATCGAAACTAGATAAATCTTGGTTAAACTTTTTAAGTACAAAGACTAAATCCGCTACTTAAACTTAAATCCGCAAGAAACTCTTGGTACCCTTAATAAATTGCTAATACTGTTTTTTTATTTGAAATAATGTAGGAAAATAAAACATTTTATTTTATTTTTATTTAAAAATTGAACAGTACTTTATAGAATGTACGTACACATAATTTGAATAAAATTGGGGGCTTAATTTTTTTATTAATAATACTATATTTTTTAAGAAAAATCTATTATCTGTCATCTATTAGTATATAAGTCTCTCATTAACAGAAAATAAAAATAAACTCTTTCCGTTCCCAATACAAATTTTCATTTCCATTTAAATGTATTCCTTATAAAATATATCCTCGTCCAAATCAACAAAGTGGACTTTCTTTCTTACACAAACATCCAATTAAAGGCATTAAATTTTTTCAATAGAAAAAGGAAAAGATCCATCTCATTCCTTAAAAAATATTCCTATTTAAAAAGAAGTTCAGATCCTGGATCTTAGTAGAAAAAGGACCCTGTCCCCTACGGTATATCATTGAACATTGGCCCATTCGCCACCAAGGTACAAATTCAAAGTCGAGCTGCATGTTCCGCACGCGCGTGGGAACATTCCACCTCTTCCTCTGTGGAACACGAAGAGGAACATTCTTTTTGCAAAAAATCTCCCGAAAAAGGCGAAAAGCGAGGCAAAAAAAAGGGCATCCCCAAGAGTCATGTGGAAGTAGGCATTCGGCAGGAAACGTGCATAATGTACTTCCGGTCCTCCTGATTCAGGTGTCTTGCAAGAAGGGGCATTTTCTCACGTTGGGCTCAAGGTGTCGCTACCTCCAACATCTAAAAGCACTGCTTCTAAGTTAGGGAGATTAATTTATCATCTTTTTGAGGTGGATTCGCTGGTTCTGTTCTCTTTATAAGAGGAGCACTCGAGTTGCGGTTCAAGTGGGAGTTCACAGGTCACTTGTTGTTTGGAGAAACCTTTTTGTTGCCTATTGCTGTTTTTTTTCTTCGACTTCTTTTATAGATCTCAAATCAGATATTCCTTTCAATTCTGAGATGGTTAAAGATGAGTGCGGAAGTGGTTCGGGTGGTTAGCACAAGTTCACACATGTTGAGTAGGGAAATATTGGTGATCATGGTATTGTATTGATTAAACCTTACCCTCTCCCCCCCCCCCCCCAAGACAAGTAAAACCAACCAAATTTGCAAAATTTCGAATTACTGGATAGATTAATGTGAATTTTGACCAGAATGCTTGTGGTACAATGGTATTTTGATTGGGGAAGAGCGGAGAAATTACTAAACTATCGAAAAAGTCCTTATAATAAGAAACATATCCCCTTGACTACAGAGACCTAACTGGCTAACGATCGACAGATACTTGCATAACTATTACTATTTCTATACAAAGATCTATGTATCACTCCGTTAGTGCTCTTTTACAACTTTCACATCATTGTAATATGTAAGTAACTATTATTTTACAGCCTTTTAAAAATACAACTATAATTTATAACAACAAAAGTTTATTTCGTTGTCCGAATTGGATTATGAATGATTGAGACCATGAAAAATTAATTGATTGGTTTCAGGTGACGTATTTTCGTCCAGCTTTCATCAATATTCCAAAAATTATGAATGTTCTCGGATGCTTTTATGACTTAAAAAAAATCTTTTATTCAGCTTGTGTACTACAAACCGATACCACATATAAGAGTAGAAGTCAAAATCTATTTTTGTTAATGCACTGGTTCGTAGGTTCTGAAGAAAAGTTCGTCTCCTAAATTGCAATGGAGAGAAAAACTAAGGTAAAGCCAAATAACATTACATGGTCTCTTCTTCTTACTGATCTCTTCTTTGTTGCATGCAAACATTTATTTCCAGTTGTTTCGTGGTTTCAATACGAAATTCTGACCTTCAAATGCTATGTCTAGTAAAAAAAAACAAGTCATAAAACTGTACAATCATATACGTTAATAAAGTCTTTCTTCGAAAAACAATATACAGATGGTCTATTGACCAAAATACTTTACTTGCACTGGAACTTTGAAAAATACTGTTTTTGGTATAATTTATTTTGTTTGACCATTCAATTCATGAAAAGTATGTTTTACAAATTGCATTTTTTTTACGTTAGATATTTTCATTCCTGATTGACGACATTGTACCGTGAGCAGAAAAATGACGCATAGAACAAATATGAGTTTTTGACTTAACAATGCGATGCCATTCAAAATTTTAATTTTTAGTAATTACAATCTTAAATAAATTGGAAGAATAGTTAGGATGCATTTAGTAAATTCTTTTATTTTCCTATTAGGAAAGGGAATCATTTCACAAGATTATTCTGAAAAAAATTGGTCTTTACCGGATCGTCACTTTTCCGAGCATGGTTCTATATTATCTCATCCATGAAATTCGCCTACTTTTTTTACAGTTAGTAAAAAAACTTAGTTATGCTTCAAAATGCCTGGGGTTTAAACAAATTTTAAATACATCTTACTTACCAATTATGATCGTATATTTAAAAAGAATATCTCATGTGGAAGGGATGGACTTATAAACAAATTCAATTGCTTTTCACGATTTAAATAGTACAATTTTATACAATGCCATTCCTACTATGCTTTGACGCGAAAAGAAATAAGTTTTCGCTTATCACAAGTATACCATACAAAAGGCTATGATTTCAAAGCAAGCATCTTATTGGTAACTCTACAATTTAATACAAGCATCTTACTGGTCCTTAATCACCCAACAGGTGCACACTGTTGTCCGTTCTACAATATATATGGTGCACGGGGACACATTTCTTACACGTATTTGACGCCATCGATTTTCATATGTATCCCTGTGCAGCTAAATGTTATCGTTCGTGAGGAGTTACGACGTCTGTCCCGACGCAAGCGGCATACTAAAGCGTGGGAACGGCACCGCTTGATTGTGACATCTTTGTAGACGGAGAACATTGATGAAAAAGAAATATGATACCCAAACTTTTTATCCGTTATTTTTTACATTTTAATTATTACAAAGGCTTTAGCTTTAAATTCAGAAAGAAACCATAGAGAGAGAATAGTAATTCGAAACCAATTTGAATGATTTTGTCCCGTAAATCTTCAATTCTCAAATATTTTTTGCCCAATATTCTCAAGATAAAAGAGAGGTTTTTTTTACTCCTATGTGTTATTTTTAATGCATGTTTCTTTAATCATTGTCAGACCTTAAAACGCGCTCTCTAACATAGGTAAAACTAATTAAAAGGAAATTTAAATTCTAATTTTTGAAGAGAAATTCTTCAAGAATATTGCAAATAACATTTAGCGTTTTTGATAAGACGCTTCATTATAATGCATTTAACGATTTTAATGATTTATTGCATGTTCTTGAATATTGCTATAAATAATATTGTAAGCATATAGCAATGAAGTTTTTTTTCCTGTTAATTTTCCATAAGACAACATATTTTTTAAAAACTTATATTTGCATATTTTCTAAAGTAAAAACTAATTATAAAAATTTCTAAATGGTGTGAATTTTATGATACATAGTTACAAAATCAACTACTTTAAATTGACAGTTCTTATAATATTTTGAGTTTCCTATACATAATTTGATATATAGACTATGTAATTTCATATTGATATATCATTTTAAACAAAAAAACACTATCCAATCTCATTTTATTCATCGAAATATAACTGTTATTGCCAAAGTCCTTAGAGGAAAGTAACAGCAACAAAGAACAACTCTTATACAACACATAACTTAAATATCAAATTCTGTTCCGTCTAATGGGATATTACAGTGTAATGCGAGTGACAATTGACAGTGGCGGTAAATATTCGAGCACATTGAATTGATTGTCAGGTCCCTTGGATATTAAGGAATGTTCTTATCTCAATTTATTGACACAGGACTGCCTAATGAGTATGGCTTTTGAAGGCTCCCTTTGAGAAAAGACGCAATTATGTATTTTTAGAGAGACATGATTGGACCAACGGTGGAAATAGGCGTAATCAATATCGTTGCGCATTTAGTCAATATTTAATGAGGCTCTTTTCACACAAAATTGAATTGTAACGAAACTGTGAACAAAAATCGTATTTAGAAGTTTTGTATGCATGTAAAATAGGTCGGCAAGGAAACTTAGTTAAAAAGTCTTTTTTATTTAACTGCTACACATTGGTAAATGATAAATTGGTCGTCTGAAGTCGACGATAGATGAGGACGGATTGCCTACAAAAATGACGAAGGATGCGTCTAGCGGTCTCTGACTGACCAATCAGAAGTTAAGATTTTGTTTTTGCAAGGTTTTAAAAGGTCAACGTGTAGGCGGATGACTCAGGAAAGTTCTGTGGGAACGAAGATTTAGGCGACTGTTTGTCACCGACAGGATGCGGTTGGTATGTTAAAATACTAAGTGATATTAAGGATATGTGAAAAAGGTAATTTAAGTTGATAAGTTTAATTGGGGTTAAAAATATAAGATTTTGAGGGGCTTTAAGTTATAATAATTTTGAGGGGTCTTTAAGTTATAATATGTCATGCATATTTCAGCTGGGGTTTTCGTTTTGTTTATTTTTTCTCTGCATTTACTCATAAATTATGACTTATTAGAGTGATAGATTTACAGTTTTATCGGGTTGAAAAGTAATATTTGATTATTAAAGTAACTCCTATCTTAAAACTTACTCTAGTGAGAAGAAAAAGCTTCCCAGTACGAAAAAACATACACGTTAGTCTCTGCAGATTTTTAACGTATAAATGCATAAACAACAACTTTGTGAGTACCATTAAAACCTTCATTTCCGAATTAAAACGTTAGATTTAAGTTTTTGAAAATTATTTTTCTTATAAATTAAGGGGCCTCATCTCAAAAATTAAAACATCAAGTCAAGTTTTAATACATACACTATTCGACATGCCTGATTTTGAAAGTAAGAAAATTAGAAAATTTGGACTTTGAAATTTCATTTATCTCATATTTTGTCTATTCAGATAAAATTACACAGGATTTTTGTTCATTTGGCTTGTCAATTTTTTTTTGCTAATCGTCGCTAATAAGTTAATTAACTAACAAAGAGCAATATTAAACAATACAGTCAAATACTATTTTACTTGGAGTGGAACTTTACCGAAAACAAGCAAAAACTGCATTCTGAGTTGAGCAAATCTTAATCTTATTTCAACTTTCTGATGGGGATATTATTATGCATAATGACATCATTTTATTGCTTAGAAACGCCTCTCTGTTTAGGAACAATGAATATTTTCAATTCAGCTAAATATGTTCTATCACACTACTAATTTATGTAAGAGATAGACTTTTAAGCTGCAAAGTGATTGATAATATGTTTCGAGAGCTACTATTTTTTTTAATCCATCACCTTCTCCAAGTCAAATTTTAATAATTAAATTTCTAAACTGCCTGAAAATGAGCAACAATGTATGACTGTTTTTTCTACATAAATTTTATAATTATTAATTGTTGATAATATATTTTTTTAGGAAATCAGATTTATGTTTATTTTTAATGAATTGATCTTAACATCTTTTTCCCTTGAAAAAGAGGTTAAATTTCAATAATATGTCTTTATTCATAAAATGGACTACTTGGAATTGAAAATTTTGCTTATTACTGAAAAAAACTGGAGCTTAAATTAAGGAAAAGGTCGGTTCTAACGCTTATAATGTTAAAACAATGCAATTTGATAAAACTTTTGTCTTTTTCAATATCATCCGCTCTGGGTGTGTGACTTTTGTCACCTGCCTGCCTACAATGAGAGAGCTTTTGGCCATCGATCAAAGTCACGATCAAGAAGTCACAATACTCCATCAAATCCAGTTGCGAGCCACACTACCTCAAGTTGACGGACCGTCATCAAGATTAATCGAAAGAGCATTAACAATTGATACGTTACGACAAAGGTACACAATGCAATATTACACAATGTATTGAGAAATTGACGAATGAAAGTTGCTTCTGTACATTGTAATTGTTATGTCTCTATTTTTTTTTTCAATATCATGAATTAAATTCTTTTAAAAATGTGAGAATATCTTTCTTTCCAGGCATTGTTTAATTGTATATGGTCTTTGGGTATCTCATCTTCCAATAGGACATCGAATCAAAATGTGAAATTGTGAGCTAGTAACGAAAGCTTCATGCGTTATTTACTTTCTGCTTATTGGAAACCAATTATGATATTAATTTTTCTGTTAAATTTAAATATTCTTTGAAAGCTTGATTGACTAGCTTTTAAAATTAATAATAAATAAACAAATCTTTAACCCTGGTGCACTGTAGGACAGAAATAACTCGATTTTATAGAATTAACATAAATAGAATTTGTTTTATTAAAATGCTTATAATTTCTCTAAAAAACAGGTAGTCTTTTAGTAAAGTATATATTTAAATTTTGTTTGTGTTTCTTCAAACATTTTTACTGCTTAAAAATTAAGATTCTGACAATATCGAAAACTTATTGTTAGATATTGTAAAAGCATTGAATTGTTTGTAGAAAAAGTCAATTAGGTAGCATAAAGAAAATCTTCCGATGCGCTTACAGATCAAATTATACGTGAAAACATAAATCCAGGCAACGCTTTCAAAATATATACTTATATCACTTATGTTGACATTTCCGTTATTTCTATAATCTACTAATTATTTAGACATGAATTAAAATAGAAGTCCAATAAATTAAACAAAAGTTTTCATTTAGATATATTTCTTAACTTAAAGTTACGGAAAATTTCTTTGAATTACAAATCAACTCAATTTTATGAATGCTAATGAAGTTTCTTAAGTTTTCGGTAACATCATAAAATGATCGAAATTACGTTCAGTTTCAAACTATATGCGCACGCATCTAATTTTATGTATCTTAAATATTAAAAAATATACTTAAATAAAGCATCCTTTTAGCTTTTAAAAACGGCTTTTAACTAAAAATTTATTTGATCTTTAAATTATCAACTCATTCTTTAAATCTAATGCTTAATTTAATTTCTTTATGTTTACTCAAAGTTTTAACTTTTATCGAGAACTCAAAAAGATCTGTTATTGCAGCATAAATAAGACACTTAAATACACTTGATGTCATCGTTAACGGCTTGAAAAAGCATCTCCAATCAATCACGTATTGAAGCCGATAACGCCAGATCCATTATAACCACAACGCCATTAAACGCCCTAAACGCTCATTTCTCTAATTCCTTAATAATTCGGCTAATAACATCATGATTCAGGATTTCCGCTGGATTGGCTGATATCCCATTTGTAATCAATCCCGATGTCTTTTAATTCGTTTTAATCCTCCTGAGTCGCGTCCCATTCGAGACACGTTCTGCGATCACAGGAAATCCGTAATTAGGGGGCCCCTCCGCGAGATGTTTGGCGAACTTCTCGTTGGACTTGTCGCCCGCGGGCCCCTTGCGAGTCGCCCATCGATCCCGAGGGAGATCGTGCGTGAATCAAGGGTACACTGGTGTGTGCGTAGGGAACAGTTTGATCAGTTATACTGGTTGTTGTTTTCGAAAAACACTAAATTTCGACCTGAGCTGCTGAAGTACGTGTGCTGTATTTTTCATGAATCAATATAGAAATAGTAATACATAGTATACTATATTGAATTTACAGACTTTTATTTAAATAAATTTTATCAATAATGATAATAATAATAATAATAATAATAATAATAATAATAATAATAATAATAATAATAATAATAATAATAATAATAATAATAATAATAATAATAATAATAATAATAATAATGATAATGATAATGATAATGATAATGATGATAATGATGATAATGATAATAATAATAATAATAATAATAATAATAATAATAATAATGATAATAATGATGATAATGATGATAATGATGATAATGATAATAATGATAATAATGATAATAATAATAATAATAATAATAATAATAATAATAATAATAATAATAATAATAATAATAATAATAATAATAATAATAATGATAATAATAATAATAATAATAATAATAATAATAATAATAATAATAATAATAATGCTCACAAAACCAATAATAGCAACAGCAATGATGATAAATAACAAATAAAAGTTGACGGAGATTATTAGAAAAATATAGATTCCTTTTTTAGCAAACAAATTTCAGAAACATTTCCCAAATCCTTTAAACTTTCATCAATGTGATATTAAGTACTTTTAGTTTAAAAAATCTATTGAGAAAGTAATATACGTTAGAGATTTGAAAAACGCCATTTAGTTTTATTGAAATCTAGTTATTACTACGTAACAGTATCATCAATATTTATTCGAAAAAAAAAATAACACGACTTCCCAAACGACCTGAAACAGAGAACAACTGCTCATAACACAGAACTAAATTGTTCCACTACTAGGACCTTCTTCAGAATAACTCAAACCTATACCAGAGATTCACACTCGTGCCGCTCCTTTACACTGAAGGGGCATATTATCGATGCATTTTGATTAGTTGGTGGATTAGTTTAATGAGAAATGCAGATCGGATGAAGGGAAAAGTTTTTCTGGCGATTAAGTGAGGCATGGAGTTCATATGGTTGAATTTATTGTACAGTGTTATTATAGATGATGGTTGAGAGATAGAATGGAAAATGGTTTTAAAATGAGAAGATTTCAGAATGGTGTGATCTACGACAGGAACACTTGCTTCTCGTTACTGTCCCATGTGTATCTTTAAATTTTGGAATCATTTTGAAAAGGATTTCAAAAAACATTTGAGCCTTTTAAAATTGATGGTTGTGAATTAGAATGAAAAATGGAGTTGTAAAATGAGAACCAATCTTTAGAATAGTGTTGAGCTTCGATAGGAACACTTGACTCTCGCCAATGTGCCGAGTGATGCTTTAATTTTTAGAAACAAGCTTTAAAATTTAAAAAAAAAAATTGAGTCGAATGAGCTGAAATTGTTAGAAATGGATAAAATATAATTTAACTTTTTAACAGAGAAAATATTTTATTGAAGTAATTCAATTCCAATCTGAGAGTGATGAAAAGTAGATTGATTGAGGCTGTATTATATTAAATAAAAATAATTACATTAAAATGATTAGATTAAATGAAATGAATTGTTTTACTATGAATGATAGAAAGCATATTCACTAACTAAAAATACCCCCCCCCCCCTCGCTCTTCTTAACCATGTCCATAACTGTGCCCCTCAATTAACCATGATTTTTTTTTATATTTTATATCATTTACACCTTTATTTCCAAACCTTTATTTTTTTAATTCGTTTTTCGCATAACTTAATTTATCATACATAGATTGATCAGGAATATAATATTTATTTGTATTATATTTTGATAATTTAGATAAATTAAGCCAAATGCTCATTTGCTTCCGGCACATTTTCTTCTTATATCTGTGAATGGGTTAAATATAAATCTGAAATCTTAATTAAAATCCCATACAACGTTTTTCATAACAGTAGGGTACAATAACCCTCGCCTTGATGAAGGAAGTCAAATCTTATAAGGGGAAGATATATGACTTTGGGTGGAGTCCCGCCAAGATCATGCCGTGACATTTGAAGTGTGCCAACAGATTCCAACAATAACTAGACATCCGCCCCCGTGATCTATCCATTAACCGTCTAAATATGAACTACCTCGTAAGCATATAGAGATCATAGTAAAAGTATCAGAGTGGCAGATCACGTGACTTCCAATTGCAGCGGCGGGACAAGAATGGAGCCAACATTAACATGGCAAACTTGAAAGTGTCGCCAACTCTTTAATGAGAAGAATACTACGTCGTCAACCAAAAATTACCATTTTATTATATATTTTTTTTAATTTTAATACTAAAATTACAAAAAAAAACCCCACAGAAATACTATCTGTATTATGGACTCTTTTTAGTGACTTTGTAAAAAAAAATACGAGAAAAGCTTTTCTAGTATTTTTATGGTATTTTTTTTTGTAATTTTAGTATTAAATTGTGTTTTTTTTTTCGAATTGTATCGTGGTATTTTTCTTATTAAAGAGTTGGCAACACTGTCAAGGTTTGCCATGGTAATCTTGTCTCCATGTTTGTCCCGCCGCTGCAATTGGAGATCATGTGATATGCCACTCTAATACTGCTACTATGATCTCTATGATACTCAGCTCATACTCGTAAAATGTATGCGAATAAAGTCATTGTTTCCTTGATAACGTCTTTCTCGTAGTCCATTGCGCGTTGTTTAGCGATAGTCACGTAAAAATGCCTTCTCGTGTAAAAATCACTCTTCACTGTTAAAAAAAATTCCTTGAATTAACGGAAAAACTACTGGCAGCAAGTTGCCGGGATTTTTCCGTTAATATCAGGATCTTCCGTTTTGGAATTTTTCCGTTATTTTCAGGAACTTCCATTTCGGAATTCTTCCGTTAATTTCAGGGTCTTCCATTTTGGAATTTCTCGGTTAATTTCAGGGTCTTCCATTTTGGAATTTCTCCGTTAATTTCAGGATCTTAAATTTCGGAATTTCTCCGTTAATTTCAGGATCTTCCATTTTGGAATTTCTCCGTTAATTTCAGGATTTACCGTTTTAGAAATATTCTGTTAATTTCAGGAATTTTTATTTAGCTGTTTCTTTGTTAATTTCATGAATTTCTAATTTGCATTTCTCTCTAAATTCAGAAAACTTACATAGTATATATTCTAGTTAATTCCAAGACATTTTTGCTTTTTTCTTGTCAATTTTGTTTCTATATACTATTTAACCATCAATCATTCTAAATATATCCATTTATATGTATATATATATATTGTTATAAATATTACCATAGGGAAATTTAACAGGTGAAACAGGGAAATTAAACATGCATCCTGTTTGTTATATAAAACGTAAGCAAATAATTTCTTCATACTTAAACCTCAAATCTATTCAAAACTAATACAATCTAATCCTTTAATATTTTTAAAACCATATTTGGTATATAATCTGAATAAAAAGGAAATTGTTCACATTTTTGAAATTAAAAAATTACCACTCTTCATATATTTAAAACAATTTTAATATGGCAGGAAAATGTTAATAATTTTTCCAATTTTGATAATTTTTCTGACATATTTTTTATAATGTATTTATTTGGTGTTGTTCTGTGGCTACACAAATGGTATTGTACTTTTCAGTAGCATATCCAGGGCAAAATCATGGGTAGGGGATAATGAGTCAGGTGTCTTAGGGGTTGAACACCCCTTAATAGAGAGACTCTTTAAGACAGTAAAATTTTTAGTCAAAAACAATAAATCATTAAGTGTCTGCATTTGTACTATACATACATAAATTTGTATAGTCTCTGATAGTAAAACAACAACAACATGTTTTAGTACATGGGGACGAGCCCTGGATACACCACTGATACAATTTAACAAGATATGAATGACAAAAAAATTACAGAATATAATCAGGTTTTATTTTTCTTTCACAATTGAAAAAGACAGATATGGTTCTCAAATTCACAATTAATTAAAAAATTTATGCAGGAACTACAGATTTAGTTTTCTTCTTTTTCCGAACTTTTGACCCTCTTTGAAGATTTATGATAAACAAGCACCTAAAAAAATAATATATTAATATATATAAATCCAATGTTAAATGAATAGATCTAATGTATAGAAGCAACTGCTAATCAGGCGTAAACCAGGCAAATTCTTCTTAAGTCCTTCTAAAATTAAACAATTTGTCAATTTTAGGCTTTTTTTTCCAGCAAGTTTTCCATAGTATGACCGTAATAATTTAATATCAGAGTTAAAAACGCTTTCTCTCTTTTTGTGAAGAGGTGGAGGGGGCAGACAAAGCATTAATCTTACAGTACCTTTAATTAATTGATTTATCCATATATCTCAATACAGTTTTGAGAATACACTGAAAACATTTTTTTAGTAGTAGAAACAAAACAGAAGTGTTCTTGAATAATATATATCATTACTAAAAATACAATTTTATAACAGTATTTAGTATAAAATAATAACTTTAATGCAATTTAATAGTATTTTAGTAATAAAATACAATTTATAATTAGTATTCTAGTAAAAGCTAATAACTATTGCTTTTGAATATCACCGACATGAAGTTATAGACGGTGAGCCGAAAATGAGATATCACTTATAGTCCGACCACGCTAACTTGGCAACCAAAATATTTTGATTGTGGACCAGTCCACTTTGAAAAAAGGTAAGGAAGGTTTTGGTTTTGGGCAAGAGTTACTATGTTTGGCGATTCATTGCTTTTGGGCGCATATTTCTTTAAGGTTAAGAAACAGATTATTAAGGGATGGATCACAGGAGTCTTAAAAATGTGCAAAGAAGATACTACAAAGCATAGTTTGATCTTTCATGTCATTTTTGAACTACTCAATGTACGAGTATAATTTTTTATATGTAATTCTACGAGATTTATTTATTATAAAACAAGTTTTAAAATTTATGAAAATTTAGCCAAAACTAAAATAAATGATATTAAACATGAAGCTATTTGAACACATTGTGATTAGGCTTGCGCGGCAAATTGTGAGGTCAAAATTGAAAAAATGACCAAGAAAATGACTTTGTATTGTACAAATATGTACAAACAAAGACTTATACCTTAATTCTCAGCTCAATTTCAATTAGAAATTATTTTAAGAACTTTTTTCTAAAAAAAATTAATAAAAATTTTCGGCAGAGGCTTCCATTTTGAAAAAATTTAAAACATTATGTACGATATTCTTCTCTTTCGCATGAAGTATCGTTCTTTCATTAGACATTATCAAATATGCACAGATATTAATCGATTATTGATCAAGTCAAATAAACAAAGAAATTCACGTGTAATCGTTAACCGCTACTAGCAATCACCAACAATCCTCTATCGCCGATAACTGATGTGTAGCTCTAGTGTGATATATTGAACTAGACCAACAACCCCCTCTTCTCGCCAAACGCCTTGAGCTGGCAACCCTTTTTTCTTCTGCTTAAAAACCTCAATTCAAATTGGAATCGTCCACAATCAAAATATTTTGATTGCCAAGTTAGCTTGGTCGGACTATAGCAGCTACATCTAAATAAACATTAAATAGCGTTTTGCGGACACTTACAATTCCTAAATTTTGAATGTGTTGGAAAGTTTGCATTTAATCGGAAATTGTGTGTGCAGACTTTTCAAAACAAATAGCATTGGCAATAGTGTATGTAACTTCTGAATCAAATCAAAATATGTGATTTGCATACATCCGTAATCACTAATTGATTCATTATAAATCAACAAAAGTTTATTATTTTATAAAGAAAAAGTTTGCGTTATGTATACTTGCATAGTTTTTAAAATAAACCATGCTTATAGCGATAGCGTTACCGTGCTTTTCAATCGAGGTTAGGTTTTGAATTATCGTCGCACTAAAGCTACACGAGGGCTATAGCTTTTCAATCGAATTTGAATGTAATAATTTCAAGTCATTTCATTATTTTTTTAATTTGTGAACTTTGTTTATTTCATATATTTGAAAGCTTTTTTAAACATTTAAATCAAATTGACTTAGTTGCGCGTGTTGGTAAACAAACGGAATTATTAATTTCTGGGGTCACCTCACGGTCAATTATAGGACTATAGAGATTACAGAAACAAATAAGAAAGAGACAATAACTGGATTCTATAGATAGAAAAGGAAGATAGAAAATATAAACATTAAAAAAAATCTTATTTTATTAAACGAAATGAACATACCTGTATATTTATCTTTCTTGCTTGCTTCAGATGTGGTCAAAACAAAACAACAAACAAAAAACAAGGTGGCTGCGTCGGTCAGCGGATGTGTCGAGGCTAAAAGCTGTTGGGTGCGAGGTTATATGGAAAATTTACGTTCATACGGGTCTTAAGTGAAATTCTGCAATCAGAAATACGGTGTTTTTCCGTTTTCACTTGTCAAGCGTTTAAGGAAAACGGAAACAAGCTGTGTATTTCAGACAAACCGTCTGTTTGTGAAAGAAACGCAATCTTTCCGTAAATCCCCGAAAATAATCACAGAAATATGTACGTAAAATTCAGGTTTTTTTTAACAGTGTTGTTCATGCTTTAATTTGTGTGACTAAAAGTGGGATATTCATTTTATGCGAGCAGTTTCATCATTAGTAAATATGCTAGGTTCATTGCAAACTTAATAGTGAGGTTCTTTACACTGCAACTAAATGTCATTGTTTTTATAGAAAAAAATTCAGCTGGTGAGCCAAAAAAAAATACCATAAAGAAATTATCTGCTTATTTCAAACGAATACTATGTAATTTTAACCCAAAATCTACTTTTTAACAGACAAATTATGAAGAAAAAAACATTATTTCTCCTAGTCACAAGCGGGGATACTAACCTCAGTGCTAATGAGGATTAACATAGATTTTAAAATGGAGCGAATAAAATGTTTAGTTGATTCTCAATTTGCATTAAACTATATTAAAAACGAACCTTAGTTTATTCAATATCTTTAGAAAGTCAATTCATTATAAAAATGAAATGATTCTAAAATAAATATTCTCAGTTCATACTCAAAAAAAAAGTGTGGAATAACGGATTCTGGAACTGAGGTTTTCTATTGTTCCTTTTTTATAAATATATTTTTAAAAAATAGACCATCAATGAAACACAGAAGTATGAATGAAAAGATAATTGTTTTTTCTTCAATTTAGAAATAAATAAAATTTAAATTGAATTATCCCATTTCGACATCAATTCAAATACCGGAAACGAATCAATTGTGTTATTTTAATTTCAGATGTAAAAAGTTGATTCATTTCTTCAAATCACAATAACCTATATTTCCTTTTGGGGAAATAAATTGCATGGGAGAAAGGTAATTTATTGATATACTTCAGTTTAATTTAATATATATTCATATTTTTTTTTGTCAAAACATACCTAAAAAAGCAGCTCAAGTGAAAGATTTTAAGCAATACATTTGAAGATTTATTTTTGTTGGAAATGAATTTATGGTACATTTCATAGGTTAATATAGGCTAAATTCACAAATGATTGGAATTCAGTTATTTTGCGAACGTAAGCTCTCTTGAAGACATTTTTTTAGCATATGTTACATCAGAATAGTTTCTTAGAGAACGAATCTGTCCTTGAGCGTAACGATTAAATAAATATAACGATCGTAAAGTTACATTTTAACAAAGTAAGGAAATTGAACCACTTTTTTCACCCTTCACCCAAATCGTCTCACAACTAATTTGCTCAATCTGCATCAACTGCTACCAAACTTTCCGATTCAGTTCTTCAAACGTGTTCCGTTCTGTTCGATCGGTTTCGAAAATTCGAAATCAAACCCACTTACATTCCATTCACACGACATAAAACAAGCAGCGAAATAAAAGCCAAACAAACATTCTTTTTTGTTAATATCGGAATTAACACAATGGGCCGAACAATGGCGTCCCCTCGAGCAGCAAACAGAACCGCATTGTCTTCCACAAATCAATCCCGTGCATTACCCTGGCATGAGGATGTGTGCAATGTTAATGGGTATTTGCAATCAATAGCCGCTGAGATTGTGTTTCGAATGAAATGTCTGCTGCACACCAGTCGAAGATGCGTTTCCGTCTGCGATGGGAATAGGGAAGTGAAGGATTTAGTATGAGAACTATCTTGTCCTTTTGATGCGTTATTTAATTTGAATCAGAATGACAATGACAAATGACAGTGATTGCGCCCTCTAGAAGGCAGAGTGTAGGCTCTATAGCCGATTACCCAGGTCGCCAGAAGAGACATTCACAAGAGACACACAAAGAGGGACGACACAAACACATATACAAATAACAACATTTATTGACAAGCACAAACATCCATGCCTTTCCCGGGATTCGAACCCGAGCCCAGCAGCTAAAAAGGCTAGTACACTAACCACTGCGCTGGCGAGCCGGCTTGAATAAGAATAGTAATTTCTGTAAATTGGCTTGTTTCAGATGGCGTAGCTACTTCCAATTTTTAGTTCTGTCCTCCTACGATTGTTGCTTCCATATGTGCTCTGTTAGAAACCGATTGAGACTTGAGAAATAATTTATTTTCATTTAGAATTTCTATTGCCATTCAAGACCTGAAACAAGCCCATTGTATTTTATACTTGTTCGAAGGACATCATGGCGTGGTGAGTTATGGCGTCATGCCACGGATTATACCTTCTGGGCTTCTGTCCTTGTCTTGTCCCTCCTATAAACAGATCTTTTTGGACGAAAAAATCCGTGTACATGGAACCACTAGTTTTATCTGTAGTATCTAAATAACGATTTCGCTATAAGGTTGCGTTTGGTGCCAGCTGCCGTCCTCATCAATTGGAATGTCAAATTTCGCTGTCAAATTTTAACCAACCTTCTTTATATGTATAAAAAATGAACAATTTTTTAAACATATTGAAAGAATGAAATTATTAAAAGAGATGAATAAGAGTCATTTGCGTAACTTTCAGCAAAAGATTAAATATACCAGTACATGTGGTAGTTATGTTTTGATTTCAATATGTTAAGTTCTTGAAAGAAATAACAAAACAGATAACTAAACAAAGATGATGCTGTTCAATGAAAATAACGCACACATAGGTTCCTTGTGTGACTGTCCATGCATTTTAAAAAGAATAAATTGAGTTGTTGTTTGTTTCTTAATTTTTTTTAATTAAGTCTGTGTGAACATGACATTGGCATGGTTTGGACTATTGTGGATAGCTTTTTTATAATTAAAGATCCTTTTGTATTTGTAGTTAGGTTTTACGTGTATCGTAAACAAAATAAGGCCGATCACGATTATTAGGTTAAAGATCTTCACATCAGATGAAAGGATTTCTTATACTTAAAGTATTTAAACATTTTTAAAAATATGAATCAATGCATATTTTATATGTAATAAGTCCACCTTTTGGGACCAATGTTCTGATCAATTTTTTTAAGTGCAAAAAAAGTTAAATAAAAATGATAATTACAAAAATTGAGACAATTATCTATTTATATATTGCTAATATAAGTTAGTTTCTTTCATTGAGTTAGTTTCTTTCATTGAATTAATCACATGAATTGTTTTCTTGCATTGCTATCAAATTAAAAATTAGAGTGCTTTTGGTTTTCAATAGACCAATCTCCTTTACATAAGATGTCATCATCCATAAAACCCTCGTCAAATGTTTGAAGTCAGTAAAAGCTAAAGTAGCAAAAGTTTCAACAGAAATATTATTATATTGTATTGTTTAAAATTTGTAATAGAGTCATTATTTTCGTGAGGGGGGAGGGGGGGGGGTTGCCTTCACTGTTAAAATTTTTTGTCACTTGGTTTCAAAAAATATATATGGTTACCTGTAGCTGCAATGAAGTTACGGTGAAATGTTTAACCCAATTTTCGGTATTCGGTTCAACCATTTCACAGGTTTTTGTTTCCAAAAACTGAAAAATGGTCAACCGAATATCGGAAATATGGTGAGCCATTTCACCGCGCAGACGTTGATGCTGCTGAGAACCATTATTATGATGAAAAGTAGGGACAAAATTTTAACAGCATTTTCATACTGCTTTTATCTCTCAACTTTTGAAACTTTAAACATTTCTACACATCAAATAACAGTTTCTATTAGACAAATTACCACCACTTGTAAGAAATTCCCAATACTAACTCCTATAATGTAGCCCTATAAAATTACTACTAACTTAGAAGTAACTCTGTTATTATGACAAGCAATTTTCTCTACTACTCGGTACTTAACAGCCACCCTCAAACTAACAGACAAACTACTGCCAACCCAAGTTACGCACTTTCTGCACACACAAAAAATCCAATAGCCGATACTCGGGAGGACCCTAGAGTGCAAATTATAGTGCTCATCGCTGTCAAATACCGCTCAAAAGGATGGGCAACCCGCATTGACTCGGAATCCCCCGAGTTTATACGTGTCGTGAAAAGTATTAATTAATGGCAGCTTCACCCTATCATTTGGAAGAAGAAAACAAGGCGAAGGTATTGGCTTGGAGGGTTTGCTAGAAAAAGTCGTGTCGCTTTGGTGTAACATTGGCGCAAAAACCTGTTGATGTGTGAACAAAAGGGAATTACTGTAAATATTTATTAAGACATTGGTACAAAAACCCTAAACTTGGTACATAATTCAATTGTAAGTTATTTCATGACATTCAGATGTGATGAGTCGCCTTTTTTTAGCCTATAGTTTTTTTTTTTTTTTTTTCGGAATACTAGTTTTATCGTTTTTAAGTAACATTGTAAAAAAGTAGCTTTAGGCAATCGTAATGATTTCTAACAAATTGCCAGAAGACTGTGAAAGTTGAATTTTTTGTTTTATTTTGTTCATTGTCACTCCAGGATCAACAGTCTTTTAGCAGCATCGATCATTTTGAGATGTCATTGAAAGTTCGAATCATATATTTTCAGCTAAATATTGTTTTGTTTATTTTTTTTTTCAAATATAAAGCAGCAATTTTTTTAAAGTAACATCTTCAAAATACAAAAGAGTGTTTTTTAAACAATTTTTTTTTAATGTGTAAATGTTAATCCCTTGCAAATAAAACGTTCTAAGAACTGGCATCCATCTTATTACCAAACTCTGAACATACTTACATTTAAACTACATATTTTATTAAATATAGGTTAATGTATAACCTACATTAACCTATATTATTCCCAACTTAACATGCAATCACAATGTGCTCAAAATATGGAACTATTTCTAATACTAATATTTTTGGTTCAGCTACATTCAATTCTACAATCATATATTTTTTTTTCTAAAGAAACATTGTTAATATTTTTTGTTCACAAATTAGATTTATGGTCAATTAGTTGCTGAAAGTCAATAGAAGAAAAAGTAAAAATTTGACCAATTTGTTTAAATTAATTGTAGACGTAATACGACTCCAACGCTTATACGAACGCTTGCTATTGTGTAAGGAATCTTAAGTATATAGAGCTTTCACAAAGCACACCATAACAATAAATAGCGCTACACGAAAGATAGTTATTTTTCAAGGTGAAGTATTTATTGCTTGGCAACTTTTCAATCAGCCAATTCATAACAGTACATTGAGAAAAATACAAAAAGATTTTTTTTCATCTTTAAGTGTTCTCTTTAATCAAAATGAATTATAACTCGAGAATTATAGAATAACAAAATTTGAGAATTATAGAGCAGCTTTTAATTTGAAAATTAACATTGTTCAATATCTGTAACTCCAACAAAATAAAGAATTCCCTGCTAGCCAATGACTGGGACTATAGTTTAAACAGGATATTTTTTATAAAAAAAATGGTCATTATAAAGAAATGTCAATAGTCGTTATATGAACAATACATTACAAAATGTAACAAATAACTTCTGCACACATTATAAGTAATTCTATTGGTAAAACTACAACAGAAGATTTGAAGATAAGGGACTCAAATTATTTACTAATGAAAAAATCACCTCATATTTAAGTCTAAAAGAAATTAATTCGATTGTCGCTTCAAATGTGTGATTGGAAAAATGAAGTAATGATAATTCAAAACTGATGATATTTTGGTCTGTTTCCTAACAGTAGCATATAGTAGAATTCTTAACTGTAACTAAGTATAGTAAGAAACACTTTAACTGATTTGACGATAGATCAACATTTAAATTAAATTTTTCTGCTAAATTAAATTGAAACTTTTAATGCACATAATAAGAGAACATGGAAGCAGTTATTTAATAGGCGCGAAGCCCGTGACGAACCAAACCATGAAGCCACACTTTTTCCGATTTCATTTAAACACGTTTATTTTTATGCAGTGCAGTCTTCAATTTGTTTTCGAAAACTAGAATATTCTTTTTTTAACTTTATAACGTGCACAAGCAAGTTTTACAGCTTCAAAACCTAGAAAATTACGATTTTTTTTTATCTCTGACTTCTTATTGAACTAATATATAGACATGTACTGCACAAGAATGCCTTACATTTTTTTCTCTTTCCGGGAAAATAAATTATCTTTACTAACAACTTCAATTGGTTCCTCTGCCAACTGTAAAATTTCTCACCACGGTGTACTTATAGCACATCAATATTTTATTTTAAATACACTGCTCAAAACAATTAGGGGAATGCATGGTTTAAAGCCCTTCACCTTAAATGATTCCATTTGGTAACATCAGCTTCCGATTTTGTCTCTCACTAAGGTGGACTTGTACTTAATTATCATTAGATGGAAGAATCGTGTCTTTTGAAGAATTCAAAAATGTTTTTTTTTAATTGAATGGGATATGAAAAACACGGAAAAATAAAATTCACTCCCAAAAACTGTTATGAAATAAATTGACCCTAAATTCTTCACGCTGGCATTCTAAGAAGTCTAAAATTTAATGAAGATTTTTTTTTTCAATCAAAATTTCGAAAAAAAATTATTTTTAAAACTTATTCAAAAGTTAGGAGTCCAATTTTTTGCCACTTTAATTATTGTTAAAAAATGAAGATTTGTTTCCCGGTTTTTTACCATTGCAATCTGGATGCATAAGGAATCTATTTCACAAATTTTAGATTTTTATAGTAAAAAATAAGAAGTTGGAACTGGACGGGTAAACGAAAGTATTTAAAGTGCTCCCCTAATTGTTTTGAGCAGTGTACTATTTTCAATCTTATTTAGCAGCTTTCTCATGTCTGAGAGTGGTCCTATAAACTCATTATACGTTACTGTCAACAAGCTTCATGATCAAAAGAGGATTTTCCAATTTGTATTACGGTTAAAATCGCATTTCAACTTATCCATGCGTCGCCAAATGTGGCATCCCTTCTTGTGCGGTTCGCATCATTAATTGTGCCTGTAAGACGCTCGAATAATTGCGTGTTTTGTCTAAACGGATTGTTGTTTACCGAGAACGCGTTTGGCCGGTGAGAGCCGCGACTCATGCACTTTCCCGCTATCTCCGCTCACTTCATTCAGTTTTACTTTTCCATTCACGTCTCTTTATTTTTACTCTTCGGTTTCGGTCGGAGAGGCATCGGAGACATCATATGGACATTCTGGTTTCGGTTTCCTTTTTGGGGTTGATGCTTGTTGTTTTAGTTACTCTAGCAATTATAGCTTTAATTTCTAGTTAAATATATTTTGAAATTTAAATAATAAAGACATTTGAATAAAAAAATCAAAATTACATAAGTCTATGGCTACACCAGAAGCGTATTTTTATTTTTACTCTTCGGTTTAGGTCCGAGATACATAAAAAGAAAAGAAATGGACGTTCTGGTTTCGGTTTTCTTTTTGGGGATGATGCTTGGTGTTTTGGTTGCTCCAACAATTGCAGCTTTAATTCCTAGCTAAATATATTTTGAAATTTAAATAATAAAGACAGAGTCTTTGCGGCTACACCAGAAAAGTCTTTTTATTTTTACTCTTCGGTATAGGTCCGAGATACATAAAAAGAAGAAAAATTGACGTTCTGGTTTCGGTTTTCTTTTTGGGGTGTAGTGTAGTGTAATCGGGGGCTGTGAGTCGCCCTGTGGTCAGTGTCTTGATCTACGGATCGGAAGGTCCTGCGATGGAGTCCTGGTCGCTGAAAACTCACCGAGTATATGCGGAGTACGTGCTCGTTAAATCTGTTGGGTCCGAAAGTCCTGTGGGCGGTCATTGCGCAGTTTCCCACGGGTACAGGTTCCTGGAGACTATTTCCCTCCCCTTCAGGGACATGTCTAAATTGTGGAAGTGGCGCAGGATAGATGGCAGCATCTGTCACGTATATGTGAGTTTGAGTGTGTGTGTGCTGTGACTGATGTCTTACTTGACGAAGGTTTATAAGCGGCTCTCTGAGTAAGCACACAAGCCTGAAAATATATGTATTCTAACCAACCAACCATAGTGTAATCGTTTCCGGCTGCCTATTTCTAGCCTCCATTAGGAGCTTTAACACCGCCAATAACGCCTCGTAATTTAGAACCTTGGTCAAGTGACGAGTTTTTTGGGGTTGATGAATTTTATTTTAGTTGCTCCATCAATTGTACTTTTACTTCCTTGGTTTAGGTGGAATTATCGTAGCACTAGAGCTACACGAAGGCTATTAATGACAATGGGCGTTATGGTACGTGCATATAGATTCCAGCTTGTACGTGCTTGTTCAGAGAATCGCTTATAAGCTTTCGTCAAGTGGGACAGACATATAAAGAGTTTTTACAAGCACTAGAGACACACAAAGAAAACACAACACAAACACATAGACAAATAACAACATTTATTGACGGTCACAAACATCCATGCCTTTCCGGGATTCGAACTCGACCCCAGCAGCTCCAAAGGCAAGCATCCTAACGATTGCGCCACAGCGACGGCAACGGGCGTTATAATTTAAAACCCCAGTCAAGACTTTGGAGAATATTTAACTTGCACTCCCCTTACACTGGTCACCGCCTTTGTCAGACTTCTTGGCTTCTCAGATCATTTATAGGATGACAGTTATTTTGGCAATGCTCGAACCTGAAGCTGGGACGTTTATCAAGTGTCTCAATATTAATCCAATGGGGAAAAAGAAAAAACTATTTTCTCTGCCATATTTCTTCGGCTATATTGAAAATTTTTACAAACGGATTTTTTAATGGGATAAATGTAGCTGACTTACAGGTCTCTATAACCCCACTTTTTTTTAATTGCTTCGAATACTTTTTGTAAAATTATTTATTCAAAATTTAAAAAAAAATTCGAACCAATTTCAAAAAGTTGGGTCGTCGGGACCCGTAAGTCAGCTATATTTATCGCATCAAAAAAATCCGTTTGTAAAAATATTCAGTACAGCCGGAGAAAAGTGGCAGAGAAAATATTCCCCCCCCCCCCATTGTATTAACACTGATGCACTTTGCTTTGGAGACCCGCAATCCAGCGCTCCCTTTTCCCCTTAATAGCTATATTTTTTTTATTAAAATCGAAATAAAATCCGATTGAAAAATTAAAAATTTAGCAAGGGATACATGAAATATCTCTTTATTTTTACTCTTCTGTTTCAGACAGACACTATGGAGATGTCATATGGACATTCTGGTTTCGGATTCCGTTTTTGGGTTGATGCTTTTTATAGTTGCTCCATCGATTGTAGATTTATTTCCTAGCTTAAATCTATTTAAGAATTTAAATAAGAAGACATTCTCGTTACTAATTTTTTTAATAAATTAAGTGGCTGCTTTGAACATCGCTTACTACCTCATAAAAATTTCTTATAAAAGATATTTAAACTAAGGGCGTAAAGCTAAAAAACATACAAATCTTAAACAAACAAAAAAGCTTAGGAAAGTGTAAAATTGTGTGACATTTGTTTTGGCATATATGTATACAAAATCAATTCAATTTAATTTTTTAAAATAAAAATGCACGAAAAGTTTACTTATTACGAAGGCATTTTATTTGAAACAAAATTAAAAGTGGGAAATGATTAAATGATTACATGATCTCTATTTCCTTGTGGTAACTGTTTTCAATCGATTGTATAAAATATTTTCTTTCTTCATGGCAATTAGTCAAGTTAAATTGTTATCGCTGTTTTTCGTAAATTTCTACAAGTAAAACAACTTTTGAAAGATTTATCTATTTATTCAAATCCAAAAAGTATTAGCATACTTATGCTTTCTCATTATGCCAATAAAAAATTTTGTGTTTAATTTTAAAAATACTATACTTACCGTGTTTTCTCCAATCAGTGAAGAAATAAAGAAACTTTTCCATATCTTTATAAGAAAAGATATAAAATTAAACAAACAACAGGTTTGTGCAACAGAACTTCTGAATATTATATAAATGCTATGTTTATAAGCACATATACATTAACCTTAAATATAATAACAATTTTTTAACCAAATAACATTTCATTTATTTTCTTAATCATGCGTATTTGGTGATATTATAGATATTTCGTTTTCCATTTCATTATAATTTTAAACAAACAAAAAAACATTTATGGTAAACAACTACAAAAACTTTTGAGAATAAATAGCTATTTGGTAAACAGTTTACTAAATATGTAGTAGATAACAAATATCTGAAAAGCAAAACCTTAAGAATTCTAAACACTCTGAAAAGGCACAACAAAAAAAATGAAATGAAAATACCACTTGATTTCATATTTTAAACACTTTGACTCTTAAATCGAACTTTATTCTAGAGGTCTCTCAGTAAAAAGAACTTCAATGATTTCTCTTAAAATATTTAGTTTTAGTATATTATATAGTTAATATCATATTATAAATAACAGTTTGAGTCTTATAATATAAAATATCATTAAATGCATCGAATTTTTTTAATAAAATTTGCAATCAGTTGAATTATGAGGACAAAATTGCTCAGTTCTAAAAGAATACTTACTATTTTTTTTTTTCAGTTATAATTTTCTGTTTGATTTCCCTGGATTGCTGTTCTTATTGCGACTTTGATCGAAGACGATCATATATCTCTAGATAAGCGAATGTTTAGCTTGTTTTGGTTGAATAAACGTCGCACTATAGAGCTACTCGAGGATCTTTCTATACTTATATAAGCATAAACAATAATCTTCTACTTCATACTAATTAAGATTCAAATAATATTTACTATAAAAATATAAGGTAATCTGATATCCGAAGGTCCAATTTCATAAACTTCGTTTTTCATTGATTAAAAAAAGACCGAGTTGAAAAAAGACCGAAATTGTGAAACCATTACAATTATGAACAAAGTACGGAAGTTATCAAAGGTATACGGAAATTCATATAGATATTTAGAGAAATATTTATATGAATTTTCGTGCACCTTTGATAACTAACAACTGTAATTTGCAACCTTAAATATTAAAAAGTACATGTATTATTTTCTTACATTTGGATAACTTTGCCCTTTTAGGATGTACTTTGGCAAAAGCATTGTTGTTGTTTTTTGCAACTCTTCTCTTAAAGTATAACTCTAACTATTGGGCAAATATTTGCTTTTGGATAATTGGTTACACATTAGTCTTGACTCATTTTTTACGGAGAGGGGGGACAATGTTGCTTTGGCAAAATCCTAGAATCGGTACACGGCAACTCTTTTTTTTTTTTTTTTTTTTTTTTGAAAGACTAAGTACCAAGACCAAGTATAAAGTACGGCCGTTCACGTGACGCAGAAAGATGCTTGGGGAATATAGACTAATATAACTTAATTTTATTTAATAAAGTTGAATAGTAATGATCGTAGAAAAATATTAGTATATGGTCATTTGAATGATATATTCGCCTATTCACTGTCGCCAAATTTAAAAAAAAAGGAGTGTATATCAATGCTATGATTTAGCCTCTAAGGTGGACACACTGTCCCTTTTTCACAATATATAATTTCATTGATAAGTTTAACCTAATTTTCAGATATTTTGACGTAACTATCTGAATGTAAATAAGTTTATAAGATTATATAAATTAATATAATTTCATTGATAAGTTTAACCTAATTTTCAGATATTTTGACGTAACTATCTGAATGTAAATAAGTTTATAAGAATATATAAAACATATACTTTACTTTAGAAAAAATTGTTCAACAAAATAGGCATTTACTCCAAAGAATGGATAGATATTTTTCAAATTGCATTTCATGGGCAACAATAGAGCTACACCTTTGTCTAATAATAGTTCATATACATATCTGAACATTATTTTTCACCTTTATTCCCGAAATTCAAGGTAATTTCTTTGTCCTTTAAATTTATAGTAACCTTCAAAATTTCTTTGTTACTATATTGCCGTCAAAAGATTCACCAAATAACAAAGTATACTATACATAAGTGACATCAGACGTCAAACTTTAAAAAAAAAGCCCAATTGGCGATGATTTACGCAGCGCAAAAGTCAGTCGAGCAAGAAATTATTATTACTTTGGCGCGTGGCTGCTAAGTTATGGGAGGATTCTTCGAACACCTATTTGAGTAATTTTATGAAGATGAGCTTTTCTTAAACGTCAATTGTTGCATTCTACGTGCTCTATAACCTTTTCTCGTCACCTCTATTGCTGTAAGAGTTGTTATTGTTGTGTCACTGTAATGAAAATAAGCCACTGTGTTTAGGTTTTATGGCCTAGGTTGACGTCAAAAAATTGAAATTGCGATTTGCTGATGTAGCATATGTTTTGATGCCGATTGTTTATGCCTTAATTATGTGACATGTATTGTGCTTTTAAGGGTAAAACAATGTGCATGAGTTTGGAGTTATATTTTATGCGTTTTTAAAAAATATTTATTCAGTTCATATTTATTAGTGTGCATCGCTAGTGTCCCTTTACCTGGAAATATAAAATTTCAAAAGTCAGAAAGTTTCTTAGTCATTCCAAATAAAATGTTAAAGTTAAAGAAAATCTTTTGAAATTCGGCTTTGACTTATTTATTATTTTTTTATTATTTTTTTATTATTTTTTTATTATTATTTTTTATTTTCCAAATTACAGTTGTTAAATAAAACAGAACAAATATGTGTCTTGGTTGGGAAAATATATAGATGTTCAAAATACGTGCTTCAGAAATTTTTCAAATTATAATTCTAAATGCATATTTAAATTGTATAATTTCAAGTCTATTTTCCTTCGGACGCGTTACCAGTATTATTAATTTTGAATATTTCAAACATTTAACATTAAATGTAAAAAAAATTAAGTAAATTCATAAAACCGGTGTCTAGAATTTCATAGTTGTCATTATAAATTAAAATTTATAACTGCATAAATTGATTACAAAGATTAATGATTTTCAAAGAACCTTTTTAAAGGGATCTAAATATATAATTTGATATATACCTCGAGTTATTTTCAAAATGTGAGTTGGTGGAATAAATTATAACTTAATCAAATTGAACTTCTCAAACTAGTTCTATATAAATAAATAACTTCCCGTTGAATTGTACAAGGCTATTTATGAAAATACTTTTTTTGGTTTTGTTAACTTTATCACTTTTGGTTCATTATTAAAAATCAATTGCTACTGATTCGTTTAGTTTGAATAAATTTATTGATAAATTTCTCAAATAATAATAGAATCAACATAACTTTGCAATAAATCTAAATATGTTTTTACTTGATTTCAAATTGCCTTATTTATCATTGTATCAGATAATACAGTTTGACAAGTCAAGGTATGGGGATGAGAGTATCGTAATTTTCCGAAATATACGACTTTTTTTGCATTGTATATTGAAAACCGTTCGTTGCACAAAAATATGTTACTACAAATCTTACTGTAGATTGCATGTTCTACAACTTTTGTATTGACAACTTTTTATGTATGACTCATGATAACAAAGAATGGAGGAGATTTTGAATTTTCAAATTAAATGCGGCCAGAGATACTGATAAACAAATTTGATAAAACTTTGTGATTGTTATTTGACCTAAAAAATGGGAAGATTTTTTTATAGATTTGGTTTTTGATTTGATTTTCGATTTCGAAAATTCGTAAAATAATATACATAATAATAACCCAATGTAATATTTCTGTAGGGGTTTTTTTTAACTTTCATATGTAATCAATTTTTTACATATTATATAGGTCTAATAGTATTTAAATCTAAGCTGAAAGAAAACCTTTTTTCCACAAATGAGCAAACCAACCTTTCTCATAACATTCGTTGGTTTGAAAAATCTGCAACTAACTTTTGACAGAAAATGATTTGAGGATTATAATTAAAGGAACACTGGGAAGGCGGAAGCAGGAAAATTTAATTTTGGCTAACTCTCTGCATAAAATTTTTTAAATAATTTTTTTATTCATAATTTTTATACACTCTATGTCCGATAATCCAAAGGCTCTTGCGGTACTGAAAGTCTTTGTTAATCTTTTATCCTCAAACTAGAGCGTCTGATGATGTACACATGATGTTAACTGCAAAGGAAAGAATTCAAAGACAACTAACCCTCTCTCTTGGTAGTGAGGAAGATTTTTCTGCAACAAATTCTTCGGATTAGCGAAATTGTACTGTAATATATTTTTATTGTATATTTGTAATAGCATTTATTTAGTACACAGTGACCGACAAAACCTATATAATAGCATAGGATTCCGGGCGATCTTCTCCCGAATTGGCTGTTATTAAAATTAAAATGTTTAACTGATTATGACTAGTTTAAGGGCACTTCTTCCTGGTACACTCTTAAAACAAACACTCCTAATTTAACTCAGTCTGAGTGGATTTCACTCCTCCAGACTGGAAAATGCACTTCTCCTTTTGGAGTGGATCCTTTGTGTGTTAAACCTCCGACAGGATCACTCCAAACGAGTGATTTTAACTCGGGGGGGGGGGGGGGTCAGTGATTTTAACTCAGTCTGAGGAAATATGCATGCCTTTACGGTGTCGAAAATGCACTTCTCCAACTGGAGTGGATTTCACTCTTTTGTTTTAAGAGTGTAAACCAACTGCAAAAACCTAAAATCCAGACTGTATACTCCGTGGAAAGTCGAAATTTGGGGCACGTTCCTAAGATGATTGGAATGGCGGGGGAGTACATGTCCAAAATAGAATCCTGATTCAGGGTGCTCTGTCGGGAATACTAGGGCCTTTTGTTGCCTCCAAAAGAGAGATGCGCTTGTTCTTTTTTTTAATTCCTAGACACCAGACTTGGTGACCTTTTTGGCACGAGAGACGTTGAAAACGAAAGATGTTTCAAGCGTTTAAGGGTTTGTTTTAAAGGTGAATGAAAAAGAAGTTAATTGGAAGCCATATGTTTTTCTAGTCTGCTAAGTAATGTAGTGATGGAGAATGGTTATAACAAATAGGAGTTTGGTTGCATATATTTGTTAAACATTCTCCAAAGCATAATTAGGATATATTGTCTTGCCTATGCATTTCGCTTAATTGAACTTGCTAATGTCAAAAGTCGGCATTGAACTGAACATACTCTATTTCTTAGTTATATTTTGGAGAACATTGAAAAAAGATGTTATTTAAGGTTTTAAAAAAATTCTATGAACCTAAAGTGAACTTGTGATGATCTACAACATTTTGGATAGTTAGTAATAATTAGTTAATTACTTTTAAATTAATTTATTTATTTTAAATATTATTTTGTTATCATTTTAAATATCATATTCCAGAGGTCACTAAATTGTTTGATTGATCTTCGGAATTTTAAGCACTTATAAGTTTGAGCGTTAGGGCCATTAACTGGTGTTGACTTTTATTAAATACTATTACTTTTTATTGTAGTTTGTGTGGGAACTGTAGTTTTTTTAAACATTACTCTTAGTAATTTTTTAAAAAAAAACTACAATAAATAAAGAATACAATAAATAAAAATAACAATAAATAAAAACTTTGATACACCTTTAACGCTTATTATTATAAGACAAATCCATAAAACGTTACTTTGTAACCTTCTCATATAATAAAATACGCATATTAAGTCAATTTTATTAGAAACCACTACTTCTAAAAAGTATCTCTAAGGTGCGTGTTTTAACTAAAAAATACTTTTGAATCTATGCACATAAGAATTTAATAGTTTCGCTGAACATCGCTCTGGCCGAGAAATTTAATGATTACGAAAAATCTCAGCCGAAGGGTCCGCTATAATGAGAAAACTTTTGACGTTACTTTCTTATGTTATTTACCTGCATTTTTTTAAAGCACTTCAATTAAGCATGAAGAAAATAAGTAAGAAACCTGTACCATACTTTCGTTGTTAGCTTTCTTTACGACCCAGAACAAATTGAAACTCCTCCTTACGCTAATGGTTGCTAAGGCTCATGGAAGAAATGAGAGAGAAAAATCTGTATCTTTACTTGTTCATTAAATTTCCCTTTATGTTGCTTTTGCATGACTATGGAGGATTTATCGAGATTTAACTTGTTTCTTTTCTTACTTTTATGCTACTGGGATTTAATCAAAACGCTTTACTGTTTGGCTTGACAACTCTGTAAATGAGACTTAAGCTAAAAAAAGTTTGAAATTTATATTTTATTCTTACTATTTGAAATTAAAAATAAATAGATTGGTGTACAACTAATGTATTTAGTTCTTCTATTACTTTTCTAACGCAGAACCAAGATGTTGAATTAAATATCAAGTTGGTTACATAAATAAATCAAGTTGAATACTTAAATCCACTTAAATTTTATCTTCTGAAATAACGGACCAAGCGAAGTTTTTAGTTTTAGTTGATACCTTTTCAAATCAAAGCAGCAGCATTCCTCTTTTCTATATTCAAACTTGGCTTTTTAAGGTATACTTACGTGCATAAGCTTTTTCTTTTAAATCTTAAAACATAATAGTAATTGTGCTTTGAAGATGACTTTAAATACAAATTTTCATTCACATAACAATTTTTACAGCTAATATATTATAATGCTGTAAAATTGAAATGTATTTTGAACATAAACATTCCAGTATTTTCATTCATATTTTTTAAATCTTTTGAATTACCTTATTATAGATACGGGCATAAAACCAAATTTTTAAGCCATGTTTTGCTATTAATACTGATTTATCGAAACTTGATAATACGAAGCATATAATAATAAAATGTTGAGTATTTTCATTTGATTATTAATTCACTGCAAGTTTAAAGCATCTCATTTATGTTCATCTCTAAACTTTCGCGTTGATAATTTTGCATTTTGAAAATGATTAACTTGATAATATTTCCAATTTATTTCAAAGAGATACAGTGATAACTATTTAGAACTCTGATACTCATGGCAAGAAGTGTGATTATTTATATTTAAATGGTGAATGACTTGGTAATACAAGTAATTTAAATACAACAAATAAACTAAACAATCGTTGTTAAAAATATATTAAATCTGGCAGAAATTGAAATACCTTTCGCCATGGAAGGTATTAAACCTTTGATAATACAGACGTATAAATTCCTCACCTGACTTCCCAGGTTTTCCAGCAACACTCAAAATTTGTGAAAATGTATAAAATTATAAAATTTTACTAAATTCGGACATTTATAGTATGGAGCAGTTACTTATAATTATCTTCTATAGAAATAAAATCTAAAACACTTTAAAGAAAATAAACATTTCAATAAAAATTTAAAATTTAATCTCACGCAGCGAAAATAAGATTGCGCTTCAACTAAACCGCTTACAACTAAGAAGATTAAAAATATCCATTGGGACATTTGAAACTTGATGGTTGAAAATCGGGATTTAAAAAACCTTATGCAAAAAAAAGAAGGGAAAAATAAATTCTCGAACTGAAAATAAAATTAAATAGATCAATAAAATTAAGTATTTGAATATTTCAAAAGAATACATCAGACAAAAAATTATCTCTACATTGACCCACATTTGAAAAAGTTTTATTAATGAATTTACTTTAGAAAAAGTTCAAATATTGTTTCTAAATATCATGAATTCCTAACGTCTAATTTATACACTGTAACATTTCAAATACTTGGTTCGTAGTGGGTTTTTTTCTTGTTTATTTCATGTATATTTTACAAGCCGTGTGCATATATCATCTTCATTTTTTCTGTATTTGGACTTTCGCCAGCCAAGCCCACCATCTTTTTCAAAGTCTGTCTTCGACAGGAAATAAAAGATTCAAACGGAGTTGTTTCAGGTCATGGATGGCAACAGCTCCAACAGTTTGTTGTCATTTGTTGCCTGGAATTACTTATGTTTTGGTATTCGAAAATGAGTTTTCTAAGAATATTTTACTTATTAAATTTTTAATGCCTACTTCTTGTTGTGTTGTTGGTTGTTCAAAGCATTTGTTAACGAAGTTTTGCATAGAAATAATTTTTTTGTCTATATTGGTCATTTTGAGAGAAAATCCGGAGCAACCAATGAAATCGCAGTACGTGAAACCGTAGCAACCAATGAAGTCCAGTGCTAAGAAAAATGAAAACAAAAGCCTTACATTATCTGAAACATTCCAATTGCCACTTACGCAATTAAAAATTTTACCCTGGTATATTAATTTTAAATCTATTAAAAGTTATAACAATGTTTAAAGCCATCGAAAACAGATAAAATGATATCTTACAAGCCTATTTCATTCATTTTCTCATGTACTAGCTAATTAGCATATTTTAACCTTTGACCTTGAATAAAAAAAATAGCACCACTCAGAATCATGGGGACTTTTGAAATATCGTTTAAAATGATGCTCTTAAGGTCTCCGCCAGTTTTCAGCTAGTTGGGCATTTTTCCGAGGTTTGGCCTTTTTTTCGCCTATTTTGACTGGACTATAATGAGTTTTCGTTTTACACGAGACACTTCGTCTGAAAATCCTCCTGAATATATTTAGGGTCCAACTACCAAGACGGCGATGTTCCATTTGAAGAAACTTCGTGTTAAACTTTTCAAATTATCGCGATATATACCAAAGGCGAGGCGGCGTTTAGGTGATCGTTTTCCACGGCTCTTTACCTTGTGACACGAAAATAAATCTAAATTAAGCGGCGAAAGCTTGATATTTTTTCCAGCACCTGAAGTATTTATGGATCAGGAAAGTTTGCACTTTTTTAAATCTTCTGCTTGTAGTCTGCGAACTGGTGACAGAAGTTATTGTGCAAATACTGGCAGAGATTTTCCACCTGTTTTAGGGTTTTACGTAAACAAAAAACGCCAGAAACAAGGTATTTTTGTCATATTTATAGTTCGTGATGTGTTTCCAAATAAGCAAAGCAAATAAAGAATATCTAAAGATTTTACTAGTTTTAACTCTCTGGTGCATACTGTTTGCCATTTAGCAATATACGCTTTAATCTACTTTATGACTTGAATAGTGTTTGATGGTAAACAATTTTTCAATTTGTCATCTGTTGGAATCTATAATAATATTTTAGGATGAGAATGTTAATTGCTGACATTAAAAAATAATTTTATGTTGGATACAATTTTCTCAAATTCAATGCAGCTTCTTTAATGGTAAGTCGTTCGCGTTGCCAATGATTTACAAATTTTAATTCAGTTCCAGTGCAAAGAGATTTTATAATACTTTTCCAAAATGTATGACAATCAAAGGTCAAAATCTGTTTTAGTAAAAAAAATAAAAAAAAATCATCCATTAGATTACTTTAAGTCATCAAAATTCAAAATTGAAATAATTCATTATAACTACATTTTTGGTACAAAAGCATCAACGTCTTGTGTTTAATGGAAAAGTAAAATAAGTGTAAATGTATAGTTATACACACTTATTTTAGCTATTATCTATTGTTTCCTTTTATTAACTTAATTATATTTTGTACAAAAGTATTATAGAACAATATGTCTGCATGAAACATCACGCACATGTGATAAAAAAAGGGAAAAATACTTATCACTATTTGCTGGTTTCCAAAAACTCTTCGTGACTTCCGGAAGAGCTGGCTAAGAATGAAAATACTTCTTTAAAATGCATAGGCTGCTGCATAACTAATATTTCCGTGAAAATCTATTAGCTATATCTCATCCTTTGTGTTGTATGTACTTACTTAATCCCAAACTGTATCTCGAAAAAATATCATCCCAAAATATTTTAAATGTCTCATCTTTATCTTAGCTTTCACAAATATTTAAGATCAGTTACCAAGACTGAAAAAGAGCGTATGTGGTACTCGAAACTGACGTACTCATAACAATTTCATTTCATGCATTAATCCCGAATTATCCTAACTTATCGAAAAATGAACGGCACTAACAGCTCGAAGACGTTTTAAAAATAATCTTCTTCTTCGAAAGGGGGGCTATTTTGTTTTTCTAGCTCAAAAAACTTTTAACAATAGAGAAGTTTATATCTTCGTCTCGCTGTCAACGAGATTCACGCGATAAAAAGTAAAAGAAGAAATGACGCATCGTTTCTTCTATTCGTTTTTTTTTTTAATGCTTTCTTAACTTTGCTTCTTAACTTCTTGTTTCTTTTATTTATTTACACCTTTCTTCCAGTTGATAGGATTTGAGATAAGGACGAGAAGTGCTTTATAACTGTGCCGAAACTTCATTCTAGCGCTGTTTTTTTAATACGTTTATTGGACGTATAAAAAAAGCATTGGAAGTAAGAATAAGATAACAGTTCTTTTGTGGGGTTTTAGCTATTATGTTCTTTGTAGATGAATATAGTTCTGTGTTACGGCTACTGAATAAAAAAAAAGTTTATTAAGCAATGCTTTCAGAAGACAACTTATTCCTGAGAAACCAGGAGTCAATAAAATTTAAATTACATTTTAATAAGTACGAGAAATAATTTAAAAAAAAACATTTTCAAACTCAAATGATTATAAGATAATGTTCTAGTTTACCGACTAGAATAAATGTTTATCAAGCAGGCATCTTTAATATTCACTTAAAAGTAAACCTCAATTAGTATTCTTTACGATGTTTAAAAAATATGTTTTTTTACATTAAAAATAACGAAAAAAGATAAAAATTACTTTTTAAAAATATGTGTATGATAACTTTAAAAAAATAATTTTAAAAATAAATTAGCAAATTCATTTATGCTTTTATATTCTTAATAAAATACACGTAAATATAAATGAAAAAAATAAATACAATTATTTTTCTAACTTTAAACATCCATCCCGATTTTTTTTTCTTGTTAAGGAGTATGACATGTTTTTTAGTTATTTCCTACATACAATAATTTACAATCGTGTGTAATTCATAAATCCCCTAATCTTACATAATATAATTATTAAAATGATTAGTACTTTTTGGCTTGAGCATTATTTTTTATTTACATGTTACAATACATATTTTTACTGTACATAAGGTTGTAATCATGTAAGGTTACATACATGTTACTTGAAGCCATTGTTACCAGAAGGGAACGACCGGAAGTTATTGAATTGATTGGCAAGTAAGTGACAAATATCGTTTTGCGTAATCCTCAAACTTGTTGAGATATTTAGACAAAAGCTCAATCATACTATTGTCCCAAGTAACTCTAATAATAGTTATGGACATAAAATTACATGTATTTATATAGTTGCTACTACCTGAGCATTTTCATTTGCTACCCATGCTAGCTAGGATTTAGGAAATAATATCGAAGCTATAATGTATGTAATCATATATGTGAGCATAGAATTCTTTTAGATTAAAATTCGAAGTCATTCGAATAATATAGTATTTCTACGCATCCGCTCTTACGTGTTAAAATAAATTGTACATTAGAAACAAGCAATAAAAAAGTTTTAAGCTTAATACTGCAAGACTTAAGAAAATAGATTTTTAAAAAATATTATTTGCTAAACCAATCCATATTAAGTTGAGGAAAACTTATATAAAAAATACGTTTCATAATAATCGTAATAATAATAATAATATCTATGAAGTTAAAAAAAAGTCGCAAAGTAATTGTTATTTGAACATTATTTAGTTACACAAAATATTCGAACTTATAAACGGTTAAAATGATTGTTGAAATATTTTAAGAATATTGACAACACAATTGAATAATAATTCCCCAATTGAATAATTTTTTATCTCTAATGATAACAATTATATAATTTCAATTATGCCGTAGTATTTTTGCAATTTTGTGTAAAATCATAAAAATAAAACACTAAAATTTTATACAATTTTATGTTTCAAACTTAAAATATTTATGAAAAATATCAAACAAATATTATATTAAATAGCATATTGTTTTATTATGGTTTGTTCCGGTCAATTACGTTAGCTATCCAGAAAGCTATTCCAAGAATTTATATGAAAACCTCTCTTAAAAAGGCATTGTTCTCCACCTCTGCAATTCCTGCTTCCATACTCTAACGAGTTGTTAAGTACCAGAGAAACAATACTGAACAATAAATCAAAGAAATAAAATGAATGCAGGGAATCGCAAATACCTAAAAGAAGGAATCGTGATGCAATCCGACCAATACCTTCTAAATTACAGAAAACTCACGCTCACAAATCACAATGAACCACGATGCGAATTTCCAACAATGCAAGAAAAAAAATATTCATTTAATTTCGTCGATAAAAAAAAATGCTCCATATTTTTTCTCTATACGATAATACATTTGGAAGGAATTTATTATTTATTTGATGGCCGGATCCCTCGCCCTGCAGTGATTGTTCTCAAAATAAACGGCCAAAAGCATGAATCTATTTGTGTGAGCTTTTGAGTTTCTCATTGTTTTTCAGGTAAATTCTTGAATTGAGAATAATTTGTTCTCCCGGTGATTTCGTGAGATATGAAAATTCAATCGATCACGAATATAGTAATATGCCGCACATATGTAATCTACTTTGAAATTATAAATAACCAGCTCTATTTTTTTATTGAAATAGCAATGAGGATTTGATTTGAATACAACTAACAATTTTATTGAATTAAATCGAATTTGTAAATACATTAATAAATGTGCTCACCTGTTGAAAGAAAGCGTATAGCAAATTCGGTTTCGATTGTCAAAGTGTTAAAATTAGTGCATTTGAACAGTAACAAAAAAAATTCCGGTTAGTCCTAAAAAAATAGTAATACAGCATTGTGATGTAAAAATTAACCGCAAAATGTGCTGTAAGCTTACAGAATTCTTTTTACAGTTTAAATTCGTCCCATATCTCACACAGCCTTCCAACGTCAAAAATTCTAACGCTTTGCCTGGAATTAAAACTTCGAAGTAGCAATATTTTTGAAATCGAACAAATCGCATCAACTAAATTTCAACCTCAGCAAAAACTCGAGAATTTAGACTCGGCATGCTAGTATCGACAATGCCAATACCTTCCCACGATGTGTTAAATACTTGCGTTATCTCCAGGTTCACCATGGACGATAATTTTGCAACAGAATCGAACCCCAGCCAGGAAGATGGAAGAGATATACGTACCATACCCAGCACGCGACAGTATATCTCCAGCAGTCAAACTTGGCCACTGACCCCGTCGGTAGAGGCCATACCATTCAGCGAGTTGTTATGGTCATCTGTGTCCTGTATGTCAAGCTAAGCAGATAACATCGGTGATACATGATATGTCACGCATAGTAAAGATGGCGGCCTTTGTTGTTCGATCAGAAAGCGCCAAAAGGTTTGATTCCGACAAATGCCGATGATAGAGAAATATTAATTTGACCCTTGAAAGTGTAAATTTTTGTTTCGTTCCAAATGATTATATCGGTACAGAACCAAAATCGACAGTTCAGTAAACATGTTAATTATCTTTTTATCGTCGCTTAAACCTTCAATGTAAAATTGTAAATTATATATTTATAGAAAATTATTAATATTAATTATGTATATGCTACCTCCAAGTCAAGCAAATAAATTTTTATTTCTTTACAATAACATTGAAAATTTATAAAATAGTTTCATGCTTATAGTTGGGAAAAGCTTCCTCAAAATTATATACGTAATATTTTTTTCAAATAATGTATTCTTTTATTTTCGATCCTAATGCATCTAACATTTTTTTAGTCCTCTTTGACCTATTAATTTTTTACCTTCACAACATAAAAAACAACAAATGAAATTCCGTTGAGAATCAAACATTATTTTTTTTAAAAAAACTATATGTTCCTTAATTTTATATTGTATCATAATTTTGTTTAATTTTCTTTCTCTGATATTTTTTTGCATTTACAACATACAAACGATAAATGAACTTTAGTTGAGAATCAAGCAAAGCATTTGACTAACGATTCGATCAATGCACCACCATTTGGTGGGAACACCTCTAAATATTCTGACACTCTGTCACTCGTCCATTTATCATTGCCATGCCTTTCAAGCACCGATCCTATTAATACACGATGCATAATTAACTTCTATGTTTCAGCAGTTTCTAACATCGAAAATTTAATAAAATACTAGTTTGAAACTTAGATGGGAGAAAGTTGGCTCAAACTGTAAACGTTAATAATTTCTTTTATGTTATGCGTTTTTTAACTTTAGATTAATATGCAAGGTAAATTTTTAACATAACTTTTTATTGAATAATGTTTTGCATTCACAACATAAAAACGAGAAATGAAATTCAGTTGAAAATCAAACACAACATTTGACTAACGCATCGATCAATGCACCAGCATTTGGTGGGAACGCACCTATAAATATTCTGACGCTGTCACTTGTCTATTTATCATCGCCATGCATTTCTAGCACCGAACTTTGACTATTAATGCACGATGCATATATAACTTACATATTTCAGGAACACTTCATCTCGTATTGCTTAGCTTTACAGTTGACTGTTTTATGTAATAAACTTGTCGATTGAAGAGTAAGGCTTATGTAGCAACAGCCAATTAGCTCACCTCAATGAATGATAACTAGTATTCACAGCGTTTAATCGTATCGATAATGAGTTTTTGATTGGTATTCTATAAGCGGAACGATTAAATTCTAATTACGAGTTACACGGGTTGTAGTTTCTTCCCTGCTAGGCTTTTCCCCCTGTATTTTGTTTATGTGTAGTCATCGCAATTAGATGACATGTTATTTATTTATTTGTTTGTTTATTTATTTATTTATTTATTTATTTATTTATTTATTTATTTATTTATTTATTTATTTATTTATTTATTTATTTATTTATTTATTTATTTATTTATTTATTTATTTATTTATTTATTTATTTATTTATTTATTTATTTATTTATTTATTTATTTATTTATTTATTTATTTATTTATTTATTTATTTATTTATTTATTTATTTATTTATTTATTTATTTATTTATTTATTTATTTATTTATTTATTTATTTATTTATTTATTTATTTATTTATTTATTTATTTATTTATTTATTTATTTATTTATTTATTTATTTATTTATTTATTTATTTATTTATTTATTTATTTATTTATTTATTTATTTATTTATTTATTTATTTATTTATTTATTTATTTATTTATTTATTTATTTATTTATTTATTTATTTATTTATTTATTTATTTATTTATTTATTTATTGTAAACGATGGCTAACCTTAAATATAAAGTTATCTATAGTTAAATATACAGCTTTATATCGTTCTTTGTTTATGCTTTTTTATTTTAAACCGTTTGCAAATAACAACTCCAAAAGATAATAATCCTTTGGATTACAAATGCATATTTATCTAATTATCAGCTAATAACCATTCAACTGCAACTAAGATCCTAAATTCGTACTTCATAAACAAAAAATGTAATCCACCAATGTTACTACAAAAGTAACTTTTCCATCAATAACAGTAATCATCTCATCAATAGTCTTCCGATAATCCTCAATAAGAATAATGCTTTGTTTTCAAGATCTTCGGCTCACCATGTAACTAAAATGAATTGAGAATACAACTAGTAAACAGGAAGGCAAAGATATGGTAAACAATTAAAGAAAACAGATCGAACAATACATTATGCCAATTAAAAGTGGAACTCTGTGAACTGTGAAAAAATAATTTGATTTATTTCCTTTGATTGACGAATAGGATACCGGATAGATTTTTTTAAAAAAATTTTCTCGACTTTCAAAAATTAATAATTTTCTTTAATATAAAAATAAGAATATAGCTATGTTACTTTAAATGCAGTAGACATAAATGACAGAATTCAGAACTTATGAACTTTTATTAAATTCTTTAGAGCGAAAACCTAACTAACTTTTAAAAAGCAAAAAGACAAACTGAATTTAAAAAATGGATAGAACTACGCGAGATGTTAGACAAGTCGTCGAGAGAGAAAGTGAAACAAATACTCTCGTGAAATAATTCCGCACAAAATAATGATACAAAATAATTTGGCTGCAATGATTTTAAAGTAAATTGGAAGATACTAAAATAAACTAAGAATTAGAAAGTTAAATTGAAAGGAAACGATGGTTTTCGATCAAAAAATTATATTTATAATTATATTGCTATTTTGTTTATGATTACATTGATAGCTTTTTAATTATCAAAGTACATATTTGACAAAAAATAGTTAAGATTAAATTTAAAAGAACATTTTATTATTCAAGAATAGATAATTTAAATTATTAAAGCCTCAAAATAATGGAAATTAATTAAACATACATGTTCATTGTTCATGTATTCAAAATTAGTATTTAGTTAAATACCGCATTATAAGTGTAAATAGCAAATTAAACTACAGTAAAACTTAATAAAAATATTCTCAATCTACCTTTAACTACCCATTTATGAATACCAATAATAACTTCCTTAACTGATGAAAGCATTAGCTTGAAGTTCTAAAAATATTTTCTTCGTGAAACTTTATTTGCTCGACATAAATTCTTCATTATAATGGTCTCCATTTATTTTACTTTTTGTTTATTTAGATGAAATAAAAGAAAAAACTTACTTTGGCATGCGAAATACTGAAAAGTAAATAATAATAATAATAATAATAATAATAATAATAATAATAATAATAATAATAATAATAATAATAATAATAATAATAATAATAATAACGTAAGCTTGATTAGAATATTAATCTTAAAAATGACAGTAAATGATGTTATCATTAAGGCCTTCCCAATAACACTCTTTATTTAAAATTATCTTAAGAATGAATAATGTCATGTAAAGTAATGCTAATACTGCAACGAATTATGTACAAATTGGCTTGAAAGGATGTTTATTTTACATTACCACCTCATTGTTGATTTTTATTCAAAACAAACACAGAAGCATTGCAACACAAAGGCAGAAACCGGTGATACGGAGTTCATCTCTTTCACATCATTTAAAACTCATTAGCTGTAAAACAAACGTACAGCTTGGTTTTTTTTAATGGAAGGCCGGCTTACTTGTAATGAAACAAGCCTTGGACAAAGTTACCTTTATGGATGTAGACACAATATAGCTATAAAGATGTCGTATGTTTTATTTAGCTTGCTTGTCCCTTTCATTTGTGCACTGAGTCATACTTAAATGAGTTTGATACTTCAATTCGTTTGACTGCCTGGACACGTCTTATCATAGGGTGATTCTTAATAATTAAGATTCTGCACACATACTGAACAATGCGTTTCGTTATCGTATTTGAATAATAAGTATTTCATTTTATCTAGATAAAAAGGTGCAACGCGGTTGGTTAATAACTATTAATAAATAAGTATATTTCCAACATCTGAACCTCTGAGCCAGAATAAAATGTTGCCCTATAGAAAGTTTACACTCTTAAAACAAAAGAGTGAAATCCACTCCAGTAGGAGAAGTGCATTTTCGACACCGGAGGAGTGAAAATTAACTCAGATGGAGTTAAAATCGCTCGTTTGTTTTAAGAGTGTACATCTTTACACTAAAGCTAGAATAATAAAAAGAGCAGCATAATTTTTTTGCAGAAAGTTTATTTTGAATATCGAAACGATTATATGATTCAAACTTTTCTTTTATGAACATTTGCTACTTTTGGTTCTAATGGTTAAATGTTTACAAATTTATTAATTTTGCAAGTTTAAAAGCTATCAGCAGAAATTTTCTATCTTGCTAGACGACTTTTAGTAAGAGAAAGAAAAATCATTTGTCAGTGTAGTAAAGATCAGTAATTGTGTTATTTGTTACTAAACTATCATCATGTTCTGGTAAATTGGATAAACCATATTTTAGTTCCCCAGTTTATGACAGTAAGTATCCAATTTCATAGTCTAAAGTTACCAAAAAAAATGAAACATTTTCCTGGGCAAGATTTCCTGGATTTTATAATTCTAAAATTATTATAAATTATGAAACACGTTATTAAAAAAAAATAATTGCCAGTAACGGGACATTTTAGAGTTGAGCATAAAATTAAAACAAGCATGTTTGAAAGAGAAACTATCACTTAGAACAGTTCAAAAATTCACAAATTATTCCTTATAGTTCGCTAGATTTATTTGTACTTCTAATGTCTTTAAAGTAGGTAATAACTTTTAATTACAATGTGTAACTTTTAATTTAAATGTCTTTTAATTTGTGTTTGTTTATAAATGTTGATATTTGTCTATGTATTTGTGTCATCCTTCTTTGCGTGTCTCTTGTGACTGTCTCTTCTGGCGAGCAGGGTAACGGACTATAAATCCTATGGTCTTTAATTCTAGAGGGCGCACTCACTGTCATTTGTCATACCTTCTTTTAGATTAGCATTATTGAATGTTTTTAATAGCGTTCGAAGTCCATAGTCTAAACACTGCAGTTTACCTTCCCACGCTAGTATAACATTAATACCTTCCCACTTTTTACATTATAAAAGCAGTATGAAATCTAAAACGAGTGTCAAAATCAAGCTACAATTGGCTTAATAAAATCCCAGATAGCACTAATCAAGGCGAACCATAACAAAAGATCCAAGCTATCAAAACACGCCCTCGTTTCCTCAATATCAAAAGAAAGGTGTCATCTCTCAAAGATCGCCCTAGAAAAAGATCCCTCCATCCATTCCCACGTGATCTGACTCACCAACAGGTAGCTTGGCGACAGGTGCTGACTCGCAGTTTCTAGTCTCGTCTGCCATATTCCTATTAGAAACCCCTCCCTCCCCCCTAAGATAACCTTGGGGGGGGGGGAGGGTCTGGTAAGAGAAGATCGCGTGCGCTGCAAGACAGTTTATTCCTTCTTGTGGAGATTATTTTATTTATCTTGTTTTTTCTTTTGAGGAGTTTAAGGAAGAAGTTGAAGAGCAACTCGTTCCGACACGCACAGGGCTGTTGTCTTGGGGATGTAGAAGTCGCCAAAATATCGCCAATCATAAATTGGAGTAGGCAGTTCAATATACTTCAAGTTCATGTATTGTTATATTTAGTAAAGTTAATTTGCTGAATTCAGAAATGTGATTTTTCCATGAAATCCATTGCTCTTCACTTCATTCATTAATTCATAAAATTCCAAAAATAATTTTTGTGTCTGTAAGTAAATATAAAAAAAAAGTTTTATTTACTTACCAAAAATTCATGATCGACATTACTTACTAGACCTCATAGCTCTCTCATATCGGCTAACGTAAATTGTAACAAATTGTGACCAAATTTAAATTTTACAATTGATTATGTGCTTAAACCTAAATGGAAAGGAAAAACAAAACTACCCGTCTGTAATGTTCGAAAAAAAAAATGTCAGACGTAATAAAATTTTAAAATTATCATTCTAATCATTGTATAAATAGTTCTATTACTCAGTTCATATCTCAGTTCACAGTTCCAGTTGTGATGTTAACTAGAAGTGTTCAAACACTGCGCAATTTTCAATTACCACTCTACAATAAAAATTAATAGTCGATCTAAAACCTTTTTATGACGTGGGACAGGTAACATGAACTCGTTCACCAAATTTGAGCCTTATTATGACGTCCCGTACTTCGTAGTCCTATTAGATCGAACTGTAGAGTGGTTTCAGACAGACAAAATGATAGAGATAACTGACTGATGTCAATGCTTAAAAGCCACTTTTTCAAAATCAGTACGTCCAAAACGTGTCAAATATATATCCATTTCATATTTTCGACCTCCCTCCCACCTCCAAAGCAATACTTTTATTACCTGTACATTCAAATGAGGTAATTTAATGTAAAATTGAAAGGGGTTTTATAAGGGTTTGAATTATACATTGGGAAGTTACAGCTTGCAAGCTCGCTTCTTTCATATTTTTTTAATCTCAAATCAATCCAATAAACCTTTTTCTAACTTTACGCAATATCAATTTAACAAATTTATTCAATTTCATTAAAAGTGCTTCAGGTCAACAATACGAGTTTCTTTATAAATAAAAATGGTCTAAACGTCGATAATGCGCCAAACATGCCAGCCCTCCTCGACAGTAGCGTGGGAAAATGGATTCGGAGATTTCCTCGGCCGTCGTCTTATAGAGATGACGACAAGATTTCCACATCGGAAGGCCAAGGTCCTCCCCCCTCCCCCTTATACTTTGGTCGCCCAGGGTGGGTGGGGGTCGCCTTGAGGGGGTCGTGTGTGTTTGTTTACATGGGTAATGCCGCCGCTTCAATGGTTTTATGCATATTACACTGGATGGAAGTGACGGATTTAGAGAGACGTGTTTGACACCTTGAGGGGGTTTCCGTCACGATATGATGTGGTTTCTTTTTCAGAAAAGAAAAAGTAGACCGGAAATGTCACTGTGTTGAAATAGATTCTTTTGTAATGCAGCGATCGCTTTTTGATATTTATAGAGTGAGTTTAAAAGTTTTAGGTGGAAGTTAGAATTTTCATGGGATTTTGGTAAATGCTGACTGATGTTCATTTTATGTAAAGGAATTTTAAGGTTTTCCGTCAAAAAGTCAGCTGATGGTATAAATTACATATTTTGTACAGTTCTTTCGTATTGCAACTACTTATTTGTCTTTTCTACGAGGAATTGTAAGCTGAAAGCAGTAGTTTATCATAATATTGTTAATGAATTTATGTTTCATAGAGTAGATTTGACCTGAGACAACTTGCTACTAAAACCACTTAATTATTGCTATTAAATGGTATAAGTTAAGTTACGTTATAATTGCAGTTACTCTACTATACAAATGAGTGAGGTCAGTGGCGTGATGACACGTACAGCGCAATTGATGTATTTTCATACAAAATTTGTTAGGGTTTAGTCCGTCGGGTAATCGATTTTTTTCTTTTACAATCGATGAATAATCTTACAAACGAGAATATAATGTCACAGATAAAATTCTTAAGGTAGGCGAATACCCAAAATTCCCCCAAATTCTAAAATTTTTACTATTACTTTAACCTTTTCCAAATTTGGTATAGTGATTTCAAATATAATGAATAATACTATTTAGGCATTTTTTAAAATTTAAATATAATTTATTTATTTTGAACAGTGTTTTTCTACTAAAAAAAGAGGTTTACGCTAACAAGTCTACCACATTGAATTTTCATCCTATAAACATTAATTATGTGTTAAATTCTTCGTTTTGAACTTATGCGTGCAATGACCCTCTAGAGTTACATACAAATTACAAGAAAAGAAGTTATTAAGAAAAATGTTATAAATTAACCACAAAAAAAGGATTTTTTTCGATTAGCTTACGCTTGGACATTTAAAAAAAAAACTTATATATTTACACCAGATGTTAGAGGTTCATGGCACAGATATATATTGAAATAGCATCTAAAAATTTTCAGGTAAATTAATGTAAAACTTTTTATACTAGATCTGTTGGCGTAAACCCCTTCTTTTAGGTGTAAAACACCGTTTAAAATAAATCAATTATATTTAAATAAAAAAAATTGCCTAAAAAGCATTGTTCATTATATTTGAAATCACTATGCCAAATTTGGAAAAGATTAAAGTAATAGTAAAAATTTTAGGATTTTGGGTATTCGCCTACCTTAAGAAGTAAAATCCTCTTGCTGAAAGTTGTTTTAGAAGTCAAGTAGAACTGTGTGCACGCATGGATGTTTGTGTTTGTCAATAAATGTTGTTATTTGTCTATGTGTTTGTGGCGTCCTTCTTTGTGTGTCTCTTGTGACTGTCTCTTCTGGCGAGCGGGGTAATGGGCTATATAGCCTACGCCTTTCCCTTCTAGAGGGCGCAATCACTGTCATTTGTCAGAGCTGTGTGCAATGAATTTAGTTTTGTTTAGCAGTTATTTTAAAGTCAGAGTGAGTCTTAAATTAATTAATTAAAAAAAATTCTAATCAAACCAGTTGAATTCAAAGCTTTTCGTCAAGTCGAAATGCATTTAAAAATTCGGAATATCTTTAATCATCACTTAACATGTGTCCAACAGTAAGAAATGTGATTGTCTTTGGATATTTGTAATACAAACTATTATATTTCAAAGTAACGGAACACTGTTTCATTTGAAGTTATTTTTAAATAAAAAATAAATAAATGCAAAATGTCAATAAATAGCTAAAAGTCTTTGCAATGACTTTTAAAAGCATTAATTCGAATTATCTTCGAAAAACATTAAATTAAAAAAAAGAGTTTAAAACAGTTAAATCTTTCATTTTATTTTTTGTTGCAGAATATTGACCTCGAGTCATTTCTTTGTGTATTTTATTAGTTATAGTATATGTTAAGTATTAACGATATGCGCTATGAGTCTAACCCAAAAGGGCAAGATGGAAATCTCTTCCATATCCATGTAAGCTTTTGCCGAATTTACGACTTGCATGGAACAGGAAGATACATAAATGTGAAACATTTTTGTATATTAAACCACTGAGACAATCATCACACCATGAAGAATCACACCTTCAACAAAGTATCCTTACCATCTATATAAGAGCATATATACGGAGATCCTACTTGAACAACTTCTTGATCCCGACTTATCTCGCCTTCGATCTCGTGTGAGAAAGTTCTCCGGTATATTGGAGAGTGCTACCAATCCATGGACAGGTAAACTACATAATCTAGACTAATGACTTGAGCCATTGTTGTAGGCAATCAATGACTCTTAACGGTAAGAAATTTTAGTAAAATCTTGATGTTTTTAGTGCAAAAATGGTGCAATTCACTGTTGTGGTTACTGCAGTTTACATGCCCATAGACGAGTGGCCGCTGGAAGATGTCCAAGGAGGATAAGTTTCCATCCCTTTCTGTGAGGTGTGACGACCATCACGCCCGAGGATGTCACATCAATAGACTATTTTAGGCATCAAATAATGGTTCGATAGTTAGATGGATTTGAGAATTAGTGTATGCATTTATAAGATTAAGATAACAAGGAAGTCCAAATTAAAACAGCCGATTTATTGATTTCTATAAATACTTCAACCCAAACATACATTCATTGGCAATTGGCATTACTCCAGTTAAAAGTTATCTATATCCTGAAATCGAGAATACTTTCGAAAATCTTCATAACATAAACTAGAATTGAATTTAAAATAACAATGGAGAATTGGAAAAACTGCAGAAACTGGATTAATAATTTTAAGATCTTTAGCAATACAAAAAAGTGTTTTAAAGCATTGCTACTTATAAAAATACTTACTTCCATGAAAATTTGGGTTCAAAAAACTGTTCACTTATACTATAAGAAGGTTTTTAACCATAATTTCATATCCCCAAATAAACAATAATAACAAACATAAAGTGCGAAATATTTCTCTTAAAAGCTACTTTTTGGTCTAGAAAAAGTATTAAAGTGTTTTGATATCAGATTTTTTTTATTTTAAATTTTATAGTCGAACAATGAATTGTCAACATTTTTATAAAGCAAGGGCAATGAATTTAAAATGGTTTTCTATATTCGATCGTGATGACAAACAGTTTGCATATGAAATGTTTATTTTTTTACAGTATGAAGTTATTGAATCAGTATTTTCACAAAGTTCTTATTTTTTTTTTATTTAATCGTAGCTGCTTTTATATCGCCCGTAGAAATAAAACTATTTATATTTTTTCTACTATTCTAACTATTTTACTTCTCACCTCAAAAATAAACTTTGTTGAATTTATGCTACTACGAGAAAAAAGCATAGACAAAGCCCGAAACTATTTAAATGAAAAATAGTAGATTAATAACCAAATGTTTTCACAAACCATGCGACAACAATGGAGAAGTATTTTTTTGCGGAATTACAAAAAGCGACTTTTTAAATCCGATATCATATCTTTTAAAATATGAAAAACATTATCTCATAAAACTCCCACCTTTGCCCATAGAAAGTTTTTCTCACAAACTAGTTTATTAACTATTCAGAAATAGCGTGTTGTTTATAAATGCGATAACCCTGTATTTCAATATTATTTTTATTACTTGGAGCTATGTTTTTTTTGTTGAGGTTTTTGAAGAATAGTTTCGTTTATATACTTTATAACTAATATCGTTGGTTACTTTGTTAAATATTTGTGGGGTTCTGTATTGAGTCATTTTCTGTGAAAGCATTTTGCATTGTAATTTTATAGAAATATGCTTTTTCATCTGAATTTTACTAATTATTTTACAAAACTAACTCATTGTATATTTTTTTGGAGTCATTCGTGTAATAAAATTAATAGTGCTTAACCTTATAAATGAAGGAGCTAATTTTATTTAAGTTTATATTCTGTATTATTACATAATAAAACTGGTGTTTATTTAAATGTATATATGAAATCTTTTTTAATTACTATTTAGCATTTTTTCAGGGAGAGGGCGTAAATGGTTTAGAGTAATCATTTTTCGAGAAATTATCCTTAGTTGTACGCTGTACTAGTACTAAAGTTTCTAGTACTAAAGTTCTGTACTATTACTAAAGTTGCATTTCATTTATTATATAGAGTTCACTGACACTTAGACAATATTTCTAAACTAATTTAACTTTCTAGTATACAGAATTATTTTCCCAGATGTCATTTGCCGACATACTATCTAGTTATACGCAGCATACCTAATTGACAACTCTTCCATTCCATCAGACACTGTTTCACTCACCGTGTCCAACTCTTCTAGAGCTTGTTTCTTCAAAAAAAATTCCTCCGAAGAGGATTAGCACTGTCCAAATAAGATGTTCCTACTTTTGTCACACTTGTCAAAGGTTGATGGGACATACAAAGACGAGGACGATTCGACGAGGCCGCTTCGGTCCCAAACATGCTTGTAAGCTTACTCATCTCAGAGTAATTTAATTGCATCGGGGTGGGATGAATGGTACGTTGAGGAATGTGATTACACGAAGGGGGAAAGGGTCCTCCAATTTTGTTAGCAATGATGCTGCAATTATGGTTGAGGCCTTTGTCACGACATGACGACGGTAGTTGCATAGCAACATGGGTTCAGGGCGATGTGGGCAGCTTGATGATGACCGAGGAAGCTACTGGTTGATGGGGAGACGTACTTGTTTGTGATCATCTAGATATTCTGTTACATATATACAGGAAAGGGCTGCTTTCCCTTACACTGTTAAAAATAATAGTTCAAGGTTGAACCAAAATACGGCTCAAATTCACTGCAACCATGATTTGGTAGACTGTTGAACCATAAAACAGTATTTTTAAATTGCGTAACTATAGTGATTCTAACCCCCGCTCTCCTGAGATGGCTGAATCTCTAGGCTGATGCCATAACCACTCGGCCACGGACGGGCCAATTCTCAAGCAGTACTTGGTTGCAGTTAGTAGAAGTTGAACCAATTTCTCGTGAAAGCAGGTCTATTTCCAGAATGTGATATTTGGTGGAACCATTTTATGGTGTATCTGCCAGAAGTTCTTAATTTTTCACCAATATTTGGTTCAACGTTGAACTGAAAATTTTTAACAGTGCATAAGCTAATCCCAATCTTTGATATTCTTCCTTCTAATGTCTAGTGATGATCAAGGGGAGCGGGTGTGGACGAGGTTATAGGGTTTATTTGACCATCTTCCTTTTTCGTGCTAGATCAAGCTCTGGTCAAACAAAACAAGCTTGGGCTTATTCCAGACAACTTTGCCCACCTGTTAAAATTTTATAAAACCATGTTTTATTTATTGATTTTAAGTATTCAGCAGTGGATGTGGCAATTCCGTTAAAAAAAGTAGTTATTACTAATTATTTTGTTTAATAACAGTTTTTGCTGAATTAAGTAATTTTAACGCTCTGGGATCTTGACTGCCATATTCACAAGGGAAGAGTAAGTATCGCATTATTGCAGTTGATTAGATTAGATTAGATTAGATTAGATTAGATTAGTTTGAATTATCGTTACCTAGAGCTACACGAGGGCTATAGGCAACGAATGTCATAATTAAAATATTGCCGTTGAAAATTGTAGTATAAAACTGTGAATTTGCCACAGTGTATGGTATGCATATGCATCAGAGTTATTTAAAGAATTCGATATTTTAGAAAATAAAACGAAGTTTGTTGCTTTCCCTTCGATGGCCCCCAGTGTTCTCGGATCTGGTGCGAAGAATGGAGACTTTCATCGTTCTCCCTGATTTTATTTACAATTAAAATTTTTAATGTTGTGTTCTATTACTTACTTTTGTAAGCTTTGTGGAATACTTTGTGGAACACGAGATGTCTTTACATTTTTTTCTAAATAAAACAAATACATAAAAATATTCAGCTCGACACCATGCGTTCGATTTTAAATAAATTTAAATGCAAATACAAATTATTCGGCATTATAAACCAAGAAATGGAGAAAAAGTCGAAGTTTCGCCCTGAGTTTCCTGACAAAAAGGAACCTCCTTAACAATCGGGCAATATTGACTTTCTTTGTCATTTATTTTTATTTGTACTCCCCAGTGGAAATGGGCCAAACTGGCTTCTGGAAACAAGCAATCCTATGACAAAACAATATATAATTCGCAAAAGGTAGAGTCCTAAAAAAAAAAAAATGCCGTGTTAGACTCGTATCCATAATCCAACTCATTTTCCCGCGTCGAATCGTGACTCTGACCATAGTGAGTCAAGTGAATACAATGCCCATAAATTTTAAATTTTCATTCCGTTCTTTTTCGATCCGCACAGTGTCCATTTGGAATTCTTTTGAATACATTTGAATATCTTGAGGGGAGTTAAAAAAAACGATTCTTTGAAAACTGTTTTGTTGGACATGAAGTGAGAATAAAACGTTTGTTTTATGTCCCACCTTGAAAGTTTACCAAAAAAACAATTGCATAGACTAATGGGTATATAAGTACAGTAAAACCCCGATTTTACGTCCCCCGAATCTACGTTTCCCCCTCATTTTACGTTTTTTTCATCAGGTCCCAGTTTTTTCCGTATACTGTAATGTTAATTTAATCCGTTTGTAAGTTTGTTATTTATGGAATTTTTACGTTTTCTCTGGAAAGTAAAAAAAAGAAAAAATGTTCTAAAATAAGCACTATTTTCCCCATTCCACAGGCTCCTGTTTTCTGACCCCGGTTTCTCATCACGGATCACGGTTTGACTACAACACTGAAGGTTGCTGTTTAGTACGCGGTGGTCGCATTTCTAACCTTTTTGTGCCAAAATATGACGAGTAAAAAAGGCAAAAACTTTTATGTTACCTTCTTGTTACTAACTTTTCTGTTACGTTGTTAAAGGATACTCCTGCCATGGAAGGAAAATGTCTACATTGCGTCTTACGGTTTTACTGTCCTGTAATAGTGATGGAAGTGGGAATTTGCATGAATTTTTGCATTCGATGTAATTCCCGTATTATAGGATTTTTCCCGCATTTTACGTTTTTTTTTTTACTCAGTCCCTTGAGAAACGTAAAATCGGGGTTTAACTGTATTATTAATATTGGAGATTGTGAAATTGCATAACCAATCAACTTTAATATTAATCAATTCCTTACAGGAGTTATAAGTTTATCATTATCAATTAATTAAAAACAAAGCGTTAGATGGTATTTGAGGTTGAGTCTATGTGGCGGACCGCCAGATAGAGTTTATGCCCAAATTGTCGCAAATTAGCTTTTATTTTTATTATTATACACCTTAGATCTAATGCTTATAATTTCTTTAAATTAAGCAAGAATTTGTGGTTTTATCCCTTAAGAAATATATTTTTCCCCATAATTAAAACAATTATTTAAAAAAAATATTTTTATACGGGTTTTAATAAATAAAAGCGCAGAACTATGCATTTGGTGTGCGTTGACGCTATCTAATACCAAGTGATTTACTAACACTAATAAACAAATTTATACTTAAATTCTCTTTATTATTTTTTTAGTTTTATAAAATTTATTTGTATAATGAAAAAAAAATTGCTGAATCTCTAACAAATGCAATCAACGACACAAATATTGTATGTCTCCATCTGCAAAGGTAATTGAAAAGAGGTTTGTTTCCTTAAAAAAAATGTATTAAAAAAACCAATCATGCCCGGATACCCTCGTGTTGCACCCTTATTTACGCCCAATACCATCATGTTTATTGTTTATTAGTTGCGCAATAAGTTTTTTTTTCCCTATCAATAGTGGCTCGAATCGTAATCGCCCTCTCCCATTTTATGGCCCCAAGATTGTTTTTTTAGAGAGTTTTTTCGCTTTCACCGTCAAATTATTATTTCATACATGTATACTTTATTTGCAACTGCAATAACTATTAACTTGTTAAATAATTTTTTTTTTCTTATTTCCCTAATTTTTATCAAAATTGAAAACTGCAGTCTAAAATACTGATCACAATACAGAGGAGAGAGGGAAATGAAAATTCTGACTTCATGAAAATTTACGTGGCGCCATCTTATTGTAGTATTGTAAACTAAACAAAAAATTGACCTGAGTAGTTATCATAACTACTCACTAACTGTTTCTAAAATTTGTATATTTAATCTTACACTTTCTAAAGGGTGAAAATAAGTCACATATTGTGTTCTTCAGTAAAAAAATTTAAATAATAATTACATTTTTCTTTATAGAATTCAATTTTTAAAAATTAAACTTTGTTCGAAATATTTAAGGCGGATTATGGGGCTTCCAATAATAATTAACCAGCTTTATATTTAATCTTTAAAAATCTTTGACAATAATAAATTACTTTTTTAACGGCAAGTAAATGTATATTTAATCGGTGGCCGTCAGTTCCGCCGTTTATGGGATTTGAATCCCGCTTGACATGGCATGGATGTCCTGCTTTAGGAAGTAGGTCCCTGTCTTATAAAAAATCAATCAAAAAGACATACCGCTCATAACTAAACCTAAACTAACCAATTTGGTGCCTGTCTGTTATTCAGGGCCTGTTCTAGGAAATCTCAGACTATAGGCACAACCTAATTTGGGGAGCCCTTTGCGGAAAATGTTATAATGATTTCCAGTAATTATGGTCTATATGACCTATGCATCAATTTTTTGCTACATTTTTCTAGGCTTCCTTTTAAACGTCAATAAAAAAATCACGTCAGGTCAATTTCTCAGTCAAAATTGAGCACAAAAAAAAAAAGTGGAATATCATTTTTTTTCAGTTTATTGATATTTTGTGGATTTACAGCATTTAGCATAATAGAAACTGAAATTTAGGGGCCCCTAAAATTTGAGAGCCCTAAACCCATGGAAGAACAGGCCCTGCTGGTATTAATAGTATTTTAAATTTTAATTGCATAGCTGATTATAGTCAACGAATAAATATATGTCCATCAATCTTTCCCCTTCAATAAACTAAAAAACACACCACTACATCACTATTTTTTTAGGAATCACTGGAGCTTTCAAATTAGGATTACCCCATCCTTACCGAGCTATGACACCAGGTGCCGATGCCCGCATCCCATGCAAAAAGCACCGCGAAACTGACCTTGTTTCCCGGCGCGAGCCCTCATCCCATCCATCTCAGGATCAAGAAGACATCATACAGGTATACCGACCTTCACCTAGACACTAATGGCTTCCACAAACGTGCAGCACAACAAGTTATTTGTCGCAGCTTCCTTCCGCGACAACAAGATAAGATCTGCCGCATTAAAACAGTGACGAGGGATTCATGGCGGCCGCAATTAGATCACGTTATAGTCCGAAATGATTCCACTAATATCAATGAAGCCCCGAATGACAGCGAATATAGGGATATAGGCCAGCTTGTGTGGGAGAAATAAATAACAATTTATGTTATGTGTGGCTAATTAACATCACGCGATATTAGCCACGCACATTAAAGGCTATTGTATGAAATTTATCATTTTTACTTTCATTTATCTAATATGAAATAGAATTCAATAAAAGCTTGCGATGGGGGCCGAAAAGCAGAAATGGAGATTTTTTTTTTTGTTTTCTACACATTCTTAGAGGGTGCTGTAAGAAAACTGTTTTTGAACATAAGTCCGGCTGTCTGCCTGATATACCGCTCAACTGTTCGAACTAAAAGGTCTACGGATTTCAAATTTGTTACACGAGTTTTCAGTACATATAGGACGTCATAATAACGTTTTAGAGAAAATCAGGAATGGGAACGAAGGGAAGCTGCAATCCAACATTTTTGCACTTTAAATTTATTGAAAATATCATTTTCGGCATGTAATTACAATAGAATGTATTGATTTAGTAGTAATTGAAGGTCGTGTAGTGAATCACATCCCTAGTTTTATTATTTAACATTATATATTCCGGCTTAAAATTATCAACTAAAGATGGGTCCTTTGCCATGCAGAGTGAGTCTGCAGCAAATCACGTACATACAGAATATAAAATTGGCACAATTCTATCCAAAATAAATACTTCCTTAATTTTTGAACAGCTAAAATTTTAATTGTAATATTCGCTTTGGAATATATTTAATACAAAATAAAAATGCATTAGCAGATGGTCTAAAAATTTAAATAGCAATCTCGAAACACTTTGGTTCAAGAGTCGGTACTTTAAAATGTTCTCCGTTTCATATTTTTCCTTTTTAGATATCGATGCATCAGTAAAAGCTTTATCAACGGCAAACTACCAAAAACTCGCAAAAAAACAGAGTACCACCAGAAAGTTCAGCATAACCACTAGTTCAATTTTGGAACTACTACTTTATCAGCAATAACTCTATTTTTTACTTTGAAAAAGGGTAAAACCACCCTGAAGCCTTTTACGAAACAAAATTGGAAGGAGATTTCATCTCTGGTTTCATTACTTCACTTTAAATCCTAGCGCGTGGCGTTGTTTAAACAGTGGCGCGTGCAGGCGATCTTTTTCAGGCCCAACCCACCCCCATGCCACTCGAAAATTAAATCATCTGTTGGTGCTTTTTAGAACACTTGACCCTCAGAGGGTTAACGCACCCACACCCCGGGTGCTTTTTAGGTGTCACTCTCTTTTTTTTTACCCAAGTAAGCAAAAAAAGGCTTATCGGATCTGTTCTTTTGTTGAGAATATTTTTTTTTTGTTATACACTACCAAATCACCTTTATATAAAAATGTGTTACGGCTACTTCAAACAGAAAAAAAAAAGATAATGTTATCAGTATATACGCTTTTAAGATTGTAAAATGTTTTGCGCATCTAAGTTGTAGATTTGATAATTTTTCTTTAAAAAATGGGGGGGGGGATTTTAGGGTTGAATATGGTAATATACTCTACAATTAAAGAAATACAGTACATGCAAAGAAGCTTTCTATTACCGACACGCTAAAAGTGTATGACTTTAAAATTAATTTTGAAAAAAACTTTTAAAAAATAATATAAAGCAAAATAAAGTCAATTTCGTTGCACGTTGAAGAAACGTACATAATTTGTTTTACATATGACATCCCTTTATATAGATCCACTCATGGGGCCCGGATGGCTGAGTTAGCATCGCAGGCCAGCAGTCTGCGCGCTGTAACGAGTGAGGTTCGATTCCCGCCTTCGCCCTGGGTGTACTTCCTTTCTTTGTGACAGTAAAACTCTTTCTGTGTCTGTCTTATTTGACGAAGGCTTATAAGCGGGTCTCTGATCAAGCACACAAACCGGAATATAAATGTTAACTATACCCTACCCAGTCCACTCATTTATTGAATCGGTAAGACACACCCAGCATCAAAAATCTATTTTTCAAGTTCACTCAACTTGATTATCGTCCAGGTGTACTAGAAAAAAAACACCCACCTATGAAGCCTCGGATCCGACAATGTTTTCGAACTTCATAAACCCCACTTGAAATTATTCAATTACTCACGCATCCCCAACGCATTAACTCACGGTCCATCAGAAATCTGTCACATTAACGCAAATATTCATATATCCATCTTACAGTGCCATTCCCGCATATTCTTTCAGCACAATGCTTATTATCATGTGCTGCATAAAAGGAAATGTCGGAAGAAACTTGGTAGGATGTCGTGCCTTTGTAGTACTTTGTAGTGATGTGCATTGGATCAGGTAGCAGAGAGTATTGCTGAAAAGATCTAAAGTTTTCCGCTGAGAGATCCTTTCCTTATTTTTCCTGTGTCTCCTCTTTTGAGTTTTATTTTTCGGTGGAATATCAAGCACACAAAAAAGGGATGGCATCTTGTGGTATTGGTTTCGGAAGTTCAATAATCTATGATGAAAACGAAAATGAAGTACCAAGTGAACTACTCGAAAAATGTCTTTGATCTAAAGTAACTACAGATGAGGTAACTACGCTCACGTCTTTTCGAAGAAAACCACATGCGGGATATAGGGGAGGAAAATGCTTTCGAAACTCGCATTCTGTATAGACAAGGTATAGAGGCAGTCTAAAAAAAATTCTGTCTTTAAAACCATATAAATTTAACCGCCAATTGAAGAACTGAAAAATTCAGTCATTAGTACTATATAAGGATTTAAAAATAATAATAATAATAATAAACGAATTGAAAAATTGATAAATTTGTCATTCCTTTCTAGGTCTATGAGTGGTGCCCAGCTCCATTTTAGCTATTTTAATTTATACCTTTTTATATTTAAAATTATTCTCTAGTGTGAATTTTGTACAGCGGCTATTCAATTTACTGACAGACGGACGGACTATGCCATATTAAAATCTCCCATAAGTATAAAAGTAGAGTGGATGCTAAAAATGGATGTATGTTAAAAATTCAATTACGTTCAATTATTTTCAACTATCTAAAGCACTTTCACGTATACAGATATGCTGCGGATTTTAATCATTTATAGTACATTTTATTTTATGAGGCTAATAAATTATTGTTCTAGTGCAGCGCGTTATAATCGGATAATTGTTTTAATGTTGCTTGCACTTGTAAGCATGCTCTCAAGTTTATCCTACATAAGTCTCAATGCAGTCTCGAATTAAGGGGTCTAAGGAGTCTTAAAAATGTGCAAAGAAGGAACTAAAAAGCATAGTTTGATCTTTCATGTCATTTTTTAACTACTCAATATACAAGTATAAATTTTTTATATGTAATTCTGCAATATTTATTTAATATGAAACAAATTTTAAAATTTATGAAACTTTAGCCAAAACTAAAATAAATGATATTAAACATAAAGCTATTTGAACACATTGTGATTAGGCTTGCGCGGCAAATTGTGAGGTCAAAATTGAAGACATGACCAAGAAAATGACTTTATATTGTACAAATATGTACAAACTAGAACTTATACCTAAATTCTCAGCTCAATTTTAATTAGAAATAATTTTAAAAAAAATTTTAAATCAAAATTCAAAAAATTTTATAATTTTTTTTAGAAAAAAGTTCTTAAAATAAATTCTAATTAAAATTGAGCTGAGAATTTAGGTATAAGTCTTTGTTTGTGCATATTTGTACAATATAAAGTCATTTTCTTGGTCATGTCTTCAATTTTGACCTCACAATTTGCCGCGCAAGCCTAATCACAATGTGTTCAAATAGCTTTATGTTTAATATAATTTATTTTAGCTTTGGCTAAAGTTTCATAAATTTTAAAATTTGTTTCATATTAAATAAATCTTGTAGAATTACATATAAAAAAATTATACTTGTATATTGAGTAGTTAAAAAATTACATGAAAGATCAAACTATGCTTTGTAGTTCCTTCTTTGCACATTTTTAAGACTCCTTAGACCCCTTAAGGGGTCTAAGGAGTCTTAAAAATGTGCAAAGAAGGAACTACTAAGTATAGTTTGATCTGTCATGTAATTTTTTAACTACTCAATATACAAGTATAATTTTTTTATATGTAATTCTACAAGATTTATTTATTATAAAACAAATTTTAAAATTTATGAAACTTTAGCCAAAGCTTAAATAAATGATATTAAACATGAAGCTTTTTGAACACATTGTGATTAGGCTTGCGCGGCAAATTGTGAGGTCAAAATTGAAAAAATGACCAAGAAAATTACTTTATATTGTACAAATATGTACAAACTAGGACTTATACCTAAATTCTCAGCTCAATTTTAATTAGAAATTATTTAAAAATAAATTTAAAATCAAAATTTAAAAAATTTTATTAATTTTTTTAGAAAAAAGTTCTTAAAATAATTTCTAATTAAAATTGAGCTGAGAATTTAGGTATAAGTCTTTATTTGTACATATTTGTACAATATAAAGTCATTTTCTTGGTCATTTTTTCAATTTTGACCTCACAATTTGCCGCGCAAGCCTAATCACAATGTGTTCAAATAGCTTCATGTTTAATATCATTTATTTTAGTCTTGGCTAAAGTTTCATAAATTTTAAAATTTGTTTTATAATAAATAAATCTTGTAGAATTACAGATAAAAAAATTATACTTGTATATTGAGTAGTTAAAAATTACATGACAGATCAAACTATACTTTGTAGTTCCTTCTTTGCACATTTTTAAGACTCCTTAGACCCCTTAAATTTCAGAAAACCACCTGACAAACTGACTGTGCACGTGCATTCTTACCAAAGCAAGGGAGTCTGACAATAACGTGAATAATATTAAGTAATAACAAAAAAGGCAGCAGGCTATCGAGGTTTTTATTATTCATCAGGGGGAGAGTTTTTTTTAAAAAAAAAAGGCTAATTTTAATACCATTGGAAAACAGTCGATGCTCCAAAGCCTTTTGTTGGTTAGGACCGCATTCGCTTTTATCATAATACATGAGGGCGATGTTAAAGTGGTCCTCGTAGAGCACACCATCTGGATGGTAAGCTGCCGAATTATACGATTGCCTAACAATCATAAAGACTACAATATAATAATTAAGATAAATTAAATTCTGGATTTGTAAACTTAAGGAATAGTTTAAAAGAATCTGAATTCCACAGAAAATATACGAAATGGATTAGGGGGCAATTCCATAAAAATGTCAACTTCGATAATTTTTTTTTTTTTTTTTTGTAATTTTATCAAATTAAGTTTCAAAATATATTACAAGTTTTCAAATTATGGTTTTAAAAAGAAGGACAATAAAGCAAATATATTAAATTTCTCCAAAAAAGATAAATGCCGTGTGTTTTAAAAAGATTTTTTTTCTCTGCAAATTTACACAATCAGCATTTCAACTAGTTAGAAATTGTCTTCCATATACGTGCTTGAAGACCTTTGAGTGCTTGAAGACATGAATAAATGTATATAATTGTAATGACGTACATTTCTTGCATATAATTATTTTTTGTAATGACTGATTTTGTTTTTGTAAACTGAAGTGAAAAGGATGTGTGAAATTCGGGCGTTCGCTAAGGCGACGTTTTTTGTCAGAACTCGAGAAAACTGTGACTGCTTAACATCTTTGTCCTAGAACTCCACAATTCTACGTTTAAATTGTCTGTTTATTTGTGCTGTCCTAAAATAAAACGTCTCGTCCAAAAGAGAGTTTTCAATGCAAATAGTACAATAATGTTATATTTAATATTTTATTAGTAGTATTCTAGATTAAAAAAAATATTAAATTTATTAATTAACACACTTTCAATTTAATATAAAATTTATGAAACTTTTAGCCTTTCTGTCACGTCAAATAAGTTAATAAACTTAAATCATGTTACAGATAGGTTGTTCTAAATTATAATTTTACATAGCTTATATATCATACATAAGATATGCATTAGTTTTTTAAAAAAAACTCAATGTATTGAATATTGACAATAATGTATTCACAAAAAAATTTCATTTTTTAGTACCAGGATGTAGTCGCGGTTTCAAAAACGTCATTCCGTCCCGCAAAATGAAGATAGTCAAAAATGAAATAATAAAGCACTTTTTAAAAAAAATCAACTTTTTTAATTATCTTTAATCCTTAACACTCTTAACAGTAATTTATAAATTGAAAAAACAATTTTTCTTCGAAAATAGTTCTTTGTGCTATTTGCTTTACTTAATTCTACGATTCAAAACGTCATTCCATCTGACATGGAAGGAATTGCCCTAGGGCGCCGTAATTTCGAACAAGTCAAGTGATGAGCCGATGCTCGAGTAAACACCCAACGCAACTTTTAAGGGCAATATTGTACATCAGGGCTTTGAAGCATATTCAATGTGCACTCACTCTACACGTTTAATTCGTATGATTTTTTTTAGCTGCACAGCGAATTACCGACCGGGATTCTCAGCCCCTATTCCTATAACTTGTCAGATATTGATGACCTACGTGTATCAAATTTGCTATATAAGAGTTCCAATATAGACGCGTCATCCAACTTTTCAAGAAAATATCTATCTACCCCCTACTTCTTATATATCTCAAATCCATAGGGGGCATCCCCCCACTGCTAATTTGCCAGATATTAGATTCAAATGCATATTTATTATATACAAAAAAAATCCATGAAAATTAGTTAAAAAGTGGGTTTTTAATGAAATGATTTTTAAAATTGATTTTACCCCCATATCCCCCCCCCAAACACTTTTTATTGATTACTGAATGTACCCTTAGTGCTTTTTTGTAAGATGTTCATTGTAAAATATTGAGTTTTTCATCTCTATCCTACTTTATTCCACGAAAAGTAATTGCATGTTATATTGTGAAGTAAAATACAGATATGTTCTAGTTCTATTCTACATTATTCCTTAACCCTTTCAGTCCCAGTAATGCCATCTGGCATCATCATGTTTCTGATCATAATTTTAAAAAAAACAGGGCTGACATCTTTTGGGATTAACCAAAAAAAAATCAAATAGAAAAAAAGTTTGAGGAATCGAATAATGCTATTTTTGATATCATAAATGGCTATAGACGATCACTTTTTTAAAAAAAAAAATGACGATGCCAAGTTGTCATTGGGACTGAAAGAATTAAAGGGTATTTATCCTTGCACTATTAACACATATAATTTTAAAACTAACAAAATTTAACAATTACTTTCCAATGGATGGCAAACTCAAAGAAAAACTGGGGGGAAAAGTAAAGTTAGAGTAATTTTGTTTTCATCAAATGAAATAATAAATTTACTAAAAAGTAAATTTCTTCCAATTTTATTTCTAAGTATGAATGCTCCATACTTTGAATTTTAAAATGCATTTGTTATCGGGGAAATCCGGCAGTCAAGGTAACAGGTTTATACGCCTGTATCCCTCAGAGCTTATATGTTGGCAATGAACTTCAAACATTAGCAAGCATATATTTGATTTAATTTACCCCCCCCCCCCCCAACTTGTATTAAAAATAAGTTATCAAATCAAGAATAAATTTTTAATACACAAAAAGTTTACTTTATGCACCCTTAAAATATTTTTTTCATTAGATATTTCAAGCAAAAATAATCTAACCAAATAGAGGTCCAATTAACTCGTCTATGTAAGTGAATTTCTTTAGCATTAACTCCACACCAATATATGAAGGATATTTTTAAAAATGGACAATAATTACAAAAAAGATAAATAATAAAAGCATTTTTTTATTAAGAAATAATACAAATGGTTTACACAACTGTAATCTAGTCAAAGAGACAAGAAACTAACAAAGAGGAATAATAAAATGAAGTTAAGTATCAACAAAAAAATATTTTACAGTACAGAAAGGCTGAAGCCCCACAGTTTCAATAAATTTTTTACAAGGCATGCAACAAAAATTTACTTGTTCCCCAAACAATTAATGGTCTTAAAACTCGCTTTGAATTCCTTTAAAGGCAATTGATGTTTAGGCTATGTTATAAAAAGGCTATTTGGTAGAACATAAAAATGATTAGATGTCTTAGCTTTTACAGAAGCACCGAAACATCAATCTAAACAGGGCAGCAACTAAAGTCAAGTTCTGAAGACTTGTTTTTAGAAGTTAAAAATCCCTGCCTTTTAGTCACATATGAATGAAACTCAAAATTTATCAGGATACACAAAGATTTATATTTCTTAAAACTACTCCAACCGCACCCTAATTCTTATCATCAGCAGAGTTGCTGGCATCATCTGCTTTTTGAATCGAAGGCGAAGGGGAGCGATCACGCTTTTCAGAAGACTTAGATCTTGACCTGGACCTACTCTTGTTGGACTTGGATCTGCTGCGACTATTCCGGTCTCGGCTGGCTGCCCGGTCACGACTCCCTTTATCTCGGCTGTTGCGGTCGCGGCTACCTCTATCGCGGCTGCCCCTATCGCGACTGTTGCGGTCACGTCGGCCATTGCTTGGGCTTCTACTACGGGACTGCTTGCGGCTCAGGGAGCGGTTGGACCTTGCCTTCGAGGCGGACTTGGAGCGAGAACGAGACTTGGATCTGGAACGAGAGCGAGACATGGAACGGGACTTGCTGCGGCTGCGACTTCTGCTACGGCTGTGAGAACGGGAGCTCTTGGACCTCGACCTTGAGCGGGACCTACAAGAGAGATTTAATTACGAATAATGATTTCGCCACATGTACAAGCAAAATTGAAAATGTAAAATTAAAGAGGAATTAATCTTTTATAATAAGAGTAAGAATCTTAATTATAAAAGAAAAGTACCACCCACAACAACCTATAAGAACGCAATCTTTTCTTTAAATATATACACATAAATAGCTGCTACAGATGGCTAAAACGATATTTTACAAAAATAACACCTATTCTTTACTAAGTTTAATTGTATAATCCCTTCAAACTTCAATAATAAGCATTAACTATGTTTGAACAGTACTTAAATATTGATTAATTTATAAAAATGTCCAAAAGAATCTCTAAAAACTCGGGTCTTATTTTAAATTTACCTTCGGCGACCTCTGGACTTGTCCTCAACAAGTTTGATGCAACGTCCACTAAGATCAGTATCATCCAATTTCTCAATGGCATTCTTCATATCTGAGAAGCTTGCAAATTCTACAACCCTAGAGGAAAAGATTCACATTATTAATTAAAGTCTTGAAATTTATATTGAATCTCGAGTTTGTTATTTTTCAGAAAAGTTATCATTTAGAAGCAAATATTAGGGGTATACCTATGAAATGACCTTTTATGAACAGATGGCACTGCACCCGAGTTAATAAAAGTGTGGAATTGACCTACTAGTATTTTGTCAGACTACTTTTAACCTTTCACCTGACAGGGGTTATTAGTTACTGCTGTGTTTTTTCATATATAGTCATTCTCGGTTTTGAAGATGTCGTGTTTGATGCCAACAAAGGAAGGGTCATTTGCGGGAAATTTCAATCCATTACTTTATTGTGAAGAAAACTGCTGCTGAATCTTTTCAAATGGCTAAGAATGCTTATGGGGACAATGTTCTATCTGAATTCATTTGAAAATGAGGGTTTGATGGATTTAAAAATGCCGATTTTGATGGGGCAGACAAAGATAAGGAAAAACTACCAAAAAAATTTGAAGAATTGTAAACAATTTTGGATGAAAACCCAATAATGACTCGTGTACATATTTCAGTAATGTTAAATGTAACTCAGAAATGTATTAATGAACGTTTGCATGCCTTGGGAAAAACTCGCAAGGAAGGAAAATGGGTACCACATGTTTCAAGAGAAAGACAGACGGAGAACCAAAACGTCACTTGCAAACAACTTTTGAATCGACATCAAAGAAATAGTTTTCTGCATCGAAATGTCGCAGATGATGAAAATGGTAATATTTTGACAACCTAAACGCAAAAAATCGTGGGTTGATCCAAGCCAACCCATTATTACATCGACACCAAAGAGGAATCACTTTGAAAAGATAATGCTCTGTGTTTGATGGGACCAAAAGGGCATTCTTTTGTATGAGCTTCTTTAACCTGGTGAAAAAGTTACTTCTGACCGATATCAACAACAATTAACCAATTTAAACAGGGAAATTATCAACAAACGGGCCAGAATGGGCTCGCAGACACGGAAAAGTTATTTTACTCCATGACAATGCATTGCCTCATACTACAAATATTCCTAAAAACACCTTAAAAAACCTGGAATGGGATATTTTATTGCCCCCGCCATTTTCTCCAGACATTGCTCTATCAGACTAGCACTTGTTCAGATCCATGGAACATGGTCTGGCTGAGCAGCACTTCGCTATTTTTTATGAAGTTGAAAAATGGACATATTTATTCATTTTTTACCTCATAGGGCGCAAAGTTCTATCACGAAGGAATCCATAATTTACCAAAAAGATAAGCAAAAGTTACTTATTTTGATGGTACATACTTCGGTTTATTACCCTCATCCAATGATGCAAAATGCACCGGTAAGTTTTCTTAAAAAAAAGGGTCATTTCACAGGTATACCCCTAAAATATTATGAAAATTACAAGTATTTCCTCAGTACAATTTGTGGATAAAGGTCTTAATCCCCACTCAAGTTTAATGTTTATTAAAAACTAATATAAATGTTAAGTGTTCAAATTAACAATGTTCTTAAAAGAATTCTAACATACCCTTCATTTCTTCTTTGCTTATGGGCATCTGCATAAGTCACCTCACCAGCTTGTCGCATATAATCTTTCAGATCCTAGATGAATTGTTACAGAAAAGTTTTAAATAATGCAAAGAAACAAAGTCACAACTATAGCATATCAATATTATATTTTTGTACTAATTCTACCAAACCGTCCACCAATTTTATATAGGAAAGGCATTTTATTTATTAAGTAACATAAAAATTGTTTTAAAACTTATTTCCAACTAAAAGTTTAATAAATTTAGGTTAAGAAAGCAAAGTTATGTAAATTTAATATTCACATATTTAGCATGAAGTTAAAGTTCATAGTCTGGTGAGAAAAAAAACTGTTTTCTAAGTTGTCTTCTATCCTTTAACAAAGTCTTTTTGCTTCATTCTTCCAAAGGCCTTTTTGTAAAAAAAAATATGGTAAAATTAGAGCTTGCATATTTATTTCTTCAGAATCTATTGCTAGAAACTTCATCCATCTAACAATTCAAATTTTCTCCCTATTTGTTCACCTACATTTCATTATTCAATCATTCATTCATTTAAATATTCAATCACTTTCATTTCTCGATCAATTTCATTTCATATTCTACTCATGTTTGCTCATCAAGGAAAGGATTTCTTTAAGCTGAAGCTGTTACTGCATAGAATCTGAATCATTCAGCCTAACCTAAGTTCATAAACATCACGTGTATAATACACAACAAAAATGGTACCCAATCATTCCATTAAATTAAACAGCAAATATTCTATTTCATGATGCATTTTCACCCAATTTATCTGATATTTTCTTAATTCATGGTAGAAGGCTTCATCCGATCTTCACTTTAGAAATTCAGGGCAATGATATAATTTCTGGTATAGCTTCCATCGCACAAAGTAGCATTCCTTTTTCATTCCAGGACAATCTAGGGCCATTGCAATCTCTGGCATCTTCCTTCCAATCGAGACCACCGTGAATCGTCGCAGATACAATGTACATTTAGCTAAGATTAAAATGCAAAATACAACTATAAACTTAGTAGCAAATGTTAAAACAAACCGAAAATCAATGCTTTACCTGCACAGCTACCATACAGAAAGGAAGGAGGCCAACATTGCGTCCAATGGGACCATCACCGCCACACATGTGCCCACCTCTTTGGGGATGGAGATCGATCATCGCCCTTGTGCCCATCGCTAGCTTCCAATGTGCCAGTAACTGAAGCCTTAACGGACCACGTATAGCCTCTGGCGGCTTGCCTCTTTGGCCAGTGAATCACAGCCGAGATCCAGCATCACATTGGCTCGTGTGTTGTGCCCACAACAAGTTACGACGGTGGGGGGAGGATGGCCAACGCGCGACACCCAACTGCCTCTGACCCTCTAGCGCACATCGCACTCTCAACCCATAAGCGGATCTCGGGCTGGATGGATGGGAACTTATGAATGAAAGAAATGATCAGGTTTAGCTTGGCTGGTAAGGGCCAACAACTATCATGCACAAAGAAAACTTAACTATAATAAAGTTGCAGTGATAGGCTTTAACATGGGGTGCGGTCATGTTAGTTTCAGTAAGACTAGTGGGGATTGTCTAGCAATAAAGCTATTCAATTCAGTGTTCAAAATATTACTTAGCTACTAATTGCCGTTACACTGGGAGAGATATATTTAAAAAAAAAACTATTATCTTTTAGTGCTACAGCAATGTTTCTCATGCTGATTAGGACAAATATATTATATTGCAAGAAAAAATTAAGAAATTATTTGTATTGAAAAAAATATCAAACATTAATCTTTAGTTTTAGCTAAAATCAACTGTTAGTTTCAATTAGTTTTATTTTCTATAACCTGCCATAAACTTTGCAATGAACACTAACACAACGGCACCCATCTTTAAGAATTTAAAAGCTTATAATTTCTTCACTATACAAAAACTACCTCTTACAAAACAAAATTCTACTACTTATTACTTAAACAAACTTCAAAAAATTATTACCTGCCAGCTGACTCTACTGCTCAAATTTTCCACAATCAGCCTGTACTCGGTCCTGGTAGGTGGCCCGTACCTTCAGTGAGAGGAAAAAGATATTCAAAAGAAAAATTGGCACACTATTTACCGACATTAAGTACTAGTCTGTTAGGGGACAATACAAATAAAAAAATAATTACTTGTCACGCCCACCACCCCCTTGCCGACGTCTGCTCTGCATTGGGGCACGGTAGCCACGGTTCCTGTCTCGATACATGTCGTTACCTCTGGGAGATCCTCTAGCGTGTTCAATAGTCACTCTGAAAAAAAAAATACATATTTTTAAATGACATAATTAAGGAAATGTGGTTAAGAATATCATGAATAATTGAGAAAAATACTTTTTATTTCCATTTAAATTGTTTTGGTATTTAATAGCACTCAATTAGTATTACAAAATATTTTATTTAACACAAAAATTGTAACGATCAAGTTTTCTTTAATACTACAAAAATTCAATATATTTAATCATTTTATAGTGTTAAAATGGAAACTGACGGATAGAAGGCCTTCCCTTAAGAGAAAAAAGTTACATCTCATAAAAACTGATTAGATATTCACTAAAGTTTAGTTTGGTAATAGACCTCTAGATACTTCCAAAAAGGAAATTGAAACATAATATTCACCTCATTAAGTATATGATACAGGGTGGCTACAGAATCTGTGAAAACAAATTCCCTGACTTTTCCCTGATTTTCCAGGCTGAATGTAAAAAATTTCCCTGATTAGCGGCAATGAACTATATTAGCATGCTGGTTTCCTTCCAGTATTTGTAAAACCAATTTTGTAGTATATTTAACATTAAAAAAACATGTTTTAAAAAATAAATTTAATTAATGAATATACAATGAGCTTTTTAAAACAAATATATAAAAAAAGCAAGCGTTAAAGCCCATATAATATTTTTTTTTAGTTATGATAAGACTTTAAGCAGCAACTCAACCACTTTGGTGAAAGCCTTTTCCGGATTAAACTTTTTTTATCCTTTCTTTTACCGGTTAAAATGGCACTTTTGGAAATTTTCCCTCATTTAACAAAAATCACCAATTTCCCTGACTTATCCAGATTGATTAAATTCCCTGACTTTTCCATGATTCCCTGATCCTGTAGCCACCCTGTGATAGATACTCGGGAAACTTTTCCAAAATATAAATGCTGATTGTAGGTGAAATTATTAAAAAATAACTTTTATTTAAAATACTTTGGAACTCAATCGCAAATAGACTGTGCTTTCATCCATCAGAAAATTTAAAAATTACATTTTGTTCAATTACCTACCCTTATTAAGCTATTACTTAATAATCACAATACAACCAACTAAATAGTATTAATCTGCATTTGCAAAAATTTCCGCAAGTCACAATACTTCCTTCAAGAATAAACTAAAAAGCTTTCCCACTGGTATCATATGGAAACCTGTTACCTTTTAAGTGATAATTTAAAAGGGATACTGTAAAGAAATCTGTGAAGTAATTCAAAATTAAATAACTATCTTCTTAAATTTACAGACAAGTCACCCACCTATCGCCAAGTAGCTCTTTACCATTCAAATCGTAAACTGCATCTTCAGCATCACGATAATCATCAAATTCCTAATTTAAAACACAAATTATGACCGATGTAAAACACTTAGTTTAAAGAATACTCACTCACATACTAAATATCAGCAGTTTTCAAATACTTCGTCGTGGGAACATTGGCACTTAACACAAATTAACCATTTTGACTTTTAAATTAAATATTTGCATAGCGATTACATAACTTTTTATAAGTAAAGTAGTTTTATCATTATACTTAAAACAGAAATATACACATCTTAAAAAGAATGTTATATTTTTTCATTGCATGCATACTTCAATGCAACATGCATGAATAGGTTTAAAATTGCTACTATTTATTTTAGTAGATATATAAAAGTCTTAGCAAAAACATTAATGATTAAAATCATAAAAAAATGCCCATTATTTTTCAGCCAATTTTTTTTAAACTAAATGCTTTATTAAAATAAAAAAAATGAATTAAAATTATAAATTAAGTAAAGGAAATTTAAGATATTAAAATACCCTTTTAAATTGTCTAAAAATAAGTATTATTCTAAAAGTAAATATAATAAATTTAAAGTTAAAAAAACAAAAGGTAATAATACCTAAGGCATTATATTTACAGATGCCTTATGACCCTTTCTATACTCCAACTTTTTTTTTTTAGATTAAAAGAAATATTACTAGTATATTGATATCCTTATTACAAAAACAATTTTAAAAAATACACTAATTTTAAAATTCAATTAAAATTAGCAACCACATATCTTTTCTTAACAAAGGCTTGAAGCAAGAATGTTCTCTTTTTAAGAAAGACTTACCACAAAACCAAAACCATTCTTTATCAATATTTCTCTTATCCTTCCATATCCTTTAAAAAATTTCTCTAAATCTCTTTCTCTAACTTCATAATTTAACCTTCCAATATAAATCCGCGTACTCATGTTTGAAATCTGCAATTACACATAGATTAAGAAAAATTATAAATTTTACTGTGTTTTCAAAAATATTTTAAATTCAACAATTATAAGAAAATTCTAGGGCTGAAATATTATATAAATACAAAACAAACTTATTTAGTTAAAAATTATTAACAAACATTAAAAATAGCAATTTAATTAGCTCAAAATATTTTATACAGAAAGCAACCTAGTCTGTTTATTTTAAAAAAAGGGCAGAGGCTATGCGCACGGGCACCTTTTATGCATCAAGTGTACAAGTATTAAGTTAACTGTGCATGCTCAAGGCAGGGCTTACTGAAACTGTGTATACATTGCATGCACAGGCACATTTAATTATCCTTGAAAGTTGAGATTACTCTTTTGGGGCCCCAGCGATTTTACAGAGAAGAAAGAAAAAGATCAGTATCCGACATGTTGCAGTATTATTGTTAAGGCTCATTGAATGCCTAAACACTCGTTTTTGGAACGGGAAAAAATGTTTGGAAAAAAAACCCATCGGTTCTAGCCATTTGTAATGAGTATTCAAAATATTAGAAATTTAAATAAATCATGAAAACTTAAAATGAAAGTAAACTTTCCAGGGCAATTTTAAAACGATCTTCCTGGTTGAAATGAAAAAAGCTTGGAAAAAAACATTTGTACTTCTGCCAAGCGAGGGAATTTGAACATTGAGCCTAATGCCTTTTGATTATGAACCGCTTATGCTACCACTAATCTACGAAGTCCGTGAAGAATCGAGCTGAAACTGCTAATAATACTCACTCCTACGTAGTTACAATACCCGTACGCGTAATGCATATATGGTGCCTGTGCACATAGACCCTCTGTTTTAAAAATGTAACATTAACAGCAAATCAAAGCCAATAAACACTGCAAGGATTTTATTAGTTGTCCAAGATTCCATTTATTACTTAATTACACGTTCTGTAACAACCCCATTATCTTATACAGTAGGCGCCGCTTAATGTGATCACGGTTAATGTTATCAAAATCGCTTAGTCCCGTTCACTTATATCAAAATACATTGAAAAATCATCGTTTATTGTTATCAGTTTATAAGTAAATTTCCCTGAAAAAAACATGATATGAATGCTGAGGATTTTTAATCATGGATGGAGATCGACGAGAAGGTTGAGACTTTTACTTCGTTAAAAAGCTGTATGTTTCAAAGATCAAGCTTCGTCACAAAATACTGATGCCGATGTTGAACCCAAAAGTACTACCGAGGACAAAAATCTGATGCCTGCTCAGATGAGGGAGGCACTTCGAATCTTACATCTAGATCTTGTAGCCGACGTGGAACACTTTCATAAACATTATAATTTTGAACGATTCGTAAATGACTTGCTTTGAAAGAATTCTAAACAATCAACATTTGATGATTTCTTTTTCAGTTAATAATTAACCTTTTGTACATATTTTGTATTGTTTTCTGCCGATATCATTAATTATGTAAGTATACTAACTAGTAATTCTTTTTCTTTAGTGTGTATTAATTTCTATTAAACACTATAGAGTTTTACAGCAACAACTCTCCTAATTTAAAATTAATTTTTATTTTAATACGTTTGCAAAAAAAAATTAGTTTAAACTTTTTTTTTGTGTATTGTAATCAATCGGCTATTGTTATCAAATCAGGTTCGCCCCAATGTGATCACATTTAGCGGCGTCTACTATATTTACTTTTTATCTTCCCGAGATTTCATTGGTTGTTTGTTGTATTATCAAGCTTGCCAATGAATGGAACAGCCATAATATCATAGCTGCACCCGGAAAAATATATTACACCCCTTCAGGCAGTTTCTAGCCAGTCTGGTAATGGCTATATAAAGCGAATTTGAACGTGCACATCCAACATGTGTCCAAGTGTTATATTATAGTGTGTGCAAATGGGTTAATCATAGTCGCTTGCCCAGCAACATTTGTAGCTTGCTGACAACTCAAAATCGTTTCCACGAACCATAGTCTTTCTTCGAATTTTAACAGGAAACCCAAAAACTGATATCTCACAGAACTTGGTAATTTGATTCCAAGACAAGCGACTAGGCTTTTATCCCATACCTTGCCATTAATTTAGGTGCAATTAGGTTTTTAATATTTCCCTAGCTGCAATATACGAGCTCACTAAGGACTTTCCTTAACCAATTAAAACTGCATACTCCCAAATAAGAAAAACCAACAAAAATCTTGTGTTCAACCAGGCATAAAGTTGTGCATATGCTATATAATTACGATATAGTTAATATATTTACAAGCCAGGCTTTTTTTTTTTTGCTACCACATTTCTACTTTGAACAACTCATTACATACATATCTTCAATACATTTTTTAAGACGAATTAAATTTTATTTCCTGCAGGTAAAACAAAGGGGAACTTAGACAAAAAGTATTTGAAAACAGCTGACACGAAGTAAGAGCATGAATTTCTTTTCAAGGAAAATGCCGTTAACTGAAAATGGCCGTTGACGTTGTTACTTTACAAAATTTTGCAAGTGGAACAAAGTATATATCAATTCAAAAAGATCTTCAAATGAAAAAGAAAGTTAGTTCATACCAGTACCTAGCCTTTCCTACTAGGTATTATGTTCTTGAATAATTTGTAATAATTACTATTATATTTGCCGTTACGTATTGACGACGGACAAGATTGTTGTTTTGGAAAAGCAGAAAACAGTAAATTTGTCCTACGGGGTTACACGCGTAATAACATGTTCACTTTCTTTTTCCCCAAATAATTTTCTTGTTTCAGTTTTTGAGTGGCAACAGAAACTCTGATGGAACAAAATTCTTATTCGAGCTTTGATTGGTGAATAAATGTCATGCGGGAACAAAGAACCAATCGGAGGACCGATCAGAGGGAATGCAAAAATGAAAGTTGGAATGCGTCTCTGAAACAGGTCAAAGGTAAAAATAATCGATTTCCATACAATTTTTTTTTAAATATTTATCTATGTATTCCAGTACATAGGCTTAGTTGACCTAACCGGGTCTTTTTCTGGTTTATAAGGGCCTTTTCACACGGAGCACCTTGATCACGGAACTTCTATAGGAATAACATGGAGAACCGCTGTAGAGAATTTTTCATTGAATTTTTTCGTGGAGACACGAAAATCGGTAAACCGGTTTTGCGAAGAGATATAGGTAGCCAATCAGCATCAAGTATAGCTCTGACGTCTTGTTGGCAAAATCGAGTTTGACAAATGGAGAATAGGCTATGTCCAGACGGCGACAATTAAAACAAAAACTTGGCGACCGCCAAACGAGGCAATAGCGAACGGTTTTTTCGCCAAATCGTAGGTTTTTTTCAAACGCATGCGTCTGAGGATCTGTTTGGTCTGCCCAATGCCGGTGTTGTGCTAGAAAAGTGGAATGGGATGAAAATCGCTTGTTTTAAACTTTAAAGCGTGACCTTGATTTCAATATTGATACGAAAACATTAAATTTGGTTAGTAATATTAAAACGTAACAAATTTAATTGTTGGTTTATAAAATAGATTTTTAACTTTTATAACATAATTAAATTGGATACTATCTGAGATTTTATAATTAATTTATCTGGACCCGTATACGATCTCGGGTCTACGGAATAAGATCAAGAAGAGCTGACCACTAAACCAGAGAGATAGGGTATAATACATTTATATTAAGAGTTAAATAAAAAAAATCATTTTAGTTAAAATTTAGATACATTATAATATAAATGCTAGATTCGTAAATAGCTTCATGGGGCCAGTAGGTTCAGTTAGATTTTAAATTAACTCATAAGCTAAAAGTATTGGAGAGAAGGATATTTAACGAAGAATTATTGAAGGATATTTAACGTGCACTCCCGCCACACGGAGTGTTATTCGTCGGACATTTTTGGCTGCACATGTCGCTTATAGACCGGCAGTTATTTTAGCGATGCCCGGACCCGAACCTGGGACCTTCCGCATGCTAGGCGAATGCCTAATCGACTGGGTTCCCCATCCCCAAGACACTTTCAAGTCTTTAAATATTTACATTTATCCACCATTATTTTATTTCGCTTTATATAACATTTTGACAAACTAGTATCAAAATCATCAATCATATCAAACCAGTTTCATATCATATTGGAAAAACGTTTTTGTCATAATGCATAAAAAACGCAAGAAAAAAAATTAAACACATCAATTTAAATGGAGACATTTAAGGTTCTCAAAATGTAATTTAAATTCAATTGATTAAAAATAGTTTTATGCACTTCTACTTCAATTACCCTTTTTTATTTTTTTCCCTTTTATTTTTTTTATTGACAATAGCAACCCTACAACAAATTAACATGGCTTTAAATAGGAAAAGTTGTCGGGATTTTCGATTGTCTCTGACAACTTTTTTCCGGGTTACTTGGCGAGAGTGGAATTTTTAATTGCTTTTTTGGCTTTCGATTTGATTATTTGAAAATTTCCAATGATGAATTCGGTTTTTCTCTCAGAAGTTACCATAGCGCAAGACGCACCGAATCAGAGTATTCTCGTAGACATTTAAGGCATGCGTTAATAGCTAAAACACCGTGCGTCACAATTGAGGTGCAGTCACCGTGCGTCAATGTTTCCGCTGACGCACGGTGTATGAGTTGCGGTTGTTTCATCCTCCATGCTCGCGCATCACAATACAAATTGTATGGGGATCACGTGACGTGACGTGCGCATCACGTGACACATCACGTGACATTTTTGTTTTTATTGTCGCCGTCTGGACATAGCCATAGAGTTGTTGCAACCACGTGACCTATTCTTAACTGGATCACAGTTATTGCATCTGGCAACACCTGCAACAGGATCGTTAGGGCATACCAGTGGCGTAGCCAGGATTGTTCCAAGGGGGGGGTTACAAAATTTTTAAGTTGCCAACTTGGCTTAAAGGAAACTTCATTATAATAATTATGAATGTAGTTTTTAATTGATAATGCTAATTAATAAATATTAATAATAACTAATTATAATTATCTGTTTAAAACAAAGTTGGTTATAATTAATAACATTCATTAATTTGTATAACTAAGTACAATAATATTAAATTATGAGTTTTAACATATTAATTAAAATTTTAATTATTTATTACAAATAAAATAAATTTTATCATAAGAAGTCAAATTTCTTTATTAATGATGAACTTAAACACATCATGATAACTATTAATAAACACGCTTAAAACTTATTCCGGATTAAAGTTACTAATGTATTATAAAGTTAATGAGGATTTAAGTTACTGATTTATATAAGTTAACAAAAAAAATTGACGTTTTGGGTAAATAAATCTAAGGCTGCCTATTTAAAAACATTTTTAACTAACAAACAAGATTCGCATCATACAGCTACTACAAATGACATGCAAAAATGATAACAATTAATAAATACAAATAATGAATAATTATATAAAATATTATCTAACAAATCGTCACTTACCTCAATATCGTGACTAGTGAAGACTTATCAAAATACGCGATTTATTTTGCAAAAAAAAGAGTAATATTTTGGTTGCATTAATTTTTGAACCCTAAATATCATTTATTTTATAAAAATAGAGGTGAAATACAAATAAATACACTTAAAACTATTGAAGTTTTCTAGGGCTTTTAAGTTCGACAATGAATGACAAGAAGTACAGAACGAGCAGCCTTGTGTATCTATGTGTTTATTTTCCAAAAGACACGCTGCCCCCGAGCTTTCTAGTTAGTTACAGAGAGACAAGTTTATTGGGTATTGACTAAGAGAAGGGGGTAGGGGTGAGCGTGTTGGGTGAGCATCCTACAAAAAAATTCCAAGAAAAACAAGACGTGTTTCTACGCGGAATGCGGATAGTGCCCCCTTCTTCCCCCTTGCGGGGGACCCTTAGAAAATGACCCCACCGGAAATGAGATGAGGGAAAAATCTCCATTCTGCGATGGTCGTTCATGCTCTAAAAAAAACTGTTTGCCGTCTGCCAAGAGAACGGAATTTTACGTGATCTATGGAAAAGTGATCTACTGGATATTTTTTTAATGAAATATCAAAGATATAACAATTATTGAAAAAAAAAACTGACAAATCAAAACTACCATATATAACGGAAAAATAGCTTTACACTATTTCCTTTTTATTCTTATTACATCCGAAATACAAAAGAAAAGGACAAAATTGGGAAGCAGTGTGATTTTGTAACACTCATTTAACACAACATTTTGCTACATTAAAACTGCACGTGTCCTACCATTTGAATTGTCCACCTGTTTGCAATAATACTAACAAATTTTACAAAATTAATCAAACTTTTATGCAAATTTCTTGTTGTAATGGAGCGCAATTTTTGTCCTTCCGACTAGGGGCCCTATTCCTGGACATTAGGGCCCCAATGTTCATTTCGAAGTAATAAATATTTTAAAGTTTTGCAAAAAAAAAAAAATATTATTTATAATTTATGTAATTATTCGCACAAATCGCTATTGATGAAAAACTGCGTCACCAAAATTTTGTTATTCTTACAATTCGGCTATTTTGTATAAAGATCTTGAATCATTACTACTGTACGTCAATTACATCCCCCAACGCAATTTTTCCTGAGTGTAGAGTAGAAATTGAAGCAACGTTAATTATACACACCGATTGTAATTAAAAAGACAAGTGCGATAATCGAGATGGCATTAAAGAGGTTCTAGGTAAAAATTATTACAGCAATTCACAAAAGTTAACTTTTTTTAATGAAAAAAAGGTTTGATTCTCCTTTTCCCTCCCCCCCCCCCCCCTTGGGGGGGGGGGAGAGAAATTTTGAGATAATTGGTATTGGAGCTCTGCAGAAAAACCTTTGTAAGTCACCATGGGGGGGGTTCTGACCCCCCGTAACCCCCCCCTCGCTACGCCACTGGGGCATACAAACCACTGATCTGAACTTAGAAATGGATAAAGCTTAGACACCCCTCTCTGATGCTTCGCGGAGGGATGACCTTGTTTTTAGAAGTGCCAGATTGGCGCTGTTTATCGCTCTGTATTTCGCTTCAAGTTACAGTGTCAACATATTTTTTTTCCTTCTGCAGAGTGTGCGGAAGTCGTAAATCCTTATCTGCCTACATGAGGCCGAAGAATGTGTCAACCCCTAGAGATCAGTGGGGGGTCAACGCTAGCTCATTAGGCAACTCTATTTACTAAGTTTTACAACCTTTTGAATGGGAGGGGGATTGGCAGATGTCAGTGGGAGATGGATGGATGAATGTCTGGGGTGGAAAAAAGTATTTTTTGTGTAAGTGGTTAACTTTAAACGTATTTATTTAGTACTGTATATGTGGATTTACTTTATTTTGCAATATTTTTAAGAAATAGTATTATTTGTAATCGTTGATAATACTAACGGGACATTCATTTGATAATTATTATCTAAATATAGAATACCAAACTGATATATATTGTAAAAAATAATAATTATAACATTTACCCCGATCATATACCTATGATAAGGGTTTGAAGTTTCGGTAGTTTTAATTAATATTCATTCATGTGATATATTTTAATTAAATTTAATTCATCCATTTCAAGTTTATAATAAATTATACCAATTTAATCATGTTTAATTACTTAAATTATGTTTAAGTCATCAAAATGATATAAAATCTATTAGCGACGATTTGCGAAAAAATTACCACACGAAAATGATATTTATGCTTAAGTTTATCTAAATAATTAAGATAAAAAGATGATCATAGACCTGAACAATTTATGTAGAGAAAATTAAGTTAGCCTAAAAAAATGAAACATTTAAGTTAGAATTGAAATTTAGAAATGAAGGTTCTCATGGTATTAACACAGTCAGTGGTGAAGTATTATTTGGGTTAAGTATTAATTAAAAATATATTTAATTAATTTAAATTATACATAATAAATTCAAAATATTTTTTTTCCATAAATATTTAATTGTTACAATTTATAATACAAAAGTAAACAAATCTTAAAACACAATTTCTTTATAATTTTATGAAGAAAATCATCACAAAATTTTAAACATTTAATTTCCTTTTGTAAAAAAAGTTACAAAAAGATATAAAGTAATGTATTAAAAAATTGCATTTTTAATAACAGTCAATTAAATTGCATTTTTAATAACAGTCAATTATGAAGTAACAATATGTCATTATTGCAATACATTTAAATTTCCCCCAAAGTATCAAAACAAATCATTATTACTAATTTAAATGCATATATTTATTATTTTTATACTTTTAATAATAAGAACTTAATGTTTTAAAAAAATCATTAATTACAGCTTATTTCAAATTTTAAATACCACATTTCGTCAGTTCCTTCAGATCGTAACAAAAAAAAAAAATCATCTTTACAATTAAACATATACCTTAAATATAAAGCTTTCACCCATATCTTCGAAACAAAGATTTTTCTCTGATTAATAAAATTTTTAAGAAAATAAAAATCCCCTTACATGTACACAAGCACCATAGCGCAAAATCGAAAACGCAATTGAAGAGCTTAGTGGAAGAACGTGCTAAGTGACAAAAAGGTGAAAACAAGAAAATGGGGTATAAAGTTTTTCGTTTGCACTAAGATCTGTTGGAAACGGAACTTGTAAAGCATAAAAAATATAATAAACTTTAAGTTGACGATAAAGGAAAAATTTGTTATCGTTAAAAAAATTAGTAATATGTTCATTTACATAAACTTTTCCACTTTTTCAAAAATGTCACTTAGCACGTTCTTCCACTGAGCTCTTCAATTGTCAAAAGTCTTATCTGGGGTCAACCCCTGAGGTCAACCCACCCATCTGCCACCAACCGAGCGACGGCGACTTTTGGGGAAGACCGAAACGAGAAATTCGCCAAATTTGGCGAAAATTAGAACTGCAATGAGTGGTGAAAAACACCTATTTTAAAATAAATAAGAACCCAGACATATTTTTTCCTACAATCTACAACAAAAATATGATTGTTTGAACTTTACAGCACATCTCTACACCAAAAACTCAATGCGCAGTAATTTTTTAAAAATGAGAAATTTCCCATAGAGTCCCATTGTAAAACGAAAATCTGGGGTGCACCTGAGAGAAAAAGATGACTTCGAACTCTCCCGTAGCGGGGGAGAGCTTTCCGCGTTCCATTAACCCTAGAGTTCAGTGATACAAACCCGTTCTTCTTTTGTGTTTCTTCTGAACACGTGCGTTTGTATGTTCCACGAGAAATTGGCCACACACACCCGTGCCACCGATTTCATCCAATCAGCGATCGTCAGGGGTGCAGAGGAAAAGAGGTGAGAAGGAGGGGTGCAACAGCTCTATAATCTACTTTTATGCTCGCCAATGTTGATTTTTGCAGTTAGTACTAGTTAGTATCTCGTTATCGTAAAGTCTCGCGATCGAGTCTCGGTACCACTGAAGACCCACCGAATATGCGGAGTACGTGCTCGTTAAATCTGTTGGAACAGAAAGTCCTGTGAGTGGTCATTGCACATTTTCCCACGGGTACAGGTCCCTGGAGATTATTTCCCTCCCCTTCAGGGACTTGTATAAATTGTGGAAATGGCGCGCGATAGATGGCCGCATCTGTCACGTATGTGTGTTGTGTTTGTCTTACATGATGAATGATTTATAAGCGGGTCTCTGACCAATCACACAAGCCGGAAAATATATATGTATACCAACCAACCAATTCCTACACGTGATAGAAATTTGTAAAAATATTAAAAAATTGAAAAAATGTGCCAAGACTAGCGATAAGTATCATTCACAACAACCCCTCCAGGAACTTGTGACGTCAGAATCTTTTCAATTTTTGAGATTCTTCGTGGCGCCATCTGAGTTATTGACAAATAACTATAAATTAGAGTTTTATTCGGAAAAATTGTGTATTTCTATTAAGCAAGTTTAAATGAAAGAAATTGGAAACACCTAAGATTTTTTTATTACTTAAAAGAATCGACTATGAATTTAAGGGCACATTAAGTATATACAGGGTGTTTCAAAATTGACCGGAATTAGAAACGATGCAATTCCGAAATATTTACCCAGCCCCTCCGAAAAATAGTAAAAAGCCAATTGATCACGCGTTTGGTCGTGGTTGCATCCTTGAACTAGGGCAGTACGAGAATGTGTTGACGAAGGAATGCATTCGTTTTGAGTTTGGTTTGGTTAATCGACATATTGCCCAGTAATTTTACAATCTGCAGATTCTGTTACATCACAATTTCTAAAACTACTAAAAATGATTAGTAACTACGTAAATGGAATTTTTGTGTTTGGATTTCATTTAAAATGATTTGGTGTGTTTCAAATTTTAGCAGAACTTTTGAAAATTCAATAAACACTAAACGTTTTGCGATAGAAATGTACAGTTTGTCGAAATGTGTATGTGCTGGGACCAAAAAATTCTATAGTTGGATCGAGACTGAACCGGCTGTGAGGCGCCCTGTGGTCAGTGTCTCGATCTACGGATCGGAAGGTCCCGCGATCGATTCCTGGTCGCTGAAAACTCAGCGGTATATGCGGAGTACGTGCTCGATAAATCTATTGGGTCCGAAAGCCCTGTGGGCGGTCATTACGTAGTTTCAAGCGGGTACAGGTTCCTGGACACTATTTCCCTCAGCGACATGTCTAAATTGTGGAGGTGGGGCGTGATAGATGGCGGCATCTGTCACGTATATGTGTGCTTGTCGGTGTGTGTGTGTTGTGACTGTCTTGGTATGGTATGGTATGTACATATATATTCCAGCTTGTGTGCTTGTTCAGAGAACTTATAAGCTTCGTGACTGTCTTACTTGACGAAGGTTTATAAGCGGCTCTCTGCAAGCACACAAGCCTGAAAATATATGTATACCAACCAACCAAGAGACTGAACCTACCAACCACACCATGGACCAACACGGAGACAATATAGGGTGGCATGTGCGGCCCGATGGCCAAGTGGTTTGGATCTCAGACCATTGCAATAGCAGTTTGCGCACTGTAACGGGTACGGGTTCGATTCCCGCTTTCACCTTGGGTGTACTTTCTTTCTCTATGCGAGCAAAAATTCCTTCTGTGGCTGTCTTACTTGACGAAGGCTTATAAGCGGGTCTCTGATCATGCAAACAACCCGGAATATATGTACATACCTACCCTGCATAAATAAGCAAAATACAATAATTGTTATCTATAGACTGGTGGTCAACATCAAGTTCTGTAAATAATAATGCAGCAACCTATCAAAATGAACAGCCTCCTAAAAAAGATGTGTTGAAAACTAGTGGAACCTGTAATTTCAATCAGATGTAAATTCAACCAAACCAAACTAAAGGCACTACATTCTTGTGTAGCACAAGTACAAGCTTTCTTGCACGACCGAAAGTGAAGCCAATTATTTAGCCGTTTTTTATTGGCGGGGGCCGGGTAAATATTTAGGAATTGCACCCTATACAATTCCGGTCAATTTTGGAACACCCTGTAAATGGGACTTTTTAGATTTTAATATATAGGCATAAAATCCACAGTTATATGAGATGTCATTTCATTAATGCCAAAAACTAAAGAAAACTGCAAATTTACAACTTATAATGTTAGAAAATGGATTTTTAGCGGCAAAGAACCGGAAGCCAGGGGTTTCTAGTGCAGCATTATTAATCGTTTTTTTTATATCCAGGTGCCAGTCATTCTTCAAAAAAGGTCAGATTTCATTAATTATTATTATTATTATTTTTTTTTTTTTTTTGAAATTTAAAAATTATTTGATTGCTCAAATTTTTCTCTTGTGATGTATAAATAACTAGAAACATTACTAAACTTGTGGTTCGGTTTAATATTCGGTTTAATTGATTTTTTTAAATTAAAAAATTATTAAATTACTTAAAACTTCAGTTTTAACCAAAAAATAAATGTGTATATTTTACTTAAACTAGCAAAAAATATTTGAATTGATAGATATAACTTTTAAGTGTGTACAAAAATTGTAGATAAATAATATAACAGGTGATACCAATAGTTTCAACAAATAGTTCTTGTGGATTAAAGATATAATTGAAGAGCTTAGTGAAAGAAAGCACTATGTGACATATTTTAAAAAATTGCGATTTTTGTGTCAATAAACATGTTAGGGTAAGGTGGGGTAAGTGGGCCATTGGGGCAAGTGGGCCACCCCCCCCCCCTGGCATTTCCCGAATTATGGACGTAAAACAAATCTGTTGCAATATTTTTACGTATTTACCCCAATAGATGCAGGAAACATTATGGCATCATTTTCATTTAAGTATGTAACAAGGTACAGGGTGTTTCATAATTGACCGGAATAGGAATTGATGCAATTCCGAAATATTGAGCCGGCCCCTCCGAAAAATAGTAAAAAGCCAATTGATCACGGGTTTTGGTCGTGGTTGCATACTTGAACTAGGGCAGCACGAGAATGTGTTGACGAAGGGATGCATTTGTTTTGAGTTCGGTTTGGTTGAATCGACATATTGCCTAGTAATTTTACAATTTGCAGATTCTGTTACATCACAGTTCCTAAAACAGCTAAAAATGATTAATAACTACGAAAATGGAATTTTTGTGTTTGGATTTCGATTTAAATAATTTGGTGTGTTTCAAATTCGAGCTGGATGTTTGAAAATTGGAAGGAGCTAAACGTTTTGCGATAGAAGTGTACAGTTTGTCGAAATGTGCATGTGTTGGGACCAATTAGTTCCATAGTAGGGTAGAGACTGAACCTACCAATCGCACCATCTACCAACACGGAGACAATTTAGGGTGTCATGTGGGGATCGATGGCCGAGGGGTTTGGATCGCAGGCCATATCGCTAGCAGTCCGCGCGCTGTAAAGGGTACTACCCAATTTTTTTTTCAAAATTAAATTAAAGGGTGATATAAAGTTTAGCTTTCACATTTAGAACAAAAGAGGCAATTTTACCCATCTACTTTACTTATTGCAAATGATATATAAAAGTACTAGCTTTATAAACCCGGCGTTGCACGGGTGTACCCTTAATAACGGATATTTTTTTTATGTAAACAATTATTTTATACCAATTGATCCCTTCCCCACTGGCCAGTACTCCATCGGTAAATTATAATCGCTATTCAAGTGACACCTACGACATAAAAAGAATATTTTAATAAAATTTGGTAGCTGTACCTTCAGTAATTTTGGCTAGGCGTTGAGTGAGTCAATCAGTGAGTTAGGACTTTGCCTTTTATGTATATAAATTGAATTTAAGAAAGAAAATCCATAAAAATTGCTTATTTATAACACTTAAAATTGAACTAAAAGCTGTGCTAAATGATTTTTGTCTAAGATATATAAATAAATCTTGTGTGGAAAATGGGCTCTAAGTAACAATTTTTTGTAAAAAAAACGACTTTTCCACATTTTTTATCGAAAAAATAAGAACAAATGTCAAAAAAATATTTCTATTTCCACTTTTTGTCAAATACTAATTATACTTCTGATTGAAAATCAAAATGTCGTGCTTGTAAAATAAATAAACTACAGCTTGGCAACTTGGCTCAATATGACATGAACATTTGGCTTCAACAAAACAGAACCATGACGTCAGTGTAGCGAACAGTCACCAGATTCACCTGATTGGCTGATGGGAAAAGTGTCGCGAGGAGTCGGAGAATATTTAAATCGCCTTTCTGCTGAAAGCGTGTGCTTTTCATTAATCTCCAGCTTGCTGTGAAGATATGGTTTATTCTTTAGAGGAGAGGATTTTTTTGGTGTTGGAATTTCACCGCCTAGAACACAATGTTAATGCAACAAAACGGAGTTTCAAAAAGAAGTTTAATGTTACCAAAGGACCAAAATTCGACACAATAAGGATGCTGTTTGAAAAATTTCAACGAACTGGGAACGTGAATGATGAGAGAGCTGGATTTGTCGGGAGAAGATTTTCGCAAACAACCACTGCTAATGCTCAGCTGGTGGAAACAGTAATACGAAAGCAGCCTTGTATATCCGTCCGCCGTGTTGCAACTACGGTTCAAATCAAGCCAACGTCGACGTATCGTCTCATGCGGCAGGGCTTGCACATGTTTCCATACAGAATTCAAACTCGGCAACCTCTCACCGCTGCTTCAATTAATTCACGGGAGACATTCGCTAACGATATGGTGCAAATGATTGATGTTGGTGATATAAATGTCTAGTAAGGAGGAGGGGCAGTAAAGAAGAAAGCAACTCTTTAGTGTAGAAATATCCATTTAATGAAGTGCAGCTCTGAAGAATTACATCCTCTCTCCACCCTTACCGCCTTTACTAGTGACAAAAAGATGGCGGTTAAGGGCAGAGTTTCAATAAGTGGCCGATAGATGGCGCTGATACAACACTCTGCTATCCTGATGTTTGTCGTCCCGACAAATAGCAATTGAATAAAATAAAAACATGCTATCTAAATATTAAAAGTAAACATGTAGCAAGATAAAAATTAAACGTAAACACTTAGAAAATAATACACTTAAATTCACTACTAATACTGAAAAGAACTATAAAAATTAGCATAAACAAATAAAATACTTTTATGCATTTCTCAAGAAAATTATTCTAAAATCACTTTAAAATTCTAATTTGAAAATTATGAAATAGAAGAAAACACTTATAAAATTAACTAAGCAAGTAAGTAAAAATAAATTTTAGAGTCTGTGCAAAAAGTTCTTAGCACAATTTGGGAGAAAAAAAATAAAGTTTTGGACTTCAGAAAGTTTGTAGAATAAAAGTCAAAGTTCAGGTTTTTGCCCAACTCTTCATTTGGTCGGCAGATGTGGATGTGCATGCTGGTCCTTCACCTGTACCGGTCTTGCGTACATCATATCTGTCGTTTGGGCGAACTTTAGTCACGACGTATGGGCCGAAAAACTTTTGACGAAGTTTTAAGCCTGTCCCGAACTGAGTACGTTTGATGGCGACTATATCATCAAGTTTGTATTTGGTAGCAGTCTTGCGACGAGTGTTATAGTTGTGCCTGCTCTGTTCTTGTTGTTGCAATATATTTGCTTTGGCTTCTTTGCGCATTTGTTGTTGATGTTGGACGACTGAGTGTATATGTTGTTCTTCTAAAATTTTCTTGATGTTAAGATCTTCTTTATTTTTCATTTTAACTCCTGTTAGAAGCTCGAAGGGTGTGTACTTAGTAGCTGAAGAGATAGTGCTGTTAATTACACGTTGTACAGCTGGTATGTGCTTGAACCATTTGTTCGGATCATCAAGGGATAACTTGGAGATAACTGGAATTAGCGTTCCATGGAATTTTTCAACCTGACCGTTTCCTCTTGGCTGACCTGTAGTGATTGTGATATGTTCAATCTTCTCATCTTCGCAGTATTTCTTGAATTCTGTTGCAGTAAAAGCTGATCCGCGATCTGATATTATTCGTCTAGGATTTCCAAAGGTGGTTTGCTGAAGTTGAAGTTTGTCCAGAGCGTCTTTTGCAGATGTTGACTTGACAGGATATATCCAAATGAACTTTGTAAAGGCATCTACCACAGTGAATATGTACTTGTAGTTTTTGTTTGTGCTTGGCAGTGGCCCTAGAAAATCTATATGGTATGTGTCTAATGGAATGTCACCTTTAGGAATGGGATGGAGAAATCCTTCTTGTTTTCCTGTTTTTCGTGAGGCAAGTATGCATTTTACACAGCTGGATATTACGTTTTCGACAGTTTTACGTATGTTTGGGAAATAAAATTGTTGTTTAATTAAAGCTTCAGTTTTATTAATACCAAAATGTCCTTTATTGTGTTCAATTTGTACGATTTGTTTTTGCATGTCTTGTGGTATTACTAAAAGCTCTTGGTCATTGACAATTTTGTAAAGAATGTTATTTTTGTATTTGTATTCTGATGTTGGAGAGTGTTCTAGTAGTTGTTTAATGCTTAGTGTGAACTCATCTTTTGACTGAGCTTCACAGATTTTTCTGGTTGTGTCATCAACTTGTATTGTCATGACAGGATAACGGCTAAGTGCGTCAACATGTTTCATCTGCTGTCCTGGTCTGTGAATTAGTTCATAGTCGAAATCTTCGAGCAACATTGCCCATCTGGCAACTCTAGGAGGCAGTTCTTTTTTGGACATTGTTTTTTGAAACGCTTGGCAGTCAGTGAAGATTTTGAATTTTGTGCCTACAAGATAATGTCGAAATTTCTTTAATGATTCTACTATTGCTAAAACTTCTAATTCATATGATGTATACTTTTCTTCTTGTGGTGATGTTTTACGACTCATATAGTGAATGGGATGCAGGTTGTTCTCGTTGTCAGCTTGAAGCAAAATAGCACCAAAACCTTTTGATGAAGCATCACAGTGTAATTGTAATGGTGAGCCCTGTTTGTATAAGTGTAACACAGGTTCTGTGGAGAGTGCTTGTTTTAGTTGTAGAAAAGCTTGCTGTTGTTCTCTGCCAAAGTGAAAAGGTGTGTTGTTTCGTAAAAGATCACTTAGTGGCCTTGCAATGGCTGCATAGTTCTTTATGAATTTTCTAAAGAATGAAGTCAGACCTAAAAAGGATTGAATATCTTTCGTCGTTTTAAGCTGAGGGAAACTTAAAACAGCATTTGTTTTGTGTGACGATGGTCGAATTGTACCTTTTTCCAAGATATGTCCGAGAAAAGTTATTTTTCGTTGTAGAAAATTGCACTTTTTGAAATTAAACTCAAGTCCATAGTCCGAAGCAACTTGTAAAACTTTTTTCAGCTTTTGTAGACCTTCGAACTCATCAGATGAGGGTATAATCAAATCATCAAGATAGAGAATCAAAGTTCCATCTTCTAAAAGATCTCGAAAAACAATTTGGATAAATCTTTGAAAAACAGATGGTGCGTTGCATAGTCCAAAAGGCATCTTTGTGAACTCGTACTGTCCGTCTGGTGTTACAAAAGAAGTGTATTTGCGACTATCTTCATGAACATCAACGTGATAGAAACCATTTTTTAAGTCAAGGTTTGAATAGACAGAAGCACCTTGTAATTTGTCAAAAACGTCTTCGATGAGGGGTAAAGGAAATCTTTCTTTTACGATATTCCGATTAATCAACCTAAAATCTATGGCTAAGCGCGTTGAACCATCTTTCTTCTTACACAAAACTATTGGTGCACAGAAATCTGAAAAACTTTCTCGAATTATTCCACTTTGTAACATTTCCTTAATTTGTTTATTTACCTCAATTTTTTCTGACAATGCAAGACGGCGTGGTCTTTGAAATATAGGTGTGTCATCCGACAGAATTAATTTCATTTGATAATTAGTACTTTTAATTTTATTCGGTTTATAAGTTTTGACCATCTTCATAATAGTATTTCGTATATTCGCATCAGATATGTGAGAAAATTCATCTTCAAAAAGTGTATCATCACTTACAATACTAAATATTGGATTGGTCCCCATAGTGTCTAATGGTTTGTTTACATTTTGCAATATGGGCTTGTCCCCTTGTACGTCTGAAGCGAAAATTTGGTGTTCGTAAGTTTCTAAATCTGTTAATTTGTTAGATTTATATTCTTCAATCAAATGTGAAAAACGTTTCTTCATATCCGTATTATGAACGTGTGTGAAATATAAGTCATTACCGTAGTCACAATCCATTGCGGACGTAAGATCATTCGCCGAAGCGTGCTTTACGGGAAAATAGGTTAAACTTTTACCGGTGGCGTTGTCAAAATTTAATCGGTTAAACACATCATCTAGTTCCGCTAAAAAAAATCTTCGTTCTCCGTACTCTAGATGAGCGGGCGAATTTGCATTCGATAGCTCCTCCTTTGCCTCTGATTGGTTGTGGCATGTTCGTGGGTGTGCCCTAACGTCTGGTTGATAGGTGATTGACGCGTCGTCTCGTACGCTCTCTTCTTGCTGCGGCGACACAGAGTCGGTGATGAGTTTCGGTGTTGTAAACATTTTGGAGCCGAGATTCGAAGCGGTGTGAATAGTACTTTGACATTTGTTTTTTATTTCCTGTTGCAAGATTTCTGTTTTAGGAGAGAGTGTACTTTCATTTTGTGTTATTTGTGATCTTTTTAGCTCTTGGAAAATTGAAGGTGGGATTATTAGATTTGAAAATAAACTTTCGCAAACAGCTGCATCGTATCTTTTTGGTTGTCTATGTGGCAACCCGAGAAAAACCTTGGCGGATTTGGCGGTGTACGTGTCGCCGAATGCAGATTGTAATGTGATATTTTCTTCATCATATGTTGTTGTTTTGGGTAAACAATCGGCTTTGACACAAATATGAGTGCATCCACTGTCAATAATAGCGCGCGTATTTTTATTGTTAAGAAGTACATATTCATATTGGAGGGAACCGTGATCACGTGGTTTGGGTGTTGTTGGAGCTATTTGCAATACTGGACTGTTATTCTCGTGTGACTCGTTTTCAGATCGTTGATTGTTTACATTGCGTTGATTGAAGCGGTTATTATTTGTTCCACGGGAATTTTGATTTTGTGGTCTACGAAAGTTATTATATGGTTGCCGATTATTGTATGGTGGTCTGTTGTTTTGTTGATAGGTGTTATTGTTGTGTTGGCGACGGTTTACTTCGCTTAGAGATTTACGCTGGGATGTAAAGTATATATCAACTTTTTGTGCAAGATCATTTGGCTTTAGCCATTCTTCGCCTTGTGTGACAGCTATGTATGACTGAGTCTCTCGGTCAAGTGTAGAATACAATTTATCTGAAACCATTAATTGGCATAAAGTATCAAAGTCACTGACGTTTCTAATCTTGCAATAATATGCGAAAGTTGTTTGCAATCGTGAAGCAAACTGCGTGTGTGACTCATCTGCGAGTCTTTGCATACGGCGAAAATTAATTAGGCAATCCTGTGCGGTTGGTTGGAACTGACGTAGCACTGTATTTTTGACTTTTTCGTAGTCTTGGATATCATTATCCGAAATATTTAATAAAATGTGATTTGCTTTTTCGCCTAACATATTTATAAGTATTTCTGACTTTAATAACTCATCCGAAATATTCTTCGTATTAAATGCTCGTTCTAACGATGCGAAAAATAAGCTGTAATTTTCTGGACGGCTAGGGATTGGCATTGAAAGAGTTTTAACAGAACGAATAAGATTTTCGATGTTAGGTGAATCATCGGTTTCGGAACTTTTCGAAATATTATGCTGAGTTTCGGCATTGTTTTGAAGGGAAGCTAGTTCTATATTTCGTTCGATTTGTGCGAGTTTTACTTTTTCGACTTCTAATTTATTTCTTTCGACTTCTACTTTATTTCTTTCGATTTCTAGTTTAACATTTCTGTCATCTACCGTTTGTGCAATTAAATTTTTAACGAATTCGTTATCTTTCGTGTAGGTCTCACTGGACTCAATTAGCTCTTTAATTTTAGTTAACGTGGAATTTTCTGGAAGTACGATGTCCAATTCAAAAGCAACTTTCACTAAATCTTCTTTTTTAGTATTTTTATACATCTTGAATAGAAAAATAAGAAAACTTTTACCTTTTTGGTCGTTTTTGGTTTTGTTTCGTCGGCGATGCAGTAGAATTTCTTACGTGCTCTGTGGACGATGTATTCCGTTTTATGGAGGTTAGTTTTGTTTTTCGGATTGACGTGCTGTGGACCTCGTCGTCGTGTGTCGTCTTCTGCTTAGCGGCTGAAGATGGATGACTCACGGGTGGCGTCTTCTGCTTAACGGCTGGAAAAATACCACTTTACGATGGGGTCGACGATGGCGAATGCGATCTTCGGCTTGGCGGCTGAAGAAGGAATCGCTTGACGATGGCGTAGGAAGTTCCTTTTGAAGCGGGAGTTTTCACTTTTTTCGTGACGATGGCGATTTTGGCATCGCTGATTTATTGCAGTGTAGATAAAAGTTCGTTTTTGTGCATGAGTTCGTGATTGCCCACCGTGGAGAGGAACTTTATGTCTGAACCTCGTGGGACTTGAACTTTCGTTTTGTAAAAGTTTAAATTAAAATTTTTTAAAATATATCGATTTTTGCGACGAGAGGCGGGTGGCAAGGCGGCGGTGAGCCCCCATGTCTAGTAAGGAGGAGGGGCAGTAAAGAAGAAAGCAACTCTTTAGTGTAGAAATATCCATTTAATGAAGTGCAGCTCTGAAGAATTACATCCTCTCTCCACCCTTACCGCCTTTACTAGTGACAAAAAGATGGCGGTTAAGGGCAGAGTTTCAATAAGTGGCCGATAGATGGCGCTGATACAACATAAATGTAGACAACATTTGGTTTTCGGATGAAGCCTACTTTCAGCTGGATGGCTACGTTAATAAACAGAACTGGCGCATATGGGGAACAGAAAACCCCCATGTTGCAGTTCCATCATCTCTGCATCCACCAAAAGTAATGGTTTGGGCCGCCATTTCGTCCAAAGGACTCATTGGCCCCTTTTTCAGAACCGGAACTATTACTGCCCTCCGCTACCTAGAGATTCTTCGTGAATTTGTGGCGATTCAAAATGCCTTAGATGACGCTGAAAGCACTTCGTGGTTCATGCAAGACGGTGCCCGACCCCATCGCACGGCCGACGTGTTTAATTTCTTGAGCGAACATTTCAATAACCGTGTGATTGCATTGGACTATCCCACACATACAGGAAGTGGTATGGATTGGCCTCCTCTTTCACCAGACTTGACCCCCTGTGATTTCTTTCTGTGGGGATATTTAAAAGATCAAGTGTACCGTCGCAATCCCGAAACAATTGAGGAACTAAAGCAATACATCTCTGCTGCATGTGACGCCATCCCACCAGAAATTTTCAAACAGGCGGCCGGTAATTTTGCTCTAAGACTGCGTCACGTTATTGCTGCTAATGGCGGATATGTAGAAAATATCGTAGTATGAGTAAACACATAATTTCACCCACCCTATATTTTCGTTTGTTTTCAACTTTATTTGCAAACACATGAACAAATTTTTGAAGGGTCGATTCTTTTTTAGGATCGACCCATAAAAAACAATAGCAGAACCACTACACATACATGCACCGTTAAGCCATACAAACCCTCCTTCTTTGTGCTGTTTACTATTTTTTTCCTTTTATTAATATAAATAAGCAGGTGCCCGGATGTTGTAATGGTTTGGATCGCAGACAATTACGCTAGCAGTCTGCGCGCTGTAACGGGTGCGATTCCCGCCTTCGCCCTGGGTGTACTTCCTTTCTCTGTCAGTAATAAGTCCTTCTGTGGTTGTCTTACTTGACGAAATCTTATAAGCGGGTGCCTCTGGAGCTGCTGGGTCCGGGTTCGAATCCCGTTCAGGCATGGATGTTTGTGTTTGTCGAGTATATGCGGAGTACGTGCTCGTAAAATCTGTTGGGTCCGAAAGTCCTGTGGGCGGTCATTGCGCAGTTCACCATGGGTACAGGTCAATGGAGAAAATTTCCCTACCCTTCAGGGACATGTCTAAATTGCGGAGGTGGCGACAGACGGCAACATCTGTCATAAGTGTTTGTGTGTGTCTTGTGCTGTCCTACTTGACGATGGTTTATAAGCGGGTCCTTGCGACCAAGCACACAAGCCTGAAAATATATGTCCACCAACCAACCAACCAATAAGCGGGTCTCTGATCATGCACACAAGCCGGAATATATATGTACATACCTACCCAGCATAAATATGAAAAATACAATAATTGTTATGTTTAAACTGATGGTCAACATCAAGTTTTTTTTAACAATAATGCAACAACCTATCAAAATGAACAGCATCCTAATTTTTTTTTTTTTGAAAACTAGTTGAACCTGTAATTTTTATCAGATGTAAATTCAAACAAACCAAACTAAAAGTACTACATTCTTGTGTAGCTCCAGTGCAAGATTTCATGCACGACCGAAAGGGCGGCCAATTAGTTAGCCGTTTTTCATTGGCGGGGGCCGGGTAAATATTTAGGAATTGCGTCCTATACTATTCCGGTCAATTATGGAACACCCTGTACAATCCTTTTTGTGAAAATTTTTAAAATTGCATATTTTCGTAATTCACGCCATCATACTATTTTTTTATTTATTTCCAAACGGTTCATGATACAAAACAAAATGTTATATATTTTAAAAGTGTATAAAACGTAGTATCTTTTTGTAGTATCATGTACTTGTGATGTTAATAAGGTTAAAAGAAAATTGGGGTGGCCCAGTTGCCCCGCGTTTGGGGTAAGTGGGCCACCACAATGGCGGGGTAAGTGGGCCATGGGTGGCCCACTTTCCCCAACTCTTTAATATACTTAAAAAAAAAGTCATATTCAGTGATTTATGGGGTTAGTCATATTCACTATTCATAGTACTATTCATTGACATAGGCCAGTTTAAAATCTGTAGCCCTAACATTTTTTTACAATACATGCAAAAATGACAAGATGAAATTTAACGTATTTTTTCCAGGGATTGGAAAGTTACTTTTAAAAAGTAACTCTGTTACAGTTACAGTTACTTGAGCAAATAAGTAACTATGTTACAGTTACAGTTACTTAATATGAAAAGTAACGCGTTACAGTTACTTTTACAAAAAGTAACGAATCACAGTTACTTTTTCAAATTCCAAGTTATAAGAAAAATTGAAATTTAGCCATTATCTTAAAATCGGGGGGGGGGGGGGGTTATAAAAGTTCGATGTTGCCGACATGGTTTAACCAATACTAAGTAAGTTATGATTAATAAAAAAAAATCAGGAGTTTATTAATTAACTAAAATTGCTCGTTAAGTTCTTTTATTATACGAAAGGACACATTAATTATTATTACTTACAATTAATTTTTAAAATAGATTAATTCATTAAAACAGTTTCAAATTTTATTCCTCCTAATGATTTAAAACTATTAACTTAAACGCAACTATAAACAATTAAACGCTGTTCAATTAATTTTAATTTATTATTTTAGAGAACAAAAAATTTGGTGAGTCGTGAGGAAATCTAAGGAGTCCTATTTAATTAAATGTTAATTAATAAATATAAGCCTTACATTATATTAGTCACTGCAAATAACATTACAAAATGATAACTATAAACAAAATAAATTAATAACATCAAACAACAAAAAAAATTAATAACATAAAACAACAACAAAAAATTAATAACATAAACGATGGCAAATCATCACTTACATTTTATTATTTGAAGACTTTCGTAATTCAAGGTACGTAATTCTGTTTTGTAAAATTAAGTAATTTGGTTATTAGAGAGTAATCAAAATTTATTTTTGAATCAAAATATCATGGATTTGATACAAAAAAGACAAAGAAATTAAATTACTAATACAGGGCAGGGGTTTTAAGCATCAAGTGCGAGAAAGATTGACTGTATTATTTAGCGAGTTAGATGTTTACTTTCGTGAAGAAGCTACGGACCACGCACTGTGCTTCACGTGTCACGCTCACTATGAGTTTGTCAACAGCGGAATGGGGGGGGGGGGGGAGGGTCAAGGAATAGATAAGGAGCAGCGGGGTCCATCAAGATCAACGGGTACATTCCTCTAGACGAAAACGGAAATGAGTCTCCCTTGCTCGACAAGAAACAGTTTTCATTCATTTTACGAGTCAACTAAAATGTGATAACCGGACATCCTTTAATGAGATTTATTGTGTAAAAAATTAATATTTTTAGAACATTGAATTTTTATAAGTATTTTTGTTATTCAATAAGCTCAAATGTACGGTATTTTTTTTACATTAACTAATAAAAAAAATACAACATATTTTTATTTAATATTTAATTAATCATTTAATATGCAGAAGAAAAACGAAATTTAATTACTCAATAATATATAATTTCAAAAACATAAAAAAAACTAACGTTATAGTTGAATTGACGTAATTTCTATCTATCCAAATAAAAATTATCCTGGTAAAGCAACCATAAAATTCCTATACTGTTCCCAGCTAAAAAACTAAATTCAAAAGCTAGTAGCCTTTAACTATGATATAAAAACTTCTAAAAAAGCGTAATTTTAGTACATTTTCATTCTACATAGTACATTTTCATTCTACATAATATGCCTCCCGAGCAGCATGGAGAAGAAAATGTGGCTGATTGTACTGATCCTCGATACTCTAATGATTTCTCGATTGTGAAGTACAAACTGTTAGTGGTAGGAAGATTCACATTCAAAAATCACTGTCTCGGCAGATATTTACTTCCTGCAATACCCAGACCCTTTACAGCTTAAAGTAACAAGATTTTCTTATCTCATAGGTCATAAATTCCTCTTCACCATATGTGTATATAAGTAGCAAACCTCGGAACGGGTAATTCGACACCAGTTTGGGGAAAAGAGTTCGGCACTCTCCACCATCGTCCCGCTCGAGAGAGGAGGGGGGTAATTTCTCCCCCGACCCCTGACCTTCCTTCTGTCGACTCCTAGACTCTAGTTCTGGTGGTTGGATTAAAAAAAAAATCTTATTCTGGGAATGCGAAATGTTCCCTTCCTTAGGAGTGGAATTTCAAAATTGGCAGCAGACAGTCTTCAGAAAGTAACGGAAAAGTAACGGAATTTTCCGTTACTTCGTTACCGCTAAAAGTAACTAAGTTACAGTTACAGTTACTTTTTGAAAAATGTAACGGCGTTACTCATCGTTACCTAAAAAAAGTAACTGTTACAAGTAACGGCGTTACAAGTAACGCGTTACTCCAATCCCTGATTTTTTCTTTTAGTAAGGCTGCATGCCAGAAAAAGTTGCTATGGGAGAACTATTAAAGATACATCATTACTTTTTTTTCCAAACACTCAAAAAATCATGTAGATTATTCCACTTTCCCCACCATATCTCTACCAGTTATGTGTAAAAATATATTAGGGGGGTGGCCCACTTACCCCACCTTGCGGGGCAAGTGGGCCACTCGGGTGATCAAAATGAAAAACATATTTTTTAAATTTATTATTTGCCAATTTGTGTTAAGGTTGCCTTGGGTACATTTATAACATATGAGAGAATGGACCACACAAAAAAATAAGTTGTTAGGCCGATTACATCCAGTGGTATGAGGGTCTAAAGTCGAATTATGCCAAAAAGGTGGCCCACTTACCCCACCTTACCCTATTCCCTCCTTTTAATAGTTAGAATAAATAAAAAAAATTTAATCAAATTCAGGAGGTTTATAATTAAACGACAAAGCAAAAGAAAATAAAAGTCGCAGATGCTGCTGGATATTAATAAACTAGAAATCTATTTCGATACTACTAAATTTGGTCTCGCCTTGGTGAAAAGTGTGAGTAGTTGGAGGTGAGAATATTTTATATAATAGCATATAGCTTGTAAACATTTGGGTTGATAGGAATAACACTCTTGTATCGTAAATGATGCTGTTTCCTTTGTATTCCAAAATAAAAGTTCTAAAAATAATACATAACAACTTTTATATCCACCAGCAGTAACGGATGTGAGAATTCCCAAAAAAAAAAAAAAAAAAAAAAAAAAACATTTGCATTAAATTGCATTCATTTGAGCAAAATGAACCCAAATCAATGTATATGAAATTCCCCCCCCCCCCTTGTTGTCAACAACTTCTACTATAGATATTAAAATACTTTAAAGATTTTATAACTCAGATCTTAAATAAAAGAACTTTTTAATCACTTGAAATGTTGCGATACTGTATTTTTTTAATTTTTTTTAAAGGTTCAGCAGAAGTCAAAACATTTTTAGAACTTCTCTAATAATATGATTTTCAATAAATAAAATACATCAAAGATCATAAAATTTTGACAGTTCAATTTTGAAGAAGTGCCTAGTTGAAGAACAATTGGAACAAAACTAAAAATGTGCACAAATCAATGGAAATATTATTTCGTTCTCCATACTGCGATTTCATTGGTTTCTTGTCTTAATACACACATAAATTATAAAAATACTTTTGCAATAAAAACTAAAAATGTGCACAAATCAATGGAAATATTATTTCTTATTATGTCACGTTCTCCATACTGCGATTTCATTGGTTTCTTGTCTTAATACACACATAAATTATAAAAATACTTTTGGACTCCCTGAAAATTTTTAACCACATTGACATTCGAAGAAAATATCTATGGATTTTCCGCATTTTTCTTTGGGCACTTCTAAAGAATTCTTTGCTTGAAATCGCTGTCCACAATTTCACACTTAATTGAAACCCTATTATGCTTAAATTAGTTTCAATATATAAATTATAAGCAAATTGAAAATGCGCTGCACTAATGTCAATATACGCAGATGTCAATATACGTATACTCTACTCTGATCTGAACTGAAAGTAAACTTTCGGCGCGCTCGAGCGAGGATGTTGAAAAGTAAACAAACTTGCTGATTCGCTGTCTCTTGTGGACGTCACTGCCAGAAAATGTGGTAATTAACGAACTAACATAGACGTACCACTGAATGTTAAAAAAAAATGTTTGTTTCTAATTTGGCGCTTTTACTTGGCTACAATGGGGGACATTCACGCCATATCCACCTGAGCTTCAATTCCAAATCGCTGTGGGGAAAAAAGCAGTTACGGTCGTATTCACAAGTTCGAGTCACCCGCAGGTTTCCTCCGACTGGGGGATAGATCGGTGGGTTTCGTCAAATTCCTTATTCACAAGTGCGAGTTATGCCAAAAAGGGAGGGATAAGGAGCCGAATGTGCTCCTCGGGTTATCCCACCGATATCGGTGGGTTTTCAGAGGGATATCTCTGAGATACGTTCAAAATCAAAACAAACGTGGCTTATCGTGTTATTTTTTCACACTAGCGATTATATTATTTAGTTCTAATCCATTTTAATTGACCTTTATTTTTCATTGTAGAAGTACAGCATATTAAAAAGTTATATATATTTTCAATATATTTGGTATTGGGTGATGATTTTTGAAATTTAGGTATTATAAATTTGGTATTATTTGAAATTTAGTATTTGGATTGATACTAAATTTCGACATTAGAGATGCGATGTTTGTTTTTACTGTTCAAAATCCCTTTAAAATCATTTTTTTTAATGGACTAAAACTATTTAAAAAGTTGTGTGCTGCGGTAATTATGCACAAAAAGGTTTACAAGCGGCATAAAGTTTATTTTCTTCGTTTCAGCCATTTTTTTCAAGGCGAGTCGGATGGGTGTTTGGGTTAAAAAATGTCGATTACCTGTGTTTCCTTTGTTTTTAATTTGCGTATCTACATCAATTTATGACCATAATCAGGAACTATAAAATATATCTAGTGTTTTGTTTTATTTTTTCTTCCCCATTAATAGCTCTTTGATTCAAACTGAGGAATTTTAATATCTCTGCTAAAAAAAAGTTAATATAAATTTGCATTCAACTTCAATTGCATTTTTGAGGTTAATAGTGTGTTATAAAAACTTGCCATGCATTGTGTGTATTGAAACAAGCCATGAATAAAAACCAAAATTTCAGCTGGAAGCTCAAATACTCACTCAAATTGAGTGTGTTTGGTATTAAAAGAAAGGTTTTATCCTCTAGAATTAGAAAACATCAAAAGTTTTGGCACCACATGTCCCCAGAATGTTTTGGGGACAAATGTGTCATTTAACATGGCCTCGGTTGAAGGACGGGGCTTTTCGCAGAGAAACAGGCTTGGTTTTTAAAATGGGCATGTACATGTTCCAAATCCTGCATTAAAAGTTAGCTCTGGTCTAGGTGGTGATGAACAGCTCAAAAAACTAGACTTTGAAACAAAAAATAGGGTCTCAGGGGTGGAGTGTGGTTTTTCATGGACCGAGGCTTTGTCGAGCAATGAAAGACACATTTTTATCTGTGTACCTAAATACTCACAGAAGTTTACAATATGACACATCAAAAGATTCGTCTATGCCTAGAGAACAGGAATACCATAACAGTATTGGCAAAATATATCCCCAGTGAATTTTGGGTCCCCTTGTGAGATTTAACACAGGCCATGAATAAAAACCCAAATATCAGCTGGAAACTCAAATACTCACTCTAATTGAGTGTGTTTGGTATCAAAAGAAAGGTTTTATCCTCTAGAAATAGAAATCATCAAAAGTTTTGGCACCACATGTCCCCAGAATGTTTTGGGGACAAATGTGTCATTTAACATGGCCTCGGTTGAAGGACGGGGCTTTCGCAGAGAAAACAGGCTTGGTTTTTAAAATGGGCATGTACATGTTCCAAATCCTGCATTAAAAGTTAGCTCTGGTCTAGGTGGTGATGAACAGCTCAAAAAACTAGACTTTGAAACAAAAAATAGGGTCTCAGGGGTTGGAGTGTGCTTTTTCATCGACCGAGGCTTTGTCGAGCAATGAAAGACACATTTTTATCTGTGTGCCTAAATACTCACAGAAGTTTACAATATGACACATCAAAAGATTCTTCTATGCCTAGAAAACAGGAATACTATAACAGTTTTGGCAAAATATGTCCCCAGTGAATTTTGGGTCCCCTTGTGAGATTTAACACAGGCCATGAATAAAAACCCAAATATCAGCTGGAAACTCAAATACTCACTCTAATTGAGTGTGTTTGGTATCAAAAGAAAGGTTTTATCCTCTAGAAATAGAAAACATCAAATATTTTGGCACCACATGTCCCCAGAATGTTTTGGGGACAAATGTGTCATTTAACATGGCCTCGGTTGAAGGACGGGGCTTTTCGCAGAGAAACAGGCTTGGTTTTTAAAATGGGCATGTACATGTTCCAAATCCTGCATTAAAAGTTAGCTCTGGTCTAGGTGGTGATGAACAGCTCAAAAAACTAGACTTTGAAACAAAAAATAGGGTCTCAGGGGTTGGAGTGTGCTTTTTCATCGACCGAGGCTTTGTCGAGCAATGAAAGACACATTTTTATCTGTGTGCCTAAATACTCACAGAAGTTTACAATATGACACATCAAAAGATTCTTCTATGCCTAGAAAACAGGAATACTATAACAGTTTTGGCAAAATATGTTCCCAGTGAAATTTGGGTCCCCTTGTGAGATTTAACACAGGCCATGAATAAAAACCCAAATTTCAGCAGGAAGCTTAAATACTCACTCACATTGAGAGTGTGTGGTATCAAAATAAAGGTATTTGCCTGTCAATAAAGAAGACACTGACAAAATAGTTGCAAAATTGACTAGTAAAGTTTTAATCTTCAAGATAACATTCAATTCTGTGTTGTCCAAATGTTGACACATAGAAATGCTTTTTAAGTGTGGTAATCAAATGAATGAGTGAGATGGCCCCTGTAATATATTTTTGGAACCCACTTAGCAAGGTGTATACTTAATTCTGAAACAATCATATTCGAAACATATAAGAGTTTACATGTATAAATATATGAAGTGCTACAATGCATTTGGCGAGACCTAACGTGCATTTTGAATCGAATTTAAACAGATTTATGTCAATTCAATGTGTCAAAACTGTATTTCAATATAGTAAATATATTTTCTATGAGCAAATTCAGTAATTTAAATTACTAAAACAGCATTTTTAACTAAAATAATTAGCTTTTCCTACTCTTTACTTTTCAAAACAAACGGCAGTTTCAAATACATGGTAATTGGTCGTATGTAATTAACAAATTATACAAAAAATTTATAGTGATATGTCATGTAGTTTCTGAGAAAAATGATCCTAAAGTTACTAAAATTTAAATTAATATGGGCGAGATTGAAGTATCCGTATCCCCAGAGGTTATTGCGATCTGTTCTGTCTGTCTTGTTTCACACTTCAAGACTTGAAATAGAACAAGTGAAAAATAGAAGAAGTAAACAACGTCACGTGATTCCGCTTGACCAATAAGATGTCCTGTTACAAAAACAGAGGGAAACCTGGAGAAGAAATGAAAGATATGAAACCCAGTGATATCCAGGGCCCGATCACCGAATAGGCCGGGGAAGCCTGGGCTTCCTCCTCAAAATTTGAAGGGGCCCCCAAATCACCTTTTTTTTTTAAAACACTAATTCTGTTATAAATATTCCCACATTTTCAAACACTTACGTTCCGAAATTTTTTTTTATTTTAAGTTTGGGATAGGTTGTCTGCGGGCAACAAAATAAAATTCCCCTTGACATAAACTTTTTATAGTATTCTTTATAAAACTTTAAGCCACTTTTGGGGGCCCTTTCAACTTACGAGTTTATGATACGGGATATCTCGAAACAAAAAAATTTAATTTTGTAATACTTTTTAATCGTATTCCTCATTAAAGCTTAAGTTAAGCCACTTTTGAGGAAGTCTGGGCGACAAAACAAAGTTCCCCGTTGCATAAACTTTTTATGGTTTCCTTTTTAAAGTTTTAAGTCACTTTTGGGACCCCTCCAACTTACGAGTTTGGGATATGGGATGTCTGGGCAACAAAAAGAATTCCCTATTTGTGAACTTCATATGGCATTTTTTTACAGCTTTAAGCCACTTTTGGGGGCCCCTCCAACTAATAAGTTTGGGATATGGGATGTCTGCACAACAAAATAAAATTCCCCATTTTGTAAACTTGTATAGTATTCTTTATATGCTCTTAGCCACTTTTGGGGGCCCCTTCAACTAACGATTTTATAATACGGGATATCTGGAGTCACCAACTGGGAAACTTTTTAAAAAAAGGAAATTCATTAAAACTTTTAAGTTAAGCCACTTTTGGGGGCCCCCATGTCCAACTTACAGATGAGATCCCTGATCCCAAATAAATGGAAATTTATAAAGGCCCTGTTTTTTTTATAAGAATATTTTTTTAAAAGTCAAAAAGGAAAAAATTGTTTTACATTGTTGTTGGGATTTAAAAAAATGTTAGCTAATGATGCATTTTCAGTAATACACATCATACAACATCTGACTTTTAAAAAACCCTCGAATTTAGCTTGCAAATAATACACAAAGTATCCCTGAACTTTAAGTTCGCAAAACAGACTGTGTGAGCCTCGCTTAAAACAAACTATAATTCAGAACACAAGAAGCAAAATATAAATTTACTAAATTTATTGTGAAAATACTAAGTATATGATTTTCTTATGTGCAGGGGTCTTCGATCGAGATAAATCAGGGCACTGGGTATAAACTTCCTTGGGGCCCCCAGAAAGAATCTGTATTTGTTTGAAGAATTAAAATATGTATATTTCATGTACATGTGGACGCATAGACTCGCACACACATTTAATATATATCATGAACTCCTTCCCCTAACTGTTTACCTTTTTGGAGAGGGCTCATTAGTCATTTGTTTGTTATTAAAATAGAAGAGCTTAGTGGAAGAACATGTAATGACATTTTTGAAAACATTGAGATTTCTGTGTTATGAACACGTTATTTCATCCTTTAAAGATAGCAAGTTTTACCTTTTTCATAAACTTTCAGTTTAGTGTATTTTTTACCGTTTGCAAGTGTAGTTGTTAACGTATCCTAGTGCTGACTAAAAACTTTGTTGTTCATTATCTCGTTTTCGCCTTTTTGTCACACAGCATGTTCTTCCACTAAGCTCTTCGATTAGAAGGTTGATCTTATGATGAGCAGTATATCTTTTTAAGCGAACCATCCCATTTCTTTTTAAATTTCCGCTTTTCAGACCCAGAGTTCTCATTCCGGACGGCCATCACGAAAATACAACTTCGAAATATCAATTTAAATCCAAAAAGCTTCGAACGCGTATAATTCCAGCAAATTATATATTTCTTTACCCACGAAAACAAATAAATTAAGCCATTGCTTGGCTGACCGCTGATAAGTTGTTTTTCAGTTCAGTTCAGTTCAGTTGGGTAATTTTCTGGTTTATTGCTGCCAGACTTGGGCCCGGCGCTTCTACCAGAACTTTAGGATTATGTACTTGATTTAATTGGGTAGAGGGCTAGAATCTGTTGGTTGTTATTATGAATTCCACTAGGGCTTTTATCTTCTTAGAGTTAAGGTCTTTATAGTAACACAGCCATCCGAAGGAGAGGGGCGTTGGGCCGACTTTGTTGCGTAGGATTTCTCTTTGGGCTTCAAAGCGAGAGCACGTGAGGAGGTAGTGGTCGCATGTCTCATGGGTATTGCATGATGAACAGATGGGAGAGTCATCCAAGCCGCATTTGTAGAGTTGGGCCTTCGTAGGGAGTGATCTAGAAGCGAGCCTTATTAGAAGGATTTCTTGGCTCCTATGCAGATGGAGGGGAGTGAGGTTGACCGCTGATATGTGACGGAAGTTGTCGTAGTATTTACTTTGGGTCCATTCCAGGAGTTGGTTGTTTTTGAAATGCTTGTCAATTGCCTTAACTGCGTCCTCCGGAGAGATAAGGTCAATCGCCATGGGCTACCTAACGCGTGCTTAGCCATTTTATCGGCGAGCTCGTTTTCTTCTAACCCTATGTGTGCTGGGATATAGATCAGCCTGAGACTTTCGAATGTAGTGGCTTTTATCCTGATTTCATTTGCGATCTTGAGGGATATTTTAGGGGACTTGAAGTTGATATTTTTGAGGGCTTGGAGGTTTGACATGCTGTCGGAGAAGATGATGTAATCCTTTGCTTCTGTTACAAATTTTTTTACCCCAAGCCAGATGGCGAGGCCTTCTCCTGTGAAGACAGAATTAATGGGGGGTATGCTTCCCGAATAAGTGATTTTTGACCTGCAGTTAACAGCTGCAACAGCTAAGAGGTTATTTGCTTTTGATGCGTCGGTTGCGAGTATAACAGTATTCGTGGGAATCGAAGCTCTAAAGTCGTTAAACCAGTTTACTGTGCACTGGGTATTGGGGGCTCTGCCTTGGAAGTTGTAAGACGAAGTGTGGATTTCCACGCGGGGGGCTTGGTTCAAGGCGAACGGGAACTCTGTTGGGATAATCTTGTTGGGCTGGATGTTAAGCATTTCGGTAATATTGGTGAGGGTGTCACCGCATGATACCTTAGATAAGATTGCCGGGGATGCTTTCTTCTTGAGATCTGATATGGTATTCGTCACGCCCGTTTGGTGAGTGAGGGAGAATTGCTTAATGAAATAAGAGGCGTTAAGCTTGCTGTTTCTGTTAAACATGGAGCTTTCTCCCGAGATAGCCAGGACGATTGGGTTTGGGGTCCATTTCGGGATTCCAAGAGCGAGCCGGATAATTGAGTTTTGTGCTGTTTGGCTAATCTTTTTTGTGGATATGGCGGCAAATTCTGTGACTTGTGATCCATATTCAAGGGAGGACCTGATGGTTGCATTGCCGATTCTAAGAAGATCAGCAGTCTGTGCCCCCCATTTACTCTGTCCCAAGATCTTTAGAAGGCTAATTTTTTTTAAGGCTTTCTTGCCTAGACTGTTGAAGTGAGCCTTGAACGTATAGCTTTTGGAGAACGTAATGCCCAGGAATTTGATTTCTTGCAGCCAAGGGAGTGGTTGGCCGCTGATTGCAGGGCTGAACTGGGGCTGGTTTTTCTTCGAGGATAAGTTGATGGCTGCACATTTAGGGATAGATAGAGGGAGGAACCATTCATCACACCATTTCTCGATGCGTTTCATTGTACTGTCTAGGGTAGCTTTAATTTCTGCTAGTGATGGAGCTTCGATTAGGAGAAAGATGTCATCAATGTAGGCAAAGCATTTTACATTGTTGGGGATTACATCGTAAATGTCACTCATGTACAGCGAGAATAACAGGGTGACAGGACGCTACCTTGCGGTAGGCCTCTGTTGTACTTCAGGGGGGTGGACGAGGCACCACGCCACTGGACTTGAATATTCCTGTTGCAAAGGAAGTTAGATATCCATTGGGCTGCTTTGCCCGGACGCCTGAGCTGAGTACTTTGTAACGAAGCCCATCGTGCCAAATATTGTCATATGCGGCATTGATGTCAAGAGAAACCCCTATGACATAGTTCTTCTTGGCTCTAGCTGTGAGGATAAGGTGGTGGAGGGAGGAAATAAGGTTTTCGCATCCTCTGTAAGGGAGGAATCCGGATTGGTAGGGATCAAAGAAGTGTTTTCCTTGGTAGAAGCGAATGAGCCTGCGCAAGATCATCCGTTCCATGACCTTACACGGTATGGATGTCAGGGAAATTGGACGGTAAGAGCTTGTGAGAGATGATGGTTTGCCAGGTTTTACGATGGGTATGACTTTAGAAAGCTTCCATTGTTCTGGAACCTGTCCTGAATGCCAAATTGCATTGTAGGCCTTTAAAAGTTTTTCCTTATTATCATGGTTTAAAAGTTTGATCATCTGAGCACTGACCCTGTCGGGGCCTGGAGATTTGTTTCCCGTTTTTCTGAGGGCTTCTTCAAGCTCTGCATAGGTGAATTCTTCATCAAGGCTCGTGGGTGGTCCAGAGAAGTCTAGAGGGATGTAGTTGTTGATCCGTGGCTTCACCAAGGTCAGTGCTAGTGCGTTCGCTTGAGCCATCGGGGAGACTAGTTGGATGCCTGCCACAATGATATTGGTGGACGTGTCTACCGGCTTATTCTTCTGCACCACTGCCTTGATGATATTGTATGCTGACTTACTCTTGGCAGCCTTCGCACAAGTGCTGTCCCAGAACTTACGACGGGTTGACGCCACCAGTTTTCGTAGCTTGGCTGCTATTTTCTTGTAAGTACTCCAGTTGGCGTCCGTAATAATGGCTTTCGCTACTCTGAGTGCCTTACGTTTTTTTGCTCGCAGGAAACTACATTCGGCATTCCACCAAGGTGGGTTTTTACCTTTTGGCATCCGTTGGACGACTGACACCTTCTCCGCCGTGCTGGACAGCTCGGACGTGATCTCTTCCATGGTGTTGCACGCAGAGAGGTTAATGTTAATTCTCGAGGTGAACTGGTGCCAGTTAACTCTGACTCTGTGCGGCTGTAGGTTTGCGCTAGTGTTAGATAGCGTTATTTTGATGGGGCAGTGATCGCTGTCGTACAAGTCGCTGAGTATCTCCAGGTGCAGGAGATCATAGATATCCGGGGAGCAGATGGAGAGGTCCAAAAGAGAGGGTCGGCATCTGGGCTTGTAGTAAGTGGGGGTAGCTAAGTTCAGAAGGCACAGTTCATTGTCGCTGATCCACTCGATAAGTGTGTTGGCGCTGGTTGATGTATGCGTGCCCCCGAGAGCTGGATGATGGATGTTAAAGTCGCCAAGTATAAGAAAAGGAGGTTTCAGTTGGCGGAGTAACTTCTCCAACCACTGGGTACTGAAGTGACCATGGGGTGCGTACAGGTTTACTATTGTCATCATCATGGAAAGGGGTCGGTTTAAAAAGAGGTTGGTTGCCTGGATTTCCGTACTGGAGCTAGGGAGGGTGAGGCGCTGAGACGAGGAAGGGAGCCTAGCCGGGGTGGCCGTGACCAGGCCCCCGCCGACCCCGGTGCCTTTGTCTAGTCTATAGATTGTCTTGCCAGTTATTGAAAAAAGGTTGGATGGCTTTAGAAAGGATTCTTGTATGGCGAGAACGGCGGCTTCTGAGAACACCGCATCTTTCAATGCGTTGTTCTTGTTTCTAATGCTGCGTGCATTCCATTGGATAAAGTAAAAAGGGCTGTTATTCATAAAATTAAGAAAAATTATTAATCAACGTACGAGAGAAAAAGATTGCTAGCCGCCGGTGTGGAATTCTACTTTGAAGGTTTAGGTGGGGTTAAGAGGTGATTTGGTGGCCCGTCGCTTCGACAGTGGGATGGCTGAGTGGGTTACTGGTATCCATGGCGTTGTTTTCTGCGTGAGCTTTATTGGGTGGAGGGATGGGATGGGGACTAGTATCTTCAACATTGGGAGCGGCAGCCGATGTGAGCTTCTTGCCATGTGATGAAGAAGTAGAGTCCTTTCCCTTGTTGCCGGAACTGAGGGAGTCCTTGCTGGTGGAGGTCTTTTTACTCCCACCAGCGCTGCGATCACCTATGTCGCTTTGAGGGGACATAATTTCGAAAGTACGTTTCCTCTCTACAGATTTCTCACGTGTAAGTGATTCAATGATCTTTTGTTGCTGAGTTGTTAGTTTGGCGAGCGCTTCTACTTTATTTATTAGCACGGTTAGGTTTTTGGTTGTAGGTTGTTGCACGGCAGCTTGCGTGGCAAGTGATCCCATCTGTTGCGAGAGGACCGACAGGCACTCGAAAGTTTTTCGTTGAGTTTCGGCTAGTGTTTCAATGGTCTTATCGAGCCTAAGGATTATGGGTTCGATAACTTTGTCGATAGCTTTATGTATTTCCCCTTGGATGTCGATTCCTTTTTGGGTTTCTCCGGTTATTAGAGTCTTAGCGAAAGTTGGTTTATCTTCTACTAGTTTTTTGTATCGGATTCTGGCTTCCGGGTACGACAGGTTGTTTCTTTCTTTAAATTCTAGTATTTTTATTTCTTTGGCTCTGGCTTCGCAACCGGGAAAGTTTGAGGGGTGACTTTTTTTGCAGTTAACGCACTCGGTGGGATTTTGACAATTAGGGTGGGAGCCTTCTCTTCCGCAAGTGATGCATATGTCTTTGCTGCAGTTCCTTGTAAGGTGGTTATAACTAAAACAGCGGCCGCATTGTCGTGGTCTGTCAATAAATGGGTAAATTTTGTGGTTTTCGTACCACGTCTTGATTTCTGGAGGCAAGTTTGATCCTGCGATGGTAAAAAGGACTAGTTCGATGGGTTGAACAATCTCTCCGGTTTTTTTTGTGAAGCGTCGTGCCTCGAGAATCGTAACAGGATTAGAGCTTTCGATTTCTTCGACAATCTCAGATAAGGGGATTTCAGTTGGGATATTTCTAAGTAGGAATTTTTTGGTGACGCATTCGCGTTGGAGGGTACACTCAACTGGGACATTTAAGATGTTTGTTATTGCGCAGGTTTGGGAGGCGCACTCATGATTTGATGTTTCGATTACGATCTTGTTGGTTCGAGTGTATTTTAAGCTATCGATTTTGTTATGAGCGGGGATTTTTGAATCAAGTTCCACTTTAAGCCTCTTAGGATTATTCTTGGGGATACCCCCGGATTTATTTTCTAAGAAAATTGTGAAGTTTTTTGATCCGTTAGCATTCGCCTTGGCAATGATTTCTTGCGGGCTTAGCTCCGCGACAAAGTTGAGCTGAGCCATTGCACTTATGCCGTCATTTCTGACTATATTTAGGATTGGTGGCCGGAGCAGGTCCTGCGCCAGCGTGGCAGCGGTCTGTTACTTCCAGACGACGAAAAAATAAGGAGAAAAAAAAAAGGTCACAGTACCTTTTGGCCCGGCTCGGGCCGCTATGAGGGCGAGGACCAGTGGTCCGCCTGACTCCGGCAGACACGACTTTAAAAGAAAAATTAATAATGGACTCGTGCGTTGTGGCACGTGTCTCACCGCCCTCCTTCTTTATCTTGAAGAGATATCCGGTAACAAGAGAATAGGAGAAAAAGCGCAGCCAGTAAAGTGAGTTTATAATGAATTGATTGAGGATAAACAAAACCGCTCGAAAATTTAGAAAAGATCAAAAAGTTCTAAAAATAGTTTAGAGGTAAACAGGGCTCTTTCAATTCTTCTCAAGACGTTTTTCTTGCAATTGCAAATGAAAACAATAATAAAGAACCAAGTCAAATCAAGATTTACCCTTCTGCTAAAGCATAAGTTGTTTTTGTTTGCAATTAAAAATCAGTACCTTGGCAGAGTTGAGTAATCAGTGCTCCTGCTGTGATGCGATTTAGACTATCCATAATTACTTCAAAAATTTAAAAACTAATATTCATTTACTGTGTTTGATTTGGATCTATTACAGAAATATATAATCCCATTTTACAACCTCGCAATTATATTATAAATATTAATTTTCAAAATAAAAAAAAACTAATGTTTGAATTGGGTTGAACTAAGCTCCTCTTTGTTGCAGCACAAATCCAGCAAAAACCCACCAATTGCACAAACAAACAAACAAACAAACCATAAAATCCTCAACCATTCTTAATACTACTTCGAATAAATTTCTAATTTTAAATAATTATGCTTTTATATTGAATATTTTGTTTTAGCCCTTGTTATCTTATCTTAGCTTGTGCTTGTGGTGGTACTGCTGTATTTTGGGTAATTTGTTTAACAAGTTTTTGATATTTTTTCTATAATTTCATGGGATGGGGAAAAACAATTATATGGGAAGTTCTGTTTTCACATTATGTGGATATTCATACCGTTTTTGAAAAAAAACATTGTAAAATAAAAGTTGTGATGCAGACATAAGACACAAATGGGACATAGCTATTAAATATTAAGTTTTGTTTGATGCTGTATTGTATTGGTTAAATAAAAGAAGTTTCTGCAACAAATTTTGATTAAGTATTTTGTTCTGCAGATTGAAGATTTGCCAATTCCTATCTCTCACACATACATGTATTAATAAAATACCCGAAACAAAGTAATAAAGTTCATAATATAAATTTATAAATACAGTGTATTTCAAAGTGTATGTTAAATTTTTTTGTGAATTTTATTTATTATATGGCTTTGGAATGCCAAATAAGAGTTTGAGTCGTGCTTGGAACTTGGAACAACCAGACCATGAACCAACAGATACAAAACATTTTTATATTTTCTGCAGCGGAGCTTCTTGTTGTGCGACTATGTTGTTTTGATAGGTTTCTTCTGTAGGAGGCCCACCAACATTATTATAATTCCTCAGAAACTTTCTGATGCTTGGAGGAATTATAATAGAAAATTCCTTGTCATGAACATCATGAGTTCAACAGGTTTAATTTTAAAGATTTGCTATGCCAACAACAGTTACATGGCCATGGGTAACGTAACCTTTTACTTATTAAAAGCTGTCGCCACGATGCATATGTTGGCCCATTAGTTGAGTTGCGTATTTGCCTCGGGGGGCCCCCAAAGGCAGGGGGCCCCCAAATCAAAGGCAGGCTTCCCTTGCGCAAAAGTCTTGATCGGGCCCTGGTGATATCTCGCAGTTGTAAATACGAATTTGCAATAACCCTCAACTTGTCCCTTCCTCGCAGAATTCATGTTCTGGGGATATCCCGCCGTTTGTCTCGAACTTGTGAATACGGCGGTTAGACAGGTTTGAGCAGTAGGAAAACATTAGCACGTGTTTCGATAGCTGTATAGGATAACATTAGCATTGTGGTTCGAGAGCAGTAGCATATCGAACCCCGTGACATCACATGAATGTTCCCCATAAACCTTACGAGCTATAGTCCTGACAGCAAGAAACCCCGCCAAAGTTATTCATTAAATTGCCCTCAATTAAGCATAATAGCATTAAATTTATTGATTTGTCAGCATTTTCCAACCAGTTGGAATTTATTTCCTATCGCCCCCCCCCCCCCCTTCAATGGGAATTATATCAGGAACCACAATAACACATGACCTTAATAACTATGACCCTCCAGATAGACATTGAGGGCACCCTAAGCAAGTTTGATGTATTGTATGAGAATTTCTGCCTTCATTGCGAAAAGAGTACCCATTTGGGAAAAAGTGGATAAATAAGGACTGTTACACATGCAGCTGTTTTAGTGACATTTACTATATTAAAATCCATACTTGGGTGTTTTAATCAAGAAATGACAATGTTGAAGCAGAGGATATGTACGACAGTAAATTTGTCTACTTGTTTAATTTAAGGTATTTGATTGGAAATCCCAGGTAATACCGCAAGTACAGTTTCCACCTTCGTGAACATCACCAAAACCATTACACGGACCTAAGGATGCCACCAATAATAATATAAAAATAAAAGAATTAAAAAAAAAATAGAAATTATTTGAAAACAAATGTATCAAATATAATAAAAGAAACAAAATTGCTTAGGGATTCTTTAATTACACTTCCATCATAATGTCACAAGAACATAATAAAATGTTCGATTGGTACATAAATGAGTATACATGTTTGTTTTTCAGCAATACAGAGTGCAATAACAAAATGTCATGGAAACAATTAAACATGCACTTCAGCAAAACAATTAAAACAAGTCAGTAATAGAAACAAAGTCTTCCCACATAAAACCACTGATGATTTTATAAACTTCATAAATTAAAGTCAATCAGAAGAAAAATTAAGTATTTTAAAAATTGGCACAGTCAATTTAATGAGCAATCTTTCACATAGCTGCATTGCTAAAACTTGAAACAACATTAGCTGCAGAAGTTTTACTTTACGAAAATTTCAACAGTGAAAGAAGAGTTGGAATCGCAAAATAATAATTTTTAAATAAAGGTAATAGCTGTATACAAATATTTTGTACTGTGATAATATATAGATTGATACAATTTTAAAATGTGACAAAATAATTTATTCTCCATTAAATCCAAGTATGTATAAAAAATAAATCGAATTTCTATTTATTTTGCTATTAAATTGAGCGTAAATTATTAATACAATATTCAATTAAACTGCTCTAACATCTTTAAATCCCAAAATAAAAAGCTTCGAATAAAATTTTAAAATTAACAATGTTACAGCCTTATCTTAAAAATCTAAACATTTTTTAAGTGAAATAATTACGATAAATTTACAAGGAAGATATATTTGCTAAGATTTAAACTAATTTTCATAATTCTAGCTATGAAAATTTGTAACAGTTGGAAAATAGATTTTTTTACTAGTATTATTAAGGTAATTTATGTTTTTAAACTGTGCTAAGAAACTGTGAAAATAATATTAATAAAGCATAAAAACCCAAATTTAAATATATTCAAAACAAAAATGTTATAAACAGATCACAAAACATGTTAATGGTATGTACATACACTACTGAGCAATAAATAATATCTTATGTACATATACTACATACATATATACCTACACATAATAACAAATAATTTTAAAAGATTAACACACAAAAAAAACACACTATTATTACATATTTGCATTAAAAAAACTATTGATAGAATGGACAAAATAGTAAGAATAGAACACAAATTAATTGGTTTCAAATTATGTAAAACTACCACTAATTAAAAACTGAAATATAGCTACCAATATTTTTATACTTATACTTTTAAATCACAATTTAAATACTTAATGACGTATTTTATATTGCACATAAATAACTCCTGAGGCTAATCTGTATCCCCACATTTTAAAAGGAACAAGGAACTAAGCATAAAGAAAAATATTTAAACATACCGATTCAGGTAACACATTAAATTTTGTAAAAATACAAGACAAATCATTTAGTTATCTTGAAATGAAAATAAATATAAAAGTAAAAAATCAAAAGTAAAAAGACACTGATTGCAAAGTTTGATTCCATATTCAGAGTAGACACCTATAGCTTTTATGTCTATATGTTGTTCAGTAAAAAGGTTAACTCTGCAACGAATCAATCAATCAATCTCCATAAAAGCTGTCTCTGTCCACGAGGACAGTGGAATCAAGCCTTTACAGTGATACTCACAAGTTTAATAAATATATTACTTTAAATATTCTAAAGACACACAGCTCTAACTTCTTTTTAAATTACTGACAACTTTTATACCTATATACATTTATGCCATAATGCAAGGGAACATCACAATAGTGAAATTAAAATCTGCAATTTAATGCGATCTGGCTTATAATTAGTAAAGACAAGATTCTTTTTCGGAAAAAGATTCCACTTTTGTAGTTTAAATCACACTTTATCTCTATTTAAAGATAAATTAACCCTTTTCTTAATATAGATAAATTTAGTACTTTAGTACCATGATAAAATAAACATATATTCAATATCATCAAAAAACTGATTTATTCTTTGTCAAAAGGAATTATTTTTTTAAAAAATCAGATCTTTCGCTCAACATAAAGAAATAAATAACACATTTATAATATGAATATTTTAAGTGCAACACATTTTAGAAAATTATCTCTATCTTTGTTAAACTACATTAATTAATCAACCACATTGTTTAAAATTTTAAGTCGAGATTGATTGATTCAATTATCTATTGAGGCAAATTTACAAACAGTATTGTTTTTTTCATTCAATCTAAAAATAAATATCAAGCTTAAAATATTAGTTATTGTCATATGGTGCAAAATTCTAGAGTTATTTAATTTAAGCTCCAATGTATGCAAATATGTTGTGTAAAGTAGTAATAACTTTAAAAGTAGTATCTATGATTAAAAGCTGTTAGTCATTGAAGCATTTTCCTCCCACAAGAAGAAATAACTAATTTTCTACAACTGGTGACAACAAGAATTTGACAGTGAATGCTGTTGTTATAAGACATATGCTTCTTTCATTGACATAGTGAACACACTAAGTAGATACTGGTGAAATACAGCGATTTTGATTACAATGTCAGCCTCATGTTGGACACAAAACTGAAAAAGAAATTGGTTAGCAAAAATATAGTTTTAGCTTAGATTTATTACACTCCAAAAGTTTTGGAAAAAAAGTTTGAATTACATTTTCATAAGATTTTGAGGTTATTTTATGCAGGGTTCGTAAGCCTCCTGAAACTTGTGTCTCAACTCCTTATATTTTTTTCCCTCTCCCGAAAAAAATTATACAATATAAATCTGTTTTCTGCCATTTTTCTCGCGTACTTTATTCGGGATAAGTCTACTGCGCATGCCCAGCAGAAAAAAAGAGTTTGGACATCATGATACTAGTTAATTTCTCACAACGCACCACACAACTCTTTATGCAAAGTTTTATTTCTTTTGTTTCGTTCCTCATTTGAAGTGCAGTGAAGTCACAAGATTAATACGATAATAAACAAACATATTCAATTTTATTCCTTGTTACCTCCTGAATTTACATTGCTGCACTCCTGAATTTAACATCATAGTTCAACAATTACAACTTCTGAATTAACATCATAGAGTACGAACCCTGATTATGATTAATCTTTTGCAAAAAAATTTTAATGAAAGTGAATTATATATTTTGGGTTTAAATTCGTAATTACCTTTGAGAATGTAGTCTGTCAGTAATGCAGGTACAGCAGGGTTATCTTCATTGATTGCCTTTAAAACTATAAAATATACAAATTTAAAGTTTTGTTAAACATCGGATGGATTTTTAACAGATATAAAAGAATACATTAGGCAAGAGTTTGTTTTCACTTTCATTATTTATCGACTGTGTTTAACTAATTAACTGCACTATGAAAAATACAAATTGCTTTAACATAAATAGCTTTCATTTTACCATTGATTCATAAAACATAAAGGTTTATCATTGTTATATAATCTTTGCATTCATCAATAAATTTTGATTTTTCTTATATTTATACAATAAAACATATGAAAAAGTATGCATTATAAACAAAACAGTTATGCAATGAAGATTTTAACACATATACAAGAAAAACAATACTTTAAATGTATGTATCAGTTTTAATCCTATAAGGTCTTTTAATCAAATAAATAATTGTTATTAAGCCTTAAAAATAAATAACATGAAAACAGCTTTTTTGCTGCATTAAAAATTAGAAACCAGACACTAAATTTAATATCTACTTACTTTTAATCAATATTTGCAAAGTTTTAACATTAGGTGGTCCATATTCTACACTATAAGGAATGACAGTTGTCAAGAACTGAAAGGTAAAATAAAAAGTTTTATTATTTGTCACAACATTAAATACTACAGAAGTAGCAAAAATAATGCTGATCAATTATTTACTTCTATACTATACATAAAAACAAAAGAAATCTCATAAGTTGCAAGCTATTGCAAGTAAAACTTTAGGGAATAGGTACATCTCCAACATCCTTGGTATAGCTATGAATGTGAAACCTGATATTTGTTACTCTAAATATGGATATTAAAACTGGCATTAAACATTATATAAAATAGAAAATCTTTGTAATTGCAGTACAACTATTTACAACTCTAGACTGCATTGTTTCGGCTATCCCTGGCAAGACATGATACAGATTGTATTTAAACTCCAGTCTCGAAAACAATACAAATTATTTACACTCGTTGTATCGAAAAAAAATAATATAATTTATAAAAAGTTAAACAAATCTAATAAAAGCACACCATAGGATTTTAAGAAAACTCACACTATAAAAATATTTTTTATTTTCCATATTATGATTGCTTTTCCTCTTTATTTTCAGGAACTATTAATTATACTGAACAACTAACAATAACCTATAATTAAATACATAATTGAAATGCACATTTTTTAATATAAAACTTCAAATATCAAAGAAAAACCTAGCCTAACTTACACATAGGCTATGGATTATTAAACTAACCATTTAATTGTGCAATGAAAAAAAAAACTTTTTTTACCTTAGCATCTGTGTTGTTCCCCAATGATGATCTGCCCCTTCTTTTCTCGGTACTGTGCTGCCTTTTTTTATTTTGTATAGTGAGAAGGTAAGAAATAAAAGTATTTTTGAGTTCCTTTTCGAATTCAAGTTCGTCCCTCAGTGCCAATTCCTGGATCAGAACTTCAGAATTTTCTTGGATCATCCTCTCCAGTTCCAAGTACACTTCATTTAATTGGGAGTTGGTCAAAGTCTTTAGTTCTACAATGAAATGCCAATACATAAGAAAACTCAATACATTTAGAACAACACTTGGTTTTGAATGAGATAAAAAAAAATGTGGCGAAAATTTGTTTTATTGCCTTATCATTCACAAAAGCAAAAAGTTAATTGAATTGATAATAGAGCAAAATGTTATTTAAAGCTAGTTGTGTAGGCAAATTTTAACAACTTGCTCTACAATAGAAAAATAAATTTTGATGGTTATTCAAGCTTTTAAAGCTAATTTTGATAGAGAAAATTTTCTAATCGCTTAGCGATTTTGGAAACTCAAGTACAAGTGTTGTTGTAGTTGATAAGATAAGATGCACTAGAGCTGCTAGAATTGTTTTTTTTTTAGCTTCTTATATATTTTATACGTATTCTGTTTACAAGGACTCCTGAACTGAACCTGCATGCCATTATTTTATTGACAATGCTGCAGAGTTGAATTGATTTAAATCATGGGGATTCAAACCAGTGGTTTCACTATCCTAGTCAATAGTATTTTGACCATGGACTATTATTTACTATTTAATTTATTTAGTACTTATTAAATATGCCAAAACCAGCAAACACCAAATTAAAAAACCATAAAATAACACCAGGATCTAACAAACGTTTGAAAACTTATTTACATGCAATAAGTATTGTGATTGTCCCTAATTTTAAGCTCATTCAATTTCTTTAGATTAATACAAACTAGAATAATTATCTTCCAACAAATAAAGAGTTGACATAACAGTTCATTAGAGGTAATATCAATTCAAAATTTTTTATAGTACCTAATGCTTTTAATCTGATAAAACTATTCTGAAATCTAACAATAATTGACGAGCCTCGGCGCGAAGCGCCCTTACTCCTTCATCGAAGAATTCCCAAAAAGGGGTTAACTTGGACGGGGAATCAATAAAACTATTATGAACTTAGGAAGAATTTATAGCATTTTTAAAAGACATGAAACAAGGCATTTAAGAACAAAAATCATACCAAAATCCAATTTCTGTAACCCCTGTGTGATGCAAGGTCAATAAAATACAAGCTCAGGTATTGTACCCATAACACAAATACAATCCAGAAAACTAAGTCTCAAAAATACCCCTCTTGTAATTACAGCCAGACACATTATCAAGAAAATCCTATTATGCCTTAAAGAGGTTGGACCCGTAACTGAACACAAGGTCAAAATAAATCATTCTAATTTTCTAAATCACAAAATACCTGCTTAAGTTGAATTTTAACAAAACCCTAGCATACAAGCTTATGCTTTGACCTAGTAAAGGAAAAAAATAAGTCAATTTTTAGAACTCAAAACGTGAAACCTCCTGCATAGATTACCTTAATGAAAATAACTGATTTAACAGCAGGATTGATTGAATACCTACAATTAAGCTAATCTTTCATCTGGAAATCAAAACTATTTTTCATTTGTGAATGCTGCCAGAGATATGTACAATTACAAAAACATTTTTATCTTGCAAAATGTTTTTTTTTTAGTAATATGCACATATTTAATTGACAATGAAACGATTCTTAACATTTCAGGCCACTACAACTTACTTTCTTCATAAAGAATGGAAGAAATTGGATTATTTTCTTTTTGTTCAACAGGTGTGTCACTTTCATCTTGGGATTCATCAACTGGAACTTCATCTTCCTACAAAAATCAATTTAGAAAATTCGAATGTGGTAACACAAGAAAAAATACTGTGATACATAAAATAAGGTTACAGGTATGCAAGCTTCTTTGGCTAGCAGGTTAGTCATAAGTTTGAATTAAAAATTAACAGTACAGTACAGTTTAAATTACAGTAGTTTAAAACTTTAAAACTTAAAATTAACAACCACTAAAAAGTGACAAGAGCAAATTTTTTACATCGGACACTAAATATTCTAAAACTTATTCCTAGAATTCCAGCCACATTCAAGGAAACAATACACCATTATTGAAATATTCCTGTCTTACAAAACAAGAACAGCTGCAGTAGTTGCATTCAAGTTAAGTCTTCAAAGAGAAAAGTTAGTGATTCTATATTTCACAGGGCCAATTTAAGAATTCTTTATCAGAAATTATTTGAATAAGTTTAGTTGAATTGAGGTCTACTGATATCACTGCAGTATTTATCTCAATACCTATCATGAATATGTTACCCATAAGGCACAATGTAATACAAACATTTTTACTACATGCACATAAACACCTTGTAAATATACTTACCAACAATTGGAGTAGATAAATGATTAAATATCCAGCTATATTATTAGCTGTTGTCAAACAAATAGTTTTCTTTAAAAACAACTTAAAATATTTTAAAAGAAACTTTTGAACATGCAGCATAATTTAATACTAAAACATGCCTGCATTATTTCTTCAATTTCTTCTAATACTTGCTCTGCAGTAAACATAGGTTCTTGCTGCAAGCTGGAAATTATCAGTGAATGCAAGTCTAAATCTTTGGCCACTTCATCATCTGATGCATCCAATTCATCTCCAGATTCCCGGTCCTACACAAGAAACAATAATCATTAACATGCACATATAATTTTTTTGATAAAAATATTGTATAGTATTTGTAGATAATATTCACCATTTTTTCATTCAAATTAAGGCAGTTGATCTGCATTTTCCTTGTATATGATTTTGACCAATCTATAGGTAACATATTCCCGAAGTTTCCTGTTAAGGTCCACCACATTCTGAAATAAAAATTCAATTTGTAACTCAGATCATATTATATATTTAACATAAGAAGGTCTAACCAAGAATTATGAACAAAACTAGAAAATAATGAAAACAAAAAAAAACTAAAAACATAATTAAATCTCTTAACCCTTTCAGTCCCAGTGATGCCATTTGGCATCATCACTTTCAATATTTTTTTCAAAATTTTTATGTCCCGTTATGACATCCAAATACACATCATTCGATTCTTCACACTTTGATCTATCAGACAATATTTTACATTAACCTCAATAGAAGTCAGAACTACTATTTTTTTTATTTAGAAAATAGTCAACAAGCGTTTCTCCTGATTTTTGATAAGTTCACTTCAGTTCCACATATTTAAAACTCAATTTAAACTATTTCGGTTAAAATAATTTCTAAATTTTTTTTAATAATATGGTCAGATACCTTAAAATATATAACTCGAAGTGTTTTTAGGTAATATACATATTTTTATTTTGTTGTTTTCCACAGTTAAAAAATTTTGGCATTATTTCAAAAACCATATAAAAAATTTAAATGAATTTTTTCTTCTTATGGAATTCGTATATTTGACCTAAAATAAGCTTATTTTGTGAATATCAGATGTTTCTGTAGTGTAGTAAATTTTTGGGACTGAAAGGGTTAAGGCTAAGAATATGTAACCTATGCAATCACATCAAAACTGTATTAGAAAATAGGATATAAACTCAAATTTAGAAAATAACTCAGATTGTACACATATTACAGCGAAAAGTAATTTGGCTGATGTAACAATAAGTAGCTTTTATGTTATTAAAAAGGACGATTTTTCTTTTTATAGAAAAAAGTAAGTACCTATTAACTACTAAAATTAAACCAATGATCTGCACGGTCAACTTCAGACTTGTTGACCAATTGCATAGAAGGTACATTCAAAATTTTTTTTTAAAGAAAATAACTACTGTTAGAAAAACTAGCTGCTTACTGACATCTAATTTATATAGTTTAAAAATAGAAATAACAACATATTTTTTAACCGAAACTTATCTTCATTATTAAAACTATAATAAAAACATACACAACCCAATCATAAATATTACTTGTAAGAATACAACTTGAGTAGCTATTTTCAAATATTAGCCGCTGGAATCGAAATAATAAGTAATTTAAATATAAAAATGTCTTTAGATTATTTTAAGTTTTTAGCTCCTTCAATATTTAACCATAATTTAAATTTATTACATATGATTAGATGTGATAATTTATTAGATATTTTAATCGTGCTGCAAATTCGATAGTAGTAACGAAATCGCGGGTGTAAGACGCACTCATAACCGGATTTTTGTCCCCCTGCAAAAGGTAATATTTCGGAAATCTCGTAATACAGCAATTAAAATGTTAAATCGGATAATAATGTACCATATTTACTATTGATAAGAGTAAAAGAAGAGTAGAAATGGAAAAAGAGTAAGTAGAACAAAAGCGCGAGGAATCGATTAAAGTCCGATCTTTTAAATACAACTTTTCAATCGTTACAGAATACTTTAAAAAAAGAGTTAAAGACTAAAATTCTTGTTGTATTTGAGTGTATATTAGTTTGAATGAAATTATATTAAGTGCTCTATGAAGAAAGAAGTTTTTTTTTTTTTTTTTTTTTTACAGTTTCGACATTACAAACGTTATTCCCGCACAAGAAGATAAAGAATATTTTAAAAAAGAATGCATTTTGTGAGCACTACTTTTTTATTCACGGAAATTTGTACTTCAAACAATTTTATCTTCTTCCAAAAGCGCTCATGTGAAAATGCTTTTAAAAATTCTTCAAGAAACTTCTTTGCCCCAGGGAAAGGTAATATTCCGGAGAGCAAGAAAGAAAGTTTCAACACTATACAAACTTTTTTTTTTTGTCGTCACGTTTGGCCATAAAATGCAAAAATAACGGGAACCCAACGTGGTGTAAAATGAGAGGAGAAGAGCCTTTTACAGGAGAAAGTCGACTTTTTAGGATATCAATTTGCAGTACGTGTTTTGCTTAGCTGCGTAACAAGCATAGCGAAACACGAGCTAAGCTATTGCGTAATTTGGAGAAAACGTGACTTGCTACATATTAATGTATCTAATACATTCGATATTCATTAAGTCTACGATGAAAAAGAAAGTTCCACCATACGACCCATCATTAAATTATTGTACGCATAACATACGTTTTAAATCCCCATTGTTTTGTTAAAAATCTATAACAAGTCAAAGGTTTGTTTCACCATACTGTTAATAAACACATTTCGCTTCGTTGAGCACACTAAAGCTAATGCACAATTTCATGAATTTAACCTTGATTTGAATTAAAGATTATGTTGTCATTACTGCAAGAAGTGAATTAAGCGGAACCGTGTTTGTAAATACATATCTGTATTTCAAAGGGAAGTTCTGGTGAAAAGGTTTCTATTTCATTTATATAATATTAAAATTCAATCTGCGCCTTAAAAAGTTGTAGTTAGATTCTTTTTCCATTTAACACATTTATTAAAAGTTTTCAAAAAAAAAAAATCTTACCAGTACGTAAAATGATCCAAATGGAAATATAATAGAGTATGAACTTATATATAGTATCATGTTTTCAAGATAATTAATTTAGTGGGACTATGTCACAACTTTTATCACCCTGGAAAGCTGAGGAAAGCTAAAATATTTATACTTAAAAAGGAACAGATAAAGACTAGGATAAACACCAAAACAATTAAGCTAAAACGTCTGGAAGGTCTAAAACTCTCAACACCTGTTTTCTTACTATCATAATCAGAAAAGAGAAGAAAAAAAATCTGTTGACTGATAGTTGAATCTGCCTCAACAAACTTGCACTTAAAAACTAAAGATTGGAGCTTTAAAGAGGAAAGAAAAAATTATCTTTCATACTAAACTGAAATATTGCCGACATTTTTTTTTTTTTTTAATATTCTCTTAATTTGAGTAAAATTATCACAGTAAACAGTTGATTAAATGTTTCAGGTAAGTAATCTTTGGGAATTTTTTGTGACTTGATTTGCAATAAATTATGGTGTTAATTTTTTATTTAATAATAAATCTTGATGTAGCAGTTTATTTTTGTCTAACCTGAAATAATCAGTTATTTTATGTCTAGTAAGCAGAAAATAACAAATTACCTTTTCTATTAAAACTTCCTTGTTAGGTTAATAACAGAACATGATTAATTGAAGCATGTAACTGAGACTATAAAGAGGTTTATATAATTCTTGTATATTTTTTATATAGAACTAACTACCATTGTATAATCATAATGTATATCATGCTAATGATTAAGAATCTTAATTTGATTAAGCAAATATTTTTCAACCACTCACATTATGTTAAGATTAAGTGGACTTAGTAGTAATGAAAGGTTGTCGTCTATCAAATAGAAATTTATAATTTTGCCTGGCTCTGGGTATTTTTTTAAAAATAATGAATGTCAGGAATATTAAATTAAAATTTTCTAGTTCTAGCATTATATTTCTCCTAAAAAAAAAAAAAAACTCTTGAACTAGGATAAACAAGGATCAAAAGAAGGTATAGACAATGATCAAGGGACAAAGATCAAAGTTTTTTTTTTTTAAAAGACGTATCAAACAATTAGTTATATCAGACACAGCTGTATTATCAGAGAAGAAAAATAGAATGATTAAAACATTATTTAATAGTTTTAGAATGAACCTAGCATTTTTATGAAAGAGCCAAAAATATTTCTAAGAATGTTCTAGAGGCTTGGCACTGTATTTGTGTAACTATCTTCTTAAAAGTCACTTAAATACCAGTCTGTATTTTATTTTCACTTATTATGCAGCCAATTTCAAATCCTTACAATATGGTACTTAATCACTTATCAGTTCAAATAGATTAATGTCGGGCAAGAATGAGAACTTGAAAAACAGATAAAAATATTCAATAAATTAAGAATCAAAAGTGTATTTTGTTTGGCTAAATTATAAGGAACCAGCAACTGAATTAGAACTAGTCTTTCAATAAAGTTAATAATCTTACTGCATGGTGAGATAAATAAGAGATTTTTTTTTTAGCAGAGTATAAAGGAATTTCAAATTGAAACAGACTTATGCTTTTAATTAAGACAAAACCATTTAATATTTGATTTTGTTAGATTAAAATCACACTAGAGCTACACTTATACTATTTTGGAAAAATTTCATAATTTTAAATCATGGGAAAAGGCTGATGTCTGAGTTGGTTCACAGTGCAAACCTGCAGTAGTATTGCATGTGGCATCAGTAGGGCAACTTATTTCATGTGCATCACCAGCCAGAGGCGCCGACTTATCAAAAATATTGAGGGGGCCCATACCGGCGGTCTTGTCCAAGAAAATTTTCCAAATTTTAGATGCAAAATAGCGAGTTTTAAAGTAATTTTAAGCTTTTTAGAGTCATATGCTGAACATCCATTATTAACCCGAAATCTCGACACTCCGCGAAACTCGACAAGCATGACTCATTTGTTTGGCATTAAAAAACGAAATAAAACATAAACAGGCATGGTATTTTCGTAAAAAGCTAAATTAATTTACAGTACTAATTATGCTCACAGACTATTTCAGCGTACAACCCATCTTTATCGAAAAAAAAAAAAGAGTTAAAACAGCATCAATGCCAGCAACTCCTCAAAAACAAAGTCATTTTTTATACAAATAACGAATGGTACAAGTCAGCTGATTTGGTATAGATATTTTTGAAGAGATGAAGTGGCTTATGTTTCTTGTTGCCATATGGCACTAGACACTAGAGGGTTAATAAGTGAAATAGTTAATTACTTTGAATGAGGTTTAGGGTTCGTTAAATAAAAACAATATATCAAAGTTAATGCTAATACAGTTGATACAGAGTGCCTATTACTTTCAGTCAAAAAGTATGTAAATAGCGGGTTTTAATTGGGTCTTACTCCCTAAAAATAATTAACTTTTTGAAAATAACTAATACAGTAACACAGTTCTAAACTAGTACAAACTGAAAATTCAACATTCTGTTTGTATTTATTTCTCTATTTATAATAAAGATTTTTAATATTGCTCTTGGCTCTTAATTCCATCATTAGGGTTAGAGTGTCTTTAAAAGGTGCAAATGTCGACCGTCCGACTGACACTATAAATAATATCACAGTAATTATCGTCAAACGATGGAAATAAAAAATTTGTGCACCAACTTATAAGTTTGTGATTTTACAATGCATAATATAACTAATAATTTTCTTAAATTATTGGGGGGGCTCTGCCCCCCTAAACGAATTTTTGAGGGGGCTCGGGCCCCCCTCAGGCCCTATGGAGTCGGCGCCTATGTCACCAGCCTAATTTTGCATGGTGTAATTCTTTAAGGAACTTTACCCACATATTGCACAATTTGTTTAAAAAAGGATAGAAGAGCCAAACAACGGAAGTGAAAGCTCCCAAACAATCAAATATAAAATGTATGTAGTAAAATCTAGAATTCTTTAAAGCTGGAATAACATTTGTTTTTTATGTTAGATAAGATTTTTTTAAAAATTAAAATAATAAGTTAAACTTAAAACTTGACAACTAATAATGGTTGCAACTGTTGTTGAATTACCAGCAAGTAGTGCTACATCTACATGGTCTATAAAGTAAGTAAAATTCCACAAAAAAGTATTTACTTTTGGTGTCGGACGTAAATAAAAGGAAAACATTTTACATTATATTATAAGTAAATAATTGTTTAAACTTCAATATTTTTTCCTGTACATCTCTCACCTCTATTTTTGTATGTATCAGATTTTTGTACAACTCAGACATGGGTAAGCATTAAAAAATATTTTTAACCCAGGTGAAGTAATTTTTGTAAGTGAAAATGTTAAGTTGCAGGGGTGCCTACAGGGGGGGGGGGGGGGGGGTCAACGACGCAGACTGCGTCATTGAAATTTTAGGGGGGGGGGGGGGGGGTCGAAAAAATTAGAAAATTTCCAGTGTAAATGGTTTACTTTTTTCTAAGTTACAAATACTAGTTCTTTTTAATCATCACCCCCCCCCCCAAAAAAAAAAAACACCAAGGGAAGGGGGCATTAACCTGCCCCCCCCCCCCCCCAACCTTCAAGAATCAAAAATGGTAACCAAAATCCACAAGAACATTACGGAAAGAAGATCATAGATAATCGAATATCCCATCGGCCTAACGAATTTTTCTGGCATTTATTACCCATAAACAACTCATCATTTCTTTAAACAAAACATTTGCAGCTGCCATTCTGTCTGTATAACATATACAATTCGATTATATGATGACTACCGAATATTTCTTTTTCACCAATGACCCTCCTGCAATTTTCCCGCTCGCTTTGAAGTGTTGTTAGAAGATTCTTCTTCTTCTTTTTTTTTTTTTTTTGTAGATGTAGATTGTTCATTTTGAAACGGAGGAGGGAGCATCAAATATATATCTTTATTAAATGCACCTATTTGATCTATTTTAAACTACATGTAGTTAAAATGCACTGCACTATAAATACTCAAAGAGCTTATTTTGAAGTGTTATGGCGGTGATTCCGGTAAGATTTTCGTCGTAATTATATAATTTGAATATATTAATCGTGTTAACCCTCTGAAAAAGCAAATTGACTGAAATGTAAACTTGTTTTCACTGCTTGAGATTTAAAATTTTAACTGAAAATTTAATTTCTCAATTAAAAAATTATTTTTCTGTAGTAGGTGGTTATAAATGACTCCCCCATGCTTTAAATTTTGGAATTTAATAAAATTATTAAATTGATAAAAATTTAAAATTATGTGCGTTGCTGGAAAATCAGTCATTTGACGGGTTTATACATCTGTATCCTTCAGAAGGTTAGGCAAATAAAGAAAAGATACTAAAGAATTTTAAATCATACAAATACTGAGAAGTTAATTATATTTGATATTACTACAATAATTTGTTTCAAATCTTACACTTTCAAACATTTATGGGCACCAAAAATATTGATCAATTATTATAGTGAAAACATTGTTTTCTTATTTTTTTTAAATGCACCTGAATCTTAACGTGGTTTTTTTTTAATAAAGTCGACTAAAGACATGAAATTACATAAAATATTTTAGAGTGGCAGGATTTTTTTTAACAGTTTTAACACACTTAATGCTCGAACTACATTAATCGCAACTAAAATCTTTAACAATATGTCCCGGCATCGAAGAAAGCCATGTGCTGGCAATTATTCCACATAAACATTTCTTAATCATTGTTATAGCATTTGAAGAAGGCATTATAAATATTCAGAATTTTGTAGAACATTTCTTTGAATGAATGAGCTTCGGATAATATTTCTGGCTTAGCATACATGCTGTGATTGATTGAATTTAGTTAAGTAGTTCAGTTCCGAGTTTTACGGTAAGAATTTTGACTGTTTAATATTTCATTTTAATTGTAGTAATTTAATAATTAGTAACTTATTTTTAACTAAATCTGTAAACTATATCTGTAAACATTATAAAATAATTTTGATTTGTTTAATGATATCGATTGTGTTGCATTGCATCTATAATAATAAAAGAAAGAGTCTGTGTGTATGTCTGTGGATGGCAAAAGACCTACTTAGACTGCTGTAAAATATCCGAAATCTATAATAATAAAAGAAAGAGTCTGTCTGTGTGTATGTCTGTGGATCGCAAAAGACCTACTTAGACTGCACTAAAAAATTCGAAATTTTTAATATAGATTCCTTTTAATACCTACGTGTGCACCTGAGGCTTAGTTTTTTCATATTTGATTGTGATTTTTAATTAATATAATTAGTTTCAAAAATACGTCATCCACGTGGGATTGCGAGACCATAACATGGCTTGAAAATACATGGACCGGGCCGAAACGGGGACTTGAAGCTTTCCTCTATTAGTTTGATTGGTTGAGATATATGCACTCGCCCTAAGGCTGCTTCATCCTCTATTAGTGTTTGCTTTTTTAAGTGCGCATGCACTAACACGAATTTAATTTTGTTTTTGAGTGCATTTTCACAAGTAAGCATGCCTCTAAAAGGAAGCAATGCGAAGTTAACGGGTTCCCAGTAAGGCGGGACCATACTGCTAGTTTTTAATATAGATTCCTTTTAATACCTACGTGTGCACCTGAGGCGTAGTTTTTTCATATTTGATTGTGATTTTTAATTAATATAATTAGTTTTTAAAAAAAAGTCATCCACGTGGGAGTGCGGGACCATAACAGGGCTTGAAAATACATGGACCGTGCCGAAATCTGTGCTTGACGCCTTTCGCATTAGATATTGAGTGTATTTTCACAAGTAAGCAAAGCATGCCTCTAAAAGGAAGCAATGCAAAGTTAACGGGTTACCTTACCTGTAAGGCGGGATCACACTGCTAGTTAGATAAAAAGCGAAGACAGCATTTTTATGCGTTAAGAATTGAGTGAAGGAATTGGAAACTGTTTTTGATTGGATCACGTGTCCGGCTATTTTTATGGATTAAAAAATAATATAATTACATAAATTAAATTTTGAGTGGAATTTGTACCGATTATTTAGATTCCTAAAAATAAGTTGTAATTCCGTATTGTAAAAGCAAATAAAAAATATGCTTCCCTTTCTTTTTTTTTTTTGGGGGGGGGGGGGGGGGGGATTTAAAAAATTCTAGGGGGTGCGTCGTTGGCTCTGGGGGGGGGGGGGGGGGATCGGCACCTTTGTTAAGTTAAGTTCAGCAATTGTTTTACGCCTGATTGGAATTGCCCAATTAGCCATCTGGTGACAGAACCTCATTCATATTGAAACTGCAAGCATTAACGTTACTTTTAAAACTTTACCATCAAAATGTACATAATTGTATCCTTTTGCATAACTTATTTTTACTATTTCTTAGGTTAGGCATAACTCGCATCACAGTGCTTAGTTATAAACTTCTACAATATGTTTAAAACATGGCATTTTTTATAAAGGCTGGGTCTGTCTGTTCATCCATCAGTCACCCACTTTCGCAACTAAAAGTTATAAACACATGTGATCCGCCAAATTGAGAAAAAAAAAATCGATGCTATATTCTAAACTTAACAATAAAAAATTTAGGTAATGCCTATACTTAAATAAGGAGTTAAATCCATTTTCCTTTCATGTTTGCCACTTCGTTAAAAAAGGAAGAATATTCAAAATGAAAATAAAACTTGAAGAAATATATTTCTGTTGTTGATAAAAACCCGTCTGGAATGACATTGTCACAGGATAATCACAATAGTTTTTTGTACTTTTGCTGCTTCCTTTTATGTGTTTATTAAAAAGAAGAGAGTTCAAATGCCCTTTTTACATAAATAATCTGGTCATTTTTCATTTACCCTTCACGTTCATTAATGAAGAATTGTACAACAACAACAAAATAATGATTGATTGAAAATAGTAAATCCTTGTTTGAAATACTATGAAGTTAAATGATTATTTTCAATTATATTTTCAGAGCAAGCAATTTTACTAAATTATTATTCTTTGAACTACAAAATAATTTAGCAAACAACAATGAATAATAATTCAAATTACAAAAGAAATATAATGAAAATAGGCAAATTTGGAAACTAAAAGTTTAAATTAAAAATAAATGTTTTATTTCGCTATGGGTTTTGAAGGTTCATAAACTGTCTGTGGAAACAGTTCTAGGAGGCAGCTAATGTTGCAATCTTAGTTGTTTATTATTTAACTATAAATCCTAGCATGAAATCTGGTTACTCAAATTTTGAGTGATGCCAGCATTATGAACAATACTAGGTACACAACTAGAACATTAATTTAAATACACATTTCAGATCTGACTAGTCATCATATAAATAACTAGCAGTATGGTCCCGCCTTACTGGGAACCCGTTAACTTCGCATTGCTTCCTTTTAGAGGCATACTTACCCCCTTGTGAAAATACTCAAATTAAAAAACAAAAATACACTCAAATTAAATTCGTGTTGGCGCATGCGCACCTAAAAGAGCAAACACTAATAGAGGATGAAGCAGCCCTAGGGCGAGCGCATATCTCAATCAAACTAATAGAGGATGAAGCAGCCCTAGGGCGAGCGCATATCTCAATCAAACTAATAGAGGATGGCGTCAAGCCCCCGTTTTGGCCCGGACCATGTATTTTCAAGCCCTGTTATGGTCCAGCAATCCCACGTGGATGAAGTTTTTTTGAAACTAATTATATTAATTAAAAATTTCAATCAAATATGAAAAATCTAAGCCTCAGGTGCACACGTAGGTATTAAAAGGAATCTATATTAAAAATTTCGAATTTTTTAGAGCAGTCTAAGTAGGTCTTTTGCGATCCACAGACATACACACAGACAGACTCTTTCTTTTATTATTATAGATAAAAAGATAACTTAACCGTAACCGTCGTTTTCACAGCCGGATAACAGATTTAGAGTCTGCTAGGATGAAATATCCATCAATGGGGCTGCAATATTGGCCGTCAAGCCTTTGCAGACTCAGCATGTTCCCCAGAATTGAGAGCCATTTTTTGGTGGCACCATCTATTAGGAAGCTCTTGCTACCAATTTTGACACACAGATTACAATGAGCTCTCTGTGGATGTTAAAGCATGCCGAGATTTTTATTTTGCCGAGAGAACCTAAGCCAAACGGGCCCAACCAGGGATCTTTTACATGCCACATAACCATACAAAATGTATGGCCAGGATTTTCCCATCCAGAAAACGACTCAGCAGAGGCTGGAACCGCAATCTTGGGCTTACGAGGCGGACTCAGGATGATATGATAAGGATTGATCTTTAAAACTAAAACTGTCTAGATTCAGACTACTGTTCAACTGTACTGCAAACTGAGTATAGCAGCTAATTCCACAAAGGAAAAGAAAAGGTGAATTACATATTTGCAGTACTGAAGAGCTTAAGGATGAAAACTAACAACTTTACAATTTTGCAAAAAAATATGCAAGGTCATTTTCAGTTGCAATGGAAAGTTACAATAACATTTATCACCATTAATTATGTTTTTATCAGTTAAATTGTTAATTTATCAACCACAGGAACAAGGTAATCGTAAGTAAACATTGTCCATTATAAACTAACACAAGTATAGTCAAACCTCGATAACTAGACCTCCTACAAGTCGAATAATCCGCTAACTTGAACTACTAATCGTGTCCCGAATCATTTCTATACTTTTCTTTGAAAAACTGTCTCAATAACTCGAAGTTGACACCTTCTAAGTCGAAGTTTTTGTCATAGATTTCACACATAAAAGACATATTTTAGTTAAATTAAATTTCAATTCAAATTAATCAGCATTTTGCATCCATAATGTCTGTGAGTGTCAATAACCTTAAAAAATACAATTAAAATCAACTAGACATGTAAATGGTTCATTTTTCACATGAAATTTACATGTTATGTACACTTATCAATTTTGATGAGGCTATATTTTGTGAGTTTTAATAAACCTTTTGACACCAATTTTCATGTGATGTTTACATGGTCTATTAAAAAATTTAAATGTGTATAACCATAGTATTATGACACATATCAAACCATTTAAACCAGGTCGACCCATCTTAAGTGAAAGTAGAGAGAAATAGAATGTAACTTCTCTAACTCGAACTTCGCATAAGTCGAATGTGTTTGGGGGTCCCCTGGGACTTAAAGATATCCAGTACTGACTGTATCAATTATGTAAAAATATCAATAACTTCAAAAATACTTCAACTAAAGATAAACATAAAACATCATCAGCAATAAATAATATATCAAAAACTGTGTACATGACACCATTCAACCCACATTGGAAGAACTAACCATACACTCCCATAAAATTACATTTAAAATAAACACCAGCATCTCAAATAGAGTATAAACAGAAAACACATGTTTACATCACTTGTCAAATGAGGGAATGTCAGACAGGGTGAATCAAAACACCGATCGTATCGCATTACAATCAAACAATAATAGAAAATTAAGAAATAGACTTACTGGCACTCATTCATAATTTCATCCTGCGTTCGGATTTGCACTGGAGCGAATTTCTCGACTTTTTCTTCATAATTGCAGAAGCACTTTGTAATCTTATCGTCGAAGGTGTTGACTAGGTCTTCGAGCGAAGCGGAAAATGTCTCATTGAAGTTGTTCGACAGACCATTTTCGTTCGTGTCGCTCCTGGGCAGATCTCTTTTGATGTTGGAATTTTCATTGTCTTCCGAGCTCTGGAAGTCGGTGAAATCCGACCAATCTTCAGTCATGGCTAACGGAGCCTCCACAGAGAGCTCCGCCATCTTCCAATCTCGGTCTCGCATCTTCCCTCTCGCGGAATATCGCCGCCGGACGAGATATTACGGTATCCAATGACGTAGTTTCCGCTGTCGACCTAGAAAAGGGAAAGTTGGTTTCGGTTTTAAAAAGGTATTTATTTCGGGTAGGTTTTGTGTTATGGTTTTGTTTCAATGAACTTCGAAACTAACATAAATTAACCGTCAGCAAAAAAAGGCTTACAACAATCAAAGAGGGGAAATCTAATTTGGTATAATTTTAATTGATATCTCATGTTTCAGAAAAAATAAATAGTTACGAATTCCAGTAGTAAATTAGAGTAATGACCACTATAAATTAAATACAAAAGTAAAAAATTCATAAAGTACTTTCAAAGGCATTTCTTTTGAATTTTTTTTTATTTTCAGAGGCAAACATTATCAACAATAAAAAAAAATGTACACAAATTGATTTGCAAAATTTTCTATTAGGAGCAATAATATTCTATAATAATTCTATAATAGCAAGATTGTCTACGCCACTTCGTTATACAATAAAAAAACTTCTATAGCTAAATTAGCAAGTGAAAATTAAAACTTTTTTTAAAGGAGTCCAACAAAATTTAATGGGAATGTTCATCGGTCTCACGGTTAGGGTGGCAACAGTTCCAGAAGAATTGTTTTCATTTTTAGACCTGTTGAAATTAAATATATATTTTTTTTTCGAAAAAAATTCGTTAATATTATGTATAAAAAATTAAGAGTTATTTCAAGTTTGACTTTGAATTTTGCATATTAAAACATTAGTAATGATAAATGCAATCAGATAAAATCTTACAATACGTTAGTGCCTTTACCATTTGAACAGATTTTGGGTAAAGAGATTGTGACAGATTAAGATTTAGAGATTTAATAAATAGAAAGAATGAAAACAAGTTGTCACTTGGAGAACTCTAAAATAGAACATAGTAGACGAAGACACCTCGCATTGAGAGTGAAACCGAAACAAACAATAAAATCGGAGAAGAAAAATGAAAACTAGAAAGCTACAAGCTGAAACAAGAAAATTTATGTGAAATATTTTCCTTGTTTAAAAGATCTATAATTCAGTGCTTAGTATGAGAACTTGGGAAGATACAATATTGCAGGATAGGTTATATCCCTTCCTTCCCTTTCCTGCTTTGAATAAATATGAAATTAAACTTTTTGAGCGTAATTTTTATATCTTAGCTTAATACAATTTTAATCAAGTAAAAAAAAAGCGCATTAAAGGAGGTAATGGTAAGAGAAGTAAAAGAAGGGATTACATAACATAATTTTGATCAATATTTTAAGCAGGGGAGGGCATCGAACTAAATGGCTGATTGTTGCCATGGCAGCGAAATCCAAAATTCAGAAACAAACACTAATTCTCCGGTTTCATGAAGTCCCCTCATAAAGCCGGGTGCCTGTCTATTTTTATGACTTTTTAGAAGATTTGACTTCAAAAACAGTCGATAATTTAGTCTGACGAAGGAGAAAAGGGCAGAGAAAAATGTTGCCAAGAATGGGATAAATGTGAATATGCTACTAGATTTTTAAATCATGTTCATGAATCTTGCTTTTCGATAAGTTATAAATTGAAGCAATCTGTGTACTCAAATTATATAAAAAATCTTAAATTGACTGTCAAAACTGTGTGTTACTTAAAATGTCAGGGATAAACAGGTTTCTTCAAAGTGATTAAATCATAAATATATATAAAATGAAATACACAATTGGGAAACTAATTTTGATTTTAAAATACACTATGCATAAGTGTAACATCTAATATGCATATAATGACTGCGTGCATATTTTTTTCCCGATACATACATTGATACTGATTCTGATATTTACTTCCTCCAATAATAACACTTAGAATAGATTTACTCGCCCTTCTTCCGTATGCATCATAGAATATCGACAGATTTCAAGGGTAAGAAAGACAAAAGAAATATTTTTAGCCTAACTGTATCATTAACAGCAATCAATAATGCATAATAATTGCAAGTCCATTGGAAACGTTCCAATCTCCTTCTAAAGCTGTTAAAGAAGTCCATTTTATTATAGAAAATATTAATTATTTACTATGGACATTTTAAGTTTAAAAAAAAGGTTTAACTTTCTACGTTAGAAATGTTGTGTGGAAGCTAAAATGACAACAAACGTTGACGTGTTTTGAAAAACCAGAATTTATTATAAAGCTCAGAAACATCAAGATTTTAATAACCTCTTCACTGCCAAACAAAATCTTGCACATTTACTCTTCATATAAATATATATTTAAAAAAAATTAATAAATTGCATACTTAAAGAATGTTTTGCAAATAATTTTTTTAAAAAAAATATTGTTTGACATTTGCTGGTGAGCATGTCAATTGAAATGGGGGGTTTTGTATGTAAAAATAAAAAAATTTGTATGCCATGAAAAAAACAATTACCGTATGTTTTTTATGTTAATAGTTCATTCTAAGATATGTTTTAATGCAAAATATCTTATAAATTTATAGGTGGCAAAATTTATGCAGCATCAAAATCCGTTTCTATTTCTTGCCACGTCATATCTTTTTAAAATAAATAAATCGGCTATTCGATATCTACGATTATATCGATATTTTTTGAAAGCATGAACATTCTAGTTTATCATAGAATTCATCGATATAGTTTATAATAAAAAGTTAGCCTTGCGAAAAATTGTAAAATGAAGTTGAGAAGTGAATTCTATAAACGTTCAAGTGTGCGTCCCTCTGGAGATACGAGGCAAATAAAATTAACTTAATATGAATTTTTTTAAAAAAATCAATATAAATTCATTCTTAGATAGTGTAGAGATTTGAAGAAAGTTTAAGAAGCAATCGTAAATTATATTGTATATCCTTTTTATGATGCATAGAAAAACCGGAGTAGCAGGAAATAAAAATTTAGTAATTAAAGATGCCCCAGAAGCCCCTCGAAGTTCTAAACTAGAATTGACGCCGAGGTTGTGGTTACATGACTGCGGTTGCATTTAACAAAATCTTGTTTTATAGTTTTTATTGTAAGAAATAGCATGAATTGTTTTTTTCAAAAAAAATAGAACAATACATTTAGAGAGAAATTAATAACTTGGGGGGGGGGGGGGATTTTAAAATAGTATTAAATGTCCCATTTTGAAGTGTAAGTGTGTCAAATGTTCAAATGTGTTCTTTGCACGTCATCTATTACTCAGCAGTTTACAGGAAAACATACAACCACAAAAAGGAATAAAAAACAGCTTGTGTGGAACTTTAGCTCAACGACAACACTAAGATATCTTTTCCTGCGTCGTCATCATTTCATATTTTCCTTCACGATAAAAAAACACTTGAGTGGGTAGGAATTCCTCTTACTCATTCATTGTAGTCAAATCGAGCAGCTTTTTGCAAACAAGAGCAATATTTGACTCTCCTGAAAAGAATAGGTTAACGAGGATGTGTCGGGGTTGGCTGAGAGTGACAAATGCGAAGGACTTCATCGCAATTTCAACGAGTGCCATTTTTGATAAGCATCATCAGTTTGGCGCATTTGAAATTTTTAATGAATAGCAAAGTTTAAAAGTTTAAAAAGGATTATCAAGTAGTAATTTAAAAAATATATAGCTTGTACAAATGTAAAGGCTTGTAAATTCCCAATGTTTAAAATATTTAACTATCGACTGAATGACATCCATGAACTATATTCATTAATATTTTTCTGAAGAACTAAACTGAATCTAAATGCCGGAGAGCAAAATGACAAATAAAATTGCTTTTCAAATCTGTGTGTGTTAGGATTAGGATTAACAATTATATTTATTAAAATGCCAAATAAAATTGCTTTTCAAATCTGTGAGTGTTAGGATTAGGATTAACAATTATATTTAGCCCCTCAGAAAAATTAATGTGAAAGTAGAATCAATGCAATGCTTACGACTATCTTTTATTCCTTTTCTACGAAAGCTAAATAAAGTAGTAAAACACCATTCTTAAATTGACTTAAATTTTTTATTAACTAATTAGCCCTCACGTCGACCATTATGTACAACATATTATGAACAGTTATAAAAAAAATCATAGTTTCCGGTAGATTTGGCGACAACTTCACCACTTTGGCCCCCTTTTCTCCTCCTGTATTACCGAAATGAATCGCATCCTCGTAGCTGACTCAATGGCTTCCACATGATGCTCGGATGAAAGAGGAGAGCATGGGGAAATGAAAGAGAGAGAGAAGACTTTTTGCTGCTGCTCTTACGACTACCGTGTTGATTACTCAGTGGATTGCGTGGAGGTGGGTAGTGTTAAGGGGGGAGGGGGGCGCAGGCAGTTAAAGTGCTTCTTTTTTTGCTTGATGGCATTGAATTACAAGCATGGCTGTTTTGTGTGTGTGCAATTGGATATTTTTTGTTGTTGCTGTCTGGAGTTTGTAAGAGATAGTAAAGGGGAGAACATTATGTTTGGAATATCTAAATTTTGGTTATATAGCTGTTTATAAGTTTTCCCCTACAGCGTTTGTAGAAACATTTTCAATACTAGCATTATATGACGCAATCATATTACAGCTGAGGGGGATTTAACGACTTACAAAGTTTCTTTACACTCTTAAGACAAAAGAGTGAATTCCACACCTATAGGAGAAGTGCATTTTCGACACTGGAAAGATGTGAAAATTAACTCAAACTAGTTAAAGTCAACTCAGACTGAGTTAAAATCACTCGTTTGGAGCGATCCTGTCGGAAGTTAAACCAAACAAAGGAGTGAAATACACTCCTTTCGGAGAAGTGCATTTCCGACACTGGAAGAGTGAAAATTAACTCAGACTGGGTTAAAATCGCTCTTTTGTTTTAAGAGTGTAGGAGAGGGGGCGCAGTATAGGGAATCGTTTATGCATATTTAAAAACATTTATAACAAAAACAAATATGGTTATTTGTATCGAACAATTAATTTTTCTTTTCAGATTCACCAAGAAAAATAAATGAACATTGTGATTTAGTCGGAAAAATTGAATTTCCCGTGATCCCTAATTTTGTGAAAAAATTCTTAAATATGTGAGTCTTTGTAAAAAAAGAATGACTTTTCATTATTACTAGGAATATTTACAAAAACAAAAATAATGCACTGTATAATCAATGTTCTATTCTTTTCCTACATCTTGGTAAATAGACTAAAACAACAACAAAAAACACTACTTTATTCATTTTTAACTCAACGTACAAGCAAAGAACGCATTATGTTCCATACATCATTTCCATAAGCCACTGAAAGGAAAACCCCCTAATGATTTAAGCAGGGAAGCCCCCTGACACACACGAACTCCTGTTTTGTGTCTCATTATAACTTTTTTTTTCTTTTCCATTCCCACAATGTAACAGATTGCCGATTGACGCAACCCCTTTTCTTGTTGATAAATGGATAAGGGGTATGTAATATGGATATGCCTACTACAGCCCACTTATCGGGGAATTGGATTGAAAGGAAAGGATATAGCGTATCCACAATAGATAATATTTTCTACAAAAGAAGGATGAGTAATAGGGCAATACACTTATTTCGTTGGAAAAGAACTAAACGAAGAAACTAGATATATTATTGGTGATGGTCCTACAATGGTTTTATTATGTGAGAGTACCTGTATATTGCATTTTGTGGAGTTGGTACTATTTAACAATCTACCAGAATGTAGTTTTAGTTAAATTAGAGTAACGTTTATATTTGGCTTTGAAAATTTATAAAATAGCAAACAAAGCATTCATACTTCCTATTATCCCCCCCCCCCCCCCCCAAAAAAAAATGCTCGAATGCATGAATTTTTATACTTTCATCCCAAAAAAATATATGTGTATCTTAAATACTCATACATTATGGGAAAACACTGAAAAAATTTAACTGCTATAGAATTTAAATAGTTTCAATTTTTTAAATATTTTTTCAATATGACACAAGCCAACTACAAAATTCCAATTTTGATAATATGACTAGAAAACTACTAAATATATTTCAAAATAACCCTTTTTAACTATAATTAATTTTTCAAAACATTTTATTTGTATTTAGTACTAATAGTATTATACTTTGAATACTGTCATAAACGTAATTTCACAACAGTTAATAAACTCACTCTTTAATTTTTAATACACTTTACTTTGAATAAATTTTACTACTGTCATCCATGAGGGTAATTACTAACTAAAACTTCAAAATGGAATGTAATAGATGAAAAAAAACAAATATATTTTTCGAGAGGGAGCTCTAATTTAATAGAATAAAGTGGATTATGTTACTTGTTGCCAAACGGCTACAGTATGCATTGGAGGGTTAACTTTACTCTAAGATTGAAAACATAGGAATAGGACGATGGGAATTTTTATATTCAAATTCTTTTTAAAAATTGTTGCCTTCTTATTTTTTATAGCAAAAACTTCAATGAAACTAAACTTCATTACGACCAATTTATGATACTTTAAGTGAAAGAGAGAACTAAGAAAAAATAACGCATGCAAGAATTGTCCATAATTGTTTAATAAAATAACAGATTGAAATCCTTCTTAATAATTTTGTGAATTTGTTGGATCTGGTTTATTGACTTCTTAAAAACAGTTTTTTCAAACATAAATGAAAAATAAGGCTATTCTTTTGCTGCTACATTTGAACTCAGCAGACCACACCTGCTACATGTTTTCCCAGAAATACATGCTATTTTTTACGACAAATTTAATTATTTCCTGAAAGATTTAAGTCTTTAGCACTCGTCAAACGCAATGACAACAATACAATAACAAAATATAAATATTTAAAAATTTAAATTTCAAAACTTGAAGTAAAAAAACCCTTAAGTATCCGAAATAATTGTCTTTCGAAAAATTAAAACTTATTTATCATTGTTGACATTTAACTAGAAAAATACCATCATCAATTTAACAACAACATAAACAATATTCAGGATACAAACTGACTAACTTTTACTAATTCCAACCCCACCTAAATGGCATAACAACAGAAACACACTTACCTAGCATGTGCAGTCGACAACAACAAAGGGCGGGATGTCTGGTAAAGAAAAGTCTATTGTGACTGTTTTTGTCTGTAGGGTGGGTCAATATGAATCTGTCAAACGATTAGGGTGATATTATATGCAGAGGGGGGTAATCACCGGCCTGGCGCCAGACCACGAGGGAAGACTGTTCGGTGCCATCATAAAATCGTTTTCCTGCTTCTCATTGGTGCACACGTGGGCTGCCCGATTGCCAGGTGTGCGTGGCGGGGAAGCAAACCTGCCGCCGCTATTGATTGGTTTCTCCTGTGCTGTTGTTAGATACTGAGGTTTGGGCAGTAGATTTTTTTTAAGTAGTTAAGTTTTATGGTTTATGAGAGAAGAGAAGGAAGTAGTTTTTTAATAATTAATTTGGTGTTAATGGTTTTGTGAAGTTATTTTTATGAGCTTAATTGTGGAAAATTTCCTTCTTTTTTTTTTCTTATGCCGTTTGCCATCAGCATGTTGAACTAGAAGTTATTTTAATTGCAACCCCCCCCCCCCCCCCTTTTGATGCTAATGACTATTTGGATTATGGCTCAATTTAATTTAATCGCAGTCATTAAAAGCAGGACTTGTTACAAACAATTCTTGAGTACATTTGGACTAAGTTAATTCAGCTTTTAACTTCTTATTTAAATAAACGTAATGGTAAAAAATGTTTTTTAATTCTCTTTTCTCAAACACACAAATTTTTAATGAAATTTTTTGGAATATAAAATGCAATTAAAACTATAACTATGCTGTTCTTAATGTTATTTTTTATGTTTTACCTGCATAACTAAAACAAGCAATTAAAATACATATTTTCAAACCGATTGCCACAATAGAAAACCTACTCGGAAAACAACTCCCCACAAATTGTGCAGTGTATGGTAGCTAACATATATGGTATGCGTCTTTTGGTGGATAGCTGTATATAATGCATGATGGATGTTTTTTTTTTTTTAAATCAAAACAATTTTTTTTCTTTTAGAAGTCTGTACTTTTATTACTTAAGAATATTGAAATATAAGTAAAATGATTAAGGTTTTTTTTCGTACTGAAATTTTTCTTCTACAACTTCTTCATTTTTTTTAAAAACAATATTCTCTTACATGTTAGTTACCTATGATATTTTTTTTATTGGAAAGCTCCTCTGCAATGGCTATCATTTTTATCAAAATTGTGTTTTCCATTATACATTGTAAATGCAATACACGTTGGTTCTGCAATAAAAAATTATGAGTACTTTTTGTAAAATTGTGAAGCAGCAAGTAACCAAAGTTTCAGTCAATGATAGTTAGAAGGGAAGACCGAGGGGAGGTTTTTTGCATCGACATTTTTTTTAAGGGGCTCCGGTACCTTCCCCAACTTTTTTTTTATTTATGAAGTTTTACTACCCAGATTTTATACACCGGTGCATCAATCATTAATAAAACCTATTAGCAAAAAAAAAATTTTTTGAAAATGACTCAATATTTTTAAAAAAATTAATTTTTTGTTCAATTTTTTTATAATTTTAAAATCCCTACTCCTCCCCAATTTTTCGACTTTTTATTACCAAATTTTTTATATGAGTTCTCCAATAATATCTTAACAAAACTATGCATCCAAGTTTTAATCAAGATTCAACTTTTTTTTAAAGAAATAATTTTCGAAATTTTATCAAAAAAATTCACTAAAAACGTAAAATTTAAACTTTGAAATTTTTTAAGAAATACTGACAGCATAAATGAAGAGTTTTAATGCATAGTTTTGTTCATTATACTTTTAGGATGCTATAGAAATTTACAGAAACTTTTTATATATAATATTAAAAGAGAAGTAGTGTTTTTCACTATCCTAAAATTTAAAAAATACGAACAGAGATACGAGCATTTAAAGTATAGATCCGTGATAGGATATTGGAGAGTGATTCTCATTCAAAAATTAATAACTCAAGAGCTAATGCATAAAATTTGAAGCAGTTTTTTGCAAAATGTTAAGAAATGTTCAAATAATATTAAAAAAATAATAAAAAAATTGCTTTTTTCATGATTTTTGGGTACTGGACCCCCATAAATTGCATACATTACTTATTTTTATTGACAAAGGAAAAAAAAAATATTATTGCCTGTATAACTCTTTGTGTTTTTGTATATTAATTAAAATAAAAAAAAAACAAAAAAAATTCATTATCTTTTAATATATATGACACAAGCAATGTAACCATGAAGTTATAAATGTTAATAAGTGTTGTTCTATTTAAAAAATATTATACAGAGTAAAAAAAAAATCGAAGTCTCGTGTATATTTCTACTGCGCAAAATTGGCAAAATATTAAAATATCAAGTACTATAATAAATTAACCTCCCCTAAAATCGCGATATAAAACCAATAGTAATTATTTAAAATAAAAATGAGTTTTTAATTGCTTAAAATTCAAATTCCTATTAAGTATTTCATATTAATCTAAAATTCTTTATTACGTTTATTAAAATTTAATTTCAAATTAAAACAAGAAGTTCTAAAAGAACTAAAATAGCCTACTTTCCTGTTACTTAAATACTTACTAAAATTCTTATCTTGAAAAAACTAGGTTCGTTACAGTAAGTGACATCAACGACCGTTTCTACATTAAATTTATATACATTAGAATAAATTTCACTAAACACAGCATCCAGCTATAATTTCAACTTCTAAAGCAATTATTTTCATTAATTTTCTATCGCCAATAAAATAAATATTACTTATCGTCCACATGATTATTTGCAGTTATAAATATATATTTAACTATTCGCAGAACAAAAACCATAAAACTACTCCAAAATTCACTTAACCCTCTAATGCATGAATTTTTATTTTCATCCCAAAAAAATATATATGTATCTTCAATGCTCATACATTATGGGAAAAATACTGAAAAAAATTTAACTGCATTAGGTTTTAAATAATTTCAATTTTAAAAAAAATTTCCATGTGACAAAACCAACTAAAAAATTCCAATTTTGATAATAATGACTAGAAAACTACTAAATATATTTTAAAATAACCCTTTTTAACTATATATATTTTTTCAAAACAATTTATTTGTATTTAGTACTAAAATTATTATACTTTGACTTACGCCAGAAAACGTACTTTCACAACAGTTAATAACCTCCCTCTTAAATTTTGAATACACTTTTACTACTGTCATTTATGAGTTTTATTATTAACTAAAACTTCAGAATGGAATGTAATAGATGAAAAAAACACAAATTTGTCAAGATTGAGGTCTACTTTAATAGAATAAAGTGGATTATGTAACTTGTTACCAAACGGTAACAGTATGCATTAGAGGGTTAAAATAGGAAATTTAAATTAACAACTAGGTTTGTAACATAATCTGTCACTTAATCCGCTTCCACAGGTAAAAAGGCGCCAAACACAGCATTAATTCTATATTAAACATTTACCCGCTATAAATTCGGCTAGTTTCATTTATTTTATTTCGAAAATTAAATAATTATTACTTAAATCGTTTGCAAAAATTTATATTTCAAAGAATAAATATGTAATAGTTCTCGCTTTTAAATAGAATGAAAACCATAGACAAAGGAACTATAGACCAGTAAGTCAATCTGACGTATAGGGCACCGATAGTTTCCTTTGGTACTAATACTATATTAATGATTGATTTGTTGATTGGTTTCATTGAAATTAAAATATGAATAAATATATTTATTTAATAAAATTTAAACCGATAAAGTTTTATAAATAGCAGAAATAATAACGTATCAATTCAACGCTAATCATTTATTTGTTGCTTGGTATATTCGGAATTTCTCATCCTAAAAATTTCAAAATTTTTAGGATGTGAAATTCCGAATATATCAAAAGGAAGTCTGGCAACAGAGAGTAAATTTCGGTTACCATGACGATAAAATTGATAAATACATTTTAGAATAATGTACTTTCCTTTTTTTGTCGCCTACAATTTTTTTCTTCTAATTTTTATTCAAATAGTAAACTTCGAAGAATTTTCAGCAACCATGAGAATAAATGAAAGTAAGTGTATTTCATGTAAATAATAATGCGAATTCTTAATCTTTTTTGGTTTTTTAAATGAATGTTCTGAACGATAGTAAAAAGTTCTCATGTTTTTATGAAAATCTAAAGTAATTCATATATTTTAAAGAGATAATTCAGTGTTTTGCTTAACTTATATAATAGTTTTACTATTGTTTCTAAAGTTATAAATCTTTAAAAGATCTTGTTGCTTACATTGCCAATATATTTTACAAAGAGGAACAATCTAAGTCCCACTAGTTGCTGTCTTTAAACAATAATTTTATTATGTAAAGAATCTCTATTCATTCATTTTTATTTTATCATTTAGAATTGGTTAAAGAAATGATAGGAATTAGTTCTACATGAAGAAATGCTTTTCCGTGCTTCATACTTATAGGATATTGCAGCCTCTTCACAGATACCGATAAATTTACCGGCATAAATCTTAATGACAAGCATAAGATACATAGTGGCGTTCTAAATAAATTTTTTTACGCAATCTAATGTTTTTATTATCTAGCAAAATTGAAATAATAAGTGTGCTAAACAATTGCAGTTTCTCTTGTGATTTTTAATAAAATATTTAAGGTTATGTGTTGCTTGTTTGTAAGGTACATGTTTAAAGATTGCTTGATATAAAAAATAATATTGTAAAGGATTATAATAAAAAAAGAAGTATTCTGATATTTATGCATTTAAGTTTTATTCTTGTATATTCTGTTTTATATTTAAATAACAATTAATGTTGTAATAAGTAATTTCGCGAGCTATTTATTGTTAAATGTCTTGCATAATTTTAATTTATATTTTAACACCACATTTAAAGTAATGAAAATTGCCTAATAATATTGAGAAATATTGTCTTTCGAAAAGTGATTTCATTAAAAATAAACAAACCAGGTAAAATTTGCTTCCTACTGCCTGTTCATCCTGATCTTTAACACAGCCAAAAAAATAGTTACTGTTTAATAAATCGAAATATTATTTAATTCATTAAATTAAACAAAGAGATAAATTTAACTACAACTTCAACCATTTTAATTACAATTTTTTTTTTTTTTTGTCGTGTCCATGAGAGTCGAACTTTATATGTGTCCGTGAATTTTGATAATTTCTTCTACGACTTGCTTGATGTTGTCTTCATACGGATCTATCAAAGTCGGCAGTACTCCAATCTTTCTCAGGCTGGCACTCATAGCCGGACACTCATAGATGTGAGTAGGCGTAAGCTGTGTATCAGGACAATGTTCACAGCTTCTATATATCTTCTTTCCATCTCTATCTATCTTCATACCCCTGTGGTGTCCTGTTCTTAGCCTAGTTATGGTTTTAAGAGTAGATCTGTTCGCAGTTATTTCAGAGAGAAGATGTTTAGTCTGAATGGACTTTTCTCTAAGCTTATATCTGGCCACTGCATTCGCATCCTTAAGAGAAACATCATTACAGCTAGTGTTGAGGTCTCTGCCCTCCTTGGCCAGTCTGTCCGCAGTTTCATTATCTTCTATGTCGACGTGCGCAGGAATCCACTGGAGGTTGCAGGTCTTGTTTATAGTCTGAAGATCTTTAAGACCTGAGATGATTTCTTGGGTGATAGAAGAATGTCCATTTAGAATTGCCTGGAGGGCGGCCTTTGAGTCGCAAAAGATTACTAGGCCTTTTGCCTGCTTGGAAGTGGGAAGGGACTTATAGATATTTAGTGCCTCCAGAATTGCCCTCAGCTCACAGGTGAAGTTAGAGGCAATGTTTCCCGCACCAAATTTGCCCTGGTGAAACACACCATCTGAAGTAGTTAAAAACACCCCAGCACCCCCGTTGGTGATGGTTTTGTCAGAGGAGCCATCTGTGTATGCATGTACAAAGTCCTCTTTTGGAAATTGTTCTGTTGCTTTGAGTCCCTTATTCCTAATGATGTCCTTTTGTTCATTTTTGTTGCATGGCTCCAAAAGGTCATTGTGAACGCTGGTGTTTATTGGCAGCTTTTTGAAAGAGATGGGTTCTTGAACAATAGCCCATTTGTTGTGTTCAAGGCCAACACTTTCTCTGATATCTCTATCATATTGCATGGGTGAAGATCGTTTTAATTTTGACGTATCATTCCACTCTCTAAAGGTAATGCGAGATATATGTTCAGGAGTGAGACTACATGTTTTATTCGTAAACTTGATCATATTTACTTTTCTTCTATTTTGTAGAGTTTCTAGACCACACTCCCTAATTATTTTTCCATTATTGGTGGATGAAACTGCTCCTGTTATTATCTTAGCAGCTCTCGCTTGAATGCTTTCTAACTTATTTAAGGCCGTATCGGAAGCATGAGCCCATATTGGGGAAGCATATTCCATAATGGGTCTAATAAGTGAAATATATGTGGTCTTAAGAGTTTTGACAGAAGCTCCCCAGTCCGTGCCGCAGAGACTCCTGATAATTTTCAATTTTTTGAGGGCTCTTTCAGAGACTGTCTTCACATGCTCAGTGAATCTCAATTCGGCATCTAGAATTATTCCTAGATATTTGGGATTGGATGCCTTTACAATACGTTTACCTTCGATATTTAATATAGGATCAAAAAGTTTTCTGTGCTTTCTGTCTGTTGAGAAGACGCTAAAATTTGTTTTTTCAGCATTGATTTTTAGCTTTAGATCCTGTGTCCATTTGACAATTCCATTGAGGGACTTCTGTAGTGCCTTTTCTGACATGTCGATGTCTCTGTCCGTGTGCCATATCGCAATATCATCGGCGTAACAGGCTACTTTGGTTCCATTTTCAAGATTGGGGTGAATGTCTTTTACATAAAGTAGAAAAAGTCAGTAATGAAATTATAAACAAAACGCATGGTTGCGCTATCGTCAAAAATAGTTTCTGTTCGTCACTTGACCAGAATTTTAAATTACGAAGTGTAGGTGACTGTGTTAAAGCTCTTAAAGGGGGCTAAAAAAAAAAGGCTTCCCAACCATTACCTTAGTTCCAAAGGAAACTATCGAGGGCGCTAGTTTCTATGTCAATTTCAATATAGAAATTCTCCAATGCTAATCCAATCAGAGATACAGATCTAATTGCATACCACTATACAAAGACTCTCGAAGTTAAATATATTTGACGTCATTTCAAATTGATCGATGTCGCAAAAAATAAATTTATTTTAATTCATTGTCTAAAAGAATTAAAGTTTCTCGCGCGATTGTTGCGATGGCAATGGTGATTTAATTCTAATAAAAATGGCTTCCTATGCTTTTCAAATGAGCTTTAAACTTTGCAGTTTTTTAAATAATTGAAGTACTTAGAATTCGAATTCTTTTTTGAAATTTTCAATGCATTCTCATTTCGATGCGCTGAATATTTTGACGTATCTCACTTGTCCGCAGCATTTGTAGTTAAATTCAGAGATTTAAATGACTCGAAATTGAATTACAATGCTAGTTCAATGGGAAATTTGTCAACAAATAGTAGACTTATGTCCGTCCGATCGTACAGACAGACGGACAGAAAGTATGAATGTTGGGTCTCTGAGGTCATAGCTTTCTAACAAAAAAAGAATTTTTAAGATCGGATGGATAGAACCGATTTTGGAAGGGGGGTACGGACAGACGGACGGACAGACAGACGGACGGACGGACATCGACCGCATGTCAATACCTACTTTTCTATTTTTTTTAATTCGAAGAATTAAAAAAAAGAAAAGTAGGCTAAAAAAAATAATGACATACTACTACAAATAAATGTTGTACAAAGTGTTGCAGGTTGCAGGGGTATTGATCACTCATTGAGATTTATTGACATAAAAGTAAGTATTCCTCCTCTTCTTAATGTAATATAGATGAAAGCAGTCTTTTGTTCAATATTATTTTAAAGAAATGTTTATTGGATTGGTTTTGTTGTTTGATAAATTTTTGTACAAAGCATCCATCCCTATATGTGAAGTTCTTTTCAATGCAAAACAGTATACTAACAAGAAGTTCTTAAAGAACTAAAATAGCCTACTTTCCTGTTACTTAAATACTTACCAAAATTCTTATCTTGAAAAAACTAGGCTCGTATCAGTAAGTGACATCAACAACCGTTTTCCCACATTAAATTTAAAATAAATTTCACTAAACGCAGCATCTAACTAAACACAGCACTAAACACAGCTTTATTTGCAGTTATAAATAATATTTAATTTTTCGTAGAACAAAAACCAAAAAACTACTCCTCAATAAACGCTTACTTGCTAAATTCGGCTAGTTTCATTTATTTTATTTCGAAAATTAAATAATTATAACGTAAATCGTTTGCAAAAATTTATATTTCAAAGAATCATAGAGATCTTAATAAAAGTATTAGAGTGGAGATCACGTGACCTATCTATGCTAACGACGGGACGAGCCTGGGGGCCGCCATCTTGAGTCCGAGACCAACTTTTTTAAGTGGAAAACGCTTAGAAAAAAATGACTTTATAACTTAGAAATAAATGACTTTAAAAGAAATTTTAACGCTTTTCTAGTATTTTTATAATATTTATTTTGTAATTTTAGAATTACATTTTACTTTTTGCCTAGCATTCTTTTTCTTTATGTGATGGCGACACTGGCAACTTGCAGCCATCGCCGTCACATTAAGAAGAAGAATACGTGAAAAATAAAATTTAATTCTAAAATTACAAAATAAATATTATAAAAATACTAGAAAAGCGTTAAAAGTTCTTTTAAAGTCACTAAAAATATTCCAAAATGCAGCTAGTATTTTTATGGTATTTTTTAATATTTTAGAATTAAATTTATTTTTTTCTAAGCAATTTCGACTTAAAAAAGTTGGTCTCGGACTCAAGATGGCGGCCCCCAGGCTCGTCCCATCGTTAGCATAGATAGGTCACGTGATCTCCACTCTAATACTTTTATTAAGATCTCTATGCAAAGAATAAATATGTAATATTCCTCGCTTTTAAATAGAATGAAAACAATTCGTAGTGAAATATATACTTGACGTCATCTTAAATTGACCGATGTCTCAAAAATAAATTAATTTTAATTTATTGTCGAAAAGAATTAAAGTTTCTCAAGCAATTGTTGCGATGGCAATGGTGATTTAATTCTAATGAAAATGGCTTCCTAATGCTTTTTAAATGAGCATTAAATTTTGATGTTTTTTAAATAATTGAAGTACTTCGAATTCGAATTCTTTTCTGAAATTTTCAATGTATACTAATTTCGATGCGCTGAATTTTTTGACGTATCTCACTTGGCCGTAGCATTTGTAGTTAAATTCAGCGATTCAAATGACTCGAAATTGAATTTCAATGCTAATTCAATGGGAAATTCGTCGACAAATAGTAGATTTATGTCCGTCCTATCGTACAGACAGACGGACAAAAAGTAGTTGGGTGTCTGAGGTTATACCTTTCTAATAAAAAAGAATTTTTAAGATCGGATTGCTAGAACTGATTTTGGAAGGGGGGTACGGACGGACAGACAGACGGACGGACGGACATCGACCGCATGATAATACCTACTTTTTCATTTTTTTTTTAATTCTTCGAATTAAAAAAAAAGAAAAGTAGGCTAAAAATAATGCGAACAATTGATTAGGAAAAGATTCATATTTAAAAAAAATATTTAGTCAATAAATATACAAGATATATACAGTCATGCGCAAGTAAGATCCTGTCTTAAACAACTTTTTTTAAAATTAAAAACTATCTTGCAAAATGTCATGTGCTAATCAAATGCGTTGTACCTGTTGGTACAATTATAGACTGAACGACTTTTAACTATTTTTTAATGGAACATTCATAAATAAGTGACGAAAATTAAAAATTAACATGATGACAAACGTGACTCTGTGAGCAAAAACCGAAAGCAAAGAGCTTTGGTTGGTTGGTTCGTCATATATTTTCAGGCTTGTGTGCTTGGTCGAATTACCCGCTTATAAGCCATCGTCGAGTAGAACAACACAAGACACATATATATGACAGATGCTGTCATCTGTCGCCACCTCCACAATTTAGACATGTTCCTGAAGGGGAGGGAAATTTTCTCCAGGGACATGTACCCATGGGAAACTGCGCAATTACCGCCCATAGGACTTTCGTACCCAACAGATTAAACGAGCACGTACTCCGCATATACTCAACAAACACAAACATTCATACCTCAACGGGTTTCGAGCCCGGACCTAGAAGCTCCAAAGGCTAATGTCTTAACCACTAGGCCGCCGGATCAGCCAGAGCAGGTACTGTTGCCAGGTTCAGTCACTACCCTACTTTAGAACTGTTTGTGAAAGAACAGAATAATTGTAATTTTTGAAACCTGGTAATGGATTTCAACTAACGCAAAATTGTGGTTTTTGCCCAACATTTAAAATTTTGAACAGCATGAACGTGTTTCATGTCTTGAGTGGCAACATTTGATTGGCGAATCAATGCACGTGGAAAACGAGGACCAATAGGAGCACCGATCGCAAGAAATATAAAAAGACATCTTGGAGCCCAGTTCTCGAAGATTTGTTCTATGAGCACTATTTATTGAGCCCTTATTGCTTTACAGCAATTTTAGAACAAGCCAATGTGGCTAAGCAGTCTTCTGTATATAAAAAAAAAATTGGGAAGTAGATTATCGGTAGATGGCGTGTCAGTCGACAGTGATCAGAAGTTTTGAGTTTCGGTTTCATTTCTAATTTAAAATGAATTTATTTATTTACACTTTAACAAACTTGTAAACTAATGAATAATCTTAATTTTCTCTAAAGTAGTATTAATTATTCAATTTTAAAAGTATTTAGTTATTATTTTCGAAATATAAAAAATGTTTTCTTCCGGCTCGCAGCGTATTGCCGTTTGTCTTTATGTTTATCTTTATCTATTTTTTTTAAATCAGCAGCACCGTCTTTAAAAAGGTATTCGTGCATACAGGTATTTTTTTGTGAAATAATATTTATTTACATTATGCGAATTAACCATTATGGTATGTTATTGTTCTTTTCAAACTTTAAAAAAGGGTTTTGACGCGTTGTTACTGTTTACATACATACATGGTGACTTAACAAGTTGTTATTGTTGATAATTGATTGAAACATATGGAATTAATGCAAGCATATCAATGCAACATATGGTTTCTGCAAGATCCAGAAAACTGGATTCTGAAACATTTTATGCAGATTAACAACGCTGCTTTGGTTGCCCTTATGATAAAGTATTTTATTCAGATTTTCAGGAATTATTGTATTGTATAGGATCAGTTTTGGTTGTAATATAAGACTAGTTTGATTATTCGTCAAAAAATGTTTTTCTAATTTTCTTAATTCTTATTACCTTTAAGATTCTGTCAAAGAATTCAATGAGAATTAAAAATAGGTAGCCTACATAAATTGCTGCAAGCTAACTCTTAAGTGTTCTGTTATCACTAGTGAAACGTGTTTAAAATGATAACACACAGGATTAAAAAGTGTGGTAAATTCTTTTCTTGGCAATATTTAAAAAACTGTTTATAGTGTATAGAAAATATGATTTTTTTGTAAATATTAGCAATATTTATTCCACAATCAATAGTAATCCTTTAGTCCCATAAGTAATATCAATATTTGGTTTGGCAATTCTTTCTTTCTTTATTTTTTGAAGACCACTTCAAGATTTAAGAGACTCCGAAGTTGCTCATGTGCTTTGATTTGTACCTTTTGTAAAGCTAAAAACATTGCACACTAAGTTGTGAACAATATTTTTACAATGCATTTACTACATCACAATTTTTTTTTGTCTCCTTTACTTTTTTTCTGGAGGATTAAAAAAAAATGAAAGAGTAGATATTGGCATGCAGTTATCTGTCAGTACTTCCCTTTTAAAATTGGTTCTGCCAGATCTTAAAAAATTCATTATTCGTTAGATCAGTGCGACACATTGACCTAACTTTTATAAATTTTTTGTATGTCTTCTATACTCCTGAACAAAAATTTGTTTACCTACCTGTCAAATATCTGCTTGTTTAATTATAGCATTGAAAATTAATTTTTTATAACAACGTGCAAAAAAGTTCACTTTTTTATATCATATTCATTCATAAATCGTTGCGAAAATGACACTTTACGTGCTTGCGTCACAGACAGTGTGCGAAAATTTGGTTTTCGGCACAGTGTGGTAAAGTAAATAAGAGTATCTGATTGGTAGAAAAGCAAAATGATGTCATGAATATCTCCATGGAAACTAAATGGTCACGAAACTCAGTTAATTCTATTGGTTCATTACTTTTGCATTTTCTAATCTCCATGGAAACTAAAAGTATTACAAAAATTATTAAAGGAAATTAAATAAGATAAAAGTAAGAACACAAATTTCACTCCAAACAATACTTTTCTGGAAGAAGATTCGACCAAACTTCCTTAGCTGCTTTGCTAATTTAATCTGGAAGTTGGTCGAACATCATTTCAAATTCATTTTCACCTATGTTCGGTAGCAATAATTAATCTAAATACCATTTTGATTCAAAGTAGAAAAGTATTTTACAACTTTTCTTTCACTACTTTGCATTTTCGAATATCTCCATGGAAACTAAAGGATGTCATGAAAATCACTCATTGGTAGAAATACTTTTTTGCACGTCATTATAAAAAATATTGTAAGCAAGCACGTTCCAAATAATACTTTATTAAGCTCGTGTCATAATTTCACTCGCTCGTACCTCGCTCGTGAAATAAAAGCCACTCGCTTAATAAAGTATCATTTTCGGAACTAGTTGCTTAAATAACTATTTATTCAATTAAATCACTGTTGCCACATCAACAATACACGAGTAACTATATTTATTTAAAATTAGTGTTTGAAAAAAAAATTATTTTTGTCATGTTTTTAAATCAGTTATATACCTATAATATATAGCACAAGGCGAATTGTTGATTGTTTTTATTTGTTTGCTGAGAATGCAATGCCTAGCTTTTTATTTTTATCATACTATAGTCCGAATGAATTTTTTTTAGAAAGGTATGATGTGTCCTTCTGTTTGCTGGACATACTTCTGTCCTATGGTGGTCTGTTTTAGTTTAGTTCCAACAGTATGATTTTTTTTGTTGGAAATGCAGGACTGATTTTTTCAACTGTCAGCCGATCCATACTGTATATATTTCATAAGTATTTAAATAATAGACATTGGCCATTCTAGTACTATCAGAATTTTTTGTCCTCTTATTATTTTGTCGATTGTTATAGGTAGAAATTTACTGTACGGTAACTATTGGCGAACTTTCCGAAATCACGCCAAAAGTTCGTATTCTGGCGACTTTCAAGAACAAAAACCCAATCGAAATGAGCAAATAACGGTCAGATAGGGTTGCCGAAAAACATCATCGAAGCCAAAGAATTCTAATAATCAGTCGAAGTCAGACAGGTTCCCCAAAAAACTATTTATCGCCAAATCTGAAAATCGCGCCAATAGTTACCGTACAGTAAAGGTAAACCATTGTTATAAATTTTTACTAGATACAAAGTTCTATGCAAAATATTTTACTATTTCAGATTTTTTAAATTGGCACTCAAATACCTAATAAATAAAATTCATTATTTGCATTTGTTTGTATACCATTATTTGATTAGATTTTGGGATGATTTTATTGTACATGGATGTATAGCTTTTGGTAAAAGTTACATTTTATATTGTGCAAGAATAAGATGTGGATACAACAATATTTAAGATATATATATATATTACAGTTTTTACTTTTGTTTTAATTTAATAAATTTGTTAAATTGTTGTTATTGTTTTTTTTTATCTAGAATTGCTGATGTAAATCTCAGACTGCTGATCGATCCAGTTATGAAGCGTAGCAGATTTTTTTTTACTTAGAAAAGGAGAAAAATATCATAAATTAGGTTTGCTAAGTGACATAGGTTTCTTTAAACAGCTACTAATTTTTTTTGTATTGTACTTAAATACAAGCAAATGTAACTAAAACTAGTTATGTTATAACACATTAATGTGTTGAGCTATTAATTATGAAGCATTAAATGATTTTGTTTATAAATTGATTAGTTAATATTCAATACAATGGAATAATTAAATTATGATAACGACTATTTAAATAAGTAAAAATAGTATTGCTAATACTGTATGTAAATATAACACGTAAACCCATTTGTCAATCTTGCAGCCCTTTCCGTCTCGTGTATATTATTTATACTGAACACAGCTTTTTGTGGTATTCACCACCATCATAGCACCTGTTAGGGACATATACTTCCCACCCTAGAGCCTCTTGTCTTCAAAATAGAGATTTGCACTCTAGGCCCTGCCTATATCTGCCTTGCAGCTTTAAAAAGTGTTTAAATTAGCACAAAGCATGTTTAATTGAATTATAATTTATTACAGTAGTTTTGATATAAAATCACATAGTTAATACCCTTGAATACCATGAAAGTGCATACTCATTAAATTTAGTAAAATTATAGTTTTAGCCATGTTAAAGCTTTCCAAGACCAGAGTTTGAGTTAATTTTATCTTTCCATATACAGCTATACCTATAGTTAAAAATATTTAATGTTGGTTGAGTGAAATTTCGATAATGAGATTATTTATTTTTTGAAATCTTTCAGGGCACTATGTCTTCAAGGGAAAATGAAAGAAGGCATCCTGGACAGTTTAATCGTGGTAGAGGGCATAACAGGGGTGGAAGCTCAAATCGTTCAGGATCCACAAAATCAGAATCTAGAGGGAATCCCAATAATCCAAACGACGAGAAAAAGCATCCACAACAAGGCAATAAAGGGAATCATAAGAATCCAAACGAAAAAAATATCCAACATCAAGGCAGTAAGGGAAAAAAGAATGTTAATAGAAATCCACAACACCAAGGATTTGACCAAGAAGCTTTTTCTTATCAGCAACTTGGAGTTACTGGTTTTAACACTGGTGTACAGGCACATCAGTTGCCTCCGAATAGGCCTTTTCCACCAAATTTCAATCCAAATGCAAGACTCCCTCCAACTGGAAACCAACCTATTCAATTGCCACATAAAATGGCTGAAGCTCCTACTGAAATAAGGGTTTTTACTGGCAGTAGAGAATCTAGCGCTGCGAAAGGAAATTTTAGACAAATGTCTAGCAATCATAACCCTCAGAATATTAGGCAGATGCAGGCTAACAGTCAAGGTAGTTTTTTTCATCATGCAAGAGGATTTCATCCTACTAATCGTCCCAATTTTAGGCCCCATTTTCAAAGTCCTCCAATGAACCGTAACTTGCGTGGTCAGAATGATCCACAACGATTCAATACTCAACCACACTATAATTCTCATCGTCAGAGCCATCCAACCCATTTTAATACTCAACCACATAACTTTCATGGTCAGCACAATCCAGCATATTTTGATCCAATATTTTATCAAACTTCAGCTCAGGCAAATAATTCTTCAAATGTCAATACCAATAAATTTCCCCCAGCTCCAACTGCCAAAGCACCTGTATTCAAATTTAAAAGGAAGCCTCAACTAAAAACAGCTGTTTCCCAGTCAAGTCTTAACAGTGATAAACAAGTGCCCCAAGCTAAACAAGACATGAAAGGCCCTCAAAGAAAAGCAAACAGGAAGTCAAACCAAAAGCTCCCAAGAAGAAGGCAGAAGAAACCTAATTTATGGAAAAAGAAGCCAGAGAAGGCAGAAGTTGCACCTTTATTTTCTTTCATTTCTAATGTAACGGAAAGTAAACCAAAAGAATTTTCTTCTGAAGATGAGGATGTCACTTCAATGTCTCGTTGCTCCTCCGAAGAAAGTGTGTGGACCACTAATATCTCTGATGACGAAGAAGAAGATAGCTCAGACGAAAGTGAGGTCGCAAGCGAAATTTCCATAACTTCTAGTGTTCAATCTAGTGCCATATCTGAAAGTCATAGGCCTAGTGGATTAGTTACTCCTAAAGTAGATGGTATTATTTCCGTCTTTTGGGACATTGAAAATTGTCCTGTGCCCCGAGAAAAATCAGCTGTAGATTTTGTAAAGAAAATTCGAACAACATTTTATCAGGGTCGTACTGAAGCTAATTTTTATGTTGTTTGTGATGTTACCAACTTATCTAATATTCTCACTGAAGAATTAAATCTTTCTGATGCAACTGTTATACACATGAGCAACAAAAATAAAAATGCAGCAGATACCAAGATAAGCTCTCTCTTATTAGAATTTAGAGATAGTTACAAGGCAGGTAATGCAGCGATAGTGCTTGTTTCTGGCGATTCTGATTTTTCCACTATTTTAAATAATTTGCACTATAAGTTCCATGTACATATTAACTTGGTTTGCAAGAATAATGCAAGACACTCTCTTGTAGAGGCTGCTCAGAACTGTATTTTCTATGAAGATTTTGTAAAAGATTTACCAACACGAGCCAAAAGTGACAGCATTGATTATATAATGATTGTATCAAATTATCCTGAAAATGTAACTCTAAAGAAAGTTAAAACTGTTATTTCTGATAAATTAAAAGGCGTTAATTGTAGAGTAACAAAAAATGATACTTCCTCTGCTGCTGTATTTTTCCCAGATCAATGTGCTCGGGATAGAGCTCTGACTCTTCTCAAAGGTTTTTCCATTGATGGTAAAGAAGTTCAAATTTCTTGTACAGAGGCTAAAAAGCTAAATTTAACAGATAATGATAATAAACAGGTAAAGAAAAACAGTGCAGAAAAGAAAAGTAAATCTAAAGCGCATGTTGTAAAAGAAGAAAAGAACGTTGAAGAAAAAAATATATTTGAGTCAAGTGTAAATGAAAATCAACCTGCAGTCAAAAATAGCAGTGAAAGTAAAGTGCATGTTGTGAAAACAAAGAACATTGAAGAAAAAAATACAGTTGACACAAGTGTAAAAGATAGTCCACTTACAAACAAAAAAACAAGTAAGAAGCAAGAAAGAAGTGTGATTGATACCGAAAAAAATTATAATAAAAGCAAAGGTGCTACTTTGTGGATTTGTGTGAATGTTTGTTTTGGATATAGCATTTTTTGGACTAACAAACTGTCAGAAATGTGGAATTCTACCGACTTTGTTCTCAGCTGGGAAGGAGACTCGGTTCAGGGATTGTGCTTAACAAGTTTCAAAAGTCTCAGTCAGGCTCAAAAAGCAAAGAAAATTTTGCAAAAAGCCCAAATTACTAATCCTTCAAGTCCCAAATTTTTAAAATTAATTAAACAGGATGACATTTCAAATACTTTGAGTTCCTTATCTAGAAGCTCTAAGGATTTAAATGCAAGTAAACTGAGGGAGCACATCCAAATTATTGAAAGTAAAAAAGAATCTTGTCTTAACAAGCATAAGGAAATCGGAAAAAAATTAAGCTCAGAACCAACTTCATCAGTCCCTGGTGCTGCAGAAGCAAAAATGGCTAAATTGGCAGAACTTAATGAGCAAAAGATAACATTTTTAAATTATACACAAAACCTAATGGATAAAGTAAATAACATTGATTTGGAATGCACAATTTTTGATGATCAATTGGATCTTTATTTGAGAGATTTTTACAGAGAATGCAACTGCCTGTCTACTGCTTTACCAATTTATGCTAAGAAAATTGCTATTTTAAAGACAATAAAAAGATATCAGGTAGTTGTTATTCGAGCAGAGACAGGATCAGGTAAAAGTACTCAACTGACACAATATATTTGGCGCGAGAATCTTTCCCAAAAAGGTTTGGTAATTTGCACTCAGCCGCGCAAAATTGCTGCCATCACTCTTGCAAAGCATGTAAGTTCACAAGTGTGCTCTAGTCTTGGTGAAGTGGTTGGCTATCAAGTGGGCTTAAATGGCAAGAGATCGGAAAATACTGCTATTTTGTATGTTACTGATTTTACTATGCTGAAAATGATCGTCAACAATGATTTAAAAGATGTGTCATGCATAATAGTGGATGAAGCTCACGAGAGAACTGTTTACACTGATCTTTTACTTGGAATGATAAAAAGTTGTCTGAAACTTAAGCCAGAGTTGAAACTTATTATTACATCTGCAACTATTGATACATCTGTCTTCAAGACCTATCTGGGACTTCAAGACAATGCAATCTTGGAAGTTTCTGGAAGAACTTTTCCAGTAGAAGATGTATGGATGAATAAGGAAGTGGCATTAAATTGGGATTATTTCACACAAACTATTGACACTGCTTATGATATTTTGAAACAAGAGCCAGGTGATGTATTAGTTTTCTTAACTACACCTTTTGAAACTGAAAAAGCTGTAAAAGTATTTTCCGAAAAAGTTGGCGGCAAATTGGCAAAAAGCATCAAAATCTATCAGTTGCATGGAAAGCTAGATGTTCAAGAGCAGCAAAAGGTTTTTGAAAAGACGCCAGATGGCATACGCAAGGTTGTCTTTGCCACAAATTGTGCCGAAACATCTGTCACCATACCTGGGATAAGGTATGTTGTAGATTGTGGAATGGTAAAGGAATCCAAGTACGATGCTGTTAGAAATATGAATGTACTTGCGGTCAATTTTGTAAGCCAAAGCTCAGCAGAGCAGCGTAGGGGACGTGCAGGCAGAACCCAGGTCGGCAAGTGTTATCGACTGTACAGTAGGGTAAATTATGAAGCCATGGAAAAAACATCTGTCCCAGAAATTCTTAGAGTGAACTTGGGTCAAGCCTTGTTACGTTTGATGAAAATAGGAGTGAAGGATCCACTGAAATTTGATTTTGTACAGTCTCCACCAAAAGAATCATTAAGCTTAGCAATGAAGCAACTTATCAATTTGAATGCAGTCAGCAAAGATGACGCCAGCAAAGATGACCTATCTCTGACAACACTAGGTGAAAATATGTCCTACTTGCCCCTTGAGCCTCGTTTGAGTTTCTTGGTATTAACTGGTATTGAACAGAAAATTGGTTATGATGCAGTAGTTTTAGCTGCCCTCGTAACTATTTCAAGAAACATATTCTTCCGCACTTCAGAAAACAAATCTGATGCTGATGTTAAAAAGCTGAGATTCTGTCAGAGTGAAAGTGATTTCCTTACATTTTTTGAAGTGTACAAAGAGTGGGCATCTGTTCCAAAGCAGGCCAAATCAAAGTGGTGCACACTTAACTGCATCAATGCCCGATCACTTAGAACTGCCCAAGAATTGGTAAATGAACTCGTCACCATCATACAAAGAGAAATAAAAATTGATATTGCTACAAAATTCAATGATGCTTCTGTGTCAGACACTCTGCTCGAACTAGTGTTTCGAAGTTTTTATCAAAATATATGTATTTTCTCTGGATATCACAGACTTGGCTACAGATCCTTGGATGTTGCAGGCGATTTGATCATTCACCCTTCTTCCTCTCTGTATACTTATGGTAAATGGAGACCTCAGTTCCTCGTATATGATACATTACTCCAAACCAATCAAACCTATCTCATTAATGTCAGTCCAATGACTGAAGAAGCGATTGAAGTTTGTATGGTTAAGTATGGAATAGAAATAAACGTAGAAGCAATGAAGTCTTTGCAGTTGACTACATATGCCATTTCACCTATAGGAAAGTCCATTATGCTGAATGATATCATTGGTAAACAAGGTATTAAGATAAGGCAACTAGAAAACATATTAAAAACACAAACTGGAACTGATCGACTAGCTGTTGAGGCAGATGTTCAGAAGGGTGAAGTTAAAGTTTATGGTCCTCAATCTACATTGAAGGAAGTACAATCAGTTTTGTGTCCAATTATTGAAAAGGGACAAGAGAGATTGTCCGAGTACCAAGAAGTTTTTATTTATCCTGAATTGTGTTCTATCGTGTCACCTGGCATTGTTATTCATGATGTTGTCTTACCAGGTGAATACCGTGATGTTAAAGTAACTCTTAATGCCGACATTGACATAAAAGAAGTGGTTGATAAATTGCAAACTGTCGGCCAAGTTCGCTCTGTACGAGAGTGGAAAAATTATTTCAAGGTTACCTTTATAAGTCCTGTACATGCAAAGTTATCTCTGGAAAAGTTTAAAAATGAGCCTGATTTTAAACTTCAAGAAATAATTAAATTTAATGCTCTAGATGGAAGATTTAATCAGTACAAGGTTTTTGTATCTTTTATGAGGAGACCTGGTACTGGTTTTGCCTTTGTAACTATCGACCCGCATACCGATTCTAACGTGCATCAAATGATGCTGTCTCTTCAATGTGGTTTATTTAAAAATCATAAGTTGCAGTGTTCAATCAGTAGAAAATCGTCAGACGTGAGGATTACCAATTTGCCTCTGGATACAGAGAGGAGAGATCTTGAAAAATTTATCCAACAGTCTATCCCAACTGATTGTAAGATCAGCAAGTGTGCCGTTATACGAGCCAAAGAATATGAAAGTTCTCCTCAGGAAATAGAAAGTATCAAGGAAAAGATTATTCAACTTTTTTCTGACTTTACGCCATCAAATAATTTAAGGGTTGATTTGAAAAAACCTACAGCCAAGAGTTTCACATGGAATGCTTGTGTATTTTTCCAAAGAGCCTGCAATGGTGAGGCTGCAGTTAGGATTCTTAAAAGTCGAACACATACTTTATTTACGGGTTTAGAATTAAAACCATCATTACAAACCTTTTTATCTTGTAAATTGGAAGTGTATTGGGCCATTAAAGATCAAGTAAAAGAAGCTCTAAAATATTTCAAGGATAACTCGGTTCCTGGAAATACACTTGAGATCAAAATCTTCCCTAAAGATGGGGGTTATGTCCAGATACATATAAACAGCAATAACATTTCTGATATATCTGATGCTCGTAAGTCAATTTTAAATCTTATATTGGGAGACAACCTTGTTTGTAACTCTATGGAAAAGCTATTAAGTGCTTCAGGACGTAAATTTCTCAAAGAAATATCTTGTGAAAAATGTTACATAGATATTAATACACACAAAAAAGCAATAACAATTTTTGGAGATGTTTCTGCTGTAAATGCAAAAAAAGTTGAAATCTGTGATTATTTGGATAAATTGGAGAAGGAGGACATTGAGGATATCAATTTAATGCCAGAAACTGGAAGGCCTGGTGTTCTTCGTCTACTGTTGAGCAAATATGGCCACGATTTGATGAAGCTGATAGAAGTTTGTGATTTAACTGGTATTGAGGTGAATTCATTCCGTCACATTCTTTCAGTTAAAGGCAGCAAAGAGGCTGTATCTAAGGTTTGTTGCTAGTTTTTTTAATATTAAAGTTGTGTTCTAGATGATATATACATTTTTTTAAATACAGGATGTCCATAATTTTATTATACTTTACACATCAGGTAATTTTTTAGAAAAAAAATACTTAATGTGGTAGAAGCCGGCCCACTGGCGCAATGGTTAACGTGTTGGCCCTTGGAGCTGGTGGGCTCGGGTTCGAGTCCCGGTCATGGCATGGATGTTTGTGTCCGTCAATAAATGTTGTTATTTGTCTAAGTGTTTGTGTCGTCTCTTTCTTTGTGTGTCTCTTGTGACTGTATGATTTCTGGGGATGAATACAATAGACCTAAGGTCGCAGCGTTCGGCGAACTTGCCCCCCACCAAGAAGTCATAATGTGGTAGAAGGGCTTTGGCAAAATGAGTAAGACATTTGGAAAACATTAAAAAAAATCTATTATTAACTTAAGGGCCACTGCTGTGTTTCCAAGCTCATTATATAAGTAATTTTTTGAGCAGTGTAATTTTTTTTTATTTCTAACAATATTAATGATTTTATTTCCACAAATGTGAAATGAAGATTGTAAATTTAAATTTTGCTTTAAAAAATTGTGGTTTTAAGTGGTTTATCTGTTAGTTGTATGTTCCGTATTGAATGGCTGCAATGGAGTAAAAATTCCCCATTAAAATTTTTGTGTTTTATGTTTAGAAGATTTTCTTAACTATGAAACTATAATAGCATATTCAAACTGCAGTGTAGGCTAATGACACTTCATATTACTGTCAGCTTAATAATGTACACCTAGTACTTATGAAAAGTTTTGATATTTAGTATCTTAGTAATTTACAAGTTTCAGGGCATGCCAGTTGCTGTAAAATATATCAAATGCTTGCGAAATTATTACTGTATTTAAAAAAAAATCTTTTGGAAAAAGCAAGTTGAGTCATTGATTTTCTTTTTAGTGTCTTGATATTGTTAAGGATTTAAAAGAAAAAGTGGAGCTGAATGAATATCCGGAAGATGCAGAAAACTGTCCAGTTTGTTACGATAATGTTTCTGGTGATTCTCATCGTTTAGAGCACTGTGGACATCTGTATTGTAAAGAGTGCATTTTGCTTTGGTTTCAAAACGCAAAAGATTTTCCATTAACTTGCATGGTAAGTTTTTAAGTAATTTTTATACTTTGTACAAAATCTATGTAGGCATTGACCTAGGAGCAATAGTTATTGATATTTTATCAATCTTGCTAAGATGCATCGAAGTTGCTTGCTGTTAAGTATATAAATAGGCTACTGATTGGTGATCACCCTCAGTGAAAAAAACCTCTTGCAATATCGGCTTTTAATTCAGTATTCATCTTGTATATTTTAATGGTTACTGAACTAAAATATTTTTAAAATTTTATTTGACGAAAAAGTCTAAGAAATTTAAGTTATAGTTCTGTATTCCATGTGTGCTCAAGGTAAAATAAATATAAGACTTAAAAAAACTGACTTTCTAATTTTGTGAAAAAACTACTTTTAATATTAAATTTGTTATTAAAAATGTTATTTGGATAAGTATTGTACGGTCATTTTGAATTTCTCATAATCCCTTAATGATGTAATATCTTGCTTACAACGGCAATTTGTAACTAACTTCACGGTTTTAACGCTTAAATTATATGCCTTTATGATACCCAAAATGCCTTCTTAAAGCATTTGTTGCTGGAGAGAAGTTAAACTACTATTAATAATACACCGGGTTAAAATTTATTCAATACATATAACTTAAATTAATAACATGAGTCTATAATATGTATTTTATATTATTTGCTACATTAAATGTCCAAGTTTGTTTATAGCATTACTTGTTTACAATGTCTTAATCATCACTGGCCTTTAATGACGCTATAACCAGTTTATACTCTACTCGTTTCTTCCTTTAAACTGTTAATGTTGGATATGCATATAGTGGGGATTGATTACTAATTGACAAGACAAAGTTTATGATTGATATTTTTTACTGTATCATGCACTTACTAATTCTTTTCTCAACTAGAGGACAAATTGCTGCACACCAGTGGTCTATGCTGATCTCCAGTGGGCAATTAAGGAGGTCAAGTCTTTTGAAACAGAAACATTTAGGAAATCTTTGATGGCCTTTGTTGAAACTCGAGATGATGTAGCATACTGTCCTACTCCAGATTGTCAAATGATATTTCGAATCAGCTACAATGGAACTGTATTTGATTGTCCACTTTGCGGAAATTCGATTTGTACTCAGTAAGTTAATTATATATATATAACATATGTAAGATAACAAAGTGTTGTGTGATGCTAGTAATATTTAATATTAGAGTAAGATGGGAAAATTATATTTAAAAAATATTTTTTTAATTTTTTACTAAGTAGCTTTTTGTTAATTTTTTAAAAATTTTTTAGTCTTAAATTTCATGCGAAAATCTTTTGTGGTTCGAATAAGTTACTTTTTTGGGCTTGATGAGTTTCAATTTTCGACTGATGCCATATGTTTACTGAATGTTAATAAATTAAATCTACAATAGATACAGCGATTAATTTCCCTTGCCATCGGTCAATAGCCGAGAAAAAATAAAGCACAATTTCGTTTATTTCATCTGAACTAGTAGCATATTGTATGAATAATTGAATTTTAGTTAAACATTTTCGGTCTTTAAAAAAATTAATGATAAGGCATTACTGAGGTCATGCTGATAACTACCAAGCTGTTCAAGGAGTCACCTTACTAGGTCTTGACAAAAACTCTTTTACCGATCTCATTTGAGCTCAAATCAAAATATAAAATGGTTCAACTGTTAAAATTTTCTGTTTTTTTTCTTATCAAATATTGGCTTCCACAATATTTTCTCTAACTTAATATCAGTAGATGATGGCTAATTTCTTGAAATCTTCGACCCTGTTTTTCTCAAATATAAATTTTTAAACTTTTCAGTTGGTGTCCTCAAAATTTTTACTACTGTTAGTGTATTGATTACGAGAAATGTAAGTTAAATTATATTAGTGTAGTTGATTGTATTTTAGAAAAGGTTAAAGGTTGATGGGCTGAAGCGATTCAAGGTAAATTAAACATCAAAAACAAGAAAAGTTAAAGCAAAGTATTTTTTTTTTAAATTTGGGCATTCTTTAACATTGACTGAAAGTTTAGATTACTACTAGCTTTAGAGTCATTAATTTTTTAGAGTCAGTACTTAAATAACATTTCAAACGATCTGAAAAAAAAGTAAGGGTGAATATGTATGGTTGTTTCCTTTGCATAAATTTTAAATTCAAACTTTAATAAACTGAATATTTGTTTAGAAAGTCAGGAAGAGTATTTTTAAGAGATTGATCTCAAAACCCCTTTTCCAGGCGAATAAAAATTATCAATAAAAATTTGAAATTAATAAATTTTTTTGTGATTTATTGTTATTGCTAAAAAGTCTTGTGGATAAAATATAGACAAGATGAGTGCAATTGCTCAGAAGGTTAATTTATTAAAGTGAGCCTAATTTTTCAGAAACACTCTTAGTGGATTTTAAGCTTTTTTTATGTTTGAAATTGGCTTAAATGCTAATTTAGTTGTATACAACACAGATATCCTTAAGAATATTTTGTTTAAAGAAGTGAGCTAGGGCAGGGGTTCCCAGTGGTACGCAGGAAAATTCAGGTGGTAGGCGTAACTGATGTGAACATGACTATTTTTTATGTCATTTGTTACGAGTTACTTGCAGGAGAGTGGATTTTCTGAACTCTTGTACTTAAAAAGTATCACATAAAAGCAGACTAAGTGTTGAAGAGGACTTAAGAGTGAAGATAAATTTCATTACTCCTTATGTTGACATTTTAATCACAGGCAAACAACAACAAGTTTTGCACCATACCAAAACCGAGCTTAAGTTTGCAGCAGAGAAATGTACTGAGCGGAAGAATCTTGGTAAACAACCCGTCTGGCGCCGCAAAATCGCGTACTCTGATTGGCTGCTCCTTTCAACCCTGATATTCGTGCGCCCTGTTACGTCAAAATCGAAGGAAAAAAATAATTAAAATAACACTCTAACTGAAACTAAACTAATAAAAATAATAAATTTATGTCTTGAAATAACAAATAAATTTGTTTATTGAATGTGAAATGCCTTTTTGTATTCGATTCTCGCACTCAAAAATGAGAACTATTTACCCTTTTTCTCGTAGAACATTTGTATACTGCAAACTTAAGGTCGGTTTAGGTATAAAGACAATAAATGTATATTTTAATCCATGATTAATTTTTGACAGAGTTAGTACTAATTTTTTATTTGTATGTTTTTAGACCTATGGGTAATAAATAAAACTGGAAATTAGTACAATTTTAATCTTTTTATTTCTCCTTTATTATAAGCATGTTATAAATAAACAACTACCAAACATTAAATATAAAGTTTTCTCATGAATTTAATTCAAAAAGCCTTTTGAACACTGTTAGAAGAGTAAAAATTCGGCGCTTATTAAATTATTTTGGTCTGGTGGTACGCCAAAATTTTTCAAAAAAGTCAAGTGGTGTGGTGCAGGTTCAAAAAGGTTGGGAACCCCTGAGCTAGTTTTTTTGTTTTGCAGTGTGAAATATTTTGTCTCATCATTCTTTATTTTTTAAAAATAATTATTGAAATAAATTGTTTGTTGCAGGTGCAAAGAGTTGTATCATTACGGAATGAGTTGCAGTTTATATCAGTGTTGCAAAGAAGACAGTGACTATGGTTTAAAGGTAAATTGGTTGTTAATTTAATGTGCCCTCATTTATAAAGCCAAAATATCAGAACATTATATTGCTACCCCCTTCATCAAATTTTTTTCATGCAGCACTCCCTTTCAAATTTTAAACAAATGGCCTAACTGATAACATACAACTAATAATTGTGATATAACTCTGAAATAGTTACCATTATCTGGAGTAATCAACAATAAAGAACTAATAATATTACTAAGGCCATTTTAATATTTTGAGTGCAAAGTTTATGTAAAACAAGTTGTAAAGTCTAGCTTTTAATGTAATAGCTTTTAATGTAAAGTCTAGCTTGGTTTTTAGGTATTGAAGCAGAAAATTGGGACATTTTGGTTGGACATTCGCTGGTTGTTCGCTGGACAGTGGACAAAATCTGTACTGTCCTGCCAAAAACTGGTTATGTAATCTTGGTCTTGATGCATCAAATCTTATTTTAATGTATCAAATTATCTTATTGTATAAAATTTTTATTTAGAGTTTTGTTTACTCTGAGCTTTGCCAAAGAATGGCAATCAAAGAGTTTTCTGATCTGTTAAAATATATTTTTCATTACTTACCATAATACTTATCCACATGTTGGTTTTTCTAGAAATGGATGTCTGAAAACCCAAGTGGCCGCAAGAAATGTCCAAAATGCTCTGCTCCTATAGAGAAAGACGGTGGTTGTAATCATATGACCTGTTGGAAATGTCAATGTCATATGTGTTGGTTATGTATGCAAACGTTTAGCATTGGTGATCATGTATATGCTCATCAGCCATTCTGTCCAAGGAAGGTTGTTTAATTTACACAAGATTTGCTTTGTGTAGTGATTTTAAAAAAAAATTAACTTTAACACAAATATTTGAATGAGTTGTAGAAATTTTTAACAGTTTTATGTAATTAAAAGGAAAACCATTGTCTTTTGTGCTTGACTTATTTTTTAGTTTTGTTATCTATTGTAATTGTAATATGTTCTGAATTGATATGGAATTCTAAAGTACCAGTTGGGTATTTTTGATGAATTATTTAAAATGTAAAGTTTACTTTTCCCATTAGTAAACATAAAAAAAAAAGGTGTTGGACTTTAGAAAATAAATTGCAATATAATTGCTTATTCTGATTCAGAAATAAAATGTAAACCTTCAGTTATATGAATGTGATTTTTACGTAATTATGTAATTTTTAAATCCACTTATTACTGCTACAAGAGTGCTTATTACCTTGACTAAGCTTGTCTACTTAATGCTAAAATAATTGCATTGAAGCTAATTTTTTATGAAATGTATTGATATTGTTAGAATTGTTGTTATTGTAGATAGATTGTATTGAATAACTTATATAATTAAGTTTAAGCAATCTATTGATGTCACATGTTGGTGACATGTACTTAATCTGTATTTCATCAACTAGTGAGCAAGTTTATTGCTAATATGCCAGAAAGGCATTGACACGACTTCACAAAGAAATGTGGAAGCAAAAGTATTTGAATTTATATTTTTTATATTAAAAATACTATTTTTGTGAGCAACCATTCCAATTGCAGTTATTTTATTTGCTAATGATGTAGTATATTTAAAGATATTGTTACTGCTTTTTGCAAAAAAAAGTCTAAAAATAAACATATTAAAAGCAATTGCTTTTGTTCGTCAACAAAACATCAAAAGTTTTTACAGCTTGAGAATCTTTTCTTATTGACAAGTTGATATTAAATTTTGAAGGAGCTTTTTTAGTTAGTTACAATATTTCTTTGTATTGGGCATTTTTGGATTCACAAATTAATGCATTGTAAAATTTCTTCATAAGTTTTTACAAAGTAGTCCAAACAGCCGGTGTCTACTGTATTTTTGTGTCTTTTATACATTTCTATTATATACTAAAAAATTTTGGTTAATATAAGTATATTTTCAGTCTAATGGTTTTTCTCATGTTTGCAAATGTTAAATCATTAATATATTAGCAAAATTTAATAAGTTATGTGAACAATTAAGTTAAGTAAATTTAATAGTAACATATTTTTAACACTTTAAACTATATTAACTTTAAATATTACAAATCGCTCTGTAGATGCTTTTCTTTTCAGAATAAAAACTAATTTTTATTTTGAATTTTACATTTCGTTGGATATCACTGATTTCAGGTGTTTATATCCTATCTATTATTGATTGCAAGAAACTAAATAAATTGTACTAAAAAAAATACTTGTTTAGTGTGCCTTATGATAAGCATGTTCCATAGGAACTTGTTAAGCAAACGTCTATTGATCTGTGGATCTATGACATTTTGTATGATTTATTCTGATTAATTAGTAACTAGCTATTCATGATAGCATGTTACTCAATTTTAACCATGAACTAAGAACTTGTAGGATGCCTTTTGTCACAACATTTCAAATATATAATTCTTTTGTTAAAATAATTATTCAGTAAACTTTATAAATATTGATATTTTAGTTTATGGTGTACTTGCATTAAGTAACTATTTTGAAAGTTTTTGTTAGTGTAGGTAAATGCAATTTGCAATGAATAGTTATTAATTACTATATTAATAGCTTTCAACACTTTTTACACTTTAATTATTAATTACACTTTTATGTATAAAAATAAATACAAACAACATCAATTTAAAATTTTATCATTCATTATAAGTATTTCCATAAAAAACATTACCACCTTTTGATTACTTGTATTTGAAATGTACAATTTATAAATTCCTTTTTAAGTGTATTTGTATTTTTAAGTAATTATACACATTCTTATAAATGGAATTCTGATCTATATGTTGTGAAAGGGTAATCATTGTGACTTAGTTCTTGAGATCAACTATCTAAAGTATATGTGCCTTACAATATGCTAAGTGCCTTTATACTGTGATTTTATTGTGCTTGAAATACAAAGGCTCAAAACTAGTTTTGCAGTTTTTAATTTGAGCATTCCGTTGTGGTTTTGTATTACAATTACTCAACACATTTTCTATTTTGATAAAGTTTTTATGATGTATGATCCATTCATCAGGAAAAAGATTCTGTCTTGCAATTCAGAAAAAATAACTTGTTGAATATGTCATGTGATTATACTCATAAAAAAAACTAGTTGTGAAGTTTGAGATTTGGTAAAAAAGTTAGTGATGTATTGATTAAAGTAGAGTTTATTTTGTCACCTTACTTTGAAATCCACCTTGTTACATCTGGTTCAAAATTAAGCTCTAATTTTTTTAAACTGAGTTGTGAAAAATGGTTATACTTTGCTGATTTTTTTTTAATAAATGAAAGAACTTCAGTACCTTTATTCGTAACTAAAATTAATGTTAATATTTGGCAAAACAATGTTATCTGCATAATTTTAAAAATTATTTTTTGGTTTAATTAAACTGTGTAGTTTTTAGTTTATGAAAATCTCCTAAAGAGAATAGAAAAAAATGTTTGAGAGGTGATTCCAAATACTGTTATACACTCTGTGTGTAAAAGAGGCAAACAACCTTGTAGCTTTTTTTTTTACAAAAAAAAAAAAAAAAAAAAAAAAAAAATTGAGAAAACAATGTCTAAATCTAGGAAAGTGGTACAGTGCTTCTAAATAATTTGTTGGATCTTTAATTTAATCCTTTTATATTTAGAAATTGTATTTTTGAAATATATATTAAACAAGAACTGTGTGAACCATTTAATAATAGAGCAGTCAAATGTTATATAATAAACTTATAATAGGTTTTGGACATTTTTCTAATTTTTTGTTAAGTTTGCTTTATTGGCACAAGGTATTTCTCTAAAAACTCCTTGGCGCAATAGCCCATTAGTGGGCCCAAGGCCTGCTGTGCTCATTTCAGCTTACGTGACCTAGGGCTCTGGGGTGCTAGGAATATGTCCTGGTAAGGTGATCAGCCTCTTTTGGAACCCCCAGTGTGTTTAGTTCCCAGGTATGATTGGTCCCCATTTTATCGATCCACTTAAGGAATGAAGGGACCTCCTTTAATCCGGGATTTATTTTTCACTTTTATCAAAATGTTGTGTATGATATAGTTAAAAACTCTTTGGAAATATAGAAAATCCGGGAGAGTGTTTAATAATTCTAAAACATGATGGATATATGAAAAGTTATCGACTGGAAATTCCAAAACTGGGGTTCTAAAATTCTGGTGAAATGTATAATATGTAATCAACATTTATTACATAGAAATATTGGTGTTGGTGGATAGGAAGATGTACTTTTTATTGCGTCAGAAAAATGGACCTTTGTACCATAACCTCTTTTTTAGAACTTATAATCTGTATAATTTTTCTGATATTTATTGCTTATTTCTATCAGTATTCTGTATGCTACAATATTTTGTTGCTTGGTCATTCCTAATTCTTTCAATGTTTGTTTAGTCGATGCTTTAAATGTAGTTCATGTTTTAAAAAATATCTATTTTATTGCTGCCTAAAACTGACATGAAATCATTCAGCAATTAGTGCCAGTATTTTTTTTTTTTTTTTTGAGATTTTTAAAAATAATTATTTACGTTAGTTGATGCTAATTAGTTGAACTTATTTAACTAGAAGTAGGAAAATTTCTTAAAACAATTATTGACAATTAGGAATATAATTGTCAATGATGAAAAATAGGCAAATCATAATGAATCTTATTGTGACATTGATATTTAATTGATTAATTTTCTTTTCTTATTTGTTTGAAGATAGTTATAAGAGTTTCTACTTATTCATTAGTTTGTTTGTTTTACATTGGACTAAACAAATGTAAATTGCTGCTCACTACAAGATTAAGCATAAAAATGTTTTGTTTCTGAAAAATTTGTATGGTTTAAACTTTTTTTGTTTAATTTTTTAATGTTTTTTTTTAAATGAAGGGTATAATTGCAAAACTTCCATTCTCCAAGGGGCTGGGGGGGACCCAGACGGTTAAGGTGAACGCCTTGCATGCGAAAGGTCTCAGGTTCGGGCATTTCCAAAATAGCTGCCGATCTATAAGCGGACCGTGCATCCAAAAAATTTCCGATGAATTGATCCGATGAATGATCCCCGTGTAGGGGAGTGCACGTGAAATATGCTTCTAAGTTCCGATGCTGCGCACGATGTTGCTCATAAAAGTTGCGTTGGTGCCTACTAAGGTGTAGGTTCGTCACTTGACTGTGTTTCTAAATTACGAAGCCCGTGTGTAGCTCTAGTGCGACGATAATTCAACTAAACTCACATTACCGAAAGAACAACTAAGATATAAGGTCCATCCTCATCATTTGCTATTTTTCCCTGTTAAATTTTCTTTCAAAAGTTGTCAATGAACAAATCCGATCCTCTAACCTACACTGCTAAAAATAATTAGGGGAGCACTTTGCATACTTCTGTTAACCCTTTCAGTTCTAACTTTTTATTCTAAAAATCTAAAATTTGTGAAATGGATTCATTATGCATCCAGAATGAAAAAGTAAAAAATCTTAATTTTCTTACTAAAATTTAAGTGTGTGTGTGTGTGGGGGGGGGGGGGGGGGGGATTGGAATTATAACTTTTGAACAAATAATAACAATATATTTTTCAAAACTTTATTTGTAAAAACTAGTTAAAATTAATTTTTAAACATCTAAAAATGCAAACATGAAAAATGTAGGGTCAATTTATTTAAAACAATTGTTTTAGAATGAATTTTATTTTACCATGTTTTTCATATTTTCACTTAATTAAAACAAACGTTATTTAATTATTCAATATACATGATAACGATAAGTGCTAGCTTAACTAAGTGAGAAAAAAATAGCAAGCTAATAATTAGAAATGGAATCATTGGGGGTGAAAGGGTTTAAAACCATGCGCTCCCCTAATTGTTTTGAGCAGCGTAGTTATACTTCGGACAATGTTAGTTTTGCAACTGGACACTTTAAATACCCATTTAACGTTCTTTAAAAGCACAATGTATAACTTGAAAATTTTGAATCAAAAGTTTATCATAAAAGTAAATAAATTGACTTATCTGAAACGTTATTCGGACTCTTTTCTTGTAGCTATTGATAATACAAATATACAAACTTTCATTACTTAAAAAAATAAAACTGGAATTCTGTTTACATATTCTGTCGCCAGCACGTTACTTCATCACTGACGATTATTATCTTATTATTTGTTTCTTGAATAAAAATAACTAATTTTATAAGAAGACAAAGAATCTTTTAAAACTAAGATAAGATCGAGAGGCAATAAAAGAGTAAATGAGGGGAAAAAAATCTCTACAAATTGTGGAACAAAGAAAATTTCATTTAAATATTTCTCAAGTTTTGTTTGTTCTAAAAAAATATACTAAAATATATTTCTTTTTACGAGAGTAACTGTTATAGGAACTTTAAAAATTGATGATTTTGAAACAATACCATTTGAAGTTCAAATAATTTCTATTAAGATGGACAGTTAATTGCTGTCGAGCAATACGAAATTCTCTCAAAAAATTTCCTTATTGCTTTTTTTCTTGTGTCAAGAGAAGCATATTTATTTTTACAAACATAATGTTTTTGAAACGAACTAGGTTGATATGAAAGGTACGCGAGGCTGCATTTGAAATTCTCTTAGCTTGTTTTACGAATCATACAATAACTCCAAAACTATAAATAATATGCTAACGTATGTTTTACTCATTAATATTGCCTTTAGACCAGGAATTTAATTCAGATTTTAACTACGTTCTCCAAAATATACCATGAATTGCAATCCAATAAAGGGTTTGATTAACGAAATATCTGTGGCCCAGTCAATATTTTAATTAGAAAATTAAGAGATTTTCATGTCTTTGGGAATGAACGTTGTAATTTTTTATTTTTGTAAAAATGATTTGCACATATAAAAATAATTTTCCCTTAAAATATTTAAAGCCTCTTACTTAAAATTATTAATAATTATTTTCATTATGTGAATTGCTTTCTGAAGATAGACTTAAATTAGAATGAGTCTCTGATTTACTTTGCACTGTATAATATCTACCCCACTTGTGCGGGTAGTATTCATGCGTCATTTCTAAAAGAGTCTCGCTATGTAAATAATTAATAAGAAATGAAACTTATTCTACTAAATTCTATCACAAGTAAGATGTATGAACACAAGTAAGGTGTATAATGTATGTTCCAATAAAAAAATGGTACAGCTGGGGAAAAAAAACTCTCCACCCTTCGTTTCTCGGCTGCTATTGGTCAAGGAACTTTATGAAAGGTGTCATTTTTCAGGAAATAGCGTAAGGAATTTAGAACTGGCAACAAAAATTGCATAAGGGGTCGTCTACATATTAAAATGAGTACCAACTTTGAAAATTCCAATGGCAACACCCAATTTTTTTTACATAAAAATTTTCAGCACCTTCAAAATACCCCATGTATAAAAAAATATTATCTAGTTTGCATTATTTGCTGAGATATTGAAGCATTAATTTTGAACTCGTTTAGGGGGAAATCTCTAAAGTGAAAACAGTAATATTTGGGTTGCGTCTTTTCAAAACAACAAACTAACTGGGTTAACATAATCTCGCCAACGGATGCTAGAGTTTTACTTTCTTCACTAATATTGTGATTTTTTAATGTTTTTTTTTATTTTGAAATTATAAATTCAGAAATAAAATAAAGACTAGAAGATAAAAAGTTTTAATTTTAATTTAAGTCGCATATACGGTTATTTATAACGAACAGATTTTCAAATGCGATTAGTTATAATCACATTGACTAACATGATTATTGCATTAATGTTTTACATTTTTATGCAAATTTTTGTTTCATTAATAATGCTGCAAAAAGTTTGTTAAAAATTTGTCGCCCTTTATCGGTAATATAAACCACGTATTTCAAAACGGAGGGTTACAACCTTAACACGATATTTAAGGAAAGCAAAATAAAATTATTCAGAATGATTGGACAATGATTTATAATCAAGGAAAGTGGGCACTAATAATTTTAAATAAGCAATGTGGTAACAATAAAATGTACTGAAAACCGAATTCCTATTATATTTTAGCATATTTATTTTTGATACTCACTTCTTGAAATTGTATTGGAAATAACACATATTTAAAAACATAGTAATCGATATAATTTAAAGTTAATTCGTCAAACAAAATACATTGCATGCATTTGAAATAAGAAAAGATTTTTAGATTTTTTCCAGACATCAATATTTGAATAAACATTTATCAACAAATGCTTTTCAATCACCAAACGATAATGCAAGTTAGGATCGAATTCGCCAAGTAATTTTTTACACGATCCCTAAAATTCGTCTTTTTCAGTTTTTACACAATAACTAGGCAAATATGTAATTGTTTTTGAATTAAAAAATTTGGGATTTTGGTTCTACTTGATCTACTTTATCGATTTATGTAAAAACAAATTGAGGTTGCTATTCATGTTTTATTTTTATTATTTAAATTTAAATAAAAAATATTAAAACTGAAAAATTGATGAAAAAACTTGTGTGATTTGTTTTTGGAAGATTTAGAAGTATATAATAAAAAAAAAATTTCTTTAATTCCTTTTATTTGTGGAGATATGAATAAAAGTATATGAAACTTTTTTAACATTATGGGCGTTCAACTTTGAATGCTTATAGCTTAGCAAATAATGCAAAGTAAATAATTATTTTTTACACATGGGGTATTTTGAAGGTGCTGAACATTTTTATGTAAAAAAAAAATGGGTGTTGCCATTGGAATTTTCAAAGTTGGTACACATTTTAATATGTAGACGACCCCTTATACAATTTTTGTTGCCAGTGCTCAGTTCCTTACGCTATTTCCTGAAAAATGACACCTTTCACAAAGTTCCTTGTCCAATAGCAGCTGAGAAACGTGGGGTGGAGCGTTTTTTTCCCCCCAGCTGTACACTCTAACTATTCATAACTGTTCATTGGCCGCATATGAAGAAAGTTGGTTTCGTTTTTACTTTTTTACCCAATTAACCCTAAAAACAGTCTAAAAAGAATGGTTTTTATTAATAAAATTATTTTGAACTGATTATTATAAATTATTAATCTTCAACTACAAACAACTCGTCAACTACAGGGTGAGGCAAACAAAACCGGCCCCGAGGTGGAGATAAGAATACGACAGAAATGTTGCCAAGTCTAAAACCAATACAAAAACAGGTTTGCTTACTGAAGCTATTGATCGCTTCAATATTAAGCCCAAACAGACGCTTGGCGACTTATTTGCCAGCAACTACGCTTCGCTTTTCGAAGCTAGTTGAAATGGAATATATAAGCAAGGTTAGTAGAGATGATCAAGATTTAGTGATTATTTGATTGTTTCGGTTGTTATTTATCCTAGAGGATCGGAACTTTTTGTTTTTGGTAATACAAAACATTCTAAATTGATTGCAAGACACAAAATTTGCATTATGGGACGTCTTCATACAAAGCGAACGAAGATCTGAACTCGCCACTAGTCTATGAGTAGCTCTAATGTGAAGCGAATCCGAGCCAACCAATGCAAAAACAGGTTTCAGGCGGCTTCAAGAGTTTTTCTCGCCAAGCATTTCAACGTATTCCCATCTCTAGGTCGGGGCCGGTTTTGTTTGCCTCACCCTGTATATAGTTAAAGCCACTTAAAAAAGTAAATCAACAAAAAATACAATGTTTTCCGAGGAGTAGAAATCTAATGATATTGTGGTACACAAACATTGGTTAATTTTAATTTATTTGCATCCATAAAGTTGAAATATGAAATGAAACTATCGATAAACCATAACGTTTAAAGACTAATTTATTGCATTATCACGCAAAATCCCTGAATGTTGTCTTTTTGCAAGTAAACTCTTAACGTAATGAAAACTGTTTTATAGTCTTCGAGCGCTCGGGCTTGGCTAAGGTGGTAGGCGAATACCCAAAATTTTAAAATTTTTACTATTACTTTAATCTTTTCCAAATTTGGCATAGTGATTTCAAATATAATGAACAATGCTTTTTGGGCAATTTTATTTAAATATAATTGATTTATTTTAAACGGTGTTTTTCAACTAAAAAAGGGGTTTACGCCAACACTTCTAGCATAAAAAGTTTTACATTAATTTACCTGAAATTTTTCACAGATGCCATTTCAATCTATATCTGTGCCATGAACCTCTAACATCTGGTGTAAGTATACAGTTTTTTTTTTTAAAAATGTCCAAGTGTAAGTTAATTGAAAAAAGTCCCTTTTTTTGTATGTTAATTAATAACATTTTTCTTAATAACTTTTTTCTTGTAATAATTTAACACATAATAAATGTTCATAGGATGAAAATTCAACGTGGTAGACTTGTTGGCGTAAACCTCTTTTTTTAGTAGAAAAACACCGTTTAAAATAAATAAATTATATTTAAATAAAAACAAAAGCCTAAATAGTATTATTCATTATATTTGAAATCACTATGCAAAATTTGGAAAAGATTAAAGCAATAGTAAAAATTTTAGAATTTGGGGAAATTTTGGGTATTCGCCTACCTTAAGTACTTTTTTCTGGAAAAGGCGAAAATAACCATAGGAACTTTTTTTTAGCCAAGAATGGTTCATCATGAATTATTTTCATGGTATAAGTTAAAACAGATTTCCCCACTAGACATTCTAGCAGTACAAATTGTTTCTCTAGAGTAGATTTTAAACTGAGTTTTTTAAGAAAATTAACATGGTAAAAATAGTATAAATCACACCAAATTTTTACTCCTTCTTATATCAGATGAATACAATTAAATTTAAAGTAAACACAATAAACATATAAAAAGATAATATAGATTGATATATTACATTTCATCCCTATTTGTACGCAAAAAAACCCCCTGATTGTCACTTTTTTTGCAAGTGCGCTCTTATTACTGAAATGAAAACAGTTTTACAGGTACCTTTTCAGAAAAAAAAAACATCTTCGTTATACTACATTTAGTTACCTCCCTTTTTATCACATAATTTTCGTTTTGATGTTTGATCTTAGACATTATTTTTCCGTTTATTTACCAATCGGTTATTGCGGTTATGTAGGGATTCTTTCATCGCGCTTGTTCAACTGTCATTTCAAGACGATTTTCTTTTTAATTATCTTTACTTGACGAAACGCTGTTGCTGAGTTGGAAAAACTCCCGGGTTTGAATCTCAGTCACTTTAAGGATTTGTGATAATATTAATCATACATCCACTCTACATATTTCCTGGAGTATTTTTTCCCGAAACAGAGAAAAAATAAGCCGAAATGGTGTCGATTGACGTAAATTTCCCTTTACTAAATGGAGAAAAATAAAAATTAACGTATCAATTTGATTATTTTTATTGAATAACAATTTATAATATCAATTTATCATTGAATTATTATTACCGTATAACTAACAACAAATTAATTTTTCATTTGAAATTGTGGTAGTATAAAAAGGTTAATAAAAAGTATTTTTAAACTGAATTCTTACTACAAGTTCATAATAATATAATTCAAACAAATTTTTTTCTTCTTCTGTCAAATATTAAACGTGTGTACCTAAGTCAATTTTTTTCAAATCTGAGACTGATATGTTAAAGTCTGACTTCCATAAATCTAAGACTGAGATGATTTAAAGGTTGAAACTTTTAAGACACGTATTATTTGCATCAATCACTTTCTACTGGTAACTATTTTATGCCCTTAAAATAATAAATATGGCAAAATGCAAGATTTAAAAAATAAATTGGACCCAAAGTATTGCGTTGTACCTGTCCCATATAGGTTTTGTACCTTGTATACTTCAAAAATTTAATTTTAAATCTGCTGCAATGAAATCAAACATTTTTGCTACACGTGCTTTTTTTTTAATTTGGTATATAACGGGTTGCAACTGTTTTCAGTAACACGCATTTAATCAGAAATGAACATCTAAAAACTAAATCTGCAATGAAAATAAATATATTCGACCTTCTATCGCATACCCATCGCCATCTAAAGACAGATAAGATACCAGAGGTCCATCTAACATTGTGACCTTTATATTTATGCCGTGAAAGAGTGAACGGTTAAAAAAGGAAATGCGTCAAAGAGTGGCAAGTTAGAATTTTCTATGCTAAGGAAACAAGCTCTTATGCAATTCCCGGATTGCCTTATTATCGAGCAAACTGAGACTGGACAAAAGTCTTCAATAGGGAGCATCCTGCCGACGTAGAATAACAATAAATTGAAGTATATATAGAATGTAAGCATCGCTAATCGAGTCACAAAGTAACAGCTAAAGGACTATTATTTAGGTAAGTAATTTTTAAAAAAAACTTTTTTGAAGTATTTTAAGTAAAATGTGAAGTGGATTTGATGTTATGGTTTTGGAATTAATATTTTAATGAAATTTATATTTAATTGTGATTTGTATTGGTCACAATGTGAACTTTTTCTAAAAGTTTATATAAATATTTTTATAAGCAAAAGTTTTGGAAACATTAAATAAACGTAAGTCACCTAAAAGAAAAAAAATATTTTAACGTTTATAATGCAAATATTTTGGTAGTTCAATTGATACACATTATTTAACTTAAGTTCATTTGATCAGTTTTTTAAAATACATTTAAAACAAATATTTTATTATTTATTAATTTTTAATTAAATAATGTAAACTATAATGTCATTCCATTAATATTATTTTGCATTTAAAAATATCACTATGCATTAATTTACTAAAATAATTTACACAGGCATGAAAATACCAATAAAAAGTAGTATCTGCATTTTAAATCTATAAAGTAATCCGATTTGTCATTCAATTGTTTGTGTTTACATTGTTTAAAAAAATAGAAAAAAGGAAAAATATCCTTATATGTCTTATGTTGTGATTAGTTAAATAAACTTAAGTAGAAAGCTCATTTTTGCGAGAAATTTGTGACAAATTTTGTTGTAAGTGGGTGAAATTAAAAATTTGGATCCATAGTGTATGTAAAAATGATTTTTGAGCCACTAACGCAATATAAAATTTTTCTTTACAAAGAGATAGTTACTAACGAATTAATTGTGATTTGGATTCGACTCCCATTTTTCCCCAATAAAAATTCTCAGAAAAACACATAAATATACTATGTGTTTTAACTTTCCGTTTCACAAATTTATTGTTAATTTTATTGTTAGTTAATATTTGAAAAATAATATTTGTCCAAATAATATCTGATTGAACGGTACTTTTGTGTGTAATGTTCAATAATTTTTATATGTGTCTGCATAAATTTTTATTATTGAAAAATGCTAATTAAAAATAGGATAAAAAAGTGCTTGTTGATGTTTTATAAGGTTTTGCAAGGTGTTTGACACATAACTTCAATTTTGTTTTAGGTCTCAAAAAATTACTAACTATGAAGTGGATATTTATTACTCTAACTCTGGCTGCAGTCAGCTGTTTGGTGGCATCGTATGTATTCGATTTTTGAATATTCTCTTCACTCTAGTACTCCAGAGGTCCATATACGTGGAACTTTGTATAATTTTCTTAACTTTTATTCCTCACTTTAATTTACGGTTTTTCTTAACGGACTTTATTTTTACTGTTATAAACTAGAATATTTAAGGTTTTTCAAAAATACTGATACCAAAGCAGCTGAAAATTATCAGTTGTTTATTTGCATAATAAAAACGTAGTGTTGGGTGTTTCGTAGGTCTTGAATTATTTTGTTCTAAATTTATAAGGCAATTTTTTTTTAGAATTTAGAATTGAATTGACTATTAATTGAAAAAAAAAACTGTCAGAGCTTGTTTGTTCGTTAATATAGCATAAAAAATGTGTATCAAATGTGTCTCAGTACCTCAAATTCTACTAAATGGGCTGTTAAAACGGGTTTCACCTCTTGATCGGCTCTTCAGCAAATATTGAACCCTTATTATTTTTTAAAAAAAAATTAACTTGTAAAACTTACTTTTAAATATGTAATTACGAAGAATATGCTTATATTTTGTGTAAGTACTTGTAAAAAATGCTTAGTATAATGCTTAGAGCAATATTTTTTAAATTTAATATAATTTTATAAACAGTATTTAACACATATATCAATCCATCAATTATAGAAATTGCTAGCAATAGTTCACCTAATTTCTTTTATTACTTATTGTTTTTATTAGCTCAACTGTTAGAGTTTGATACAAAAATACCTCGCCCCTCTAAAAGTTATATAATTTATGTTAAAACATTTACAATTTGACTATTGCCGAAACTTTAATATTATTGGTTAATGTTTAGTTGGAACTAAACAATATTTTGCACTTTAACCGTTAACGTAACCGTAATGTATAGTTGTTAACATATTTAGAACTTTTGTTATAAGCCAAGTTTTGTATTTTATGTATTCAAGCAAGGGTTTTGAAGAAAGTTTCGGCATTAATATTACCAATGCTTCAATTGGTTTCATAAATTTTTTTAATTATAAAAATGTTCCATAAAAAACTAATCAGTTGAATCTTCGCTTTTGCAGAAGAAACGAAAATGAATTGATTCAAAAATATTTAGCGAAACTTGCGAACTCAGGTTATAATACCCATGTAAAACCAACATCATCCAAATCACCTGGTAAGTATATTTCTAAAGAGGATTTCACTAGCTAAAATTAAGATGTTTATTTCTTATAGGTTTATTTTAAGACCTAAAACAAAACAATAGCGAAATACACTCTTAAGACAAAAGAGTGAAATCCACTCCTGTAGGAAAAGTGCATTTTCGACACTGGAAAGGAGTGAATATTAACTCTGAATGAGTTAAAATCACTCGTTTGGAGTGAACCTGTCGGAGGTTAAACAAATGATGTATCCACTCCTATTGGGGAAGTGCATTTTCGACACTGGAGGAGTGAAAATTAACTCAGACTGAGTTAAAATCACTCGTCTGTTTTAAGAGTGTACGGGGTGCAAAAAAGCTGTTTAATAATAAAAATATAATTTTTTTTTAAAAGAATGATTTAAGCTCTTAAACAAGTGAATAATACTTTATAAATGTCTTCTGATTTTTGGTCATTGCTGAAAACTTCAGTAAATTCACGAATTGGAAATATTAACTTTAATTAAATTTTTGTACAACATAATAAAAAATAATACACAAATACTGAATCCTTAATTTCTTGCTAATTGTTAAAGGTCATTTTTATGCTTTATTATATATTGAATAGTAATTGAAAATTAATTTAATTAACATGATTACAGAGCATTACTTAATGTGGAATTTAGTTATTTTATCTTATTGATTAACTATATGCATTTTAATTAATTTTTTTTTATGTTTCCCTATTACATAGAAGAGCCTATTGATGTTGAATGTTCAATGTACATTTTGGACATTCATAAAGTTGATGATGTACACATGGTAAGATATTTTTTAAATATATATTTTTATTTTTAATAGCATAAAAATAATATATGTATATATACGTTCAGTTAAAGTGTTTTTGTTTATTGTAAGCATACACTGTAAAAATAAAATCCAGTAAGTTTATGGATTTTTGGTTATCAAGAAAGGTCCCGGCCAATACCTATAACTAAAATGTTTTGTTAGTTGCCCATTAAAATTAGTAAGCCGTAAACTATCTTTTCGTTATAACATAGTTGCTCCAGAGTAGGATTTTCGTTTTCAGCAGAAACTCCTTTATAGGATGGTTGGGTTCAGAACGCGAATAATTTAGGATGAGAGGCGGGCGTTCTGTCAACTCGGGACCCGGATGCCGAGTGGTTTGGACTATTAAGCTATCAGTCTGCGTGCTGTAACGGATGGGGGTTCGATTCCCACCTCCGCCCTGGGAGTATAGTACATTCTCTGTGGCAGTACAAAATTCTTTTTTGGTCTGTCTTACTTGACGAAGGCTTCATAAGCGGGTGTCTGACCAAGCACACAAGCTGGAATATATATGTATCTACCCCCCCCCCCTTCATCAACTCAGCCATTGAGACTTAAGCTCTATATACATCTTATGTCATTCATTCTTATTTAATCAAAAGAATATCGTAAGCACTCCGAAAAAAATTAACTAATGCTTTATATGATCCAACATTTTCGTAACAAATATATGCTACTATTTCACATTAGGTACAACTGAATTTTATTTTTCAAACAGGATTTCAAAGCCGAATTCTACTTCCGACAGTCTTGGAACGATTCTCGCTTAGCTTATTCAGACGATGATATAAGACAAGTCGTACTGAATAACGATCAACATATTTGGACTCCTGATATATTCTTTGTGGAAGAAAGAGAAGGAATTAGACACAGCATTATTACACCTAATACATTCATTAGAATAAGCAAAACAGGAACGGTTCTTTTTAGTACAAGGTAAGGAAAATGGATTTTTCTATTAGTATTATACCTTGTATATTCAGAATGCGAACCTCGAAAGCATTTTCCTCCCCCATAACAGCATGGAGTTTTCTTCGAAACGGCGTGAGCGTGTCCCCCCCCCCCCTTTTGGGTCTGAAATGTTCGGATTGTTAACCTCACAACAGAACCTCAAACGCGTTAGGTTTAGAAAAGTGATGCTCCCCCGTTTCATAGAAAACCATTTGAAGGGATGGGGGAAGAAAATGCTTTCGAGGCTTGCATTCTGGATAGACAAGGTATAGACACAGTAAAAAATTATGTAAAATTACATCACCTTATGCGGTTATTTTTTTTAAATATCATAGTGTTATAAATGTTAGTTAACAGCAAATTAATGTTTTCGTCACTTGAAGATTGGTGTCATCCAATCACTATCACTGCTAGCCAAGCAAATATAAATGGCGGTAACTGGGTTTTTGATCTCCAGAAATTGCAACATTCACTGTTTATCCACATTCACACCACTACGAAGCATTTTGAGTTTTTTCAGGGGCAGTTTTAACTCAATTTGTGGTTCCTAATATTCATTTTCATGTAATTTGTTTTATTCTAATGTGTCTTGATTTTAAATTCATTGCTATATTGTATGCACTAAAAATATTATAGTATTTTGATAAAACCAATTAATACATTACTATTTTCTTTCTTTAGAGTAACCATCACCTTTAGTTGTCCAATGGATTTTACTAAGTATCCACATGACACGCAGAAGTGCTCGTTTAGTGCTGAAAGCTGTAAGTACATCTTTTAAGATTATCTTATGAAAATAGTGAATTGCAGCATTTTTATGTTGCTTTATATCAAATGCATGTAACCCCAAATTGAAAAAGCTACTTTTAGATTTTTTTATGAGAACTCTTTAATTGTAAATTTAAATTTTAAAAAACCTAATTTCGATATCTACCTCAAACAGGACGTCACGTGATATTCTCGATTAAAAGTCGGAAAAATAGACCACTTAACTAAATTTTTTAACATATTTTTTTAATCAATATTCAGATTCCTGATAGCTTTTTCTGAAAAGTTAAGCAAATTAAATGGAAATTAGAAATAGGCTGAAATCACCTGTTGTGTTTTATTTAAAAACTTTAAAATTAAATATTTATAATAATTTTAATTATCTTGATCGTGTCAAAGCAAGTTAATAACTCTCTTTAAAGTGAAATTTAATCATAGTTTTATAATCAGAATTTTTCTTTAGTATTTTATAAGGTCGAATTTATTTAAATTTGCTACGTTAATGCATATATCCTTAAATACTTAAAAACAATGCATTATAAAAATTATAAATCACCATACTGTCTATATCTTATAAAAAACAATATACATTTGATACTATTTTTTGGAAATAGTAGTATCAATTAGTATATTATCAATGGTATATTCGTTGGCAATTTTTAAGTACAGTACTAAGTTTAAGAAGAGTTTGCAAATTTTTTACTTGTGACTTTATTTTTAAAACATTTATTATTTTTCTATGCTAACAAAACATGAGATCGTTGGTATTTCTTAAGATCCGCACATCATTAAATCGTATCTTTCAGATGGATACGGGCGTTCTGACATTCAACTTTCTTGGAAAAATATCTCTAATCCTGTTCAAAGAAATATGGATATTGAATTACTTCCTTACCAAATTATCAGTGTGAAACAGGGCGTGAGTCATATTTCCATGAGCAGTGGTAGGTTATTTTTTAAATATGTAGCAAATGTTATTTAATTTTATGCAATTTAATTCACTAAAGACATTAATTCCCAATAGAAAAACATTAAAATGCAATGGATATTACACTTCGTCATGTCAATGCTTGAACTCTGGTTTCTTATAGAACTACATAGAAAGTTCATTCCTTGGAAACCTTTTGAAAACTTTTTTTTATACCAAAAATTCATAAAATTACAATTTCCAACAGAATAATGACTCAGTTTGGAACAGATTCTGAAAGTATAACTAAGAATTTTTATATTCTATATATTTTTTAAAAATATATAAATATATAATTTGTCATTCTGTTCTATGTTATGTCTTTAGAGAAACAACCGTGGTATAATCGAATTTCAGCAAAAAGAAGTCATTATTCAAATAGATACCATAGGAGCACACAATATTGCATGATCATTTTCTAATGTTTTGACCAATAGTCAATACTATTATAACGGGATGCTATCGGAAGGTGTCAAAGATATATACTCCTTTATTTTGAAGATCGACTTAGTTGCACAACCCATAGTTCGCATTGATTGGATGGTCGTCTGTTTAACCCTTTCAAATAACCAACCAATCGTCATCTTGAAAGTGGGGACAACGATAATCGTGGAACCAAGCCTTAAATTTGGATTGATTGAGGTAAAATTATAAGTTGATTCATTTCCACTGCCACAGGTCCGGGGATCGAGTCCCGTATTGGGCGAGGTTGACTCATCCATTCATCCCTTAATTGGGTCGATAGCATGAGGACCAAGCATCCTTAGGAACTAAATACTAGGGGTTCCACGTGGGCCATCTTTCCGGGACATATGCCTAGTACCCCAGTGCCCTTGGTCACGAAAGCTGGAATGGGCACGGCAGGCCTTGTCCCACTAATTGGCTGTTGCTCCAAGGAGTTTAGTTAAAATTAAGTTTTTGAATTCATTTAGTATTACTGGCAACAATGTGAAATTCACTAATCGTATTCGTGAGATTCATAATAACTGTTGACAATGCCTACTATCTTAAACTTAAGTAAAATATAATGCTTTTGATCTATACAAATGTAAATCATAACATGCTTTTGAAATTCCGAAGATCCCGTCTAACTTACCATGATTTTTTGTGTGTGATAAAGTTGATAACAAATGCCTTTATGAAGGACTTAAATTGTAAGCATATACTTGTTGAAATTTGGCACTAGGTTTCACCAAAAATATGGTTCCTTATGGCGGCAAGGGGTGGTAGATTTTCGCTATTCTGTTGAACCATTCCTTAGGTTTTTGTTTCCAAAACCTGAAAAATAGTAAAACGGATAACCAAAAATATGGTGAAATATTTCACCACACATTTGTTGCAGTTACTAGGAACCATCATTATGGTGAAACCAAGCACTCAATTTTAACTGTGCATGATTTTGAATGTTTATAGGTGAATACTCAAGACTCAACGTCGAACTCACCTTCCACAGAAAATTTGGATTCTACATGATAAGACTCTACATCCCCTTCATCTTTCTCACGATTCTCACTTGGCTAACGTTCTGGATCCCCGCCAAGCTGGTCATGCCAAGGCTCTCTGTACTGCTGGTAGTGATGTACATCATGGTGCAGTTCGGACTCGAAATCAATGCGAATGCCCCCAGGACCTCCTACAACAAGGGGAGTGATGTCTGGATCGCTGTGTGCGTGTCGCTGGCTTTCGGATCTTTCCTGGAGTTCATCGCCGTCCACATCATCGGCAGGAACAAGGACAAGCTGCAGAAGAGGTTCGGCAAGAACGATCCCGAGGCGAGGGCAGTTCTGGAGAATGATGCCAAGGTATGACTTATGACTTCCTTGGTGGGGGGCAAGATCGCCAAGCACTGCGACTTTAAGTCTATTGTACTAAGCCCCAGAAATGACACAAGCACAAGAGACACACAAAGAAAGAGACGACACAAACACATAGACAAATAACAACATTTATTGACAGTCACAAACATCCATGCCTGACCGGGATTCGAACCCGACCCCAGCAGCTCCAAAGGCTAGAATCCTAACGAGTGTGCCACCGGGGCGGCCGCTAAGGTAAATGGACTATTCGTATATAAAGAGTACAGGGGAAAACCCCCCTTCATTGCATAGACATCTGTCTGCATAAGGATTCTTTGGCAACAATAGCAAGTCATCACCTAAACTAGTGTAAGTAAACAGGTTACTCACTTTGTTTTCTTTCTTGGCAACCCTGATTCCCTTGACACTTGAATCCCACGTTTGTACCAAGAATGAGAAACAAGTTAATTGTTGCCTATGTCCGCCAAGCAGACTAGAATACGAGAAAATTCTTGTGCAATAAAGGGTTTTTTCTCCAGTACTGTTCATATGCGCATAGTAATCAGAGTCCGACTTGCAACTTTAGAGGTCCTGGGGCACCAGCAAATTTGGGGGGCCCCAAACATAACTCTGTAAAATATTGGTGTGTATTTTTCTTCATTTTAGTGTATATAAAAACATCAATGGTAATTAGTCGGATTGCATGCTCAATCCCCAAAATTTATTTTCATGAATTGATTAAATATGAGGGTTGTTTGGGGGGTTTGTATAACCACGAAGTGTACAATATATATAGACAGCCAAATATACTAAGAGTTATAAAGTCATACAGGATCAGATGGCTGGGACATGTTTTTCGACGTGACGATCTGGACCCAGTTAAAAAGCTGACGTTTTCAAAGATTGAGGGTACAAGGAGAAGAGGGAGACCGGCTACGAGGTGGTTGGATAGTGTTGAGAAGGACCTGAAAGTGATGAGAATAACCAGGTGGAAAAATCTGGCTGCAAGTCTCTCTGTCTGGAGAAAGCCTTGCCCTGCACCAGGCTGTAGTGCTGTTTAAGAAGAAGACACTGTTTAAGAAGAAGATTAAATATGAAATTGAAGACAATTTCAGGGTCAACTTTTTATGAATTTATTATTTTTTTGCATGCTTCATATCCAAAATTTTGGGGCAGTTTTATTGATCATAAATGTTCCTGCACAAGAATTTGGATGGGCACGTGCACCTTTTGCCCTGCCGGAAATCAGGCCCTGATAGTAAAGGCGTATAAAGCTATTTTTAAAGTTCTTTCAATTGAGATTTTCAGTGCTTATGAATTATTTTCCGACTATTTTTTCTTGTTCAAAAGCTTATCGTTAGCTGATTTTAGGAATTTTCGTATTTCTTGCTTGGCTTGAAATATGTAGTATTTTGAATTCCCACATAATAAATGATTTGTAAGGATAAGTAACGTTGTTACATTCATTGTTAGTTTATTAAGGATTTTTTGTGCTAGTCGGATTACAGAAAAATACAACTTTCATTTGACTAACAGGATATCTGGCTTTGTAATGACGATGCATTAAATAACATAAAATCTTAAATGTGTGCGAGACGCATCTTTAATACCTATTTTATTCCAATATTCCCCTAGGGGCTGGGGAGCCCAGTCGGTTAAGCACTCGCTTAGCATGTGGAAGGTCCAAGGTTCGGGTCCGGGCATCGCCAAAATAGCTGCCGACCTATAAACGGCCCGTGCAGCCAAAAATGTCCGACGAATAATACCCAAGGGAGTGCACGTTAAATATCCTTCAAAGTCCTAACGCTGAGTACGATGTCGCCCTTAACGGTTGCGTTGGGTGCCTATTCAGGTGTTGGCTCGTCACCTGACTGCGGTTCTAAAATACGACGCCCGTCGCCAATAGCCCTCGTGTAGCTCCAGTTCCAGTGCGACGATAATTCAAGCCTAACCTAATCTAATACCTAACCTAATCTAATATTCCCCTTAGCCGAGCCCAGTGAGCGACGAGCCATCTAGCAACACCGTGAGCCTGATCGCCAGTCGTCTGAAGCGCGATGTCCTGCTCTCGGGTCGCATTGACAGGGTCTGCAGTATCCTGTTCCCCGCTCTCTTCATTGGCTTCAACTTCATCTACTGGCTGGTGTACTGCAGTGGACATTAACCAATAGCCACAGAAAGCATCTCGAATACTTTTAACTGTCTTGCCAATTGTGGTAGTTGCCTTTCTCGTTCTCTGTTGCCTTGCCCCCAGTGAAAAGTTATTTTTGTACTGCTCAATCAAGAACAATGTTCTTGTAAGAAAATCAAATGTTTATTGTATGGAAGTTACAGTTCATTTTTAAATGATGTAAGACCTTTTTATGGTAAATGTGCCTGTGTTATATCTTGTTTCATGTTAAGCGATTAATAAATTTGATTGCATACTTCTTGTTACTTAAATGTGTCATTTAATATATTCTAAATGTTAGTAATTATAAAATATTAATTCAAATCTTCTGGTTCTAACTTATAACTTCTACTAAATTTATTTATAATTGATATACACTTATAATGTCTTGTAAAGATACTTATAATTTCTGTAAAATAATCAACAAGGTACATATAAAAGCATTAATAAAGATAAAAAATATATTTTCGCCAAACAATTTGAGACTCGGGTGCATATGTTGGTACAGTAAAATTGTCGGTTTTTCAGGTTTTCTACAGCTTAGTGTGTTCTTGTAGGAAGTTGTTTTCAAATTTTTTACAGAGCGTTCAAATATTTCAAATTATTTTCGATGTTTGACGTAGGAATATGAAGTCGAATTTAAATTTTGATTTGAATTTTCATTTACGCTTAGCTTTTAGGATCAAAACATATTCAAGAAGATTAGTTTCTAAAAAAAAGCAGCATTTGCCGAAGCAGCATTAAATTCGAAATTTAAATTTAAATTTTATTTCTTAAGTTGAATTTGGGCATTGAATGGACGTCCTTTTCTCACCTACTAGCGGCATAAGAATAATAATATACAGTTTGGTGTCATTCAGAGGAAATTTGGGGGCACTTTTATCATCTTTTTTCGTGTGTCAAACAACCTATAATATCAAACACAACAAAATCTTTTATATCTTATTATTTCTTTTCTTTTTATAACAACAAAATAAGAAATAAAATTTTGTTATTATAAAAAGACACTTTTACCTATTAAAAAAATTACTGCTGGGGTGTTAAGAACTTATGTCAACAAAAACACTGATTTAAATTGTTTAAAATTTATGTAATATTGCTGTTCATAGTAATATTGCTTTAGCGGTAGGGTATTGTTTTAACGAAGGAGTGGAAAACTTATTCAAATCCGTGTTTCTGTTTAATAAAACAAGTTGTTTGCGTCCTGGTTGTAACCAAACTTGGTACAGTCGAGGAAGAAAAAACCGCACAAACCTTGCACTTGATGCACCGTATTTCGCAGGCTGTAATAATGCTCCGTTATTTTAAGTAAAAGTATGTTCTGGTTTTGTTGTTATTCGTAAGGGTATATCTATATTAAAATTAATATGAATTTTTAAATTTTCAATGGCAATGCCCAATCTTTTGGGCTTAGAAAATTTTAAAAATTATTAAAATACACCAAATTTTGCTTTTTTCAATCTATAAATTTTCGTTGCCAAAATTTTCATAATTATTGAGTGATGGTTACAAAAAGTTTATAGACCATAATGTTAAATCAATTTACCGAACATTTGACAATCTCTCCGCTGATGACATTACGTAGTCAGACGATAATTTTTTATTGTGCTACTTTACAACTTTCCAAATGAATATTCGAGTACGTTTATATAGTTTAAGAAAGATTTCATATTTTTAAAAATGTTTAATACTAATTTTAAAAAAATATGATGTAACCCTAACAAGTTTTTTTTTTTTCAAAAATGAATTTAGGGCCAAAAGTTAATGAAAAATTCTTTAATTCGTAATAATACTGGCAAAACTTGTTGAGCTATTATGATAATTGGCACGTATTTTGAAGTGGAAACCGTGTATAAAGGATAAACAGATAATAATGAATATTGGACCGTATATGGCTATAAAAAAGGAATTGTTACAAAAATAGTTTTTTTTCTGTGGAGTAAATTAAATCAATAATCTATTAAATCTGGATTTGGAAAGTTTTGTAAAAAAAATATGAATTTAAATGCAGGTTATGGTAGTATGGTATGGTAGGTACATATATATTCCAGCTTGTGTGCTTGTTCGAAGAACCGCTTATAAGCTTTCGTCAAGTGGGACAGTCACAAAGAAAGGAATAACACACAGACAGATAACAACATTTATTGACGGTCACAATTATCCATGCCGGATCGGGATTCGAACCCGACCCCAGCAGCTCCAAAGGCTAGCGTCGTAACGATTGCGCCACCGGGGCGGCTATTGCAGGTTCCACGTTCATTGTGTTGTTGGTGTTCATGGACATATATTTTCAGGCTTGTGTGCTTGGTAAGAGACCCGCTTATAAACCTTCGTCAAGTATAAGACAGACACAACACACACATACATATACTCGACAGAAGCTGCAGTCTATCGCGCGCTATACCTCCACAATTTAGACATGTCCCTGAAGGGGAGGGAATAAAATCATTGTGTTTTTCTTAAGCGTAATAATCTTATTATTACCGCAAACACAGAAACACCCTCTCCGTTTCGTACTCTGTCCTCCTGAACAAGAAGCATAACCAGGGAGATTTTTTTTTTTTTTTGACAATTTCTTTTTTTTGTCAATAGTGACACATTTATTTCTTCTAAAAACTACATTTAAAACAATCAATTAATGACTTTTCCTCATTGTTGCGATTTTATTTAAATCAAAGATATATCTGTTGTAGTCATTTTGAATAAAATGCAACAATGCTTACTTGAAAGTAACCAGTAAAGTAGAAGAAAATAATGTATGCTGTTTTAAAATGCTTTTGTTTGTAACAATAAATCCAAGCAATGTTAGACAAATTGTTTTCTGTTAAATTCACTCTAGCTTCACATCTCTCCCTTTATGTTTTACTTATAAAAGTCTCTTAAAATATAGAGTTTTGGAGATGATGCTGTACCTAAAATTGTTGGTCGAATCAACGTCGAACTAGAACCTTATGAATGAGGCCATGGCGACGAGTTGTATCAATTTCCAGAATTATAAGTAAAATCCTCATTTCGCTTACCAAAATATTAAGTGCGGAAATCATAAATGTAAGTTTTCGTTTAAGGATTACTTGACCACCCACTTCTTTAAATTGTATGTAAACTATTGCAATTATTCTTTTTAAAGGTATATTTTTGAATTCCTCCTTCTTAAATGCAAAAGTAAACAACTGTGCTTTCCCCTCTATTACTACTGAGTTAAAATTAATTATGATTTATAATATTACTTTAACTATCGCATAATTTTTTTTAGAAAACGGTCATAAAAGTGCATTTGTGTATCCTTGATTTTTATATAAAAACATGTGCACGAACTACATTCATTTTTAGTTTTTTTTATCTTGAAATTTAAAAAAAAGTTGGTTCATCTTAGTGCGTTTCATTTGAAGAATTCAGTTTATCTTAGGGCGACTAGACATACTGCATTTTGCAGTACTGTTTAGTTTTGTTATTCAATAACAATGACAATCAATTCAATAACAATTATAAATATTCATAACAATTTATTGTGCAGCTTGTCTCAGTTTAAATATTTTCAATGTTTTTTCAAACAAGAACGCAACTTACTTAAACGTAACACAACGTATATAAAATATGATTCATGAAAATTTTAAGGTCGATTTCGTAGTCGAAAAGTTGAACAATAAAACAAATATGGTCAGGATAATTTAGCTTTAATTCTATTGGCGCATTACTACTGAACCACCAATTGGCGTTTTAACCCTTCTACTTCCAATGATTCCATGCGAAATAATCAGATAGCGATATTTGTTTTCACTTAGTTACACTCGCATTAATTTCAAATAAATTTTGTTAAATTCCATACAAATTTTATAAATTGTTTCTATAAAATCGTATTTTCTTTTTGTATAGTTAGATGAAAATTTCATGTCTTTTGAAGAATTAAAAAAAGTTTGTTTTAGTTAAGTGAAAATATGAAAGACATGGAAAATAAAATTCCTGCTACAACTATTTTATTGAAGAAATTTTGGCCCAAAAATTTTCATGCTTGTGATTTTAAATGAATAATAATTGAAGTTTTAAAAAAATATTGTTATAATTTATTCAAGAGTTATGTTTCAACCCCCCAACCCGAAATTTTAGTTAAATATATATATATTTCCCCCTGCTTTTTACTATTTCATTCTGGACGCATAAGGAGTCACATGATATTTCAAAAATTTAATAGTTTTAGAATAAAAATAAAAAGTTGAGACAGAAGGGGTTAATTGGCTGAGTTTAGTTGGCTTTTAATCTTATTGGGAGTTACTACTGACCATTTTAGCATTTTAGAAAAGAGTTAATGAGAATTTTTTCAATTAAAAAACACTTTCATGTCAATCAAAATTAAATACCAACTAAAAAATTGTTTATGTTGAATTCACTTAAAACTTATATCCTAGTTACAAGGCGATGTTTTTCCTTTAGTATGCGAAAAATGGTAATTTAAAACTTAGGCATAGAAAATTTCAGTTTTGAAGTTTTTAATTCGTTTTTGTATACCGTGGTTAGAAATAACAGCAGTGTGGTGCCGAATATAACATTAACAATTTACGACGGAATGAAAGAAAATTTGCTACTCAAAATTGCAATTGTGCCTAAGTTTATGTAAGTAAACGAAATGTAAGACAAGTGAATGCTTTTGCCCCAAACAATTTATGTAAGGCAAATTAAGTTACTCGAAAAACGAATTTTAAAACTCCAACTTAACGTTTTTATAGGGAAAAGGAATGTGTTAGTGGGGAGTCGTCGTTGATGGGTCAAAGAAATTTTGAGACTTGGTTTCTTTTATCGGATTATCTCTCCCATGTCGTCAGCCTTATTTATCAAAAGAATAGCAGTTCCGCTTTTCTCTTCAGAAAGTCCTGAATACCGTCTCTTTAATCACGAACACAGTGTATATGTTCAGAATTTTTCAACAAAATATAACTAATTGTCTGCTATTCAAATGCTTAAAAGATATATTTTTTCAGATTAATTTAATTTTTTATTCTTGGCAAGAAAGTTTTATGTGAAACTATGCCCAAAGCACAATGTATTCCAGCTTCAATCACAATCCTTAGATTTATGTACTTGGAAGGTCAATTGTTTTTGTTTTGAAAAACCCATACAATACTTTTGTAATATTTATATAGGTTAAGAAACAACAATTAAAGTATGTAATGGTTCAAAACCAATTTGTTATTTCAATTACGTCTATGGGTATTTAAAATAATGTATTTTAATCTGTATAAAATAACAATGAATGTCATCTAACAAGCGTTTAAAACAATGATATTCACGAAATACATTTTTATTGTTACATTTAATTGGTTCTCCATTTAAAAGAAAGTGCTGACGTATTTTTTAAATTTTTTTTTTAAAAAACATTTTTTATCATTTATATGGAATGAAAGTTGATACTCCATAAAGATAAATATTTGTTTATGTAATCTTAATGAAGCCAAATTGTTTCAATGAGCAAATTTGTAGTTGATTTAATTCTTAACGGTGAAAATGGAACTCCGAAGTTTTTGCAGCAATAATCAGTTACCAGATATGTCTTACTTTTCAATGACAAATAACCAATTGTTCAAAGAAATTAATAGGAAATCTTTTGATTTGTTTAAATTTTGAAAGGTCGAATTTAAGACGTTCCGTTATTGAATAGGAAAAATAAGATATATGTTGTAATTACAACCAGGTTAAATTTTAACCTTTTTATAATTGAGCTTATTTATTATCGCATAAATGGCAGGGTCAACATCTTTAAAAAAAGATTCTGCATATTTCAATCTGTAGTCATCACTTCATCAACGGAGAACACAACTTCTTAAAGATATAAGAAGACAGGCGGTAAGTTCAAACTATACGCGCCAATTTAACCAAAAGGCTGATTGTATGTTTTTAAAAATCAAGGTTTACAAATAAATTTCAAACATGTACTTATCTAAAAAATTAGTTGCTTTGCTGTAACCTGTAATCTTTTATTTTTTTATGCATTTTATGACTTTAGTCAACCAGTTGAAACTCACAGCTAGAATTTTAATTTTTCAAAAATTATTGCCAGAAAAGGAGTTTTTCTCAACCGTACAAGTTTTTTTTACGATAATAATATGAATAAAGACTTACTTAAAGAAATTAGTATGAAATTTAATCAAATCAGTAGAAATGCGCTGCGAACAAACGATATACAAAAGATTTCGAATACAAAAAAGGAATACAAGTGTATGTATTTTTATAAAATGTATGTTCAAATAAATATTTTATTATTTACAAAATATCAATTTTATGATTTCACAAAATCGATATTTTGTGGACAATAAAATGTTTCAGAAATGTGTTTTTGTAAATGAATTTTTCATTCATAATTAACAATAGATTTTCTAAAGTATTAATAAACAATGAAAAGGAGGGTAAATATAATTTTTTTGCCAAGCACTGAGAATTTTCGAATATGGAAAATCATTCTCTCACAAAGCTAAGTTTTACTTTAATGCTATATAGTAGAGGAGGGACAATTTATAGGACTAAGATTCACGTTTTTTTAAAAATAATTGCAAACAAATTTTGCTGTATGTAACCTGCACTTTTAGAAATATGTATCCAGAAAAGAAATCTAAAATCTCCATAACTTTATCATTATTATAATTATGAAAATATTTTTGTAATGATCATTTATGTAATAAATTGACGTTTTCCCCTGAAATTTGGATGTTTTAAGTATCTTGCTTATTTAAAGAGAAGAGAAAAGAAACACAAAATCCGTAATTTTCTAGAGATATTTTTTGTGAGTTATTGAATTTGAAATTTTTGTTAAATATAGTAACAGCAAAAATCAAAACCAACTGAACCGTCATTAAACAAAAAAAATATGAAAAACACAGAGATATTGCACAAAAGTCAAAGGCAGTATAAGAATACTTTCTTTTATTTTTTCAAATTAGAGGGAATTAAAAAAATTATGTTGATGACATCGTATACCCAAATTTCTATCCTATGCCCGTACCCATAGTTCAACTTACGTGCAAACCATTCTATTTTCATAACTATATTTTTGTCTTAAAGAATATGAGAGACCTATCTTAATACTTTTATTCTTCTACCAGTACGTACGTCTGGTAAACTGTTTATTTGCATGTCGACTGTCCTATTCGCCTTTCCGTCTGATAAAAATTTCTGCGAGTATTGAAGTAACAAAAAAATGTGCAATGTTTTCAAAAATTTTGCTGCAAAATAGCAATTTTAAAGTTTTGGTGTAGGAGAACGGAATTTGTAATAAATTTAGCTACTTTTTAAGTAAAAGGAATTGTTGACAATAAACAAAGAGTCGATGTTTATTTAAAAAAAAAACCCTATTCACAAATTTAGAGGCTAAAAGCACCAAGAACGAGCGATATATTTTGATATACATATACTTAGAAATTTAGACGTTTTCTATCACAACACATATCTCCGTTTAACGAACCCAGCACCGGGACGAAGGAGCGATATCTTCGTCTCGGTGCTGGGTTCGTTAAACGGAGATATGTGTTGTGATAGAAAACGTCTAAATTTCTAACTATGTGTATATCAAAATATATCGCTCGTCATCCGGTGATTAATGAATGGTGAGCACCAAGAGATAATCACTCCGCTTTCCCCTAGGAAGGACACATACCACCAGGACCAAGAAGCGGCGATATCTGATCGTGACGTTGACCAATGGGCGGCAAGTATCAAGAGGTATCACTCGTCTTACCTCAAGGAAGGACACATACCACCGGGACGAAGGAGCGATATCTCGTAGTGAAATTAAATAATGGACGGTAAGCATCAAGAGATATCACTCTGCTTACCCCTTGGAAGTACAAAAACTACCAGACGAATTAGCGATATACCTTCTTGACGTTGACAAATGGAGCATCACGGGATATCATTCCGCTTACCCTAAAGAAAGATACAGTCCACCGGGATGAAGGAGCGATATCTCTTCATGACATTAGTGGCGGTGAGCATCAAGAGATATCACTTCGCTTACCCTAGGAAGGACACAGACTACCGGACGATAGAGCTATATCTCTTCATGACGTTGACCAATGGACGATGAGTATCTAGAGACATAACTCCGCTTACCCTAAAGAAAGATACAGTCCACCGGGACGAAGGAGCGATATCTCTTCATGACATTAGTGGCGGTGAGCATCAAGAGATATCACTTCGCTTACCCCTAGGAAGGACACAGACTACCGGACGATAGAGCTATATCTCTTCATGACGTTGACCAATGGACGATGAGTATCTAGAGACATAACTCCGCTTACCCTAAAGAAAGATACAGTCCACCGGGACGAAGGAGCGATATCTCTTCATGACATTAGTGGCGGTGAGCATCAAGAGATATCACTTCGCTTACCCCTAGGAAGGACACAGACTACCGGACGATAGAGCTATATCTCTTCATGACGTTGACCAATAGACGATGAGTATCTAGAGACATAACTCCGCTTACCCCAATTATAAAAGACAAATACCACCGGAAGAAGGAGCGATATCTTTTCGTGAATTTAATTAATGGACGGTTAGCATCAAGAGGTATCACTATCAGCTTACACCTAGGAAGGACACAGACTACCGGGCGTAGGAGCGATTCTCTTCTTGACGTTGACCAATGAACGGTGAGCATCACGAGATATCACTCCGCTTACCAAAAGGAAAGACACAAACCACCGGGATGAAGGAGCGATATCTCTTCATAACGTTAAGCATCAAGAGATATCACTCCGCTTTCCCCAAGGAAAGACACAGACCTCCGGGACGAATTAGCGAAATCTCTTCAGAACGGTGAGCATCAAGAGGTATCTCACGGTCTTACATCAAGGAAGAACACAGACCACCGGGACGAAGGAGTGATATATCTTTACGACGTTATTAATGTACGGTGAGCATCACGAGATATCACTCCTCTTATCTGGCTTTACCCCTCTTATCTGGCTGCACCGAGTAGGCATTTGCTCGACCAGATGGACGAAAAGTATGAAAGATTGGTTTCTGAGGTCACACCCTTCGAAAAATTGCAAGTTTGATGATGCCAAATTTAATCATTTGGAGTGAAAGGGCTAAAAAGAAGTGCATTGCACAGTTTCGAGAAGAGTAATTTTTTTCCGCCCTATGGCACAAAAGATGCATACCGGTAGTTAGTAAAACTACCTGTATGCAAAAGATGTTACAGTAGAGTTTTCGTGAAAAACAAAACATATCTTCCGGTTCCATTTTGTCCATGGATTTCACCAGATCGTCGATTTAATAAAAAAAATCGCCTTGCAAATGTGCTAAATTCTAACGATTGTAGGCTTTTAAAAACGATGACTTAAATAGTTTTTGGTTTTTCCAAAACTTCCTTTATTTAGTGCATTAATAAAATTTAACAAAGTTTCTTTCAACTGCAATTACTGGATGAAGAAGAAATAAAAATTGAAAAATGTGTTGGATTCTTTTCATAAGTATATGATCTTTAGAACTTGATTTTTTAAAAATTATAATAATAATTTATTAAATATTAATATTAAAAATAATATAATTTTATAGGATTTTTAGAACGGGATTACCGTACGAAAGACTAAACAAATACTATTAGCTAATATAATATAACTAGAAGTTCATATAGTCCATGTAAAAGTAGTGCATGTCCGAAGTTTGAAGACAATTAAGTAAAGTTTAAGTGACAAATAAGTCTGCCACAATAAAACCCCAGGTGTTTTGACTCATTTTCCCAGTATTGTGGCTAACTGGGGATATTAAATACTATAATTGAGCTTATTTATTAATGCATAAATGACAGATTCAACATCTTTAAAAAATGATTCTATTTCAATCTGTAGTCATCACTTCATCAACGGAGAACATAAATTCATAAAGATATAAGAAGACAGGCGGTAAGTTCAAACTATACGCGTCAAAATTAATTAAAAGACTGATTGTATGTTTTTAAAAATCAAGTTTACAAATGAATTTTAAACATATATTTATCTAAAAAATTAGTTGCTTTGCTGCAACCTGTAATTTTTAATTAATTTTTATGCATTTTATGAATTCAGTCAACCAGTTGAAACTCACAAAAACTAGCTAGAATTTTTCAAAATTGTAGTCAGAAAAGGAGTTTTTCTAAACCGTACAAGTTTTTTTCTTACGATAATAATTTGAATAATGATTTACTAAAGAAATCAGTATAAAATTTAATCAAATCTCTAGAAAGGCACTGCAAAAAGCGCACTGCGAACAAACGATATACAAAAAATGACCACAAGTGTATGTATTTTTATGAAATATTTGTTGAAATAAATATTTTATTATTTACAAAATATCAATTTTATGATTTCATAAAATTGATATTTTGTGGATAAAAAAATGTTTTCTGAAATGTGTTTTTGTAAGTTAATTTTTCATTCATATTTAACAATAGATGGGTTCAATACTAGGTTCTACACACAAAAAAATCATGCAGTAAGGGTTGAAGTAAAATTTACAATATTATGCTAAACTGCAGTTGCCTTAGCCACTGTACTTATACACAAAAAAAAAGACGAAACCAAATAAAAAGTATTTGAATATATTTGAAGAATTTCATTCTGTATTTCATTATATTAATGCAAATAAATCGATAGACTGTTGCCTCATGAGCCTTCCTGACGTTAAGAGCCGTTAGTAAATATATTCGTAAAATATTTGAAATAAAATAAAAAGTTCACGAGTTGAATTCGTCTTTTTATTGCTTAAGAACTGAGAAGTCTTTTGCTTTCAAACTTTTCCCCTTCTCATAAACAATTCCTTGGTTTACAGATTTATCTTGCCATTAGATTCTTGAAGTAGACAGATTTCTTGCCCTTAGATTCTTGAAATAAAAAATTGAATCATTATATGATTTTACTCCATCAAATAAATCGTTATGACGCAGGGCAAATGAAGTTTTCGGAATTTTGTCCTGCAAATGTGATGGCTGATGTCTAATCTTTTAGTAGAGAATAAGGAAGAAAGAAGGACTTAAGAATATTTCATCAGGCCTATATTCCTCTTTCAAATTGATGGCCCGAGCTTCGTATCCCTTTAACCAGTGGCGGGCCGGTGCGCCCCTTCCCAAAAAAAAAAAAAAAAAAAAAAAAAAAAAAAAATGACTCATAATTTTTAGGGGGTCATTTTGTGATGTCTTAGTATGTACTAATAGCAAAGCCGATACTTAACAAGGCGCCTTCACTTATATACTTGGCGCTGACCAGCCGGAAAAATAAACGATTACAATTTCATATACATGGAATTATTTATTTGTGTAACTTACGTTTTCCGTTTAGGAGATGGTTAGACGAAACAGAACCTTCAAAGGTAACTTCCATGGCTTTACGCCTTAACACACGCGATATAATCAATAAAAACATTTTTTTTTAAATGGGACATTTTGTCCATTTCGACAAATATTAAAAACTTATTTTAATAAGGCGCTTTTCTTTTCATAGAAGCGCCATATGGCTTTATGCACCTGGAAGTTGTTGTCAACAAGTACGACGGCGCCTTATTTGATATCGAGGCGCTCCAATGAAACAATAAACGCTTCTTCAAATAATATTCTGCACCAGATATTGAAATTGTGAATAATTAAGTCCAAAAGTGCCTTATGTAATGTCATAGGTCATAGACACTCCAATGAAACAACCTGGTCATTCACCTTTGTGCCTTTTGTACCGACGAATAATACCCTGTGTGGAGGAAGTGCATGTTAAATATGCTCAATGTCCCTACGCTGTATGCGTTGGGACTTTACGGTTACGGCTGCGTACCTTTACGGTTGCGTTGGGTGCCTACTCAGGTGTCGGATCGTCACTTGACTGTGGTTCTAAAATACGACGCCATCGCCAATAGCCCTCGTGCAGCTCTGTGATAATTCAAACCTCACCTAACCGAGTAAAACTCATTTGGTTTCGTTAGTAAAACATAGCGCAAGCGGGACAATTAAGGCGCTACATTTGTCACTGATGATACCTTCAAAGGTTTCGTCCTCGCCTAAAACTGATGGTGCTGGGGAGAAAGCTAATCCCGCCAGTATATATAATTCCCGCCGGCGCATATATATATATGATTATATAAAGGATCTAAAAAAAACAGCGCTAACTATCAGTATTAGGGCGCCTACACTCTTAAAACAAAAGAGTGAAATCCACTCCAGTAGGAGAAGTGCATTTTCGACACTGGAAATGAGTGAATATTAACTCAGACTGAGTTTAAATCACTCGTTTGGAGTGATGGCTGTCGGACTTCACCACACAAAGTGCATTTTCGACACTGGAAAGGAGTGAAATTAACTCACACTGAGTTAAATTCACTCGTTTGTTCTAAGAGTGTACTGTCGTACAATATCACAAAAAACGCTTTTAGACTGTCTTGTTTAATTTTGACACTTGGTGCAGATTAGTATTTCTGACGTATAAGGAATCTTAAAAAAAAAAAAAAAACATGCGTCAAGGACTCAAGGAGTATTAGGGCGCCTTTAATTTAACATACCGCTGTTCGACTAGGTGCCAAGACGTACTTCATGTCTTTCGTTCAAATACATATAATGTCGTCTGAATTGTTTTTTTTTTTTTTAAATGAGGAAATAACTGAAGAAACACGTGTCTAGGAGTAGTAGGGCGCCTTTAACTTCAATTTAAAGTATATTTATCAACGGGCCCATTAAATGACGAGGCCTAAGATCCCTTGTCTTTTGGAACCTCAAAATTCTTTTAATTCGGGGAAAAGTGTGAAATGTTAGGGTTAATTATTTTTTCTTTGATAATTTAAACTGTGAATATTATTAGTTAACCGTGAATATTATTATTAAGTGACGAACCGACACCAGAGAAGGCACACACAACGCAAGCGTTAATAGCGACATCGGAACATTACAACTGTGGAGAATATTTAATGTGCACTCCCTCTACACGGGGTATTCGTCGAACATTTTTCGGCTGCCCAGGCCTAGAGTCAAATCCTATTTTTTTAACAATAAAAAGAAGAAAACCAAAGTTACAATTCCATAGAGAAAGTCTACTTCGCACACGTGGCTCCGTTTCCTTTTTTTTTTTTTTTTTTTAATAAGTTGCTATATTGCGCACTCAGAAATCAGTAAAAGGCACGATATTTATTAAATGATAGCCAAACAGACGCTGTTAGGTAGGGTTTTTTTTAGGGGAGAAGACTGGCGCCGATGTCTCAACTATATTTTCTACAAGAAGTATAAAAAAACATTTGCTTTTTACATTTTGCTTTTTTTCATTCTCTCTCTCAGCACACACAACTTTATATTTTTTTTATATAATTATTCTGCTTAAGATCAAGATTGGATTGTCATGAGTACTAAGAGCATAATATTGGTAAGTTTAAATTTCTACTGTAAACTATCCGAGATATGAATATGTTTGTTAACTTGGCCGTTATTTTTTCTATCTTTGTCTATTTATTGTTTGTAATTGAAATACAATCAGGTAGCCATTTTGCCCGCCAATAGCTCTAGTGCTACCATAATTCAAATTAAACTTATCATTCAAATTTTTATTACTAATTAAATGAATGTTAATTTATGTTTGCACTTAAATTCAATATTAGAATATCATCGTTTAATTTCTTTACAGCAAAACTGGTGATTTAAATTATCTAGTAAACTTTTAAATAAAAACATTCGATAATAAATCTATTTTTTCTTATTTATTATATTAAATTTTTTATTTAAAAATTAAATATCAATTATCTATTAAAGGTATGAGTTATTTTCTTTTAGTTTAACTTGAATTATCGTCGCACTAGAGCTACACGAGGGCTATTGGCGACGGGCACTATAATTTAGAACCACAGTCAAGTGACGAGCCGACACCTGAGTAGGCACCCAACGACATCGTACGCAGCGTCGGGACTATGGAGCATATTTAAAGGTCTGCAGTTATTTTACCTATGCCCGGACCCGGTACCTTCCGTATTCAAACTCTCCAGCCCCCAGAATATTAGTTATAAAAAGTAAAACTAACTAATGTTCATAAAGAGTAATACTTTATACTCAAACACTGCACTTACAACGGAAAAATTAAATTAAAATTCAATTTTAAATAAAATATAGAATTCAAAAAGATATTAATTGGAAATAAATGTAATAAAAAATGAAACAAAAAATATTTGTAATTAAAAGTAATTGTAATTACAAATAATTTAAATTGAAAAATATTTAAAAATTGCTCCCCCCCCCCGAATTGTTTTTGCGCCCTTTGCAACCGGAAGGGCCGGTAAAACTGCGCCTTTGTCAGGGAGCCAGTCCGGCCCTGCCTTTAACTACCGTAAAAGTGCCTATTTCTTTTATTCTGAAAAACATATGTATGAATAATATTTTTTCTTTTTTCATTTGGTTTTAGCTTGAAAGAATTAGCAAGTTAGTTAATCTTATTGGCGCTTTAATTGTTGAATTTAGGTTAGATTTAATCGTATTGGCGCGTTACTAAAGAGCACTCCAGTCCGGAAATATCACGGAAGCTAAGTATAGAGTGCAATCCGTTATTTTTATGAGAGTGAGAAGAAGTGGGTTAACACACTAGCTTATGCTGTAAAATTACAAGATTTCCTGCATTGTATCTTGAATATGCAAAAATTCTTTTGATTTCTTCAATTGACAGAGATATAGTCGAATTTCTTCAATATTTATAACCTTCTGTTAAAACTGCTTCTTTATGACTATTTATCAGCAGTTCTAACCAAAGGTTTTTGGTCATTAAATATGGAATATAAAACAATTTGCAAAACTAAATTATGAATTAGTATATTTTATTTCCTTATATTTACCAAGTTGTTCACATTTTTAAGAGTGAGAAAATGAAGTAGCGTCCTTTTGTATAGGGAATTGTTTGGGGACAGTTTATGGTTTTAACTCTTGGCTTCATTTTGAAAATATCACATCTAACTAACCAAACTCTAACTATCTCATCTAACTGAACTATAATTTTACTTAAAAATTAAAAATATTGACTTAAAATTTTTACAGTTTATTATAACAATTTTTAGTTGCAGAAAAAATATTTTTTTTTTTATTTTTCATAGAAAAATTATTGCTAAATAGAAAATACTAATTTAAATGATAATATGACAAAAATAAGCAAAGTTTTCCCAAGTGGAAGAGATTTCGTCTTGAAAAATGAATTTTTCAAATTATTCTTACCCTGGTCTATACTATTTCTATCATGCGGTTTTGATTTGGAAAATAGAAAAAACTTGGGATTTACAAGGAAATTAATGAAGGGGATTGCAGTATTCCTGCTGATTGTTTTCTTAACAATAACATTCTTTAGTTGCATTTCTTCAGCAAGGAGTTTTGGTAATGAAAAAGATTTGCCATTTAATATAACATTTATAGTAAATTTAATGTGTGGAATAATACAATGCACCCTACTGTATAAAAAATTAAATGAAATAAGAGGAATGAGAAACCAAGTTTGGAAAATGTATAGAATGTTTGTGCATAATTCAAATACACGAAATGTACGCTTCGGATCCATGCTAGCTTGCATTTTTTCAATTTTGGTGCCATTTGTTACTGCTAGTGACATGTCATCTTATTTTTTGGCAAGGAAAAATGCAAGAAGATACTTTATTAATCGTTTTTTATATAACTTCGAACCTCCTGAAAATATACTACCTGTAACATTTCGGCTAGTTTCCTTTGCTAGTGAAGTAAACTACGTCTGGATGAATTGCTTCATCATTTACTACTGCATCAACTGCTTCTTGTTGAAGGAAACTTTCAAAGGCTACTTCACCTTGATGAAAACAAGCAACGATTTTTTACTGCTTTTGGAACTACATAACCGGATGACGAAACTTGTATCCAACTTCGACGATGCCTTCTCAAACCAAGTGTTCTGGAGTGCGTTTCAGTGCACGGTTAAACTCTTCGTTTACTTTTTTGTCTTCAATTCCCGTTCGTTTCTCTCTATTACCAGCATAAGTGTTGTAGTTCTTTCTTCTTCGATGTCTCTGTTAGCACTTATTTTATCTGCTTCTTTAGTATCCGAGAACGCAGACAAAATCAAAGAAGAAATAAATTACTTTACTTCCGACACATCTTGGCATTTGTGTCATCGTTTATTGTTCAAAATAACTTCGACGAATGTGGAATTGTCTATATGCAAAATTATATCCATGAGGAGGTCGACAGTTCTAAGCATTTTTGGCGCGTTCTTCACTTATGGCATTTTACTGAAGCCCTAAATGTCTCCAATGCTATACAACATTCTCTTTGCTCAGTTTCAATAAAACTCAAGTACTTAATTGTGAAAAGTAACTAGTTATAGTTACTTTTAGAAATTTCAAGTTATAAGAAAATTTGATTGTAACTATTTTACAGTTTTCCAGGAATGAAGGAATAGCTGCCACCGAAAAAATGTCATGAACGAAAATTCAAAGCAGTTAAAATTAGAATTTTAAATAAAAAAATTGATAAAATTTAATTGATATAATTTAAATAAAAAAATTGAAGCCGGTCACCGAACTGACGGAAATATCTGTGAAGAGCGACGTAAACGGAACGGAAAAGTAACGTAGTACTTCATTACCGCTAAAAGTAACTAAGTTACAGTTACTTTCTGAAAAATCCTTACGGAGTTACTCGGCTTACCTAAAATAAGTAGAGAGTTACTATAATCCCTTTTTTAGACCACCTATAAAATTCTTAGTTCAGTTGGTGTTGTAATATTGTAGTTACAAAGTTTTTGTGATTTTTTCAAAGTTGAGTTACTTTTCTTATTGTAACGTGTTATGCAGTAACGAGGCGCCGTTGCGGTGATTCTTGTTTCCCCGCACGATTTAACTTCATCTACTCTACTGGATAGTTTACTACTAGTGGGAATAAGAAACCACCAACGATATTGTATATTATTACATGATTTTTGAACCCTTCCATCTGGCTATATTCCATTTACGTTAAAATTAGTAACCTCTAATTGGATGTAATTTATTTACTGTTGAGTCTGCTGTACTTTCAAAATGAGTAATCTACTATAAGCGGGATATCGTGTATTATTATCTGTCAAAAATATCTGTCGAATTCAGTGTGAAAGGTTGTAAGGTTGTGTAACTGTAGTTTTTAAATTGAAAGAATTTTTTCTTTTCTCATTACTCATTTTATACTTTGATTGCAGGTGAAATTAAAGCTTCTCCTGTCAGATGATATCGATGACCGTTATATGCATTATAAACTGTGAAAACTGTATGAAATGTAATGTGAAACAATGAGTAATTATAGTTTTGAATTAAAAGAAATTTATAGACACGCATTACGTGGTTTGCTGCTTCTACTGCTCGTAAGAATAAACTGCCTGAAGTAAAATATGAACAGTGCAATATGCACTAAGTTAGAAAAATGTCCTCGGTGTAATTTTAAACTATTCGAATGATTTGATTAATTATAAGTAAAAGTTTTTTTTGTCTATTATTCCTCATTAACAAAAGGATGCATTGAATATAAATCTCAACTAATGTAACTTAAAAATAATCTTATATTTTTGGTGCTGCCATCTATTAGTGAACTGGTTAAAACAATAATGATATCAAAAACTATAAATAAATAAATAAATAAATAAATAAATAAATAAATAAATAAATAAATAAATAAATAAATAAATAAATAAATAAATAAATAAATAAATAAATAAATAAATAAATAAATAAATGAATGAATGAATGAATGAATGAATGAATAAATAAATAAATAAATAAATAAATAAATAAATAAATAAATAAATAAATAAATAAATAAATAAATAAATAAATAAATAAATAAATAAATAAATAAATAAATAAATAAATAAATAAATAAATAAATAAATAAATAAATAAATAAATAAATAAATAAATAAATAAATAAATAAATAAATAAATAAAAGAGGGTACGGGGGTGTTGTGGAGAGGGTACGTGGGTGTGTCGTTTCTCTCCTGCAATTTTTTTTTTTTGACGAATATGAAAAATTGTAGAATTGTTGTCACTGGAAGTAATTTTTTGTTGGCATTCTTTTTAGTGAACTTTGAGGTGCTCAAGACTGAATAATAAAGAAATTTCATAAAGTTCTTTGCATATGCAGTTACCGCCGCTTTTTAAGATTAGCATTAAATTGAGACAACCGCTTAATTGAAACAAATTACGCAGAGCAGAACAAAATTACTTGTTGGACTAACTTTTTATGAACGTTTATCAATCTACAATAATTGTTATAAAGCGTAAACAATAATTTGAAAAGAAGGCTCTGACAGACAATTTCATGCAATGAAGATATATTAACGGCAGTGGAGATCAAAGTAAAAGTCGACAAACATAACTCAATAACTCATTTAAGATAAAAAAAATTTCGAAAAAGATCAATGTCCTTCATAAATTTATCATTAATTATTGTAACGTGACAATCTTGTATTTAAATAAGTTGTATTAAAAAAGTTCTTTATTTTCGCTCTGTATTTTTGTGAATTTTAATAATAGTCTAGTAAACGTTACATTTTTGCTGATGGAAAATTTATACCATTTTATTTTCATTGCATTTTCAGATTTTTTCGATAAAAAAAAACAGACAAAAGTTTTTTTTAAGTACCTAACATATCAATACTATTTTTTTTACATGCGTCAACAATTCGAATTTTACTTGAACTATTTAATGGTTGGGTTTTGAGCTTTGACCTACTGAGAAATAAATAAATGAATGAAAATGTGAACTGATTTTCACTTATAACAATTCACCTAGATCTATGCTGAATAAATGCCAGATATGCTATGGTATCAAAAACTATGATTCCGAATTTTAAAAGAAATGATGTAAGAAACGATGGGATTACTAATACTTGTCAAAAAATTACGAGTGCAATTTTAACAGAAAATATTATTCTTCGGCTGGTGCAAAATTCATTTGCTATGAATCTCATTGTCAACAATTGTCCCTCTCCATTTGCAGCATTTGTTAAAATGTAGTGTTACGAGACATTTTAAAATACGAAATTTGAGGATGCCACAATGTTGTACAGTTCTTGTTTCGGCACTGCCTTGCCAGATTCACTACATGGTCTTCTTTATTATAAATTCTATCGAGTCCATCTTCATCTTTGTCTGCGATAGCGACTATGTTCTTGCCGTGAGAGATTCGACTGTCATTTTTTGTAAAGTTTACTTGATATCCTTTGCTGATTATTTTCTGAACTGATAATAAATTCGATTCTATACTTGGCACAAATAAACAGTAATTGATTTCTAAACGATTGGTTAAGCCGGTTTTCTATTGGCAGTTGATGTAACTTTACCAATACCTTCAGAATATATTTTCTTCCCGCAAGCTGTATTAAGATTACCTCGTTCGTGGATACTTCTGATCTTGTTCCAGATTTCTTTCGCGGTTTTCTGTTCTTGAATGTTTTCTATTTGGTGGTCTTCGATTAGCAGGCATATCGTCGCTATGGCTTGATTGTCGGACCCTATATTTTAGTTATACTTTGAAGAATGCGATTTTTGCACCTGCGCCTTTCATAGATAAACTAAAACTGAAAATCCTGACAGTAAGGAGATTTTGCCGTGAAATAATAAAGCGCAAATATATTTTTAATTGAAAAACGGATACTTTTTACATAATTAGGATTTAGTTTATAGCGTTGTATAATACCTTTTTAAGTTTCATCAGCAACCAGTAATATCAAACAGTTGAGGAGTAAAACTTATATGTAGTCAAAAAAGACAATTTATAATTTATAAAATATATACTAGAGGTAATTGTAATTTTCAAACTTTATTAGCCTATTAACGGCGACTTTGTGAATACCATTAACACCTACATTTGCGATTTTTTTTTAGAATTTTTTACTGAGACCATTTTTTAAGTAATATAATTCATAAATACAAGAACATAGCTTGTCATTTACCCTTTTTACATGTTATTTAAATTTAAATGTTTGGATCCACATAGAGTCCAAGATATATTATATTTTCTACTCGGTTTATAAGAGGACATCCATAATTTGAGACATTTCCTTGGCATAAAATAAGATATTTAAGAGTTAAGTCTTCTGCATGACCATTCATATTAAAATTTATATATTTAGTTTTATCACTATTTACTTTTGAGGGGAGTCGGATGGGTGTTTGCTTCAAAAATGCCGATTTTCTGTTTTATTTTAATTATTAATCTACATGTAAATAGCTTTAATTTAAGATCAGGATTATTGATTTTTTGTTTGAACTATATAAAAATATAACTTTTTGTTTGAACTATAAAAAAATCATAATGATATCTTTCATAGTTACTGAGAAATTTTTTCTTAAAGTTGGGAAAATTAACATGGGCGAGATAGAACCATCCGACTCCCGTAAGTCATTTTGTTGAAACATTTTAAAACTTTTACTAGATCGGAATTTTATCATTCCTTACAATAAATTGTAGTTTTTACTTGAAAACAGTATCATCTGCTTACTTGATTAATTTTCCAAATAGTGATAGATTGCAAAAAAGTTTTAATGTTGCTGGTGCGTTACTACAAAACTCTAAAACCTAGAAATATCACGAAAGCGAGAAATAAAGAGCACCCCCTTTACTTTGGCGGGGGGGGCCCGGATGGCCGAGTGGTCGCAGGCCAGCAGTCTGCGTACTGTAACGGGCGCGGGTTCGATTCCCGCCTTCGCCCTGGGTGTATTTCCTCTCTTTGTGACAGTAAAAAATCTTTCTGTGACTGTCTTACTTGACGAAGACTTATAAGCGGCTCACTGAGCAAGCACACAAGTCGGAATATATATGTAAAATACCCTACCCTACTTTGGCGGGATTAAGAAAAAAGGGGTTAATATATCAACTTACGTCGTGAAATTGAAAAATTTAATACACTGTAGCTTGAATATGCATTAATTTTTTTTATTGATTGAATTCCCATTGATAGTTTTTCTTTCAATATTTATAGTTATAAATATTGAAAGAAAAACTATCATTCCTTAAAAGGTTATCCTTTGTTTTAGAATTGCTTACATATGAATATTTATAAGCAGTTCAAACAAAAGTTTTTGGTCTATAAAATGGAATATATAATTTGTTATTAAATAATTATAAGTTGTAAAACTTAATTATGAAAATACATTTTATTTCCTTATGAATACACCAAATATTTATTTACCAGGTTGCTCAAATTTTTAAGATTTAAAAGACGTCCTATCATTCGTTAAATTAGGAAAGGATTTTCATATAGCAAAATAATATATTTTTTTGTTTCCAGACAAGAGCTAAATTTAATAACAGTGTATCATATTAAGTTATTGATCTGAGTATATTATCGCCATTGTAACATATATTAAATGACAAAAGGTGCTATATCGATAATAATTTAATCACTAATAGTACATTTTCTTAGCAGATTCTAAAACACGGAAGTATTAACATGCATGCATGGTAAAAATGATAAACACTTAATTTTACTCATAATTGTGTTTACAATACAGCATACAATGCGGTATTCCGCCATTTTGTCGCTTTTCTATTATTAATAATTTTGCCAGGAGTTTATTGTGTTAGTAATGTTACCATGTCTCCATCCACAACAAAGTGAAATATGCCTGGAACAGGTTTTAACCCAACTGTTAGCGGACAGTCAAGAAACTAAAATCTCAAACTCTTTATGGGTACTGTTCGCTATTTAGATACATCAGCTTATGATTCTATCTTTGGAGTCGTATTTTCAAAATAACACAGGTAACTATCCAAACTCACATCTAACTGAATCACATCGAACATCCTATCTAACTGAACTATTATTTCATTTCTAACTTAAAATTACGCTTTAAAACAATTGCAGTTTATTATAATTACTTTAAGTTACAGCAAAATTTTATGATTATTTTTTCATACTAAAAACTATTGCCTAAGAGAAGATACTCATTTAAGTGATATGAGAAAAATAAACAAAGTTTTCCCCAGTGGAAGAGAGTTCGACTCGAAAAATGATTTTTTCAAGTTATTCTTACCGTGTTCTATACTATTTCTATCATGTGGTTTTGATTTGGATGGTAGAAAAAACATAGGATTTACAAGGAAAATAATAAAGGGGATTGCAGTATTCCTGCTAATAATTTTCTTAACAATAACAGTTTTGATGTGCATTTCTTCAACAAGGGATTTTGGTAATGACAAGGATTTATCATTTAATATTATATTTGTAGTACATTTAATGTGTGGAATAATACAATGCGCGTTACTTTATAAAAAATTAAATGAAATGAGAGCTATGAGTAACCAAGTTTGGAAAGTTTATCAAGTTTTTGTGAATAATTCAAATTTACGAAAAGTACTTTTCGGATCTATGCTAGCTTGCATTTTTTCAATTATGGTACCATTTGTTACCTCTAATGACTTGTCATCTTATTTCTTGGCAAGGAAAAATGCAAGAGGATACTTTATTAATCGTTTTTTATTTAATTTTGAACCTCCTGAAAACATACTACCTGTATTATTTCCGCTAGTTTCTTTTGCTGGTGAAGTAAACTACGTCTGGATGAATTGTTTCATCATTTACTACTGCATCAACTGCTTCTTGTTGAAAGAAACTTTCAAAGGCTACTTCACCTTTATGAAAACAAGCAACGATTTTTCGTTGCTTTTGGAACTACATAACCGGATAACGAAATTGGTATCCAACTTTGACGATGCTTTCTCAACACAAGTGTTTTGGAGTACTTTTCAATGCACAGCCAAACTGTTCGTTTACTTTTTTGTCTTCAATGGCCATCCATTTCTTTCAATGACCAGCATAATCGTTGTCTTTGTTTCTTCATCGATGTCTCTGGTAGCGCTTATTTTGTCTGCGTCTTTGGTATCCGAGAACGCAGACAAAATCAAAGAGGAAATAAGTTACGTTACTTCTGACGCATCTTGGCATTTGTATCATCGTTTATTGCTTAAAATAACTTCGACGAATGTACATTTGTCTATATGTAAGATTATGTCGATGAGGAGGTCGACAGTTCTAAGCCTCTTTGGAGCGTTCTTCACTTATGGCATTTTACTGAAGCCCTAAATGTCCTTAACTTCACATTTTACATTGTCTTTGCTCAGTCTCAATCAAACCCAAATACTTAATGTTGTTTTTACTGAATCTCTACGATCTAGATCAAATCCAGGAGATCGCACATTCTCAAAAAGTCCACAACTTGGATATGATTCTCCACCAAGTTTTATGAAAAGTAACTAGTTACAGTTACTTTATACGAAATAGCAACTAATTAAATAAAAAAAATTAAGTCATAAGAAAATTTGAATTTAACTATTTTATAGTATTTCCTCGAGAAACAAATTTAAAGCAGCATGTACATTTCGAAAAAAGTTATAAATGAAAATTCAACGTAGATAAAATTTAAACAAAAGATTTAAATTTAAGCCGATCGCCGAACTGCCGAATATATCAGTGAAAAGTGGCGTGAAAAGTAACGATTTTTTTGTTAAGTTACAGCAAATTTAACTGTTTAGAGCAGGGGTTCCCAACCGGTGGTACGCGTACCACTGGTGGTACGCGAGAACATTTCAGGTGGTACGCGTTAGTGGTGTGAGATGCAGTGTGCACAACATGATGCTATAAATAGCTTCTGTGCGCAAATGCAGTGTGCACGCAAATATATTGTTCTTATTTTATACATTAACATGATATTAAAGAGGAAATCTTCAATTAACTTCTGGATCATATTTTGCTGAGCTTGTACTATTTTGTCTTTGCATGCTTTTATCCCTATAGGTATAAACAAAACTGTAAATTAATTCCATTTTAATTTTTTTTATTTCTCCTTTATTGTAAGCATGTCAAAAATAAACAAAAATCTAACCATTAAATACGAAGTTTTTTCATGAATTTTACTCAAAAAACCTTTGAACACTTTTAGAAGAGTACATATTAAACGTTTATTAAAGCATTTAGGTCTGGTGGTACGCCAAAATTCCTCAAAAAGTCAAGTGGTACGCAGGGGCAGAAAGGTTGGGAACCCCTGGTTTAGAGTAAATTTAACTGTTTAGATTGTAAAAGGAAACGCATTGCCATTGTCTTGTTCCACGCTCTCTTCGACTTCGTCGAAACTTCGTCGTTCAACTTTTAGTACTTACTTAACTTACTTTACTACTACTAGTTAATTACACTTCCGAATTAACAACCTGCAACGATGCGATATCGTACATTATTACATGATTTTTGAACTTTTCCTCCCAGATATTTCATTTACGTTTTAATAAGTAACCTCTCATTGGATGCAATTTATTTACTGTTGAGTCTGTTGCACTTTCAAAATGAGTAATCTACTATATTCGTATTATTATCTGGATTATCCACGGATATCGTGCATTATTATCTGTCACAAATATCTGTCTAATCCAATGTGAAAGGAGGTATAAGTGTAGTTTTGAATTAAAAGAAATTTCTCCAACTCGTATTACTTGTTTCTGATGCTTAAATTGAACGTTAAGCTAAACAACCTCCGGTCATATGATATTAAGTAGGGGAAAGCTGGCCCGCTGGCGCAATGGTTAACATGTTAGCCCTTGGAGCTGGGGGGCTCGGGTTCGAGTCCCGGTCATGGCATGGATGTTTGTGTCCGTCAATAAATGTTGTTATTTGTCTAAGTGTTCGTGTCGTCTGTTTCTTTGTGTGTCTCTTTTGAATGTGTCATTTCTGGGGTTGAATACAATAGACCTAAGGTCGCAGTGTTCGGCGAACTTGTCCCCCACCAAGAAAGTCATAAGTCAAGTAGGGGAAGGTTTGTGCCCCTGACCATATTGTTCATTTGACCTAGGTTGTGGGGCCTTGTAGCAATATTTTATAAAAATTAGTCTACTTAGTATATAGTTATTCCACTGGAGGGCTTCTGTATCCGGATGTGAATTATTCGAAGCAAAGAGGATTCGTGTGAAATAAAACAATTCATTTTCATTCTAAAAATGAATTTTTCATAAGTCTTTGCCTAATAAAATGTTTTGTGTTATGTTTTTGTTGGTTAAATTCTTTGACATATTAGCTATACACTTAAAAAAATATTGCCGAGCTTTTAAAAATGGTTATTCTAACTCTTAAACTGCAGCATGCTTTTTAATTCGCATTGTCATGGTGTTGTACCTCTGACCACGATCACTTGTTCCTTTGACCAGGTCAAAGGTACAACACTCCTTAACTGAATTTCTCAACATTTCGACTTCGATGTGCTACTGTTACAACTTTCGTAAAATTAATTAATATTTTTGACTTAAGCCCATAATTAATAAAAAATGAATAATAATTTTAACTCTCTGAGGGATAAGAGAATTGGCAGAAGTGTAAACTTGTTTTCGAATTATTTTGCTAGTTATCTCAAATGTTAGAAAAGTGTTTATAACAGGTTTTTTTCCCACTACTAATGAAAATATTTGTTAAGTGTAAATATAATGTTTCAAAAATGTATTTGTATAAATCTTTAAAATATTATAATGTTGCATCAATAAAACAAATGAAAAAAATATTTTTATGTAGTGTGATTTTGAACGATTAATTAAAAATATATATTTTAATTTTGAAATTCCAATAAACGATGGTTTATTCCTTGGCCATTACTTTTTAAGTTTACTTCTTGGAGTAATTTAAATTAGCCAATATTAGATATTTATATAAAAGATATTATGTCGTTAGATATTTCCTAACCCTAAATAGTGTTATTAAAATTATACATGTACCTTATGTCTAGTAAGGAGGAGGGGCAGTAAAGAAGAAAGCAACTCTTTAGTGTAGAAATATCCATTTAATGAAGTGCAGCTCTGAAGAATTACATCCTCTCTCCACCCTTACCGCCTTTACTAGTGACAAAAAGATGGCGGTTCAGGGCAGAGTTTCAATAAGTGCTCGCTAGATGGCGCTGATACAACACTCTGCTATCCTGACGTTTGTCGTCCCGACAAATAGCAATTGAATAAAATAAAAACATGCTATCTAAATATTAAAAGTAAACATGTAGCAAGATAAAAATTAAACGTAAACACTTAGAAAATAATACACTTAAATTCACTACTAATACTGAAAAGAACTATAAAAATAAGCATAAACAAATAAAATACTTTTATGCATTTCTCAAGAAAATTATTCTAAAATCACTTTAAAATTCTAATTTGAAAATTATGAAATAGAAGAAAACACTTATAAAATTAACTAAGCAAGTAAGTAAAAATAAATTTTAAAGTCTGTGCAAAAAGTTCTTAGCACAATTTGGGAGAAAAAAAAATAAAGTTCTGGACTTCAGAAAGTTTGTAGAATAAAAGTCAAAGTTCAGGTTTTTGCCCAACTCTTCATTTGGTCGGCAGATGTGGATGTGCATGCTGGTCCTTCACCTGTACCGGTCTTGCGTACATCATATCTGTCGTTTGGGCGAACTTTAGTCACGACGTATGGGCCAAAAAACTTTTGACGAAGTTTTAAGCCTGTCCCGAACTGAGTACGTTTGATGGCGACTATATCATCAAGTTTGTATCTGGTAGCAGTCTTGCGACGAGTGTTATAGTTGTGCCTGCTCTGTTCTTGTTGTTGCAATATATTTGCTTTGGCTTCTTTGCGCATTTGTTGTTGATGTTGGACGACTGAGTGTATATGTTGTTCTTCTAAAATTTTCTTGATGTTAAGATCTTCTTTATTTTTCATTTTAACTCCTGTTAGAAGCTCGAAGGGTGTGTACTTAGTAGCTGAAGAGATAGTGCTGTTAATTACACGTTGTACAGCTGGTATGTGCTTGAACCATTTGTTCGGATCATCAAGGGATAACTTGGAGATAACTGGAATTAGCGTTCCATGGAATTTTTCAACCTGACCGTTTCCTCTTGGCTGACCTGTAGTGATTGTGATATGTTCAATCTTCTCATCTTCGCAGTATTTCTTGAATTCTGTTGCAGTAAAAGCTGATCCGCGATCTGATATTATTCGTCTAGGATTTCCAAAGGTGGTTTGCTGAAGTTGAAGTTTGTCCAGAGCGTCTTTTGCAGATGTTGACTTGACAGGATATATCCAAATGAACTTTGTAAAGGCATCTACCACAGTGAATATGTACTTGTAGTTTTTGTTTGTGCTTGGCAGTGGCCCTAGAAAATCTATATGGTATGTGTCTAATGGAATGTCACCTTTAGGAATGGGATGGAGAAATCCTTCTTGTTTTCCTGTTTTTCGTGAGGCAAGTATGCATTTTACACAGCTGGATATTACGCTTTCGACAGTTTTACGTATGTTTGGGAAATAAAATTGTTGTTTAACTAAAGTTTCAGTTTTATTAATTCCAAAATGTCCTTTATTGTGTTCAATTTGTACGATTTGTTTTTGCATGTCTTGTGGTATTACTAAAAGCTCTTGGTCATTGACAATTTTGTAAAGAATGTTATTTTTGTATTTGTATTCTGATGTTGGAGAGTGTTCTAGTAGTTGTTTAATGCTTAGTGTGAACTCATCTTTTGACTGAGCTTCACAGATTTTTCTGGTTGTGTCATCAACTTGTATTGTCATGACAGGATAACGGCTAAGTGCGTCAACATGTTTCATCTGCTGTCCTGGTCTGTGAATTAGTTCGTAGTCGAAATCTTCTAGCAACATTGCCCATCTGGCAACTCTAGGAGGCAGTTCTTTTTTGGACATTGTTTTTTGAAACGCTTGGCAGTCAGTGAAGATTTTGAATTTGGTACCAACAAGATAGTGTCGAAATTTCTTTAATGATTCTACTATTGCTAAAACTTCTAATTCATATGATGTATACTTTTCTTCTTGTGGGGATGTTTTACGACTCATATAGTGAATGGGATGCAGGTTGTTCTCGTTGTCAGCTTGAAGCAAAATAGCACCAAAACCTTTTGATGAAGCATCACAGTGTAATTGTAATGGTGAGCCCTGTTTGTATAAGTGTAACACAGGTTCTGTGGAGAGTGCTTGTTTTAGTTGTAGAAAAGCTTGCTGTTGTTCTCTGCCAAAGTGAAAAGGTGTGTTGTTTCGTAAAAGATCACTTAGTGGCCTTGCAATGGCTGCATAGTTCTTTATGAATTTTCTAAAGAATGAAGTCAGACCTAAAAAGGATTGAATATCTTTCGTCGTTTTAAGCTGAGGGAAACTTAAAACAGCATTTGTTTTGTGTGACGATGGTCGAATTGTACCTTTTTCCAAGATATGTCCGAGAAAAGTTATTTTTCGTTGTAGAAAATTGCACTTTTTGAAATTAAACTCAAGTCCATAGTCCGAAGCAACTTGTAAAACTTTTTTCAGCTTTTGTAGACCTTCGAACTCATCAGATGAGGGTATAATCAAATCATCAAGATAGAGAATCAAAGTTCCATCTTCTAAAAGATCTCGAAAAACAATTTGGATAAATCTTTGAAAAACAGATGGTGCGTTGCATAGTCCAAAAGGCATCTTTGTGAACTCGTACTGTCCGTCTGGTGTTACAAAAGAAGTGTATTTACGACTATCTTCATGAACATCAACGTGATAGAAACCATTTTTTAAGTCAAGGTTTGAATAGACAGATGCACCTTGTAATTTGTCAAAAACGTCTTCGATGAGGGGTAAAGGAAATCTTTCTTTTACGATATTCCGATTAATCAACCTAAAATCTATGGCTAAGCGCGTTGAACCATCTTTCTTCTTACACAAAACTATTGGTGCACAGAAATCTGAAAAACTTTCTCGAATTATTCCACTTTGTAACATTTCCTTAATTTGTTTATTTACCTCAATTTTTTCTGACAATGCAAGACGGCGTGGTCTTTGAAATATAGGTGTGTCATCCGACAGAATTAATTTCATTTGATAATTAGTACTTTTAATTTTATTCGGTTTATAAGTTTTAATCATCTTCATAATAGTGTTTCGTATATTCGCATCAGATATGTGAGAAAATTCATCTTCAAAAAGCGTATCATCACTTACAATACTAAATATTGGATTGGTCCCCATAGTGTCTAATGGTTTGTTTACATTTTGCAATATGGGCTTGTCCCCTTGTACGTCTGAAGCGAAAATTTGGTGTTCGTAAGTTTCTAAATCTGTTAATTTGTTAGATTTATATTCTTCAATCAAATGTGAAAAACGTTTCTTCATATCCGTATTATTAACGTGTGTGAAATATAAGTCATTACCGTAGTCACAATCCATTGCGGACGTAAGATCATTCGCCGAAGTGTGTTTTACGGGAAAATAGGCTAAACTTTTACCGGTAGCGTTGTCAAAATTTAATCGGTTCGACTCATCATCTCGTTCCGCTAAAAAAAATCTTCGTTCTCCGTACTCTAGATGAGCGGGCGAATTTGCATTCGATAGCTCCTCCTTTGCCTACATGTACCTTATTAGATTTTTTTTTTCTTTCGAGCCGTTTAAAAAACTGTATAGAAAAATGCACAGTTCCATGTCCGAAAAATAGAGTAATAATGCAATACATGTACTACCATAAATATTAGAGTCCCTGCGTTTATACGCAAGACATTTCTGATTCTGAATATCGAACCTAACTTATTCATACATTTCTTTTAGTTCAATTTTTTTTATAGTACACAATAAGAAAACTCCTTTACAGTAGTTTTCCTATGAGATGCCAGTTTATATTAGATTAAAATAGTTTTGTTTTAGATAATGACTGTAAAATGAAAACAAGACCAATTTACTCGATTTAAATTAAGAATTTTTTATATTTAAATTAACTTTTCACATTAGGGAGTACCTGAGCTATTAATAATACGATTTCTACCCCGTGGGAAAACCCAAGAAATCCAATTTTAATTGCAAAGGATTCTGCAATTTAATTAAAGGTGAACATTTTTCTGCAATGCATGCTTTGAAAAAATTAACAAATGCATCAATGGCCGAACAAAAAAGCAATCCATCAGTATTACAAAAAGTAAGTATCGTGTGATTAAAAGACTTCTTTCTACACTCTACTACTGCAACCGATAACTTTGATTAGCGTATTCGAAACTACTTCAAAAGAAAAATTTTTTTTCTCCTGACTTCAGTTCCCCGATTTTTCTATGATCTGAAAGAGATGTTCTTAATTAACGCTGAAAAATTAAAAAAAAAAAAAAACACGGGGTCAGCAAAATAAGACATTCCCACAGGGAATTTTTGTTCTGAATCACCTTAATTGAAGGGAGAATTCTTTTTGATTTTCCTAAGTGAAAAAGGAAAATAAAAAAAAGCTTCACACTAATGAAGTTTTTATACTGCATTGAACTGTAAAATTCAGATAATGAATTCCTAAAAATAAATGGCACTTGAGGACAGCTGCGTTTCTAACATATGGCATTTTTCTCAGAATTAGATTAGAAATCCATTCAAGAGTTATGTATCGTTAAGGTGATATAATTTTTTTTTCGGATCTGAAGCGAAAAAGTTTCCTTCGTGATGCTTCAATTGGAAAGTATTTAATGTGACGAAGTATTGGTTTTCAGATTCCATTAATTTTGGGCTATGGACAAAAATGTATCTTCATAAAATGAAACGAAATAATGTTTTATATTGCATAATAAATTACCTATTTCCTTGCATGAAATAATGTTTAAAATATTTAGCATATATAATTCATTTAAAATGTACAACAATACTTAGTGGTAGTATTTAAAATTTTAAGTTTGAAAATATTTTAAGGGAGATAGTAGTTGGTAAAATGAAAGAAAATAATACAGGGTGGGTTGTTTTAACGTTTAAAGAGTTGTGATTGGGTAATAAATATACAATTTTAGTTTCCATGAGAATACTTTGAATAAATAATTCATTATAAATCTATCAATTGATACTTGCATAATACCATATCAGAATTTGAGGTGTTGAAGTAACTTTTTAATGTAGGAAAAGTATTTGTTATTTTACACTTTACAAATAAAAAAACATCCTGCAATAATTGACATCCTGAAATTAATTTTATTATACTTGAACTTCATTTACATGAAATATTAGTAGGGTGTGAAAATATGGAAAATTTTGGTAATATGGAAATTAAGGAATTTCAATTGCAGGGAGCTTTTCTTTAGTACTGACTGCCGGATACAATCTATCTCTATATTTGCCACGTAGCAAAGCTAGGAATCATTTGGGAGTTGAAAGTTGTGTGCGTTTTTTGTTTCGACACTTTCGTCAAGTTTTTGAAAGTAACTTAGTGGTAAAATTAATTTAACATCAGAGGTAGGGAAATTTGTTTTTTTTTCTGGATAATAATAGTAACAGAGAAGGTATTGTTGGATTTCCAAACAAACATAAATTGACTTTTTCTTAACTTACTTTGTCAAATCTAGTTTGGGCAGCATTGTTGGTAACTTGGAAACATGCATATGAGCGCAACTTAGAAACATCCGCATGACCTTCATTCATGCATACATGGTACAGTAGACGCCGCTTAATGTGATCACATCGGGACGAACGTGATTTGATAACAATAACCGAATGATTACAATACACGAAAAAAAGTTTAAACTAAAAAATGATTTTTTCACAAACGTATTAAAATAAAAAGTAATTTTAAATTAGGAGTTGTTGCTGTAAAACTCTATAATATTAAATATAAATTAATGCACACTAAAGAAAAATAATTACTATGTTTACATATTTTATGATGAACTGCTGAAAACAATACAAAATGCAAAAGGTTAATTATTAACAGAAAACAAAAATCAATTGTCGATTGTTTAGCATTCTTTCGAAGTAAATCATTTACAAATCGCTCATAATCATAATGTTTATGAAAGTGTTCCGCGTCGCTTTGTTTTGCACACCTAGATGTAAGGTTCTGCCTAACTCATCTGAGCAGGCGTCGGAATTTTGTGTCCTCGATAGCACTTTTGGGTTCATCATTTCCAATCAGAATCTTGTGACGAAGCTTTATCTTTGACACATACGGCTTCGCAAATGTCCTCATCAATTAACAAAGTAGAAGTCGCAACATTCTCGTCGATCACCATCCATGCTTCAAAATCATCAGCATTCACAACAGATTTTTTTCGGGAAATTTACATATAAACTGATAACAATAAACGAACATTTGATTACAATAAACGATGATTTTTCTATGTATTTTGATATAAGAGGACGGGACTAAGCGATTTTGATAACATTAAGCGATTGATAACATTAACCGTGATCACATTAAGCGGCGTCTACTGTACAATGTAACCTGTAACTGCAGTACTAACACTACGTGTTTCTGTCTGAGATGCCGCGGAAACACTTAGGGTAGAAATTATAGAGTCTTTTGAAATAGTGGGTACGCAGCATATGATTAAAATTTTACGAGTTATTAAGACAATACACGATGCATAAGACAGTAGAGATACAACCCTTATATTTCAATATTCATGTCTGTAATAAGTTGTGTTCAAATTGATTTATTTTAATTTTAGGGTGTTTCCATATTACCCTTTTTTTTTCAAAAATTGAAAAAAGTAGTAAACTTGCCAATTTTTATTTTTAACTAAGTTTACGTTCCCATTTTTTGGTTTCATGACTTAGAGCCCCTTATTCATAACATTGCCCCTTATCATAAACAATGTCTTTAAAAAATCCATATTAATATAGCCATTTACTTGCTATACAAGAAAAAGTTTTAAAAATCCTGACATGTCTCGATACAATCCATCTTAAAATCTTACTTTATTGCTTTTTGATACATAAAAATGAGTAACAGAATTTCTATTTTTTGTAGTAATTGTGTATAAATATGCGTCTTACCTTTACAATTTTTACATTTATTGTAGTCTAGACTAGAACCAATGTAATAGGTCGTAAACATAGAAATAATTTTTTTTTGCACAAACGGTTGGCTGTAAAAAAATATTAAATTGCTTGTGAACTCTAAAGGTGCACATAGTTACATTACAATAATTAATTTCTCTTATTTATCGATACGAAGCAGAATGTATTTGTTTTCACTGAATTTTTTTCATGTTGTATATATTTTAAGCTTGACAGAGTTTAATAAATCGTTTGAGGTTTATTTTACTACTAAAATTTGAATTAAAAATAAATAAATTTTAATTAGGATTTTTTATTCTTTATAGTTTAGTAAAATTAATTGTAAATTTTATACTGCCAGGGCAAATAATAAAAAGCTTTCGTTAACTTTCATTCCAACATATTAATGCCGCGCGTTGAAGTTTGAAATTAATTTAACGAATTTTATTAATATGTATAAAACTTTCATAAGTAGAAAGACGGTTTTCTCTAAATTAACTTTTGTAATACCTTTTTACTTATGTGGATATATTATACAAAATTACATCATAAAATATACATTTAATATACATTATATATATCATATCAAAAGGAAAGTGTGGTTGAATTTTCTTAAAACTTGGCTTTTAAAATATAGCTTTATTTTGCAAGTCCCCGATAAAAGAGACACAGAGTGACATATTTTCAATATTTTCCTTTTAACACATCATTTCCAATAGAATTATTCTTCAGATATTCTAATCTTGTTAAACTTCCCACACCCTTCTTCGCGTTTTCCTCTCGGGTAGCCATTTTCTCCATTTCACGGAAGGAATATTTCACGATCACTTTTTGCCCCGATACCGAAATAAGTATTTCTCAGCCTCTATACATCAAAGACTTTAAATATAGAGGACAACGCATTCGATAACCAAAAAGATAACCTTCTACAGTCACCTGACTAGGTATCTCAGATACTTAGGCAAGATTAGGTTAGCTTTGAATTATCTACTAGAGATATACAAAGGCTCTATTGCGCCTTAATTTAGCACTGAGACAAGAGAAAATTGGTAAAATGCTAAACTGTGAAAAATGCTTGGTGCAAGATTGCACAGGAATCTTGGAATTTCATTGCTTATACCATTATTTAAAAATGGTTTTTACCAGTTTTTCTGCCCATCTTGGATTCATCACAACAGAGTTCTCTCTAAATAGAAGTGGCAGTAAAAAAGGCTACGATCACGGAGCTATCTTGTAATAAAAAATTATAACAGTGTAAACAATTGCAAGTCACAAATCACCCATCTATCTAGTCCTTCCAAAACGTGCATATGTTTTAAGCAATACAACTTTGTATAAAACAATAAAAAAATACTTCTTTCTTACGAATGTGTGCCTCGAACGCAGCAATATTGCTGCCGTTCGAGGAAAACGTAATCCCAAACGTTGCAACCTTTCTGGATTTGGCGAGATTTATCGAGAACCCCTCTTATGCGGCATTTTTACTATAGATTATCGGTCCATTCTTCAGATGTCGTTGGGAATAAGTATTTCTCGACGCCGATACATCATGATTTGGCTGACACTAATCGACAGAGAGACTTCCAACTGTAAACATCTATCATTCACACCCGTCTTTCAAAGAAATATTGAAATATTTTTTACTCCAGTATTTTTAAAAACTTAAAAAAAGAAAGTACATTTCATGGATGAAAAAACTCCGTGGATATGTTTTCGCTAAATGAACTGAAATGGTCTTTTCAGCATGGTGGTAAATGGGATTACGTCCTCACCCCATAAAGTTGAAGTGAAAGGTCGTTTTTATCTCTCGTTTGATTTTCTGTAGGAAATTTTATCCCCGAATTATTTCGCTTTCACTTTTTTGACTTTCCGATGTTATTTGGAATGAAGTATTTGGCGTCTAAATGTTAATTGCAATGAAGTATTTGGCGTCTAAATGTTATTTGGAATGAAGTATTTGGCGTTACTTATTTTTTTTTTGTCAAACGGCTAAGCAGATATTCGTAATATTCCGTGAAAGCCTTTCAAGCATATACATATTTAATAAGACATGGATACATCTGAATTATTTAAATTGTTTTGAATTTCTTTCTCGGAAACTAAATTAGTTATAGGCTTAGATACAAACGGGCTAGATTTCCAATGGGACATACTTTTCAAATGACCTTAGTACAAAATAAGCCTCTTGGAGCGGTAACTGGTCATTGGTCACGCAGATTCAGAAACAAAACGTTATAATCAACAGATATCTGCAACAGATGTCTCTAAACGTACAATCAACAAATATTCTGTTGGCCATGTTCAACTATATTTAACCTTTAAAATAAAAGAGCATAAACATATAAACAAAATAAAAATATTAAAACAAAATTAAATATAACCAAATAAATAAAACAAAATATAAAGCTTTACGAAGGAGAGTTAATTTTCTAGGAAATAATGCAATCGATGACAGGTGTACTGTTGACCATGTTAAGAATAACTATATTTAGCCTTCAAAATAAAATAAATGTAAAGCTATACGTTGCAGAATTCATTTTCGAGGAAATAATGCAATCTGAAAGTTTGGCTAACATCTCTGGATTGCTGAATACCTCCGTTCACATTGTCAGTAAATCTAATTAGAAAGTCGGTGAAAATAGGATTTTGATTTTTAATTCCCAAAGGCACGGAAGCTCTAACACAAAGCCTTTGAAATTCCTAGGATGGATATTTGTAATGAGAAACCTAATTTCAAATCTTCGAAATCTCAAGGAGAGAAAGATCTGAAAAGATATTATTGGAGTACTAATTAGAAAAGTTATTTGCGTCGTACGGTTATGAGATTTTAGCATTAAAATATGTACTACCAAACTTTGAAGATTTTATAAAATAGTTAGAATATGAAATAAGAATAAATGTAATAATAAAAGTTACATAAATAAGTGTTTTCGTTTTATACACATCTTCATCATTTGAAAAATTTTTATGCTGCAATTTTACATTTTTTTCTGTTTTCTTTGCTTGAAAATGGAAGCAAAATTAAATGCAACGTATACATAAGTTGTTGTTTCTAAAACAATATCACAATATTCTGGGAATGTGACTTAGGTAAAACAATAAAACTTTCAAAATGCTTAGTAAACGAAATGTTTCAAAATAACAACTAATGTTATCAGTAATACTATAAGGATTAATAACTAATGTTATTAGGAATACTATAAAGATTAATAACTAATACCAAACCAATAACGACATTGCCCAATAACTATAAAAGTGTTAAGATTTTTTGCATTCTAGGGTGTGTTTGTTCCACTGACATGGCCTTTAAAAAATCTAATACTGAAGAAGCAATTTTAACAAAGTTTCATTCAATTCACTTCTCAAATCAATATATTACTTCACAGGATGATCGTCAGAATATCACCGCGCTTGTAAGAAAAGTATTTTAAAGGAGAATTTCCTTCATTTGGCATCAAAACCAAAACAACCTCCCAGATAGGTTTTAAAATGTGTAGTATTGGACAGTGAAATAGCCACAGAGAAAAACTTTAAATGTGTCTCGAATTTCTTACTTTTGAATTTTCAATTGGCAAAATACATGTTTCTTTAGTATTAATGTCTTCTGAAATGTTATTTCTCACACTTCTAATATATAGAAAGGATAGGTTATATAAAAATATTTTTTATTTTCATATAAAGTTATTAAATGTTAATCAGATATTAAAAAATATTCACACAAAATTAAAAAAAAAAAAAATTGTTTGAGACAATTTTAGCTTCATTCTCTAGCATTTGAAGGCAAATAGTAGCTTTTAAATGAATCACAATACAACATAATACTTTATTATTTTGCGCTACACTATTACACTGACAGTATAGTAAAAACTTTCTCTGTAACAGTAAAAAATTCTTTCTGTGTCTGTCTTAATTGATAAAGGTTTATATAAGCGGGTCTCTGATCAAGCACACAAGACGGAATATATATGCACCTACCCCTACCCCTTCCCTCAGTACAAACTAACCCTATATTATAAATAAAGTGTTTCTTGTAGCTATATAGCTAAATCTATTAAAAAATATAATCTTTATAACAAAAAGCATATATTCGACTTGAACTAAACACTGGTGCATATTATCACTTTTAACTGCATTTAGTTTCAATTCTAGACACTCTTCAATCAAATGGCCATGCACATTAATTAAAGGAACCTTACCGTTAATAACCTACACTTGCCAAAACAAAAGCAATGTCATCCGACGACCCTATATTCTATTCTAACATTCTCCAGTCACAGAAAAGCAATATCGAACGAAAATGTCGAATGCCCTCCCTCTTTACCCTGTTCCATCGACAACAGGTAATCCCAAGGGTGATTCTTACAGTTATTCCAACTACCCCATTCCATCCGAAATCCCGCTTTTTATGGCCCCATTGGAACGCGCCTTCTTTTACCAACTGCCGTCCATCACACCCCGAATACCTTGTAGGAAAAGCCTACCAATTTATTTTGTTGGGTTTATTTTTTATTTAACTTCCAGCCTTGCGGGACGGATAAGGCTCGTCGAAATGGGGATTTAGGTAAGGTTTTTTTTTTTTATGGGACTAATAAAGTTAATGCGATAAGGTATCTAAATGTGAAAAGTAAAACAAAATAGTACGGTTATTTTCGCGCAGTTTGTCGAGTAATTTCTTATATAAACTAGGAGATTATTTCAGTGCAGTGCAGTTGCATTTAGTTTACTTTTATTTTACGACTTAATTATTAACTAACATATTCATTGTGGTAGACTGCAGTTGCATCGTATTTCTTACTACTAGGTTTCTAAATTGAGAAGGTTTGCTAATCAAATATAATTTTTTCACCAAAAGCAACAAATATTTCTAGCTCGAGTTCATTTTCTAAACAATATATTTTCTTAAAAAGATATATCTATTTAGGTAGGCTGGCTACTATGCTGGCTAATGTGACCATTATAACATCCCTTTATACTGCATTCGATGAGTTTGATTCAGGAATTCATCAAGTTTAACAATAAAAGTCTCCCATGGGGTGGAAATACAACTTCAACTATTAAGAGGACTCCCTTGGGATTTCACATCTTGAAAATCGTAATGTTATTCCTATGGAGAATATTCGCAAGTCAATTGCCACCACAATTTTATTAAAAGGTTACTAGTTTCTTGTATCATTGTAAAGAACGAAAGGGACTAAAAGGCTAAAATTAATTTGTTTTGTGAAAATCACGTATTTAGTATTTTTAATAATTTTTTAAAATTAGAACTTAATGCTTACTCCATTTTTTACTAACTTCAAAAAATTATTAAAAATACTAAATATGTGATTTTCACAAAACAAATTAATTTTAGCCTTTTAGTTCCTTCCGTTCTTTACAATGATACAAGAAACTAGTCACCTTTTATTAAAATTGTGGCGGTAATTGACTTGCGAATGTTTTCCATAGGAATAACATTACGATTTTCAAGATGTGGAATTTCAAGGGAGTCCTCTTAAAGACACAAGCTTGAGCTTTAACCCTCTAATGCATACTGTTGCCGTTTGACAACGAGTAACATAATCCACTTTATTCTATTAAAGTAGAGCTCCCTCTCGACAAATTTGTGTTTTTTCATCTATTACATTGCATTTTGAAGTTTTAGTTACGAATAATCCTCATAGATGACAGTAGTAAAAGTGTATTAAAAATTAAAGAGTGAGGTTATTAACTGTTGTGAAATTACGTTTTTGGCAGTATTCAAACACTCTAAAAAATTTGGCATGAATATACTAACGATTACTTAGTAACTTAACAGGTATTACACTATTTACTAGAAAATCACTTGTAACCAATCTCTGATAGTAAGTATACTAAAGAAACTACTGTAGTAATACTAAGTAAATTGATGTAACGCCTTATAGCGCCCCCTGGCTCTCTTTTCTAGATATTATGACGAATCGATATCGCAACGATAAGAAACCGAAAAAAGTGTTTTTTTTTAAAATTTTAGTATATAAAATTACGTTAAATTATTTCGAAAACTTCATATCCAAAAAAAAAAAATCTTAAAATGACTTAATCAATAACATAAAACTCCTTTAACGATCAAGATTTTAACTTCTTTATTTACACGCAATCAAAATGCAAGGCCCCGATAGCAGCGAGGACTAACGCGCAGTTCCACGTTGCAAAACATGCGGATCCCGATGATCTTGGGCTCTGTCCTTACTCCTTCCCTGGAAATTCGAAATAAAATCTGGCTAACAGAAAAATTAGTGGCACTCTCTGGTTTTAAACTTTTGTAACCAGTTTACTACCAGTTTCTTCGTAAACATACAAGAAAATACCCTGTAAATCTACTACAGTTTTCTTTGTATAACTTACTAAGCTTTAATTAGTAATATATACACATATTTCCTATGTAACATTACTAAAAATACTTATGGAAGCTGAGTTTCCTAGAGAATTCTTAGTAACCTTACAGATTTTTTTTTAGAGTGAAGTATAGTAATATTAGTACTAAATACAAATAAATTGTTTTGAAAATTTAATTATAGTTAAATAGGGTTATTTTGAAATATATTTAGTAGTTTTCAAGTCATTATTATCAAAACTGGAATTTTGCAGTTGGTTTTTGTCATATGGAAAAAATTTAAAAGTTGAAATTATTTAAATTCTAATGCAGTTAATTTTTTTCAGTATTTTTCCAATAATGTATGAGTATTAACGATACATATATATATTTTCGTGACGTATAAAAATCATGCATTTAAGGGTGAAGCAAAAACATATTTTTGTAGCAGAAAATTTTCTCCGTTCTTGAACGTTCACATTTTGTTTGCTATTTTCCTTTTGAAATATTTTACAATTGATATTATTGAGGTGTAATTGTATTGTTTAGTTGCTTCATGTTGAATGACTATCATGTTTTAAAGTTAGTGTTTAAATCAATAAAATTTAACAATCTGAAATATCTTCGTTTTAGGCTACCAAATTGGGATTCTAAAATTATTTATATAATAACTATGCATCCAAAAGAGGTTGTATTGTTTTGGGAAACATGTAAGTGTCGATACCTATAATAATAAAAATGATGCATGTTGCACATGTTTTTTTTTTTACCGTTATCTGTTTGTTTGTGTGTAGACTCTTAAACTGGACATCTGCTTGTGTAGTAACTTAGAGCAAGGACATGTTTCAGGTCTTAAATAACAACTGAAATACTGAATGAAAATAAATTCTTGTTTGAATTTTGATATTGGTGAATCTATGTCCAAGCCAAATGTGTACTTTATACCTAATTTATGATTTATGAAATTTTGTGTTCTAAAAGTGTCCTATTTTTGATCCAAAACTAATATTTAAACTTTTTTCAATTTCGACCGATTCAGCATGTTAGAAGTAGCCATGCAGGACGCATATTTCTATTCCTTACATTCAACTGACACTATGACAGTGACGTCAGACATGCTGGGCGGGAACGAAATAAATGTAACCAATCATTGGCCGTCTTGGTGCAATGAGCGTTCAGCGTTGTGTAAGAATTATTGTGTTGTAGGATTTATCATTATTTTGAGATTTTAATTATTCGCACAAAAAATACCAAAATTAGCTAAAAAAAATATTGAAAGGTGTTTATCTGTAAAAATTGAAGTAATGATTATTATAGAGCTAGATAATTTTAGATGTTCTGAACGCTAAATGACAGATTTTAGATCTCAAAAGTTCGCTCGTGCTGCCATCTATATTCAAGTACAGCAACTAAATCCTGCACAATATAGCAAACATTAAAAAAAAAACATTCTTGAATTTTACTAAAATAGTTTTTAAAAATATTCCTTTTTCCGAAGACATTAAATAAGAACTCCCCTCCCATTTTAATAAATGTTTTTATTTAATTTTTTAATCGAATGTGCAATTAATATACAGGTTTCGAGGCTTCTGCCTAATATCATGTACCTAAAAATAGTTAAGCTTCATTTTTATCCTGCTAAAACATGTTCGCAAATAATACACCGGATTCGAAATCTATGCCTGTATTCAAAATGTATTTCTATACATTTCACAAAGCCTGTGATAATGTAATTACATTCCCTTAACTGGGGATTCAGCAAATATTTTTTTAACTAGAAATTATTTACTGACAATATATTATTGATATTAATAATATAAAACACTTTGTTTCTCATTCTCCTATTTAATGTGATTTAAAAATTACAGAATACATGTTTCTATGAATTAGCTATATGTGTCCATTAGATATAATAAATGTTCTGTTCTATTGAATGATAGTTAATAGTAGTCATGTTGTTAGAAAAAATCAATACGAACCCTTAAAAATTTGTCAGTCTTCTTTGACAATCTCTAATTTAACCTTTAAGTAAATTTTCGCAGTGCAATCACAATTTTTTGATTGCCCTTTATTCTCTTCTGGAGACACTTTCATAAAAGACTCTTCATTTCCCCGCCCAGTAGCCTGACGTCACTGTCATAGTGTCGGTTGAATGTAAGGAATAGAAATATGCTTACAGCATAGGTTTGTTAAAGAAGTACACATGTACCGAGTTTTGACGAAGCTAAATAATTAATGGGAAACTTATCAAAACGAGACAGTAATTAACAACGAAATTGTTCAGGTTCTTCTGTTGTAAGTATAACTGACAATTCAGCAACGTTTAAGTTTATTTTTAACTATACGGAACCAGAGCATATTAATAATGTGTTACTTATTCAGAACTTCGTCTATTTCGTTATCGTAAAGCCTGTGAAAACTATACTAAAAATAAGTTTTTCTAAAAATACTTTATTTTTTAAAATTTCACACCACCGCACATTATATCCACAAAAATAGCATAAATGTAAAGAAATAGTTAAATTAAACTTTAAAAATTACTAAAGCTACTTAAAATAGCAAAAGACATAACGATTCAAAATTTTAATCTTAACACCCTAAAACAAAATTGATATTTATAATGGTGAAAATGCATGTAGATAAATATTAGTTGTTTGAAATAAACATTAATGGAGCATTTAAGAAAAATAAAAGCTGGTAAAATAGCATTAATGGACTGCGTTAAGATGAATTACTTTTAAGATATAGATCAATTGACATTTGTTAATGAAAGGTACTCTTTTAAACTTGTTTAGAAGAGCAAAAGAGATTCCATCGATTTTGCAATTATAAAGCTTCTAGGAACAACTTTTCGAGAGAAATGCTGGAACTTTTAAAGGAAAGGGAATAAGAAAAGTAAATAAAAGTAAATAGGATAACAAGTCACAAACGTACATTTTTATGAACCTAATTTTTGTGAGAACATTTTCAAACCGTAAAATAGAACAATTGATATTTTTTTTCATTGCAATAGATCTTGCTGAAGCTTTTGAACTAAGGATGCGATAATATTAATATTATTTCATTATTAATATTAAGAATAAGCAATTCTGAAGAATAAGCAATTTTCCGAAATTAAAACCCACACAACTACCTCCTTTTGCTTAAAGGCAGTATTAGCTTTGAAATCGAAAGTGCCTGATTGATTAAAAAAATGACAAATGACAGTGATTGCGCCCTCTAGAAGGGAGAGTGTAGGCTTTATAGCCCATTACCCAGATCGCCAGAAGAGACAGTCACAAAAGACACACAAAGAAGGACGACACAAACACATAGACAAATAACAACATTAATTGACAAGGACAAACATCCATGCCTCTACCGGGATTCGAACCCGAGCCCAGCAGTTCCAAAGGCTAGCACACTAACCACTTCGCCGAAAAAATTACATAGGTGTTTAAAAAGCTTATTAGATACCTTCTAAACAACTCAATATAGTTAGGAAATTATTGCAACTGCTGAGTAAGCACTTCGCTTCCCAGGGAACTTTTTAAAAAATGGTTGGCAAATGGCATTTCTTTTAAAATTTATTATTATTTTAATATTACTATTTTATTACTATTATTATTATATTTATAATTATTACTATTATTATTATATTTATAATTATAACTATTATTATTATATTTATAATTATTACTATTATTAGTACTATAACTATTATTATAACTATAACTTTTATAATAACTATAACTATTATTACTTGACTATCAAGTTTTAGCATATCTTCTTAAAAAAAAGTATGTAAAATGTCAAAAGTTTCATAGAAACAATTCAATAATTTCTTACCTAAAACAATTCAAAAGACGAATGGAAGCAAGTAAATCAAAAGACAGTTGCAATTGATGATTCCTTACAAAATATTTCTTTTTCCCGAGGAATTATTCACCCGTAAAGGAAAGTTGAAATTTTCAGGCAAACACGGAAACTTTGCCAAAATAATTATCCATAAAGAACTAGAGCATAATGGAAATGTTACAAAGAATTACTTCAAGTTCTTGTTTGATTCCATTCAAGCAGGAAAATAAATGCTGAGAAATAAGCAAGCAGCTATCGTAATACCCATAGAAACTATTCTGAAAAGAAAGTTTTTCTAGTGAAACATTTTTTTAAAAATAAAGTATCGTCAATACTTTATAAACTGTAAACCTTATCTTAGAAATAGGACTCGCTAGAAAATAACGACGGTTTATTCATGCATGAAATGAGAACCATTCTAACTGTCGCAATTTTCTAAAGTAAGAAGTACTGAATAAGAAAGGGAAACGTAATACATAATAAATGATTTCTAGAAGGAATCTACAATGGAATAAATAAAACTAGTTATGAAACTGTATTTTTTAAAACTATATAATACACATCTATAGTATTTTTAAAGTTTTTTTTAAGTATAAAATAATATATATTTTAACAAACGTGTAAGTAGTGCAAAATAGTCTTTTGAAAAAAAATAATAATTTGTAACATTAAAGTCATTATTTTTTTCTTCTTAAAACGATAAAATAAACATTCCTTAAAAAAATGTGTTTCAGTGCTTGATTAGCTTATCTGAGCTTTAAGATAAGATATAATCAAAAATATATGAAAACCTGCTTTTAAATGATGTCAAAACAGTATTGGCTCAATTGAAAATTATTGTTTTTTCAATTACTTGGAGGGAATTATTATTATTATTATTATCTTTAAAATTTATTTTTCGTTACTTATTTAAATACCATACCTATTTGATAAGTAAATCTTTTCGTGGGGAAATATTAGCACTTGAAACAAGTAATATCTTTTAAGCAAAAATATTTCAAAAACATGTACTGTCATATAAATGGGTTAACATACATATTTATATATTAGCATATTGAATTATTGAAAATGTAATTCAGTTTCACAGCCTTTACATGCATTAATAATTTAATTAAAACTGTTTCGGCACTATTTAAACGAATATTTATGAAGTGAGTTAATGCATATGAAATTCAAAAATTTAGATTACATTTAATTTTAGCAATATGTTATGACAGCTGTAAACGACAAGTTTAACTTGGCTTAAGCAATTTCATAATCAATATGCGTTTCCTGTCCCGAAATTCTTATGTGCGAAGATTTGGATGATAATAAATTAACCCTGAAGGGATCTATGATAACACATTCGGAATAACTTTTCCTAATGAACCTTTGAAAAGTTGTTTAAGAGAAATTGTTCAAGTTAAGTTATTGATTTAAAAACTTAATTAAGGATATTGTCAAAATGCGATTTCATAGTTCGAAGTTTTAATAAGCTGATATGATTAATTATCGAAAAATACAATTGGTGATGTTTTGTTTTTTTAAACTAAATGGTGTTAAATAAATATAAACAACGCGTTAAGTTATTATATATTACTGGTAGAAAGGGTTTGTATAGCAAAACTTGAAGCAAATATGCTTGTTTTTGTTGAATAATAACAAAAAAATGTTTTATCACCAGTTCATAACGTAGGATGTCTTTGTAACTACTTGTTATTATTTTTTTTCAAAATGATTATATGAGGCTGTCAAAAAGTTTCTACTGAGTGTCACAAAAACATCATTAAAATACTAATAGAACTATTTCAGATATAATATATAATTTACCGTTACTAATAATCAATTAGGTAATTTTTTTTTTAATATTTACAAATGCTAAAATGTTTGACGATGGTGTTTTAACATTTTTCATTTGGATAACTGAACAATCAAAATAGTGAAATTAAATAAATACTGCATATGATATGGGAAAAACACCCATTTATAATATTAGGACCAATAATGCAGTCAATTTATTACCTTAATCAATAAATACTACAATCTAGAAGTTCAGTATTTTTTTTCAATTTTAAATCGCAATAGAATGTCAAGAAACTCTTATATACAAAATATTCATTTTTTTGCTCAATATTTAATTGGGTAATCAGTAGCTATATGTACTACTAAATATTAATTTATTAGACAATTGAATTTCACACATTTTTAGTAACACTGATTAATTCTAAAAACAAAATGTACTTCTATAATATATGAGTTTTTCACTACTTTTGAATTGTATTATTTTTATGTTATAAACTTCACAAAATTAGATTTTTATTAATATTTAACTTTTTGCAACATTTTTATACAGGCAGGGTAACATTATGATACTAGTTGGATTTTGAGTCGATCCCTTTGTTAGCCAATCTGTTCTAAAAATAACCAAAGCGCAGTATTTGCGCCAATTGAAAGCTAATCAAATCATATTGATTATTTATTTTGGTATTAGCCAAGTTAATTACTTTTACGCATTAAGTAATTAAAACAACAGGATCAGATAAGGAATCTTGCTTTCATAGATTTTCGATAAATGGCCGTAACAGGATTTTAATTAACGCTTTGAGGTTTGAGTTGACCCTTTAGACATATCTTGATTAAAACTTTAATAAAGGTATGTTATCACACATTTCTGGTAGCAAGAATTTTCTGATATTTTTAAAAAATAAAATGTTTTACAAAACACCCGAGAAGTCTACCCCCCCCCCCCAAAAAAAAAAAAATCATAAAAATCTCAATGTTTCAAAATAATCTGTTATAGATACGCCAAATTTTGAGAAAATTAAAAAAAAAAATGCTTTAACCTAAAACCCACACAAAATTAGAGATCGATTTGTATAAGCAGTTGCTGCATCAGTATTAGTGAAGACTGATGAATTTAATTTATATATGAAACTTACTTCATAAGAGCTTACTAAAGCAGTTTTAGTAAAAAGTATTATTTCAAAACGCAATACCTCAAAAATTCATTTAAGTAAGATATAGAAAATTTTAGATTATGTTCATTATATGCTGATACGTGTTTGGAATTAATATATTATTAAAAAAAAGTATAAGCATCTATTTAATGATAATTTGACGTCATATTTTTACATGACATGATTTTTAATAATATGTTTTCAATAATTTGGCTATTTAAATTTTCGAAACATTGCTGTTATTGAATGGGGATTTCCAATGTTCAGTTATTAATTGTGAACTTGTATGGATGTATGATGATTAACTGCTTTCTAAAAGGTTAAATATTAAAACGTACACTTTACCTTGCAGGTATAAATTTTAAGATTAATTTCCTACCTTTTCAATTTAAAAAAAATTATAATTTTGATATTTAAAATTTTACTTTTAATATCACTCGAAAATATCATGTATTGAAAAGAAACGGTTATTTATTTCAAACATACTTTAAAATTTTACCTCCCATGGATATGAGTTTTTTTAGATAAGAAAGCACGCACACATTTCTCTTTATGAAAAAAAAAATGTGTTTTTAAAACATCAATCTTTACAAATGTAGGATATGATTGTTTTATATTAACGCTAATAAGGAAACAATAACCATTTCAGAATTATATACTAATTATTTAAAATTAAAATTTAAATTATGTAATCTATTGCTTATAAAAAATAAGCCTGAAAAATCCATAAAAAAGGTGTTAGACAATAAGATGTTATTAATGCAAAACTCATGAAATTGAATCTCACAAAATTTCCTTTTTCATCGCTCTGATAATATTCGCATTTCCCTAATCATTTTGCAAATACATATACGTAGTTCATTAACTTAATTGTTCGAGAAAAAGGATTTAGTTTGGTCAACAAAAATTCAGAATAAGGGTCTTATTAAAATAATGTATGGCTTCGTTTTTAAAAAAGTTTGCTGATTGTGTATGTTATAAGGAATTCTCTCGTACGTAAGAATATTAATTAAAAAAAAATATTTGTTTACCATGGCCTATATTTTCTACTCATTATATTTAAAATGTTTTAGAGCTTTTACATCTTTTAGCTGTATTCGAGTAGAATATTTCAATCAATGCATATTATTATTATTTTTCTTATTTATTTATAAAATTCTTTGAATTTTTTACTTGTCCTTGTATATATTATTAACAATTGCTAGAGCAACATGCTTACTGATTGCGTTTAACTTATGTAGTTAAAAACTACGAACTATTTTTTTTAGAGTTGAAAATTTTTGTTACTTCTTACCCTACTAAAAATGACCCATAGAAATCAATACAAAAATCTATTGACATTAGTACAGCTTTATTGGTGTGTACTTATTTCTATGGATGTCCCTATCGTTATCAGTAGAATCTATTGATATCAGTAACCTACTGATAATATTTCTTATTGATATCAATAGAGATCTACTGACACCACACTGCAAATAATTTTGGTGTATCTTCACACTAAAAATGGTGGCAGCAAAGTAGCCACCAAAAGTGGTGTAAGGAAACACCACCACTAAATCGGTGTAATGAAACACCATCAGTTAATTGGTGTAATGAAACACCGATAATTGACTGGTATGTAGAAACACAACATTTGGTGGCTACTCTGTTGCCACCATTTTTTGTGCAATAAAACGCCACCAGTGATTTGGTGTACTTAAGCACCTAACGACCTAACAGGGTGTTCTGGTAACTTATTTCAAAATCAAAAGGATAAAATGGTTATTTTTTAAAAACACTTTTTGGTTTAAACTGATTTCTTACAAAACCTGAACAACAATTTGTAATGTTAAAAATAACTAATTTTGTAACTTGAGTTGATTTACGACTTGAGTTGAGCTCAACGAGGATACCTTTATCCATACTGTAAAAGATAAAATGAAAATGTACATACATTATACAAAAGCATAACGCAAACGAAATTAATGTTTAGGAACATTTAACGTGCATAAAAGATATCAATAGGGTGGCCAAACATTGTTTACTTTGTTACTCAACTATCTTTATAGCTATAAAATTGTGCAATTAACCTCAGTTTAACTATTTTATTGTTTTTCAAACAAAACGTAAATAAAATATCATTTATTAAAGTGTTATGATGATTTCATAATCGAAAAGTTAATAACTGAAACAATTCAGATATCAATGAGCTAAATTACTTGTGGTAAAATACTGTAATTATACTAATCATTTCAATATCTATAATAATAAAAGAAAGAGTCTGTCTGTCTGTCTGTGTGTATGTCTGTGGATCGCAAAATACCTACTTAGACAGCTCTAAAAAATTCGAAATTTTTAATATAGATTCCTTTTAATACCTACGTGTGCACCTGAGGCTTAGTTTTTTCATATTTGATTGTGATTTTTAATTAATATAATTAGTTTAAAAAAAAACGTCTTCCACTTGGGATTGCGGGACCATAACAGGGCTTGAAATACATGGACCGGGCCGAAACGGGGGCTTGACGCCATCCTCTATTAGTTGGATTGATTGAGTTTGGTTGAGATATGCGCTCGCGCCCTAAGGCTGCTTCATCCTCTATTAGTTTTTCAATTTTTAAGAGCGCATGCGCCAAAACGAATTTAATTTTATTTTGATTTTGAGTGCATTTTCACAAGGTTAGCATGCCTCTAAAAGGAAGCAATGCGAAGTTAATGGGTTCCCAGTAAGGCGGTACCATACTGCTAGTCTTTTAATAATATATACTCGAACAAATATATAAACACAACCCTAATTTACTCGTTACAACCATAATTGCTAATATTAAAGTTTTAATTAAATTATTCAGTAGTAATTCATTTATCTTTATAAAGAATAAATATAATTGTTCCGCTTACTTTGAATTAAAGCAAATACAAACACGATTTATCATCATCAAAATCAAACGCATGCTGTTATTTAGGGCTAACTGAGTGCAAACACACAGACAATCATTTAAAAGTAATAAATGCACGCTGAAATAAGTTTTCTATCTAGCTATTAAAAACTAAGACCAAACCATGCACAACACGAATAAATTATCAAAACGCAGCTCTAATTTTCCCGTTACAGCCATAGAATTGTTGGATTGGCCCAATTTGTAACACCGAATTTGGTGCTTCGTTTTCAAAATGTAGTCAAAAGGCTACAGTTAAACCCTCTTGGTGTATGTTAACACCAATCACTTTTTAAGTTTAAATAAAAACCATTTTGAGTGAATGATGACACCTATTTTGGTGCTGACACTACAAGTCGTGTATATTTACACCTTATTTAGCATTTCATAAACCAAAAACAAGTGTAGTAATACTCCCTTGTTTTTACAGTGCAGTAAAAAAATATCAGTAAGCAACTGATCTCAATTGACATCAATAGGCATGTACTTATATCTATAGAAATCAGTAGATATTTGTATGGATATCAATAGAGATCAGTAGAGATTTGTATAGATATCAATAGAGATTTCTATTAGTACCAGTAGGCCATTTCCACATACAAATTTTCTATTGATCTCTACTAACCATTTTTAGTAGGGTAATGGCTAATTAAACCAATAACAGCTTACTAAAGCCTATTTCCAATGTCTAAGAACATCGATATCACAGTAGAAGTTGAAGTCAACAAAGAATTGATCGCCGGCATTTTTTCCAATTTTGAATTAGTTTTTGAATTATTAAATTAAGTTTTGTTTCGTTGAGTTTCATTCCCCATGCTGTTTTTACTACCATAAAATAAAAAGTAATGAAATGATGAAGTTATTATCGAAGGCCCATTTTTTCTTGACTAAAGGTTTTCTAAATGAGTTATTTTTGAGAGTTGTAGCTTAGAAAAGCTAAATGTTTAAAGTTATGAATTTTTTCCCCTTTAGAGGCTTCTATTGAATCCATATTTATATTTTTTCTCGTTTCTTCGTTTTAAATAAAAAAAATTTCTTGAAACATCAAACAAGATGGTTCTTCTATTTCTGACATGCGTAGTACCAATCACAAACACGCTATTGAAATCCCCTTTTTTAGAAAAAGGCTAATACATGGAGTGAACGCCTCTTAATTTAAAACATTAAAAACTCATCAATATCTAAGTTATATTCGCCAACTGTTCACATTAAGCCATAGAAGCGTAGAGTATCTGTGGAACATATTATAACCATTTTATTGCTAAGACGATTTACTATGTTAGTTTTGCATTAGACAACTACTTAGAATATTGTCAGCCATAGCAAAAACCACTTATATAGGATGAATAGCGGCTGATGTACTGAGGGTGTGTAAATAACGGATACTTTTGAATGGAGAAAACTAAAAAATTTTAAAGGGGTGTTTTTTAAATGGTTATTCCTTCCTAAAGGTTTCAATGTTCTATTGATTTTAACTAATTCAAGTTGAATTAAATAAAATTATGATTAAATTTTTGCACACAAGTTTTAAATTTTTTCAGAAATAAAAATTACACGCATTAATAATGTAAATAGTCCTAGTGTACATTTTTATTTTAAATCCAAATTAAACCATCAGTTTTTAATACGACCAACCTTTGTAGAGATATAGATTTTTTCGCCACTTTTAGAGCCGTTTTGCCTTTACTCTCTGAACTCTTTTCACTTCTTGGCCAAAGATCTGCGAGGCGTTCGGGTTTGGCGTGAAGTCAAAGAAAAAAATCCATGACTACCCCATACAGTTCAGAAACCAAAGTAAAAAATATAAACTTTTACTCCAGAACAAAGTTGGAGCAATATTAACCCTCTAATGCATACTGTTACCGTTCGTTAACAAGTTACATAATCCTTTTATTCTATTAAAGTAGACCCATCTCTCGACAAATTTGTGTTTTTTCATCTATTACATTCCATTTTGAAGTTTTAGTTAATAATAACCCTCATAAATGACAGCAGTAAAAGTGTATTCAAAATTAAAAAGTGAAGTTTCTAACTGTTGTAAAATTACGTTTTTGGCAGTATTGAAAGTGTAATAGTATTAGTACACTAAATACAAATAAATTGTTTTGAAAAATTAGTTATAGTTAGAAAGGGTTATTTTGAACTATATTTGGTAGTTTCCTAGTCATTATTATCAAAATTGGAATTTTGTAGTTGGTTTTTGTCACATGGAAATTTTTTTAAAAATTGAAATTATTTAAATTCTAATGCAGTTAAATTTTTCTTAATATTTGTACCATTATGTATGAGTATTACAGATGCATATATATTTTTTGGGGATGAAAATAAAAATTCATGCATTAGAGGGTTAAACAAACACTATCGTTGAATACACAAGTCATAAATAAAATGGCACACATTTATTCCATCTCTTTAGGCATCCATCCCATCCTTTCAGTTATAAATGGGACCCATAATGCAGATGCTTCCGTCTGTGTACATAAGCCGACGTTATCCATCCCAGTGATCAATTAACACGGAAAAGGCGTAGGATCGTGGATGCTTGTTCAGTCAATTTATAAAGTGGTTGCTTAGCAACGTCGCGGTTCCTTTCCTCACATGTGAGGGGATGCATTTCCTTTTTGCCAGTAAGACATGTATGTTTAGTGTTTAAAAATTCAGGCGAAATGGAAGAATCGCTATACCTTCTATACTTTTGAAACATTCAAACACCATAATATTAGTTAGTGCCTTTAGAAAAAGCTTGCGTTGACTTTCAATGCAAACAATGGTGTTTTTACTGTTTATTACAAGTTGTGCAAACAACAATACAAAATTAATGTGGCGACCAATTAAAAATGCATGATTAGCACAAAAAATGTTTCGGCGCAGCACGTATGTATTCTTCCAAAATGTAGTCCAGCAACTGCTTTTTAATGTTTGGGATAAATATAGCAATACTAAAGATTAAATACATATGAAGAGTACACGGGAATAACCGATTGTTTTATAAGGCGGACGCACGCAATTGTCTGCTTGGCGGCCGAAAACCGGTTTCTCGCATTCTTCTTCGCTTGGTCCAAGCGTTGGAATCGCCAATCGGTTGAATCTTGGTAGCTAGGAACCACAGAGATAGTAGTTAAAGTATTAGCGTGGTATATCACGTGACCTACAACAGTGACTTCATTGGGGCTCTTCTGGGAGCTCCTTCGCGTTCCGTCGGCGTCGTTAGCATTGGAGGTCACGTGATCTGCCACTGTATTACCTTAACTATGATATCTGTGGTAGGAACTGGTTTCCTTACACAAGTTTAGGCGATCACTCGCTATCATGGCCAAAGTGGCATGCTAAGGAAACTTCTTTGCAAAATCAATCGGTTTTTCCCGTGTACTCATCATATACTACTGATGCTATACTGCTATTAAAGTTATCTTCTTCTTTCTTATCTCTCTGGTCTGGATCAGATCATATCCATGAGGTTATTCTCCCTTAATCCATCGCCAAATCAGGCGCTCGTCGAAGATCCTCCCTCGAAAGGCCAATGCAAGCCAAAGAGATGCTGAGAGGTGGCCCCTTCGCTGTTGCATCGGTGCAGGTAGAGAAAGTCTCAACGCCACCTGAAAACCACAGGGTTTAATTAATTTTATAATTTTGTTATAAATATTTAAGAATATAATATATTTTACAGTATTTTGTCAATTGCTCATGGATATAATATATCCTCTCGCGATCGTCAATTGCATTGAAATAACACAAATTTGTGATTCAACACAATTCTTGTATTGAAATAATAAAAAGTTGAAAAGTTACCATTTTAGCACAATGCTTGTGTTTCGCTTGCGCCTTTTTAACACAAGTTTTTTTTAGTGTAAGAAAAATAACAATTTAAGAGCTACGTCTTATGCTCATTACGAATGAATTTCAGAACGAAGTGAATTTCGTTCCTGTAGATGGAATTTTCATCCGTATATTTAAAACAAATGGAAAATCGTGCTTGCAAATATTTTCAAGGTATCTGAAATAGATTTCAGTTTAAAATTATGTCAATGGACAAAAAAGAATTCTAAAATAATAACGTTCACAAATCAAATCAATTCAAACCTGTTAAGTTTTAATATTTAAAAGTATAGTCACTTTTGAGAAGGTCAGGACGCTATTTTTATAAAAAATTTTTTAATGTTTATGGTATACAATTTGTATAATAGTAACATTGAATCGAGAATTAACTATTTTACATAAACGGTAAAAATCTAATTTATATGTTAAAAATAATGTTTATTGCGAAACAAATACTACAATTTTTATTAACGTTGCATAAAATTATCAGTACATGAATAGTAAATTTTAATAAGATTGTAGAAGTTATCATTTTTTTTAAACTTACCTCATTATCATCGTTTAGTAAAAAATGAATAAGATTAAAAGGAAAATTAGCGAAATGAAATTTTAAGAATATGTCAATTAATTTTCTAGTAATTAGTATGAATCCAATACTTAATTATACATTAATAGGAAGGATTTTTACAGTAGTAATTACTAGCCAAAAGAACACTCACGATAAAATGTTTTCAAAATAAATTATGGGGAGTGAAATCAAATTATTTGCCGATCTCTTTCGTAGATGAGAATTCATCGATTAATTTCTCTTTTTGTGCTTTGTTTTGGAAGAAAAAGATGGCATCGATTTTGCAATTATCTTTCTTCTATAAATCTCAGCAGTCAAACGAAAACAAACCTTAGGAGAAAAAAGAAGTATCTGAAATAAAAGATAATGTTAAACAATAATTAATAGTGGATAGTTGAAAATTGTGAAATCAGACAATTTTGCATCAGAAATTTAATTCCTAAACCTTTATTTTTCGTAATCTAGTGCTTTAACCCTTCCAGTCCCAAAAATTTACTACACTACAGAAACATCTGATATTCATAAAATAAGCTTATTTTAGATCAAATATACGAATTCCATAAGAAAAAAAATTCATTAAAATTTTTTATATGGTTTTTGAAACAATGCCAAAATTTTTTAACGGTGGAAAACAACAAAATAAATAAATATATATTACCTAAAAACACTTCGAGTTATATATTTTAAGGTATCTGACCATATTATTTAAAAAAAATTAGTAATTATTTTAACCGAAATAGTTTAAATTGTGTTTCAAATATGTGGAACTGAAGTGAACTTATCAAAAATCAGGAGAAACGCCTGTTGACTATTTTCAAAATAAAAAAAAAATAGTAGTTCTGACTTCTATTGAGATTAATGTAAAATATTTTCTGATAGAACAAAGTATGAAGAATCGAATGATGTGTGTTTGGATGTTATAGTGGGACATAAACATTTTGAAAAAAATATTGAAAGTGATGATGCCAAATGGCATCACTGGGACTGAAAGGGTTAAATTCATATAGTTTTGCTTACAAAATGATAAATCTTTTATATTTTGATACTAATATCTTTGAAAATCATAGAACCCTAGTTCTTACTTTGTTTTTGAATATTTGTTTCACATTTACTTCATGGCAGAGTTGCCACGATGATAAAAGGCAAACATATATTTAAAGTGCGTAATAAATGAGAAGATAGTAGCTTGAGAAGTTTCAGCAAAAATAACCATCTAGGGCCAAAGTTAAGCTATTCGACGATAATTTATAAGTTAAGCCATGCACTGTTAAAAATTTCAGTTCAACGTTGAACCAAATATTGGTGAAAAATGAATAACTTCTAGCAGATACACCATAAAATGGTTCAACCAATTATAACATTCTGGAAATAGACCTGCTTTCACGAAAAGTTGGTTCGACTTCTACTCCAATAGCACGATAGTTTGGTTCAATATCTACTAACCGCATCCGACAATTTAACTGTTTACGCAAACGCAGCGCCATGAATGAGTAGTACTGTTTCTGCTAAAGAATTGACCAGTCCTTGGACGAGTGGTTATGGCATCAGCCTAGAGTTTCAAACATCTCAGGATGGCGGGGGTTCGAATCCCACCTACTGCCAGTCATCCTATAAATCGGATCTCTTTCCTGGGACAGACGTGCTCGTTAAATCTGTGGGGTTTTAAGTCCCGACGGCGTTAGCTTACGAAATACTGTTTATTTTCACCTTTCACTTGTATTATGCATTGGAAGAACCTTTTTAAAGTTCAACCTCTCACCATAGTCAGGCAATTTGAAAATACCGTTTTATGGCTCAACAGTCTACCAAATCATGGTTGCAGCAAATTTGAACCGTATTTTGGTTCAACCTTGGACTATTATTTTTAACAGTGTGTGAAAAGGAGCTGCGTAAAAGATTTTACTCATCTTTTAGATATTTACTTCTTAAATATTACATTAAAGAAATATGTATTCACAAGTCCACATATGTTGCCCGTAAAAAAACATCAAAACCTGATAAAAACCTTCCAATTAAGCTTTTTAATACAAATGAAAAAAATTTTGAATTTTTTTTTAACTTCTTTGCTCCAAGTACGGTGTCCCGGTAAAGCCTAATTTTCCAAGCAATGTAGCAAACGCAGCATACGTCACAGTCAACAAAGTTTTTGATTTTTTTTATAAATTAGCTATTGCTATATGGTAAAGATTTTGTGACACAATGTGATTGTGACAGTCGATAACAATCAGTACTTAGAAATCCTAAGCTTCAACCCTGAGAGATACATACTCATAAGCCAGTCACTTGACTTTTAGGTTTTCTAGTAACACATTTAAATTTTATATATCTGTAAATGTAATAGTTTTATAAAAATTTTAAAATTTAAAGCATGGAGAAACTATTTACATCCATCTACTGCAGACGTATAATTTATAAAAAAATTTAAGATATTAATTTTTCAAATTTATTCTCATGCAGTGAAAACAAGTTTACACCAATTTACTTATCAATATTAATTTACTTATTATTTATTGATTTGTTCGTACGCTGAGGTTTAAAATAAAATGAAATAAAATTTACGATTACCTTTCTGCCGATTTTACTTGCATCTCATAACAAATATGAGATAATGGGATTAACAATCAAATTTTATTTTCTACTCCAGGTAAGAATAATAGAGGCGTAGTATTAAATCCGAAATAATTAATAAAATAGCGTAGTTTCTTTGCACACTGCTTGTTAAAGAAAAAATTAAGGAACTCCGAAGATAAAACAACACGATCTTTTAAACCTGTTTTATAAAAAGTAGGGAAAATATGGTTTGTTAATATGAAAAGTATCTATTGGTTTGGTACATTTTGTTTGTAAAAAGATAGTTACAGTTTTGTATGTTTTAAATGTAGTTTCCAATTTTGTATTAATAAATGTGTACTTGTTTATACATTAATTAAACTGTAGTTTTTGTATGAACAGTGCAAAAAAAAGGAAAATAAAAACATCATAATTAGAAATTGACAAAATATATAAATGCGTGTAATAAAAACATATTTATATATGGGTAATTCCACGTCAGAAGAGACCTCGACTGCAAATTTTTTTTTTTTTTCTACACTTGCAACTTTTATATTTGCTTTAGAAAGGTTGGAATTTTATTATTTTTGTATCAACAACTATTATTGTTTCATCTTTGGCAACACAGCAGCTTCAAAATATCCGCTTTGTTTTGAAAGCACGGTCTCTTGTTTTTTCATCATTTTGAACAAATGAATTTTAAGGTACGAAGCACATTTTATCAGATTTTTTGATAAAATTATTAAAATACACTATCAGAACTACCTTAAAAACACACTATTAATTGGTATTTATAACTAAACGATATTTAATTGGGAAGATAAAAATCTCCTTTTCGAATGTAGTGTCAGTCACGAAAAGATAGAAAAGTTTCTATAACTTTAAAAAAAAAAGGCTTTACTTCAATTTTTTTTACGATATTTTCTTACTTTAGTAACCTCTGTGTAATTCCACACCTCTTAATTTTAAAATGAAGAGCATTTTCTCTATTTATAACACACTTTAGCTTTCTAGTGTCAGTCACGATGTAGTGTGAGTCGCAACTTCTTTTTGATCTAGATGTTTTAGATTAGCTATAATCTTTGTAGATTTCTTACATTTTGATTATTTTGATTTAAGATGGCTATATCAACAGCTAAAAGAAAAAAAAAAGAGCAAATTTGAAGTTTTAAGGAGGGAAAATTACAAAAATTTAAAGAAAATGAAAGCAAAAACCACTTTACGGACAACACTTCAATTAAAAGTATTTCACCTCCATTGCCATCCTCCAACCCTTTGACAACCTTGGGTGGTAATTTTTTTTCCAAAAGTCATGGTCATCTTTGCCTTCAGTCATGGTAAAGGGCCAATTGATGGACTTCGTGATACAGTGAGGAGGGGATAAAAGAAGTCACACTTTCTATCAAATTTGACTCACATTTTGCCAAAGATTTTTTCACTTTGAATAAGAAATCTGCCCAAACATATCACTATTATACAGTTCTGACAACTGTGTAAAGGGCAAAATAAGTAGATTAAATGATATATGCTCATCAAAGAAGATAAATACTTCCGATTCCCTGACACTCAAAAATTACTCCGTTTTTTTTTTAATTCAACAAATACCTACTTAAAACAACTTCCAATGTTTCATTAAATCCCCCAAAATACTACAACTCGGATAAAACAAATTTAAATGTAGTAAAAAGAAATATACCTCTCAACAAAATTCTGAAAATGAACTTGATGCTATAAAAAGAGCTTTGTTTCCTTTTATAGTTAAATTATCGTTAAAAATTTTGTTGGCAAATGTTTAGTAAAGATGCTTATTCAGTAAAACTGAAACATCTACAATAGTCGGGAAGTCTTTTTGCGTGGCTTCAGGGTGGTTTTTCAGAAAATGCTATTGAATAAAGAAGTAAGAAACTACCAGACATCAACTTTAGGGGACCTTGAGTAACTTTTTGTAACCATATTTTTACCGTGTACGCAATTTTTATCTTACCATGTTCAACACTATTTACATACGTTTTGTTATTATTGCCAAAAATTTCCATTTCTGTGATGCAATTCACATGATGTAGTGTGTCACAAGTTGAATGTAATGTAAGTCACGCACAAAAGTGTTAATAAATTATTTCCTATGATATTTCAATACTTTTTTGCTATTAAATGATTCAGTTTTAAACCTTATACATTAAATAAGCACTGGTAGAATATTGAATTGGTTGATTTGCTGCATTTTGAAGAAGAAATTAGAGTTTAACAAAATTACCAGAAACCTACTTTAGGGGACGTTGTGTATCTTTTTCTAACCATAATTTTACCATTTATGCAATTTTTAACTTTCCATGCTCAAAATTATTAACATATGTTGTGTTATTATTGCTTAAAATTCCATATCTGTGATACAATTCACAATGTAGTGTCAGTCACGAATTGAATGTAGTGTCAGTCACGCACAAAAATGCTAATAAATTATTTCCTATGGTATTTCAATACTTTTTTGCAGTTAATATATTTAGCCTGAAACCTTAGTCTTAAAATAAGCAGCGGTAGAATGCTGAATTACTGCGCAATCAGAAGAAATTCGAATTTTCATGATAGCCAAAAATCTACGAACTTTCGTGTAGTGTCAGTCACATCAGGACATTTTTATTATTTTTTAGTTAAATAATAGCTTTAAAAAAATTTTACTGATTGCTAAAAATACTATATGCTAAGGGGTATACTGACATACAATATTTTTTTAAAATAAATATAAAATAATTATGAACTATGCAAACGAAATTGGTTAAATCGTTCTGATGTAGTGTCAGTCACGCGTGGAAATGCCCATATAAATTAATGCAAAAATCCCACTTAGTCAAATAAAAAAAATATCATATCGAGTTCGAGACAAATTAATCTTAAGTAACGTTAGATTGTTGTTTACAACGTTACAAATATTTCTTCAAGTGTTTATGAAAAAATAATATTTATCTAGACCTCGTACGTAAATTAAAGTTACGCGCCATTAATTAACTCTTTTAACTCTATTAAAATATTTCATTAGCTTTGTTTTTTTGCACATCAAATTCCCCTTGTTTTGATATTATTAACTATTTCAAATAAACTGTTCGCTTTGTTCCTCGATCGTCAAATAAACGTCCTTAACCTTGCCCTACATTTTTTTTGTATTTACGCAATTCTTTGCATTCATAACCATGCTTCTATAAAGAAATAGGATCACAAGACAACTGTCTTCCAAAATTAAATGAATGAAAAGCTCCTTCCAGCAAATGAAGAGAAATTCCTTTCGAGAAGTGGAGCCATCCATCAGATCCCAGCTCGTTGGCCAGGACTGGATTTGACAGGATTTTAATTAAAATGTAAGCTTAAGTAACAGGTAAAGTAAACAAGATAAGAGTAATATTCAATTTAGGGGTGTAAAAAGCAATGAAAAGGAACCTCAGTGTTTGAGCTATATTATTGTAATTTAAAAAACAAGAATAATATCCAATTAAATGATTCTAAAAGTAATTGGGATTTAATTTTCTTGTAATTTCAGTTTGAAATAGATTAAAATAATAAGGAAAAATTAAGAAATATTGAATTTGGGGATTGTAAAAAGTATCGATTTCATAATACATCCATGAATGTTTTCTTATGCATTAAATGCAAAGATTACGGAAATATTATAATTACAGTTTTAACCTTAGAGGAAGAACTATAGATACTAAACAAAAAAAAAACAATTTAAATAGTATGTTTTAAAAGTTTAACTAAAGAAACGTTAATGCTATAAGTGATGTTTCTCATATCGGAAGGCAAAATTTGATAAATACAAACAAATCAATATTTCTTTTCTTTCTTTAGCTGGAATCTTTTTAATATTCTAAGAAAATATGGTAATAAAAAGCAGTCTACCTTTTTATATTAATTCTACTAAGATAGGAACCCTATTATTATTCTATTCTTGAAATATTCCACTTACTAGAAAAACTATTACTTCCGCTAAAGTAAGAGAAATGTTGTTTCGTATTTTATTTTTCCCCCAAAATACTATTAAACCTTTTCTAAGCAAAGTTAATAACAAATTATGCAAACATTAAGATTTTTTAAAACTTTTTATCAGACCAAAGTATAATAAAGTATAATAACTACTACAAAACATTACTTTTTTCTAGGTATTTAGCATTTAAATTAATGCTATGTTTTTTAAATAATTAAGTTATTAGATTAATAAAACTCTTTTTATAAATTTAAATTCATTAAATGAAGGTTTATTTAGATTTAAAAACAGTTAATGAATTAAGTGCAATTCGAAAAAGAAGCATATACCTTATTTAACTATGAATTTGTTTGGTATAGTGTTTAACAAATTATTTTAGTTTTTCATTTGAATTAAAGGTATGTAATTGAAAGAAATATTTTAAATTTTATTTAAGCAAAATAACACTTAAATGCCTGGAATAATAATGGAAACACACACAAAAGAAAAACACAAATTACAAAGCATTAATTTTTTCTCTTTATTAAAATATTATCTATAGATACTTAACTCAGATATATTTATGTTGTTATTCTTTCTCAATGTTTTCTTATTTATCTTTTTTATATCAATTATTTCATTATTTATTTTTTCACTTTATTGAACAAAAAGAATGTTTTAGTTATAGCTGTGTGAAATGATGTTTATGTAGGAGGATTCATGGGATATTTTCGAATTATAACTGTAAATAACACATTGTTTTAAATATGTATTTAAAGTGCACAGTACTTCAGTATTTTAATGCTATCAACATTTCAGACGTTTTAATTGTAACTAAATACTGCTTACATATCAAAAGGTTTTTTAAGGGAATCTTATAAAATCGTAACAACAATAGGTAGATCCAATAAAAAAACTATATGCTTTTAATTTGTAAAAATGCGAACTTCTTCTTTCGCAACTTTTTTAAAACGTAAAAAGTTTTGAAACGTAACTGATTTTGTGAGAAAAAAAATAATGATTAAAAAGAGTCTTTATCCTGGTTGTTAATCTAAAAAATAAGTTTTCGAATATTTTTTTTTGTTTCGTAATAATTTAAGATTTAATTTTTATTGTACCTTAAAAAAGATAATTGGTCCAAAGTCATTTTCTTCAGTTAACTTCCTTTAATAGAATGAAGTTTTATTTAATAAATAAAAAAAACTTATCAAAACTTCAGCAAAACATACAATTATTTAAAAAAAAATCTTGTCCTAAATCAATTTATTTAAAACAATTCCTATGTAAACTCTATTATAGTAGGTATATATATTTGAAAGATCGTGTTTTCACATAATATTCTTCGAGAATTTCCCTCTCAAATAAATAACTTATTTAACATTCAGTAAAATGTATAGTTCCCAAACCACAGTTATCCATCACGGCACAATCCATGTTAAATAATAAATTGTTCAACCACATAGTATACTAGTTTCCCTAGAGCATACTAGTATATAAGGTGATATCATCAATTTATATTTACTGGGGTAAGCTTCAAATATTAAAAGTCCATTTGGGATAAAACATTCATTAATCGTCTCTTTCGTGTTTGCCGTACACGCAAGAACCCCAAGTAAAACGAAATGTATAAAGATGCTTTAAAATAATAAGAAGAAGAATTCGTTAGAAAATGATAGCTGGTGAAGTCTTCCCTAGGCATTATACTATAAAATAACTGAAATTACAGTTTTTGAAATAAAAAAAAGTCCCCCAATCCATTATTACATCAGGAACGTTTTAAGGGTCTTTCTTTTAATTATAAGGTTTTCAATCTCGTTGCAATAATATTTATTTTATGGTATGGTATGATACATATATATTCCAGCTTGTGTGCTTGTTCAGAGAACCGCTTATAAGCTTTCGTCAAGTGGGGCAGACACAGAAAGAATTTTACAGTCACAAAGAAATGAATAACACATAGATAAATAACAACATTTATTGACTGTCACAAACATCCATGCCTGACCGGGATTCGAGCCCGACCCCAGCAGCTCCAAAGGCTAGTACACTAACCATTCATCCACCGGGGCGGTATATTTATTATATTATGCAACACTGTAAAACGTGTGGCGTAAAGTTGTTCCGTAGAATCAGTGTCTGCATTTACTGCCTACAGTTTCATGAAAGAAGGTTACTGTATAAAGCGTAGCAAACTTTGTCCAAACTTGAGTAGCCTTACACCACAAATATAAGGTATGGTTGACAAATGACAGTGATTGCGCCGTCTAGAAGGGAGACTGTAGGCTTTATAGCCCATTGGGCTATAAAATGGGCTTTATAGCCCATTACCCAGCTCGCCAGAAGAGACAGTCACAAGAGACACACAAAGAAGGACGTCACAAGCACATAGACAAATAACAACATTTATTAACGGTCACAAACATCCATGCCTGACCGGGATTCGAACTCGACCCCAGCAGCTCCAAAGGCTAGCGTCCTAACGATTACGCCACTGGGGCGGCAAGGTATGGTTATATCTTTACATTTCCCGTTCAAATTTACATTAAAATTTTTTTTAATTAAAATCGAGCCATTAAACTTATTGTGCTAAAACTAATTCAGAACCCGAAACATGTCTATTAAATTAAACACTTAAAAATAATTTGCAATTGATAAACTTTTATTCTGTTGTCATTGTTTATTATTTGGAAAATAATTGTTACGTTTCACGTGACGTAGCTCCTTTCAGTTTTTATTACAGGGGTTATTAATGGGTTAGGTGATGGACTTCTGTTGACAGCACGTATGCATATTAAAGCTATTACTGTATTGTTGTTTAGTTGAATTATCATCGCACTGGAGTTACACTTCTGCAAAGTTTAGAAGCTTAGAATATTAAGACATAACATGCAACGTGCAGTTATTAAAATAGTTTTTATTCAACATTTGTAGAAGCATTCATACTTTTGTTTTTTTGTGTACTTTTTAATAGTTTCGTCCAAAATTCAATTTTGAAAGAATGAAATGCCAAGTAGTAATAACTAATCATCTTTCAGAACAAGAAACGTTATTGAAATTGATGTATTTTTATATTCTGTAAATATTATATTCTCTTGTCCTCATTAGGTGAGATAAATTATTTAGAAAATATTGAAGTTTTATATACGAATTTACCTATACAATGTTTAAAATGTTTTTTTTTAAAGTTAAATATGTATTTCAAAAGTTAATTGAATTCTCTAAATAGCAATAAACCTAATCTGTTTTAATAAATTAATAACTACCGTTTCATCAAATTCTATTCCCTTTTAAAAAGTAGAATATTTTTGTTAATATAATACCATATTTTGAATCCTATTACTAAGCATTAGATATCTCAAATAATGTTGAAGTTAATAAGGTCGTCCGAAATTCAACTTTGAAAGAATTAAATGCCAAGTAATAATAACCATGCTAATTATACATTTTCTAAAGGCTTCCAAATTAGTTTTGCTCTCGTAAAATTTTCTTATTTAGAAAATGCATGAATTCAATATTGTTGATAATAATATCCTGTAAAATCTTTTCATAATAAAGCTAATGTTTCACGTATTGAAAAGGTTTAAAGTTTCGTAAAAGATTTTTTTAAATTTTTGGGAAACTAATTATTAATTAAAATGTTTAGAACATCTTTCGGAACAAGAGACGTCGCTGAAATCGATGTATTTTTATATTCTGTAATTATTATATTCTCTTGTCATCATTTTTTATATTATACAATCAAAATTTTGCAGAAAGAGTTATGAAGACATTATTTGAAGCAATTTAGTAAATATTCGCTAATTTTTGAACTTAAAGAATGGCATATTTGTACTGAAGCTTCCCTTTAAATCACACAGCTGAGCTTATGCAAATTGTTATTGGTGTAGGATTGGAATATTTAATTTTTGATGGTTATTGAAATGCAATGCTTGCAGTTTTGAATGCATTAAAGGAATTCTTATTTTGACATTTTAATATCATTTATATATATCTACTTCTTGAAATATTGACAAAGACATCATGGCATTTTATTTGACCATTACTCAGTTTGTATAATGGACCATTACTCAGTTTGTATAATGGCTCTTTTCATGATTACATTATTAATGATAACTATTTTGGTTTGAGCAAATGCCTTGACATTGTTTTTAGATGACAACCATACTAATATAATTTTAGTGGACGACCAAAATAACAATACAAGGTCTAGTTTACCCTAAATTAATTTGAATAAAAATTTTTGATGCATTTGAAACAATTATTATATAAAACAAATGTTTCAATAAAACTTAGTAAAATATTTGAACCGCCCTAATAATATGTTTTTATTGATTTATTAATTGAACTTTAAATGATTTTCAGCCAATTTAAAAGCTTTAAATTCCCTTAAAATAAAATATAATTTTTGAAAAAATTAGTATTTCTCTATTAACGTCAGATTTAAGTAGCTAAAATAGGAAAACATATGCTTTGGTTATAAATCCTTTTTAAAAAAATTATATAAACCGTATTTAATTAAACATTTTACTAACACGATGATGTAAAGGGCATAAATTATCGCGATATTATGCTGCTTCATAAATATTTAACATTGAAATGAGATGTTTATTATGCTATCTGCTAATGAGAATCTACTACTACGTCCTCCAATTATCCTTCAGTGACAATTTCAAGTATGGATAACAGTACAATAGGTTCTTTCTTAACCGAACTCCGTTTAATTGGATATGCTGTTTAACCGGCTGTATTAAAACACGTGTCCTGTTTTGGTTTATAGTGCTGATACGCTAACAAATAGCGGATGCATGCGGGAAGTGGACGAACTTCTTGGCTTAAAAAATATTGAGATGTAACTCGTACTGTTTTAATATATTGATAAAATGATGCATTATTTTTACTGCGCATTTATTTATAAGGTAGACTGTGTCACTTCTGGCGATTGGTGTAACGAGCCATAAAGCCTACAATGTAAAAAAATTTCCTTAACTTTCCTTATATGTAACAGGAACTTTCCTGGCTTTTTCAAGTATCCATCGCTTCGTGATAAGTTCCTGGGATTTTCAGGTTTTCCCTTTCAAATCTGACAACGTTTGCTATGAACCGCCGCCATTGCTCGCGGCGCCTCACTCAAAATCAGTTGTTTTGTAATGTTGTTGGTATAACGAAGTTCATCATCATGTGGCCGAGTGGTTAAGGCATCCGCCTCAGGATTCAGCCTTCTCAAGAGTGCGGGGGTTCGAATCCCACCCACTGCCAGTCATCCTATAAATCGGATATCTGTACTGGGAAAGAGTAAAAAATCCAATTCGAGACGGATACTCACGAGTACACGGGGGCAGACGTGCTCGTTAAATCTGTGGAGTCCAAAGTCCCTACGGCGTCAGCGTACGATGTCGCTCGAAGTTTCGTTGGGTGCCCGTTCAGTTTCCAGAACGGTTCCAGGTATTTTCTTGAAAGGTTCCTGGTTTTTTCCAGAAAAGTTCCAGGTATTTTCCAGAGAAGATACTGGCTCTAAGTGGGATAATTGTTTCTATATTTTTGGAGAAGGTTACTGATATATTCCAGGAACATTAATGGTAAAAATTGGGCTGCTCAGCTGTCCATTATTTCCCAGTAGCGTTCCTGAATTTTTTTTACAGTGTATGCTCCTCCCTTCTAAATTGCTTATTTCAAGTTAATTTATTTCTAAGGTAAATACCACTTGTGTAGAAATGTGCAATTAAATGTCTATCTAAACTTTAATTTATTTCATTTCTCTTGTTAAATCAAATTTTCCCTTAACCGGTAAATTTTCGCTTAACAGGTTTACCATCTGTCAGGCTCTACCGTATTACGCATGGATAAATGAATGACGATATCAAACAGAAACTGCCCAAGCAGATTCGCTCTCGCATTTGCCGGACAATGGCTTGGCAGTGAAGTCCCTGATTAAATCGTGCACAGCATTACAAGAATAGAGAGATGTATGGGAAGGGGAAAATGAAGTATTTTACTCTATATAAACTTGACTTCAAACTTTTATAACGCATTTATTGTAAATTGGTTTGGTTACATAAAAAAAAAGTAGAAGTTGGATCTTTTTTGCGTTAGACAATGCCCTAAACAAGACACAAAACTCTATAAAATATTTATGTAAGTGTTATATGCAAAGAAATAAAAGTCAAAACATTTCACTGAGCTACAATATAAACTGAACTGCTTTTGATTTCACATAACATGTTTAAATCACATAACATACAGGAAGCTTTGATTTTTATGTACACGTACAAAGTTCTCATATGGATAAGAAAACAAAGTAAAAGAAGAAGCATTTGACACTTCCTGTGTGTTAATTGACAAATATCGTATGTTCATAAAAAAGATATAATTCTGATATCCAACATTTTGAAGCAACAAAAACATAATAATATTCTCAGTATAAGGATATGCACACATAAAAGGTAAACAAAATAAAATTTAAGAACTTCTTACATGCGATATTCCATGTTTGAACAGCAGTTTACGAAAGAAACATTTCATGAATGGTTAACCATAAAAAAAACCCTCCCAGACTTCAAATGAGAAATAAAGAACGGAAAAATCAAAGCTAACAGGAATATTTTTTGCTGTCGATCAAAAATATACGAATTGCCGTTTACTAGACAGAGAAACGGACATAACAAATGCTTAATATTAAATGCTTAAAGTTTAATTCCTATCTAAGCGACTATTTTTGCTTTTTAAATTATAATTAGTTTAAATTATTTAGTTTTACTGAGACACTAGTGTGATACTTCTTCTCCAAAAGTGCTACTTCTATGGAGGGCAGATAAGTTAATCTAAATTTATATTTTAACATAATAACCATAGATAAATTAAATAAATCAATGACGGTATGGAATGTGATAAAATTAAATACTTTTAATTAGTATTCACAGCTTAGTTCTGTTTAAAGTGTGAAGGATAATTTACTTTGACCTTGTTTGAACGTTATTGAGCATGAATTATTCATATTTCTAGAAAAAATAATGAATTATGTTAAATTTGTTATATAACAATCCCTTGCATATGGTATACCTAAATTTTAAACTAAAAGTAAATTGACAAGTTTCTATTAAAGCACTGAAGCTGGTCTAATCTATGTTCTAATGATATTTTTATCGCATTATAACAATTTTGTTTTACCGTATTTCATTAGGTGGGGAATAGAAAGTTTCCTTCAGCAAATTGAAAGTCAAATAAAATGCCAGATAACTTCTCGAAAAAGAATTAAATGACCTTAACAAGATTTATAGAGTACTTAATGTAACGACCAAATTTCCCATTATAGGATGGACGGATAAATTGAAATATTCTAACAGAATATATGTGAAAAACTAATTGTTTCATATAAATTAATTCATTAAATTGAAGTTATTTTATTAATTGTTGCACTTTCAATAAAAAACTTTTAAGTTTAAAAAAAAGTAAATAATATTTCAAAATATTATTTGCAATAGTGGAGAATTCTTACTTTTTCAGTAACTTATTATAATATGTGAACTTTTAAAGTAAAGAGAAACATGCGCTTTGAACTAATTTCCATTTAAAAGCTTAAAACCGAGATAATAAATAACCGTTAAGTCCACTTACATTTTATAAAAAAAATGTTTTGAAAATAGCCCTCATTTTTTAAAATCCAGAACTCACTAATTGTCACTATCTCCATTAAAATAGAAAAAATTAGTACCATAGAATCTAAAAAATGTTTTTCACGTTGAAGAGAAATAATCACAAAAAATTGCAAGACCATGGAGTGAAAATTGTCAAAATAAGAAAACTACTTAGGAAATGCTAAACTAAATGGTTTAACCTTATTACTCATTATGCACCATTGTTTTTTAAATGCTAAATGAACTCCAACTAAAACAAAATATTTTTATTGAAATCGTCTAAAAATCGACATTCGTCAACTTTCTCAATCGCCAAGGTACCTTACACAACTTCATATTCACCGATTCTTTAGTTCGTAGTAAATACGAACTAAAAATCGACATTCGTCAACTTTCTTAATCGTCAAGGTATCGTACACAACTTCATATTCACCGATTCTCTAGTTCGTAGTAAATACGAACCAAAAATCGACATTCGTCAACTTTCTCAATCGTCAAGCATCTCACACAACTTCATATTCACTGATTCTTTAGTTCGTAGTAAATACGAACTAAAAATCGACATTCGTCAACTTTCTCAATCGTCAAGCATCTTACACAACTTCATATTCACTGATTCTTTAGTTCGTAGTAAATACGAACTAAAAATCGACATTCGCCAACTTTCTCAATCGTCAAGTATCTTACACAACTTCATATTCACCGATTCTTTAGTTCGTAGTGAATGCGAACTAAAAATCGACCTTCGCCAACTTTCTCAATCGTCATCAAGTATCTTACACAACTTCATATTCAACGATTCTTTAGTTCGTAGTGAATGCGAACTAAAAATCGACATTCGTCAACTTTCTCAATCGTCAAGGTATCTTACACCAACTTCATATTCACCGAGTCTAACATCAAAAAAAAAAAAACCTAAACTCTGCTCTAAAAATAATCTCAAGCACATCGATTCTGGATAAAAATATACAACAAGGGAGGATGGAAACGCGATCTCGCGTGCGATGGACGATGGTTAGCGAAAGAAGAATCCCAATCTCTGGAGCCCCATAAAATCGAAGATTGCGGAAAGAGTGGGGTATTTGCTTCAACTGTGAAGGGTCCACTTGGGAATACCTGTTGTCGGTGGATCGCATCGATAATGTATGTATTCAAAGCTCCGAATCGGAAAAAGGATATTCAAAAGGAATTCCTGAAAAGGAAACATGTCAGAAAATCGATGCTGCAAGTAAGAAAAGAGAGATAAGTTGAAAATCTATAAATGTCCGTTATTGTGGAATAATAAAGTCTCCTAATTGTTCCAAATCTATCGGATTTCTGATAAATTTAGGGTATTTCATCTAAAACATATATGTAAATTTCAATTGTTCGATATTTTTATTGCATTTTTATAGTTACAACTGTGATGGGATTTTGTAGCAGATAGCAACGTGTAGATTGAGAAAGACTTTTATTTAACATCATTAGAACAATCAATTTAAGTTATGGAATTAATAAAGAAGTTTAGGGCGATTTACTGGACCAACGGTCCCGCCATTAGGGATAGGTTACTAGCGTGGCTCTTCTTAGAGAGCAGGATTTAAAAGAATAAGTAAGACTGTTCGCTTCGAACGAAGCACAGTTCAGTTTGGCGGAGGGATACTTAGGAGAGTTCACTTCACAGTCAGGGGACAGGCAAGTTATTGGTGATACTCCATCAAACCCCCGCTCAACGATGAGTTGCCTGTCTGTTTATGTAAGTCCCATGAGTTGACAACAGTACTTATGCTTGGGTGCACACAATGATTTGGTCAAAACATCAGCTGGCATGTCGTTGGTACTTAAGTAAACAACATTTATATCACCCTTTTCGTAAATTTCGCGCACAAAGTGATGACGGACGTCAATATGCTTTGTTCGTGCATGTAACACTGGGTTCCGCACTAGCTTTTGTGCAGACTGATTATCACTGAACACTATTGTCGGATCACAAACACATGAAGGGGATAATTCACTAAAAAATCTTCTTAGATGGACCACTTCTTTCGATGTTTCTGACAGTGCCATGTATTCAGCTTCAGTTGTTGACAAGGCCACTGTTTGCTGCTTTCTTGCTTCCCATGTAATGGCACCACCAGCGTACTTGCAGATGAATCCGGTGAAACTTCTTCTATCGGAAGTGCAGGAAGCAAAATTTGCATCAGCATATGCAGTGAGGGGTTCACCCGTCTTCTTGAATTCGATGCCTTGATCCCTGGTGAGTTTCAGGTATCTGAGGATTCTCTTCGCTGCTTGCCAATGGAGCTTTCCAGGATTGTTGTTGAATTGGCTGAGGAAGTTGACACTGTGGGTGATGTCGGGTCTGGTAGCTACTGAGAGGTACATCAGTGATCCGATCAGGGACTGGTAAGGGATGTCTTTCATCTCAGATCTTTCAGCATCGGTCTTTGGGCTCATGTCAGCTGTCAATCTTTGATTTGGGTCTAATGGTGTAGACACTGTCTTCGCATCTTCCATGTTGAACTTTCTAAGCAGGTCATCAATGTATTTTGTCTGTGTCATCTTCAATTTTCCTTGGTCTTGTGAAAACTCAATTCCTAGGCAATAATGTAGACGTCCCAAATCTTTCATTTTAAATGATGATGCTAGCTTGTCCCGTATGGAGTGATAGCTTTTTTCTGAATCGGTGAAACACAACAAATCATCTACGAAAACACACACAATGATTTCTTGAGTGGCAGTATTTAATTTATAAATGCAAGGGTCTGATTGAAGAGCACCAAAACCAAGCGAGTTAAGCTTTTCATGTAATTTCTTGTACCACTGTCGACCTGATTGCTTTAGCCCATAAAGCGATCTATTCAACAGGCAAACTTTATTTGGTTCTTCAAAACCTTCAGGTAGCTCCATGTAAACGGTTTCATCAATGTCGCCATTGATATATGCTGTTACAAAATCCAGTTGATATGCTTTCAGATCTTTCTCGACAGCATATGAGATGACAGCGCGAATTGAAGATAGCCGAGAGACCGGAGAAAAACTGTCTTCATAATCACCTGGCTTTTGGAAACAGCCCTTGGCGACAAGTCGGGCCTTCAACTTGTCCACCGTGCCATCTTGTTTAAACTTTGTCTTCAATACCCATTTGGATGGGATTATTTTTTCATTCTTTGGTCTTTCTACGAGCTTCCAAGCTTCTTGTTGTTGAAGTGAGTGATATTCTTCCTCCATGGCTGCGATCCAGTCATCCTTTTGTTTACTTTGTACGGCTTCGGCGAAGCTGGGGGATGTCAACACAACTTCTCCGCTCCTGCTCGCCGGCGATGTAAACATGGCGCTATTGGCGGTCGCCAACTTGGCGTAGTGATACAGCTTCCTTGGTCGCCCTGGATTCATCGTCCTCTCTTTCCGTGGGCGCCCGGCAACCCTTCGGAGCTTTTCTGCGCCATCCGGTTCCTCTTCTCCTGAAGTGACGTCGTCGTCGCCAAGGGACTGCTCAGCTCTCATTGGTTGATGGTCGGCTGGCGGCGGGGACATGGTCTCAGGATTGGGTTCTCCGTGAGTGTCGGCTGCTGGATCTGGATCTTCGCTGGGGAAATCGTACCATTGCTCATCTTCTTCTAAAGTTGGATTCATTTCTTCAATGAATTTAGCATCTCGACTTACGATGACAGTTCTTGTTTTGGGATCGAAAAAGCGATAGGCTTTCGCTTCGTCGGAGTATCCAATAAAGATTACTTCATGTGATCTTGGTTCGAATTTGGATTTTTTGGGTTTGTTTAACACAAATGCTTTTTGTCCGAAAATTTTGAAGTAAGATGCTGATGGCTTTCTGTCGAAGAATAGTTCGTATGGGGTCTTGTTTTCTGCTACGCCTTTGGTTGGACATCGATTTCTGATGTGAGCGCTGGTTCGAACGGCTTCGGCCCAAAAACTTGAATCAAGATTTGCTTGGGAGAGTAGACATCTCGCCGTGGAGCAAAAAATCTTGTTCTTGACCTCTGCAACTCCGTTTTGTTGTGGACTGTAGGGAGCAGATTTTTCTCGGCGTATACCTTCTTGGCTTAAGAATTGGTCGAATTCTTTACCCACGTATTCTAGGCCGTTGTCTGTTCGTAAAACCTTGATCTTCTTACCCGTACGATTTTCATTGCAGGCTTTATACTTCAGAAATGCATCTTTTGCTTCATCTTTGTTCTTTAGGAAGAATATTTCGGTGTACCTTGATTTGTCATCGATGAATGTCACAAAATATCGCGATCCGCCAAGTGAGGGAATCTTCATAGGACCACACAAGTCCGAATGTACAAGTTCGAGGATATCTTTTGCAACAAAATTAGACTTTTTCGGATAAGGGGTGGCACATTGCTTACTTTGAATGCAGATTTTGCAGTCCCTAATAGAGTCATTGTTGTTTTTGAAAGATAGTCCTTTGATCATATTTTGTGATCGTAACTTCTTCAGATCGTTCATGTTTAGGTGACCGAATTTTTGATGCCAGATTTCTAATTCGGTGACGACAGCTGCGCTTTCTTCGATTGGTTCGACAAAATATAGATTTCCTTTTCTTTCTGCTCGGAGCAATGTAGAACCATCTTCTGAAAGTACTTTAGCTTCGTGAGCGTCGAATACTACTATTCGGTTGTCACGGGTACACTTGGAAGTTGACAGCAGGTTTGTTTTGAGTTCAGGAACGCATAGGACATTTTCTAGCTTCAATGTCCTTGTACCATATTCTTCATCTGGAACAGTTATTCTGACGGATCCTTTACCCGTTATTTTAGCGGGTTTGTCGTCTGCTAACGTTATATAAGAGTCCACTTGTGATGTAAATTCGAAAAACATTGAGCTATCGAAAATCATGTGACTGGATGCCCCGCTGTCTAGGATAAATTTGTTACTTCGCCCGGAGCATACAGCGGCGACTGCTTCTTCTGGCGTGGAATTCTTTTTCTCTTGCTCCTTCGTTGCCATGGCGACGGCAGGTGTTGAGCTTTCCTTTTGATTGGGATAGTTCTTTTTATTCATTTCTCGCTGGCGTTTATAGCAGACGTCATATTTATGACCCTTTTTCGAGCAATAAGAACACACGATGTTTTTATTTTGCTGTTTTTTATCATTCTGTTTTTGATTCCAAGTGGATTTCGAATGCGAGTTGAATCTTTTTGAAGATAAATAGGCGTTCGGGATATCTTGTTGACTTTCCCCGCCACGTCGGGATTCCGATTCTTCTAAGATTTTGATTTTTAGTGCGTCGGGAGCTGGGAGAGTGTCTCTGGACTCGATCGCGCACCGGAAGTTTTCGAAACTGTCTGGAATGCTGTACAGCAAAAGTATAGAAAGTAGGTCGTCGACGATTGATATATCCATTTCTTGTAGTTTATCGACCGTCACGTAGAAGCTGTTTATGTGGTCGGACATATTTTCTGACGAGGACATCTTCTTAAACAGAAGTTGTTTCAAGAGCGTCGCTTTCTTCGCAGGACCTTTCGATGAGTAAACATCTTTAAGTTTATCCCAGACTTCTTTAGAAGTGGAGCACTGCTTTATATGACACAATTCGCTCGGGCACATGGACAGGATAATGTCGGCTCTGGCCTTTTGGTCGTCGGAAATCCATTTGGCGATCTTCTCGGCATCGGTTTCCGGTTTTGGTTCCGCTCCGGTAACAAAGTTCCAATGATCGTTTTTAACCAGGATGGCCTCGATTTGTAGTTTCCAAGTATCGTAATTGTCCTTTCCAAGTTTTTGGATGTTTGACTGATTCGATGACATCTTCTATTCGTTGAAGACAGGAAACGGGGGAAAAGTTCGAGAAGCCGGCCTTTCGTTATACAAAGTCTCTAAGCCTCGTGTTAGGCCTCGTACGTCACCGCGCAGTGGTTAGACTTGCTGGGCCCATAACCTTTGATGGGATTTTGTAGCAGATAGCAACGTGTAGATTGAGAAAGACTTTTATTTAACATCATTAGAACAATCAATTTAAGTTATGGAATTAATAAAGAAGTTTAGGGCGATTTACTGGACCAACGGTCCCGCCATTAGGGATAGGTTACTAGCGTGGCTCTTCTTAGAGAGCAGGATTTAAAAGAATAAGTAAGACTGTTCGCTTCGAACGAAGCACAGTTCAGTTTGGCGGAGGGATACTTAGGAGAGTTCACTTCACAGTCAGGGGACAGGCAAGTTATTGGTGATACTCCATCAAACTGTGTGTAAGACCATTAAAAGTTTAACTGTATAGCAAAGTCAACGTCAATTAATATTCAAAGGCACCAAATGATTTTTCAAAATTTTGATGAAATTTATTATAAGGTATTAATTAACTATATTAATTAACTTTTAATCAATTAAACAGTCCATTTTTTGTTTAAATAAGGGTTTAAAGTTACATTTAAATGCTTTAAAAATGTATTTCTTTTGTAAATACTTAAGGGATATTAATTATTAGATAACAGTTGAAAGGACACAATTTTAGAAATAGATTCTGTACAAATTTTTTAGCTATATTTTTCATTTAGGCTTCTTTAAGATTTTCTTGGAAACTTGCGTTCCTTGATTTTCCTCCCTTACACTTACCCTTTTGTCCTTCTTCAGAAAAAGAAAAAAAAATTTGCACTTTTTCTCTGCTATCTTGTTTTAATAACGAGATATAATGTTTAGCTAACGATATACATCTTTTGGAATACAATTTGTAAAGATAATATGAAGCAAAAGTATACATGAAGATGCCTCTTACAAATTTTATCACGACAGTTTTTATTATTTTTAAGAGGAAGTTCTTTTTACAGATTTATAAGCTACTGATATTAAACACTGGAGAAATTTTTCTTATACTGTGTAAGAGAGCAATATTTTTTGGATTAAATGATTTTAACAAAAATAAGATATCATTAAACTCTCAACTTTCTTTTTAGTATATTTTATTTGTCCAGTTAATATCAAAGTTTCTGGAAAGGTGTATTTTCTGGAATATACGATATTGATATAAGATATTTCTTTTTGGTGTTCTATATTACAACTGATAAGAAAATGTTATGGTGGAAAAATGACTTTATTTTATTGCTTTAAGATAAACTTAAAAAAAGGTAATGGTTATGTAGTTCAAATGATGTTTGATGTCTTTTATTCGTTTCATAACGCGTTTGGTCTTATGTTGCTTTTTTGTTTAAAGAAAGATATAAGAACATAACTTGAAAAGAACCCGAAAATATAAACACTATTTTTGTGGCTTATCTAAAATGATGAATGGGTTTATTTTCTCTAAAAATCTTTCCTTCATTCCCTTCAATAATTTAATCCATTGCATGCATGGCTTAATGGGTTAGATAAAAAAAATTAAACTAGATTACCAAGATTTTTCCACAAGAGCTATTTTTGGTGGGATATAGGTATAGGTTTGATAGGATATTTTATAATAATTTAAACACTCTAAACTATCATTAATCTACTAACAATTTACCGGAAGACACGATAGTTTTATTTATATTACAACGGGCATTGAAATATCAAAGATAGAGTTTAAAAAAAGCACAAATAAAATTTTATGGGAAGCGAGTATTAAAGGAAATATAAGAACACTATTCATGGTTGATGCACTCCACGTCCGAAAACCATTTCAACTAGCCCTATCTCCTGTTCTCGAACCATCTGCAGCGTCTTTATTTTTTGTAAGCCAATTTAATTGTAGTTGTTTTTACAGTAATAAATTTCCTTTTTTAAAAATCTTTTTTTCTTTCGTCTTAATTCATTTTGCGTTACACGAAGCTTCCAACTCACACGTTGAACAGATCGTATGCATAAAATTTGGTCAGCCTCTGGGAAAGAGTTATAGAAGTAATAAACGAGAAAGGTTTCTGTCGTAACAGAGATATGTTAGAGTATAAAACAAGAATATCATTCAACTTACATAACATTTGTTCCTTTTTATAGCAAACAATTCTGAAGCTGAATTAAAAGAATTATTAAATTGCAAAAAACTGGAAATCATTAAAATATCTTAAATAATAAATGCATCAATTTCGTATTTAAAAAATAAGTACTTTTAAATTAAGTGAAATCATAAGTAATTAAGTGAGTTCATATGTAGCGTCTTTTGAGCAGCGTATGCGTCTTTTATTAGACATTGATTTAAGAGATTTTTTGAAGATTCCTGTTCTCCGCAGTTGCCGCCTGTTGTTAAAGCAGATTTCTTATAATACTATGTTAAGTATAAATTTTCCTCACACCATGATCCCTTTTTATAAATATTAAATGTTTTTGTCCGAATTTATTTTAATTTAAAATTTGGCGAGATATTTATAAATGGAAATTTACTGAACAACCTTTAGGGAATAGAGTAAAGATTTTCACTTAATTAAGTACATATATCAATAATACTTACATTTTCGTAAGTCTTCAAACATGTTCATAATTTTAAGCCTCTAGTAAGTTTCCAAACACAAGACTCCTGACTATCAATTAGATTTTTTTGATTTTGTATTAAAATATAAACAATAAATTATGCTGCTTTCAATAAACGTGCAATAAGTTTTTTTTTGTCTTTAGTTGAAAAGAGTACATTTGTGTACATTTAAATAATTTTTTTTAATTTAAACATTTTATTAGTTGTATAATATAAAAAAATTAAAGAACGTCCTCTCGTGTAGGGTGAGAGAGAGAGATACAGCAGTTACACATCGTCAACTCCGTTGTCAACTCTGTTTTCAACTCCGGCTTGTACAATTTGACCTTCAACCATTCGACCTTTGTTGGCGTGAAGTTGGCTAGTGATTGTATAACGCGGCGATTTTATTCAGTGTTTGTGAATATCAGCTGAGATATGGATGAAGAAATTTTGATTGCTGCTTGTTACAGCATTACATTCGTGTGTACGAAAGTATATCTTGTTTTTTTTTCATGTAATGCATAGACAATTTTGCGAGAAAATAATTATTTGTCAAGAAGATCCGTGTAAAGTTGGACGAAAGTACTCCGGTAGCAGTATTTGTGCAGTTTTTAACTATTTGTACCATCTTTAAGGGGCATGACTGTTTAAAAAAATTTAAAAAAAAGAAAACGGGACATGACTGTTTTTTAACGGGGCATGACTGGAATCTCTGCTGCCGGTCCCTGCCCATTATTAATATTTTACCGGGATTTTTTTTTTTTTTTTAAAGTGTATAGGAAAGTGCTTTTTTTTCTGGATTATTTTTGTTTTTTTGATGACTGTTCTTTTTCGTACTTATATTTAAATCTTTTAATGCCGGAGTATTACTGATTGAAATCAGGTCAAATAAAAAAGCGTTTTCGGTATTGTCCGCCAAAAAATTATTTGTATTAAAATAACTGATTTATTTCGAAATTATTTGTATTAAAATAACTGATTAAGCTAATAACTCCAACCAGGTTTCAGTATTTTAATGCAAAATCTTGTTTAAAAATTAATTGTTTTGTTCACGGGTAAGATATAAATAAGAGTTTGAATACTTTAATTAACATAGAAACATTTTATCATCAACATATTTTACAGTGTCAAATTTTTAATTTCATTCACATATGTGATTGAATTTTATTTTCAAAATAATGAATGCGTCCTGCTTTAAATAAAAAGAAATTAAGAAAAACTCATACAATTCAATTTGATGTGTTACATACTTTTTCGAAGGATCACTTAAAAAAGAGATAACACGCCAAGATGTTTGCTATTTTCCTTATGGCAACCTTTCCTTTGAAGTCGAGAAGAAAAACCGAAAAAAGATGGGTTCGTTACCTTGAACACCAGCTTCAACTGAGTGTAGAAGATCTACATGTAATACTTTTACCTTGAACCAGTTCAAGGTCAAGTTGAAATGGAAGTTGAAGCCGAAGTTGACGACGTGTAACCACGCTAAGAGAGATCACACGGGATTTTTAAGTAGGAGGGATGTGGTAGGATGTTTAGTAATAGGCGCGAAATTTCAAACTTCAACTATCGAATTATCACTTAGAAGTAATGCATTTTACTTTGAATGTAAATATTAAAAATACGATAAATGTTCAGAATATCTTTAAAAACTTAACTGCGTGTTTGTCATATTTATTTACAGTTTTTAACAGATTTTATACCGTGAAAATCACAAAGTTCTGCTACCGTGCTATACAATTTCCCATTGCAAATGTGTATCGCCTTTTCTCCAACTTTAAATGTGCTGCTAGGCAAAAAATTCAAGATAGTAATGGTTTGCAATGTGTGGAATTGTCGTTTGCATGTGGGCAAAACACAATTGTTAATTTTTAAGTTGTATTTTCTTTTTACATTTGGCCACAATTTGTGACTTTTGATCTACTTTGCGTCGAATATATGCTATGTAAGAAATGTGTGCAATAAGTTTGGGTATTACAAGAAATTTAATAAATATTTCCCCTCTTTTCCCCTTCTGTTTTGAATTATCCCTTTTTTGGAACGGAAGTGAGATCTTAAAATGCGCCTCCTTAAAATAAGATATTTTGCATCCTTTTATCTTCTACTTTTGAAAATGTTTCTTAAAACGCTTCTTCTTTTGGGATTGGAAGTCATATTTCTTAGTGCATGTCCCTTTACAGTATATAACTTCTTTTTTCTTATGCATTTGAGTATGTTTCTTGGAATTTTTTTTCTTTTTCCTTGAATTTGGAAGTAAATTTTTCTATTGCGTGTCTTTCTACAATAAAAATATCAACGTTCTTTACTGCTACCTGTAAATGTGCTCTTAAAACTCTTGCCTTTAATTTTTGGGATTAGAAGTGATATTTATTATTGTACGTTGTATTCTTAAAATAAGATATATAACTTCCATTTGTTTTCTATTCTTGATTGTGGTACCTGGAACACTTTTGATCTACTATGCGTCGAATATATGCCATATAAGAAATGTATGCAATAAGTTTCGGTTATTACAGGAAATTTAATAAATATTTCCCTTCTTTTTTTGAATTATCCATTATTTTTTTTGGAATGGAAGTGAGATTTCTTAAAATGCGCCTCCTTAAAGTAAGATATTTTGCATCCTTTTATCTTTTACTTTTGAAAATGTTTCTTAAAACGCTTCTTCTTTTGATATTGGAAGTCATATTTCTTAGTGCATGTCCCTTTACAGTATATAACTTGTTTTTTCTTATACATTTGAGTATGCTTCTTGGACATTTTTTCTTTTTCTTTGAATTTGGAAGTAAATTTTCTATTGCGTGTCCTTTTTACAATAAAAATATCAATGTTTTTTTATTTCTACCTGTAAATGTGCTCTTAAAACTCATGCCTTTAATTTTTGGGATTAGAAGTAATATTTATTATTGTACATTGTCCTCCTAAAATAAGATATATAACTTCCATTTGTTTTCTACTTTTTGATTGTGATACCTGGAACACTTTCAATTCGAAGCCACTTCGAATTGAAAGTGGAATTTTTTTTACTATAAACATCTTTACCATTACAAGTCAAATCCACTTTTTTCTCCAATTTAGTATGCTTATTCGAGTTCTTTTCTTTTGGGGCATTAGAGGCGAAATTTCTTTTTTTTGTGTATCCTTTTACACAAAGAAATTTAACTTTATTTTCTCTGCAAACTTTAATTTACCTTTTTAAATCTTCGCCACATTCTATTTGGGATTAGAACTGAAATTTTGTGTTGTGTGCTCCTTTACAATAAAATGTTTTACTTCTTTTCATGATAATTTACATCAAATAGAAAAGAAACAAATTTTCATAAATAGCGCAATACTATCAAATCCTCATATTTTTTTTAATACTGAGCGTTATAATTTAAGAAAAAATATATGAACCAATGTAAATCACATGTTGTTAAAGTTTCAAATTTTAAATAAGAAACAGTGCTTTAATTTAATTTCCAAATTGTTATATTATTGTCATAATTATTTCCTAATCTTCATAAAAGAGAATAGCTCAGCTATAATTTCAATTATTGGGTTATTCAGTAAGCTTTTAAAGATCCGAGAACCAAAAAACTAATTTAATTTTAATTTTTATTAACTAGATTATGTATTCATGGAATAAGTGCTAAGATAATTATTTAAATAAGGTGCTAAACTTTCCAAAGGTGGTAGCTAATTTTAAGTTCTTTTTATGTTCCTTGGCATGCTTAAGATTGTTGTTATATTCTTTGCTAACATTTTTAAATGTAATTACTGCAGAATACCGATTTTCAGCCATTACATACTCATTAAAGAGGGAATATTACGCGAACGTTATAAGGTTGATTCAGATAATGTAAGTTTCCAGTTTTTACATTTTGCCCTTTCATTCATTGTTTTTAATTCATTTCTTCATTGGTTGACTTAACTACAAAAAAGAGCGTTTTTTCGTTGTTGGTTTTGTTTTTATAATTTCTGTTATATAAAAAGCATTCACGAACAGAGAAATGCTTTGGTTCTACTGAAAGAAAAGTTCGTTTCATTAAGATAATAATATGTTGTATTTTTTAAAACTAATATAATTCGATTAGGACCAGTATCAAAACAATACCGCTAGAGCTGTTGTCACTCACGAAGTGAAACTTCTTCATTGTTCGAATATATAAACGAACTATATTAAATTTAATAGAGTAAACTTAGGAGTAAACAAGGAGTAGTAAGGAAAAAACTTAGGAGTAACTTAGAGCAAACAAGAGTTTAACAGTATGTTAAAATTTCAAGTTATTACTTTAATAATAGCTTTATGCTTTCTTGAAAATCAAGTCTTATTTTTTTTCAGTTTACTAATCATTATTCAATAAAAAAAATTGCGGTTCACTGTAATGAATAGACAAATATCTAGCCGAGTACAAAGTTATAAGCCTTAAAATAGAAAAAAATTGTCCAATTTTTCCTAAAGACTTAAAAATAGAGTTTTGAATTAATGACTTTTAAAGCGGGCAACAAAGTTATGATGAAATTACTTACTATCAATGTTAACTTCTGGCCGATATGTATTGCATAATTGTTTTTGGAAAAGCGCAATCTAATCATTACAAGTTTAAATAAAAATTCATTATTTTTAAGCTTCGATATGCGTCATGTTATCTTAAGAAAAAAATCAATAAAACCACGTCATTTAATAAGATCCACATATTGGGTGCGTGCTTAATTTACTTTTTAAGCCGTTATTTATATTTCTGACTGTTATTTATGTACGCCAATTTCCAATCTTTTCCCGTCCAAATTTGCTTTGGTGGAATTCTTTTTACCTTGATAAACTATAGCTATTTAGACGCTGTCTCTCAGAGGAATTTTATATCTTTGATCCAGAAAACTAACGTAATTCAAAACAAGCTAACTCATAACATCGTTGCAGTTTCATTAAAGTTATTCAGCGTTTGGTGAAATAAATTAACCTGCCAAATGGCTTTATTTTGATACTAATAAAATAATTGTTTGGAGAAAGCGTTTTTTAAAGCCTAATGCAGTGAAATTGCTTAAAAGAAATTAAGGAAGACATTTATCAACATCATAACTAAAGTTTCATAGTTTTTTTCAACACAGAATAAATTTGCAGCAGCAGATGTTGTGCCTTATAATTGACATGATTTTCTTGGAATATACACTCTTAAGACAAACGAGTGAATTTAACTCAATCTGAGTAATTTTCACTCCTCCAGTCTTGAAAAAGCACTTCTCCGAAATGAATGGATCCTTTGTGTGTTAAACCTCCAACAGGATCACTCCAAACGAGTGATCTTAACTCAGTCTGCGTTAATATTCACTCGTTTCCAGTGTCGAAAATGCACTTCTCCTATTCGAGTAGATTTCACTCTTTTGTTTTAAGAGTGTAAGTAATGAAACAGAAATGACTATTATTTTAGTTTAATTACCCAGTATTCATTTAAACTATTGTTTGTTTAAAAATGTTTACCATTATATGAAGCAAAACACAGCTCAACTAAACAAGAATCTGTTTTCCCTTATCTTGCAAGCGAGGCAATATTTTCGATAAGCAAACAAGGTTAAAAAAAATACTTGCTGTTTCTTTAACACGGATCGCCTCTTATCGCATTACCTCCATAAAAACAACATACTTACATCCTACTTCTTTTCAGAAAAAATAATAATATTTCTGGTATAAGGATACACGATATAAGGTGAAAAAATGTAATGGAGTGAAGAGACTTCGTAGAAACGATCTCCACTGTGATGGACGATAGTTTGCAGAAGAAGAATCATTTCCTGGGGGGACAAACATAAAAAATTGCTAGGTTTATGGTAGTATGAGAAATACGGAATTGAAATATCGCATTCAACTGGAAAAGTTATGCTGCTGAGGAAATATATGGCGATTTGCTTCTGGATGCGATTGATGAGTAAAAAACGTGATACTGAACTTAAGCCTCCAACAAATTGGCGGGGATTGCCAACATTCAAAAACTATTTAAACTGTTTTCTATTTTATAACCCTTTTGCATTGTTAAAATTTAAGTTTAAAAAACGTTTGATTCAGTTCATTAAGTGCGCCATTGAATTGGCATTCATTCAATTGTCATACAATATAAATTAAATAATAATTATTGAGGCTTCCCCATTTCGTGCCGCAAGTGATACAGTCGCAAAAACTGCCGTCACATAGAATAATTCCAATGGCAACCTTTAACTGTGTATACTGTATTTTGACAGCAAAAAATTTCGTTCGGCAAGATTTGAGAAATGAAAAAGTACCGAATGATTTTATAAGAGTTAGTATGAGGTAATGATACAGATTAATTCTACAGCGTAGTCATAAAGATAAATGAATATTAGCAATTGAAGAGTTTATGGGAGGAACGTGTTAAGTGACAAAGAGGTAAGTTTTTCGCTTGCACTTAGATATGTTAAAAGTGGCAATACAAAAAAAGAATATACATATTTCAAGTTTATGAAAAGGTGGAATCTTGTTATCTTTAAAGAAGAGAAAAACATGTTCATCAACACAAAAATTTCGTATCAAATTTTTCAAAAGTGTCACTTAGCACGCTCTTCCACTAAGTTCTTAATTTGTAAATCAGCAAGATTAATTGTCTAGAGCTGCAAGTGCGTTCGCAATAAACCTGCCAAAAATGTACTTTGGGTGCAAGTGATTACACAGTTGCCGTAACTAGTTAAGTGGTTTGTCATAATGTCTTTTCCTGAATTAGTTAGCGGGACGGAACTGATTTAATCCCCTTGGAGCTGGGATTAGTGATTGTTATAGCAATAATTTTCCTCCCTACGGAGTCGGCTAAATTGGTTCGTTGTCTGCCGAGGATTTGTGGTATTGACATACCTGACGCGAGATATTCGCCTGGATTGGGACTCGCGAGATTAATTAGGATAGTTTGGTAGTTTCTGGCACAAGGGCATTTAGTGATGCTCTCGCGTATAAAAGGTTTGGCTTATTTGATTTATTCACAGAAACAACAGTGTATCTTTTTGCAACATGAGAATGGAAACATGACATACTTACGGAAGCATGGCCGCCCCGGTGGCTCAATCGTTAGCACGCTGGCCTTTGGAACTGCTGGGGTCGGGTTCGAATCCCGGTCAGGCATGGATGTTTGTGTTTGTCAATAAATGTTGTTATTTGTCTATGTGTTTGTGTCGTCCTTCTTTGTGTGTCTCTTGTGACTGTCTCTTCTGGCGAGCTGGGTAATGGGCTATAAAGCCTACACCTCTCCCTTCTAGAGGGCGCAATCACTGTCATTTGTCATACGGAACCCTATTATTTATCTAATATTTACTATTTCAAGACGTTGTAACGATGTCAATAAAACGCTGAAAGCGTGTTATTTATAATACTAGTTCAACAAACAAGTTTTATTTTCTTTTTATTGAAGGGTTTCTAAACTAAACAAACCGTTGAAAGATGTTGTAATAATAATAAAAACTTTTTAATTTTATATATACTTTTATGCCAATTAAAATATGTTAAGGATTTTTTTTGTGATAATATTTTCTGTTTGTTAAAAGTTAATGTTTTGTATTTTTAGGCAATATCATAGGTAAAATCATCTAAAATCACAACATCCAATTTCATTTTTTGTGTGTTTTATTGGAATTTTAGTTTTTTTTTAAAACTATAAAACCCTTAAAAAATTCTTATGGGTATCCGATATTTAATTTTTTGAGATTTTTATGATTGTAGCTGGTCATAAATTAAAATAAAATAATTTTAGACCAGTATTTCAAAATTCCAACTAAAGTTAATGTCGCCAATATTACTTGGATATTATCCTAGGAATATTAACGTTTATATATGTCGACACAAAAGCAACAGTAACTCAATGTTATATTTAAATTAGCCAAAACTTATTCAAAACGATAACAATAGAAATTCAAGTAAAATACAATAATTGAAAATGTCAATTCTTCATTCAAAACTTAAACAATTAAAAAATTATTATTTTTATTATTCCGTTTAGCTGGTTCATCATTATGAAGCCAACTCCCAACAGATCCCGTTTAGCTCCGGTACGACGTTAATTTAACCATGTACCGAAACAAACCACCTACTCTTGATTTTTTTTAAAAAATCGATACGTGAAAAGAAACAAGGAAATGAGATATTCAATTTTTAATGAGATATTCAATTTTCAGATAACCATTTTATCTGAAATAAATGCAAATTAGAATCAAGTTTGGTGGGTAATATTAAAATTTATTTCGATTATATATTATTTTAATTGAATTTTTAAACTCCAATTTTGCATAAATGAACTGTAATGCTGCTTCCTTTCAATTAATTTGTATTATTTCTAATAAATACTGTACCTAAAAATAATTATTATCTAAGTGTCTGAAAACTCTTAAATATGAATAAAAGGTAATAAACACGACTAAATTTAATTTCTTAACCAAACACCTACACAAAAATTTAATAATTCAACAGCTTATGACAAATTTATTAAACATTAAAATTAATGCGAAGGATGCAAGATAAAGTAAATCAAATTTAATGATATAATAAATGTTTAAGTATCAGAATGGAAATCCGAAATTCCCTTAGTATAATATCCCGAAATACCTTTAGTATGCTGAATAACTAGGAAAACTTACGAAGTCATTAAATAACAAAGTAATATCAATGTATCAGCACGAAATACTATTATAATATTCAAAAATTAATTGCAATGGCTTGTAATGAGCATGCATTATTGAACAATGGACTTGTTCATTTCAAATTTCAAAGACATTTAAATATGGTTTCTTAAAATATAAATTTTAAAGTAGATAATTCCATATTATTGTTGTCCGGATTTAAAAAAAAATACGTAAATAATTTTTCACAACACCATACTCAAATTTTAAAAATCGTTAAACAAGCTAATAATGATGGCTAGGCAGGTTTTTTAATGTTTATTTTGGGTAATGAAAGTAACTTTCATTCTGAAACATAATATATAATGCTTCTATAAATAAGGGATATCGCGTTCAGATAACAGATGCTTTTTAACCTTATTCTTTAAAATTTCCTTTATAAGACAATCATTTACCCTGAGCGTGTCCCTACAAAATTTGAATAAAATAATCGAGAATTCTCAGCGAAGACACTTAATGATATGGAAATCATCGACATAACATATCCTTTCATCCATGTAAAAGAATTGGCAGCTGTCTCAGCACAATTTCCTGAAGGAAAGCCATGTCAGCCGTAAGCTTTTCTATTATACTCTGGGAAACTACTGTTAGTTGCGGAAAATCTTTTGTTAACATATAGAAAGTTGTAACCAGACTTATATATCTACCTATTTCTATTCACACAATGACGATTTTTTTTCAAGGTTTGTTAGAATGAACAGTGCCGGTGAATGGAACTTTGAAATCAGCAGATTTGTTATTGGTAACTTGTGTCAAATTTCTTAAAATAAAAAGTTTAAAAATAACAAAAATAGTCGAAAATAAGCGTTTGAAATAAATTAGATAATTATACTGAATAAAAATGCATTAAATTTACTGCGATTGATTATTGATCATTAGTTATAATAGTTTGACAAGAAAACTTTTGCTACCTAGTGTTTTCGGCTGCCCAATTCGATCCTCCAAGAGAAGCTAAATACAGCCTAGCAAGGCTCGTAATTTTGACTCGTGGTCAAGAGACGAGGTCGAAAACCTCAAACGGCACCAAACAAAACCTTCGACTCAGCCTCTCTATAAATGTGGTCACTTTCCAAGAGGTGACCAGCTGCCTCATTGCTTAAGATCTGAATTTAGATGGGAACTCCTGTTATATTGAGGAGGCTGCAGGATTAAAAAAACTATTGTTATTGAGAAAAAATTTAATCAAAAACTTTTTGCGCATTATTCTACCAAAATCTCAGAAAAATATGTCTGTGATATCATGGTAACTGAAACTTTAATAAAGTTCAATATTCTTTGTATCATAATTATTTGTACACAAACTATATTTTGTCATCACTTGCCACATTATAATTTGTTAGAACAAATTATCCAACCTCGATTACTAAATAAAGGAAAATGTTTTATTTCCTGTATATTCTAAATTATTACCTTTGAAATTTAAAATAGATTATACATATAATGTGAATAGATAATACTTTTTAAACTTGCAGCATATGGTACTTAATGCCTCCACATATATAACTGTTTTCTTTAAGATAATTTACTGTTTGATATTTAATTTGAAATGAGATGGGAAGTTTCGTTGTATATGATATGGTGTAAAAAGGCATTGGAAAACTTTGTATCCTTTAACAAAGATAACTTTCAAATTTAATCAAATCCTCTCTCTTATTTGCATTTAGAAATTAAATTAATAAAAAAATTTATAAACTTCGTGGGCACATTTTATTATTATTATATTTCAATTTATTTCGCTACATCAAAGATATTTCTTTTGTATAAATTAATAATTTCTAAAGTATATATTTGTTTCTTGATATTATTTTGAATTAGTTAACACAAATTGTAAGTATAATATTAGAAATATATTTGGAAAATAAGAGTACTGAATAAAAATGTAGTAAATGTATAGCGATATTAATAAATATGTTAAAGTAAGTTTTTAAATGGATACCGCTAAATTGCGCAAATCAAAATAGAATTCAAAAGAATTAAATGGGATATATGAAATGACTTGATAGGAAATTTTGCAATTGAATGCTAATTAAATGGAAACTATTCAAACTCATCGGCTTATAAAAATATTTACAATATGACTGCACTTGGGTGCAGAGCGTGGATTTAATTATTAATTGCAGCGCTTCTACAAAACTTCTGCTACAAAACAGCGGACAATATTGACATGGCTAAAAATTCTTAAAATATGCAGTATATGTATACTTGAGATAATAAAATTATTTGAAACAAGCTCGTATAGAAAAGGTTCTTTTCATTAAAAAGTTGCTAAAATGTTATTAGCATTTTCGGCATCTCATACCGAGGATACTGCCTTCAAACCCCAGAAAAATTCGAAAAAAGGATATTTTTTGCCAAAAAAATATAATAAAACGTGACTCAATTACGGGGTTCCCCGAGTACATTGGGATATATATGCTCCAGTGCTCCTAAAGGGAGTCAAAGTCCCAACGGCGTCGGCGTACGATGTCGCTCGAAGTCCAGTTGGGTGCCAGCTCAGGTGTCGACTTTCTTACTTGACCGTGGTTCTAAATTACGAGGAGTATTTAGCTGTGTTAACTCCTAAGGTTCGTATCTTCTAAAGGGTCATAGAAATAGACAGCCGGGAACGACTAAATTACCAAATTGCCAAACAATAATGTGAATGGTATAGTATCCGGGGACAAGTCGATAAGAATGTCCGCCTTTAGTTTTGAAGTTTCTCGTCCACTTGTAAAACTAGTGTGGAATGAATCCAACCAAAACGTAAACATTTTATGGGGTTGTTTCACGGAGAATCTGGCAACAGCTTAAAGTTCATGTTCTACTTTAGAATTTTTGGAAACTTTAGATTTTTTTAAAAAAATTAGCTGGTTGGTCGGTTGCTAGAGATAATCAGGTTTGTGTGCTGACCAAGCACAGTAAACTGAACTTAGGTCTACCAACCAATTTTCATCAAAACAAAAGTAATTATAAAGCAGTGTCCTGTGTACGACATCAACGACAACACCTGTTCGCGCATGCATATACAATGTGTAAAGGCAAGCGCAGGCATCTACTTTGATGCTCGCGCAGGTGTGGTCGTTGATGTGGTAGTCAGGACACCTCTAAAGTATTAAAACAAGAACGCAAAGCAGTTGCCAGATTCTACAAGAAACAACCCCATTGAAAACTGTAAAGTTGCAATATTTCCAAACCAACTCTGCTGAAGATGAGAAGAGACGCTCCAGGAGATCCAATTTGTAGCGATGTCCACAAATTTCCTGCGGATTCTATTTTCTTTCGAACAACGTTTCGCTGAGGCAAACACAGGAAAAGAAAACACACCAAAGAAATCACCTGGGCGTAATGATGAAAAAGAAAATCATTCACTTTTTAATTTGAAAGAACTTCTTTTTCGAAAGTTTTTTCATTAGGGTCGGAAAATGAACAGGAGAAAAAATGAACTAAAAGAAAGAATAAATAAAAAAGCTTATTCATTGAATTATTGTTTATGTTCTCTTTGTATGTTTCCTTACGGTGCAGTTTATAAAGTTTCCCGTTTCGGCACAAAGGGAAATAATGCAAATGTTCGGAGTGCAGAAATTAGCTGTAAAATGATCATCAGACCAGCAATTTGTTTCTTTTTTGTGTCCTCATTAGGTTTCTCATTAAAGTAGATGCCTTGCTTGTTAGTAAAATGATAATAATGTATTGTCATTTTGAAGCTTCGTAGAATATTATGGCATAATAAGAGTATGTAGTAAGAGAAAACTATACTAAGAATTAGTTTTGTATTTATCAAGAATACTTTTGATAGTGTTTTCTTTACTATTGATTCATGAAAATTTATAATAGTTATTGTAATATATGCCTTCCCATTTTTGGCTTACTTCCTTATTTGAATTCAAAATAATTTTAAAAAATGTAGAAGTAGGTATTGACAATCTGGAAGGTGCCCGTCTTTCCCCCTTTTCAAAATCGGTTCTATCTTATTTTAAATTATTTGTTTTGTTAGAAAGAACATGAAATCTGTTATCGATTTTTTATATATTTTTTTCTGTCTGTCTGTACGTCTAGACGGACGTCACTTGACCAGGGTTCTAAACTATCGGGCGTTTATTGGCTGTATTAAAGCTCCTAATGGAGGCTGGAAATAGGCAGCAGGAAACGATTACACCACACTACACTACGTCTAGACGGACATATACCTACCAGCCTGGCAACGAATTTTGACGACTATTTAAGTTGCATTGAAATTTACTATTTAGTCATTTAGTCGCTGTTACCATATCAACAGTAGCTTTCGAAACTTTATTCATCCAACATTAACATTTTAAACAAAAATTGCTTTTGTCATATGAATCAGTTTAGAATGACTTTGTAAAGTGAAGCACAATGTTTTTTTTTATACTAAGAAAGCGGCAAGGAATAGTTTTGTTTTGTTGCTTAAAAAGATATCCAGCATTAATACATTTCTTCATTTATTAATGCATTTCTTTAGAAAAACTGAAACACAACTATTATTAAATTTTTTAAATAAATGTTCTGAGATCAGTTTCTGCATCAAGTCTGGCTTTCAAATCCACATGCTTAAATTTACGGTAATCTGTAACTTCAGGTGCACAATTATTCATTCGATAATATTTATTGAGAATTTAAATATTGGAATTACTTTGGCAAATAGCAAAAAAAATTTCCGAACTCAATTACTCTTTGTTTGTTTTCACGTTTTAATATGTTTTTGAATACCAGTAACGTTTTGAAATACAATAAAAAACTTGTTTTGAATAACAGTAATTTTGACAAAATTATCAATCGTTTTTTTATAAATAAAATTAACATAATTATGAATTAAAAAAAAAGTTCATTGAATTAATAAAAATTAATAAATCATGGATTATTAGAATTTGACAAATATATGATAGTACTAATGAGTTAATCTCTTGTTTCAAAAATGATAAATCCTAATCTTATACGGATGAAGCTGGAAAACACATGTTAAAATTCCTTAATGATAAGTAATGATCAATGATAAGTGTCGGTACTTAAAGTAAAAGTGGTCAATAAAACTTTAATTCTAATACGAAAACAATAACAACTGCGAAATGAAGTTTTTTGTAGTTTTTCTTAGTTTAGTATCCACTGCCTTTGCTAGTGAAGATTATGGTAAAGTGCTTTTTTTATGCAAAAATAAATATTTCATGGACTGGGTGCATCTATAAACAACATATTGTTTTACATCATTACATTGTATCAAATACGCTATTCAAAAAATGTTTTTTACCTGTACATTCTGTGTTTCAATTGATATCTATCTTAAAATTATGCCTTTTTTGCCCCAAACCCCCTTTACGCCCAATTTGAAATGAATTACTTAAACCAGTAATCAATTTTGATATATTTATTCCTTTAGTATAATATATTTTTAGGATACGCCTTATTTAGGTCGCCCCGGTGGCGCAATCGTTAGGCTGCTAGCCTTTATGAGTTGCAAGGGTAGGACTCGAATCCCGGTAATACATGGATGTTTGCAACCGTCAATAAATGTTGTTATTTGTCTAAGTGTTTGTGTTGTCCCTTCTTTGTGTGTCTCTTGTGCTTGTAAAAACTCTTTCTGTGTGTCTGTCTCACTTAACGATAGCTTATAAGTGGTTCTCTGAACAAGCACACAAGCTGGAATATATATGGACCTAATTACCTTATTTAGTATCGTTTGGCTAAATTGGATTTTCGTCATTAAGTTAAGAGTGATACTTTATGAATGCGTATTTAAGGAATTTTTCTTTATTTACAGCGGTGAAGAAATTAGCACTTCAAAATCCCGATTTGTATGATGGAGACATGACTGGCATCGATGGTCCATTTGTGAGTATTAAATGCTTTTAGCATAAAGATCGTATATTAAAGGTTTTGCGTCTACATACTTCTGTTTATTTCATCCAACAATTTTAATGACTTTTTTCTGTATTATATTTCCAAATATAAAACAATAATGCAATACTTTTTGGAGGTAGATGGATGTAACTGATAAAAAAAATAAACAAATATAGATAAAACGAAAGTCTTATACTACACTCTTACGAATTATGAAATAGTGATAGTAGTTTCGGAAAATATATTTTGGATTAATTCGTAATAGCATACACGTTTATGCCTCATTTCGTTCAAATGTGATAATTTAGATTTACTACTTTTTAAATCCTGAATATGCTATAAAAAGGCAGTTTTTTATAACTTAAAATTGTTTTATGGTGGAAAACTTGATTTATGCAGGATCTGGAACGAAATGCAATTCCTGGTCAAAACTACAGATGGCCGAATGCCCAAGTGCCTTACGTAATCGACTCTTCATTGTGTAAGTGAACAGTTTGAAAAATATAAATACCAAAACTAAAAAAAAACAATAACATTTTCCCTAAAGCATACGGATGGTAACGATAATAATACAGCTAATATTTCATACATTTTAAAGGGTAGTTGAACTTGAAATCACGTATGCCGCATATGTTAGCTGCCCCATAACTTTTTAGATAAAATTTAGAGAAGAGTAGAAAAAGTTAGACAAAGTTTAGAGAAATTTAGAGAACTTTAGACAAAGTTTAGAGAATGATAGAGAAAGTTAGACAAAGTTTAGAGAAAGTTATTGAGATTACTTTTTGTTCACATAATTGCCTTTAAATGTATTTATCTATTGAGCGGTAATAGGAAGTTTTTGATTGCTACACACAACCGGTTTTTACTATTGTTTTTGAAAAATAGGTTATTATTTATATTAACTAAACGGATATATTTAAGAAATAGGAAGTCCTAAAAAAAGTCTTTAATAACAAAAGAAATGAATCAAATTAAAAGACTGACACTAGCTTTTTTTAAAAAAAAAAAGCTAAAAATCAATTATTGAAATTTTTCTCATTACTTAAGCTTAAATTACGTATGTTACATAACTTAAAAACATCTTCTTTATATGAAGTAATTAATTGTGATGTAATTATGTACAGCATCTTTTGAAGACGACATACAGGGAGGTTTTAAGAATTATCACGACAATACCTGTGTGAGGTTTGTTCCAAGAACCGACCAGAAAGACTACATTAAAATTTTTTATGGACAAGGGTTTGTAAAATATTTTGCGTTTTATGTTCTTTGTTAAATGACTTAACACTGGAAAAGTTTAAGAACATTACTCGGAAATTTTGTCTGCCCAATATTTATCATGAATGTTTCTAGAATGTATCAGTAACTTTCTATAAAAATCTAGAAACATTCTAAACTAAATACATCTCCATGTAGAATGTAAGTAACTTTTCTGTCCTGGAAATGCCAAACAAAAAACCATTTTTAAAATAATAAACGGAATGGTGCAACCATTCTTGTATATATATTTCTACAACGTGCTGTCCAACAACCATCCATCTGGATGCAAAAAAAGGATTACATGGGATGATGTCACTTTTCTTTTAATATCTTTCTCTACCACTTGCTGTTTATAGTAGTATCTTTTGGATTCTATCCACCAAACTTTGGGCTCATTCGTTAACCTACTTCATAACTGCGCACCACCCGTCGAAGCCATGGTTGCTTGTTGGCAATGGTGCATAACATTAAATTGTTCAAAAAAGTATAGGTTATTTAATTGCATTTATGATTCTAAGGGAAACTTGAAAACCCAAAAAGGCGATGTAAACTTGAAAAAGCTAAGAACGTTTGCGATATACAAGAGTAATGTTACAAATATTTTAACAGTGAATAGATAGCTAAAATTAATTAGTTATCAGTCATTTTTACATGCATTTAGTTAACAGAACCTTTTTAATTGTGGTTTATCATGTCATATGCTGTAAAAAACACTGTTGTTTTTGCAGTTTAATACCATATTTTTTACAGTTTATAACTGTTTTCATCTTCGTCAACAAGACGTCACACTCACAACCCATCCCCATCGAATTCACCTGGCCCTCAGGGAAATTTGAAGACGTGCAAAGAGGCACGTGATTGAGATCATCGTTTTTATCCGGTCCCGGTCCATACACCTCTTCCAAAAACCTCTTGCGTGCGAGGTCAATACTGAACCGTCTGCGACAAAGTAATTACTTCGGTCGCGAGGAGCTAGTAATGGATATTTTATTTTAGCAGTGAGAAACTGCTATGTTAACAGGAAAAATCTGGAATTTCAACAGGGAAAAACTGCTAAATTAACAATTTCTCCCTATTAAAATAACAGTTTTCTAGTAAAAAAATACAGTTTTGAACTATTAAGAAACAGTTGTTCACTGGCATCCCAGTTGACAGTTTTAACTGTAAAAACACCAGTTTTTTTTACATTGTTGTATAAATTAGAAAAAAACTAATGCTACTTTTCCAGAAATAACAATATTTTTAATAGAAATTTTAAAAATCTTCATCTGCCGTGAATATTTTAAAGAGCATTGCATTAAAATTTGTGTGCGCGCAATAATTCCTTGTAATATTATGTCAATTTCGATACAAAACTATGCTTTAAAATAGCTTTACAATTCTGTATCGGGCATTTAATTGATGAGTAGGTATTTTTTTTTTATTGCAGTTGCTACTCCGATGTGGGCAGAACCGGTGGTCAGCAGCTTGTGTCATTAGGCGCCGGCTGTTTGTATGTGGGCACTGTTGTCCACGAGTTGGGACACGCTCTGGGATTCTACCACGAACAGAGTAGGTCGGACAGAGACAACTACCTTATCATCTATGTAGAAAACATTAAAGCAGGTAGGGTCCAAAGTAGAAATCACCTCCCTCTATTTGAACGTACATATAGTGTAACGACCCGGGGTACAGGGAAATAGTGTAATTATTGGACACTGAAAATTTGTTTTAAAGCCTTTGCACCCTTCTAAGCAGCTTAATACCTCTTCGTACAGTCGAATCGTTCTCATGCCAAGAGGTGCAGAAAAAAAAGCAATAAATACCTTGCATTTTGTTCCTGGTTGTTTAGAAGTTGTAGAATATAAAAAATAATAGTGTTAGTGATAAACGTATAAATGTAATTCTTCGTAAATGAATAAATAGCACAAACAATTTCTAATATATTTGCGGTCAAATACCTGTTTCTGCCCAAAAGGGAGGAAACATTGCAAACGTTAGGAAATATTAGCATCATTTGTGTGTGTGTGTGCATTTTGGTTATATTTACTAGATAACAGATCAGGAAAAGTATGTGTTTCTCACGTATGTTGCTAGATTTGAGTAGCAAATTTGGGACATTAATTCATGGGAGGAAAAAGGAAATGCTATTTTATGGAAGGAAAATAATGTCATTTTTTAGAAGGAGTGGGAATGCCATTTTATGGAAGATAAGGGATGACATTTTTTAGAAGGAAAGGAAATGCCACTTTATGGAAGGACAAGGAATGCCATTTTATGGAAGGAAAAGGAATTTTATGATTTGGAGGAAACCAAAATCATGAAAATGACTGATATTTCTGCATCATCTCATTTGTTGAATGAGGTGTTATTTAGAAAAAGATGAAAGTTAATTAGCCTAACATTAATTCTACTCTGCGTCCGGTCCCACAAGACAAAGGAGACTTTGATCCAAAGTCTAATATTTGTTAGTTTTATTCAGTATAATAGTCAAGCGTCTACTAAATATACTACAGCTTCTAAAATAACCATTGACGAAGTACAAGGAATTTATTGCATTTTTTTCTGCCCCTTGACGAGAGAACATATCTATGTTGCGAAGGGGTATTAAACTGCTTATATGGGTGCTAAAACCTTGAAAGTTATCATATACTTCCACACTTACATTGATTATATAAAGTAAAACATGTGAGAGCAAAAAACTCGAAGGGTTTTTATAAAAGAAAGTGACCGTAATTTATTTTGCGTTTAGTGTGCACATTCATTTTGCGGTATCCTATGAAAAAAACGACCGTAAAACAAGAACTAGAGCTATAACAAAAACTTTTTAAGGTAATATTCATGTTTAGTTCGTTGAAATCATTCAGAATTGGGTACTTTTATCGCATTTTTTAAATATGATATTTGTTAATAAATAGTTTTGTACTCGGTTTTGTTGCATTTAATTTTGTCGATTTGAACTTATCTTTAAAATTCTTCTTTATTAAAATCAATATACGGAAAAATATTAACTCTTCTATTAATGATATTTTCTAAATTCATTTAACATAAGCTTATCAAGTATGAATTACACATTTTAACCTAGTTACAGGTCAAACAGATGACTAGTTAAGGAGTCTTTAAGGAACAAACAATCACATAAAACTTTAATTAAAAAGACTTTAATTAAAACTATCTTCAAGGAATAAAACTTTACTTAGATACTCTCTAAGTTTTCAATTATTTTTAATTTAAACCATTTTCCAACGTTTTTATTTATATTATTCTCAACTATACATTCTTTCTGTTGAACTCTTTCAACCAAACTTAATCCAATTCCGTCCACAGGTATGGAGTTCAACTTCAACAAACTGTCTCCAACCCAGAACATCCTCTACAACACTTTCGACCACGACTCCATCATGATCTACGGCAACGACGCCTTCTCGAAAAACAATCAGTTCACTATGGTGGCTAAAAACGGCCAGACACTGCACCACCCCTTCGAAAAGAGCGGAATGACTAATTCGGACATCCAAAGAGTGAACAAGATGTACAACTGTTCTTAGATTGGAAAAGAAGATTTTTGAATTCGCTTCACTATGAATGCTTTTAAAAATAAAGTGTTTGCTACATAGCTTAGTTTTTGTTGTGATTTATAATGATTGGACCAATAGAGAGTGCGGTTTCTTAATATTATATTCTTGCATATCTTTGCTAGGATAATAATGGGCACATTTTTTTTGTGTGAAAGAAATAGTTCACGTACTTAACTTTTAATAGGTGAATAAAAGTTTTTTTTCATATTCAATGCATTTCATTTTTATGTGAGTAATTATTTTAAATTTTCTCACATAAAAGTTTGATCAAGTTATTTTTTTTTTCTAAATTCTTATTTAATCACTAAATCAGTGACTCAGGACAATCCAATAAATGTACTATGGTAGGTTTAGGTGGTGCATTCCTTTTATCAGAAACGAAAAAGAAACGTAAAATACACAAATTTATAAATGGTTACTTGGTTGTGGAGTAACAATGACCTATTTCAAAGAAAATATAAGCATTCAAGTAATAAACATGGCGGAAAAAGGGATACCTAATTATGTAGTAGGGCTTGTTAGTTTGTCAAAAATCAAGATAATCCGTAACTTCAAGTGCACAATTATTCACAAGTGCACAATTAATCATTACGAATTTAAGTATTAAAATTGCCTAGGTAAGTAGTTGCGAAAACCCTTTCAGATTTCAATTTCTCTTGCAAAAGTGTATTCTTCCCTTTATTAAAGTCGTGTCAGGATCTAAACAATGATTGTCAATGTATTTTAATATGGTTATGCTTTTCGCTGTTTATTTTTGCTTTTAATTTACTTTGCTATTATAATTAATATTTTTAACCTCCATTGAAAAACTGATTGTAAATGATAGTACAGTAAAACTTCTCGGGAGCGACTACCCTCCGTACTGAGGAAAATCGGTCGTTGAGGGGGGGGGGGGTGAACTCTGTTAAAAGTTTCATCACTGAGCTGCTTAAATGTTCAAATCATTTAAATTCATCATTTCATTCATCATTTTATTTTGTTATTTTAATTATATCCAAAAACATGGCTCTATTTTTTACAGTACACTTTAATTTACAATCTTTTAAAATAAGAAGAAATATCTTTTTGTTAACTGCAGTAAAGTGAAAGAAGCTTCAGATCGTATTGACAACTCGTACAATTCCTGGAAGGGTCTTTCGAAATGATCCTTTTAAACAGCAAACAGGGGAGAGGGGGAGGGCTGAATTTGTTCTAACTTTTCATGATGATAAACTCTTCCGCGTGCTAACATGGATGAAGGTAATTCAAAGAATGAATAGGCAAACAATGATCAGTAGCGGCGGGAAACAAGACTTTTTGGAAAAGTGGCCCCCGGATGAGACCTGTAATGTGGTCGTAACTGGTGGTCTGTCTGGTCTGTCAGAGGTATTTTTAACATTAAGCGAAAATGGGGGGAAATCGGTGCCTTGAAAAATTGCCCGCTTGCGGATGTGGTCTGTTGTATAAGTTTTACTGTAATTTCTTACGAAAACTATTCCATACTTATATCAATAAAATTAATATTAGTTGACATTTTAAAGCTTCATTGATAAGACTACAAATCAATAAATCATAGTCAATCCTAAGAACTTGATATGTCTCACACGTACTTGAACTGAACATAACTGAAAATTTAACAGAACATATAAGATTACTAATGATCCAATCTCTTGTTTTTAAAATGATAAATCCTAATCTTAAACGGATGAAGCTTGAAAACACATGTTGAATTTCCTTAATGATAATAAATATTATAAGTAAAGGTACTTGAAAAGTAAGTGGTCAAACAACTTAAATCCTAATGCTAAATCAATAACATTGGAAAAATGATGCTTTTTGTAGTTTTTCTTAGTTTAGCATCCACGGCCTTTGCTAGGGAAGATTATGGTAATGTATTTTTTTAATGCTACCATAAATATTTTCTTGACTGTTTGCATTTATAAACACTGTCATGTTGCCAAATAAGTCCTTCGAAAACTATTGTTTTAACCTGGACTTTGTATTAGTTTATCGTTTTCTATAATAAACAAGATACTTTCTAAAATTATTTCAACCAGTTGTTTATTTATATACTTTTACTCTTTAGTACATTTTTATTTTCGATACGCGTTACCTAACATCCATTAGCTGCATTGGATTTTCATCTTAAAGTTAAGATTTATCCCTAAGGAGTTTCTTTATTTACAGAGGTGAAGAGATTAGCACTTCAAAATCCCGATTTATACGATGGAGACATGGCTGGAATCGATGGTCCATTCGTGAGTATTAAATGCCCTTCGCATAAATATCAACGATCTGCGTAATAAAAAAACACATTTACTTTTTCAACATCAAATTTTTAATTTTTTTTTAATCTACTATAACTATACTACACTCTTAAAACAAACGAGTGAAATCCACTCCAGTAGGAGAAGTGCATTTTCGACACTGGAAAGGAGTGAATATTATCTCAGACTGAGTAAAAATCACTCGTTTGGAGTGATCCTGTCGGAGGTTTAACACCCAAAGGATCCACTCCAAAAGGAGAAGTGCATTTTCCAGACTGGAGGAGTGAAAATCAATCGGACTGAGTTAAAATCGCTTTTTCGCTTTAAGAGTGTATATACTATCTCCTTTAAAAAATTATAACAATGGAACATAATATTTCTTTTCGGGCATATATGGATCTTATATAGTGAACTATAAACAAATCGAGATAGTCTTTAACTACACTCTTAAGGATTATGAAATAGTATTGAATCTAAGAGGGGTAGGGGGTAGGTATATTCCGGCTTGTGTGGTTGATCAGTGACCCGCTTATAAGCCTTCCGTCAAGTAAGACAGACACAAAAAGAGTTTTTACTGTCACAGAGATAGGAAGTGCTCCCAATGCGAATGCGGGAATCGAACCCGCACCCGTTGCAGCGTTCAGACAGCTGGCCATATTGCATCTATGAAAATAAACTTATTGTTAATTCTTAATACAAAACAGGCACTCTTATAGCCATATTCGTTTAAATATGAGATGAGTTTTATTACGTTTCAATTACTGAATATTCAATTACTGATGTCCGTTTTTTAGAATTTAAAATAGTTTTATGATGGAATTTTTAATTTATGTAGGATCTGGAACGAAATGCAATTCCTGGTCAAAACTACAGATGGCCGAATGCGCAAGTGCCTTACGTAATCGACTCATCCCTAGGTAGGTGCATAATTAAAAATATCTATAAAAGAATTAATCACAACCCAAAACATTTTCCTTAAGGGGGTTCAGTATGTTGTATATCGGTAATGTTAAATTGGCCAATTGCAATGTACCTTTTCACAATAATTACTGATCAGATCATCTTAAAATTTTCTCTGTGTGTTATAAAAACCTTATACATTAATCTGAGGTTAAAAGTTTTTTGTAAATAACTGTTAGATTTTTTAAAATAAAATAAGCTTTAAAGTACCCAAAAAATCATGAAATTTTTCACTTTTTAGTCCCATAATTTTTTTTCGCTTTAGTTTTATTAAAATTTATAACCTCAGATTAATCTATACTATGTATTACATCATATAAAAAAATTTCACTAGAAAACGTAGCATAGTTTTTGAGAAAAGGTACATCGAAGTTCAAAACGTTTAAAGCTTTTATTGTTAACCCATTTCCTTACGAAGCCATGACATTAAAATGGCTTTTAATGTCAAAAATATTTTTCCAATCGTCTTGATACCTTGTGACATTATTAATAAAGGTTGTAATAGTATTTTAAGCCAATAATTTTTGTTTTGATTTTTTCACTGATTTTAGGGTCTTGAACCCCCTTAAAGCATCCGTCACCAGCGTTAATAGTGCGACTTTCAAATTTTTTTTAGGGTTTTTGTACTTGATCGAAAAGCTGAGGACGAATTGGATTGACTTGTAACCAAGCTACTGTTTTTAAAAACAAAATGTAATTTTAATATTAAATATGAGGTTAGAAAAATATTACGATGTGGTCAAAAATCAGAAATAGTAATTTTGTGCTTTATATACGTTTTGGAGGTCATGCAGATTCTAAAAAAAATGGTTGAAAAATAACTGAAACGGCTATATTTTGGAAATAAGAAAGCCTTAAAATATCTACAACAGCTAATGAAATGGATCAAATTTAAAAATCATTTACTGGGATGTTTCTCATTAACTAGTTTATCTTACGTAACTTATGCATCTCCTCTTTATGAAATAAGTAATTGTGTGATGTATTTACAAACAGCAAGTCAAGTGGACCTCCTGTATAGAGGTTTTAAGAATTATCACGACAATACTTGTGTGCGGTTTGTTCCAAGGACCAACCAGAGAGACTACATTCGAATTTTTTATGGACAAGGGTTTGTAAAATACTTATGTTCTTTGTTAAACGATTCAACACTGTAAAAGTTCACGAAAATTACTGGGAAATTATGTCTTCCCAATATTTATCAGTAATGTCTCTTGAATGTATCAATAACTTTCTCTGAAGAGCAAGAAACAATTACACATAAATCCGAGAAACTTTCCTTTCCTGGAAATGTCCAACAACATCTATCTGGATGAAAAAGATTTCACGAGACGGTGTCACTTTTCTATTGATATCTTTCTCTACAACTTGCTATTACAGTAGTATCTTTTGGATTCTATCCACCAAACTTTAGGTTCATTCGCTTACCTACTTCATAACTGCGCACCACTCGTTGCAGCTATGGTTGCTTGTTGACAACGGTGCAATACATGAAATTGTCCAAGAGAATGCTGGTTAAATGATTTTACTTATGACCCGGTTACTAAAAAAAAACCGGAAAATCCAAGAAATGCGATGAAAATTTGTAAAAGACAGGAACATTTTATATAAGAGTAATGTTACGAATTTTTTTAATGGCTAACAAAAATTAATTAGCTATAAGTTGTTTTTCACGCATTTATTTACAAAATATTTGTAATTGGCACTTATCACGTGATAGTAAGAATGTGTAACAATTCTTATGGTGCTGCTTTGCCAAAAATTACTGTATTTGTTTTAATTAAAATTTAAAAAATCTCTAACTTAAGTGAAAAATGTAAAGAGCATAGCATTATCATTTGTATGGCCTCATCTTAAAAAAAATTAGGAAAACTTTAATATTTAATTTAATAAAAGATTCTTAAAAACTTTCATTATTATTTTTTTTATCGCTACTATAACAAATTACATCTTTCAAAATAATATGTAGTAAAATTAAGTCAATATGGATACCTAACTGTGCATTAAACTAGCTTCACTATTCTGTGTCAAGCATTTATTTGATGCGTAAGTATATATTTTTTTTGCAGTTGCTACTCTAACGTGGGCAGAACCGGCGGCCAACAGACTGTGTCACTAGGCAACGGCTGTTTGTATGTGGGCACTGTTGTCCACGAGTTGGGACACGCTCTGGGATTCTACCACGAACAGAATAGGTCGGACAGAGACGACTACCTCATCATCTATGTACAAAACATTCAATCAGGTAGGGTCTACAGTCGAAATGGCATCTCTCTCAGGGCCGGATATAAAGATTTGCCCCCTGTAGGCTACGATCGATTTCCCGCCAGATATAGTTTTCTTGATTTTTTCTTTCCGCATGTTAGAATCATCTATGTACCCTTACACTCGAAAGCGAAACGATAGGTGAATTTTTTAAACTGTTCTACTATTTATCTTTCAACTTCCAAATCCAGGTTAGAGGTTGCAATTGCCTTCGCAGCTAACTTGTCTACTACTAAATATTAGCACTATATATACGTTTACGATTTACGCATTGATTTAAATTATTAGTTTAATCCTTAAAAATATTAGTACCGATAAATTAATTTTTATGCTAAATTGCGCTTTAATTTTCGTAAATTTTGCCCCAAATATTTGTCGCTCTATGCTACAGCCTACTAAGCCTATTTAGAAATCCGGCCCTGATCTCTCTATTTGAACTTCTATGCCATTCATCTAATGAACACATTTATTTGTTAATTTTGTTTAGTACTTCGTCCTAAAGGTTTGTTATATAGAGGTATATTATAGAAGAGAGTACTGGGGAACATATTTCCGTCGTTAAAATTTTTGGTCATTGTCTTTTTTTTAAATATCATATTTGTTGATAAAGAATTTTGTAGTTGTTTAAATTGTTAATTTAGTTAATAGTTGTTAATTTTAATTCTGTTGATTTATATTATCTTTAGAATTCTTTGGACAAAGCTTACCTCCTCTGCATATGAATTTTTAAAAACACTATCAATTTAAATAATACATATTCCGATATAAAATCATGGCAAACGTGTTTCCAACAGTATTTAAATTATTTATTTTATTTAGTATTTAAATTATTTATTAAGTATTTTTTCCAGTATTTAAATTGAGTGAGTATAGTCTTCCCATTAGTTCATAGCATCTATGACGTGTGTTTTGACGAGTCCAAAAGACCACTCTTAAAACGAAAAGGGGTTAGGAAGGTTTTATTTTACAGTAGAGTTACTATACTTGGTGATTCATTGCTTTTGCAGGCACATCATTCTTTAAGGTTCAGGAATAGTTTCTCAACTGAAGAGCAGGAAAACTTGCATCTTGATCACTATTATTGCATAGCTATATTTTAACAAAACGTTCCCCGAAGTTATACTAAATGTGTTAAATAATGCATAGTAAAGATAGAAATCTATTGATGATCAAGCCAAGATAAAAAAAATATATAAAGAAACGCAGTTGCAATTGATGACGGCCATCTGCAATTGACTATAATCCTCTTTTTAACAATAACCATGTGTAGTTTTAGTTTAGTACACACATTATTCCCAACCAAACTTTCCCAAAAATCCCCTATGCTCGCCAAACGCCATGGAATCGGCAACCGTGCTTCCTTTAAGTACTTTACCTGTACCCAAAGTGGACTCTTCCACAATGAAAATATTTCAGATACTAAGAAGTGACAGGCGAACCATATACCCAGCTCAGTTGCCCTCCTCGTCATTTTATCACGATTCAAATTTGTTGGTCATATCTCTTATAGAACATGCGCAGCTCTAGAGTACGATCAAATAAAATTAATTTGAAGCCAGAAATTACAAAAAAATAGAAAATGAAAGAAAGTTTGTCCCTTTTTTATTTAAAGTTCAACTGTATTTTCTATTTCGGTTGAACTCTTTAAACCAAAACTTCCATCCCCAGGTATGGAGTTCAACTTCAACAAACTGTCCCCATCCCAGAACATCCTCTACAACACTTTCGACTACGGCTCCATCATGATCTACGGCAACGATGCCTTCTCAAAGAACGGTCAAGCTACAATGGTGGCCAAGAACGGCCAGACACTGTACAACCCCTTTGACAAGAACGGAATGACTAATGCTGACATCGAAAGAGTGAACAAAATGTATAACTGTTCTTAGGATGGATTAGATTTTAGAATTCATTTCATGTTAAATGATTGTAAAAATAAATTGTTTGTTAAATCGAATAGCGCTTTATTTTTGTGGTTGATAATAGATGGACCCTTAGCGAGTGCGTTTCTTAATATTATGTGAGTATGCTTGCTTAATAGTGTTTTGGAATATACTAATGGGAATAATTATTTTTCTTTCGTTATTAAAAATAGTTCACAAATTAAGTTTTATTTTGTGAAACTGTTTTTTTTATATTAAAAGCATTTTAATTTTAATGTAAGTGAATAATTGAACTTTTACCTTATAAAGTTTTAATATAAATAATCATTTGTTTTATTTCAAATTGTTATTTATTCACTGTATTCATCACCCTGATCGGGCACACATTATTTACTTAGAAATTGTTATTACAATATTTGTACAATGTTAGGTAAATAATTAGATGTTTTTCACAAATACACTCACATTCTATGCAAAAAATTTACAAAATATATGTGAATACTAAAGAATTAATCGCTTGTTTCTAAAATTAAAAATCTTAATCTTAAGCGGATGAAGCTTTAAAAAAACACGTGTAAATTTTCTGATAATAATAAATATGCTAAATATGAAAATGAAAAAAATATATATGTAAAGGTACTTAAACTATAGGTGAATAACTTCAACCCGAATGCTAATAACATTTGCAAAAGTATGCTTTCTGTAGTTTTTCTTAATTTAGTATCCATTGTGTTTGCTAGTGAAGATTATTATAAAGTTTTTTTTTTTGTTTTTTATGCTAATGGGTAATTCCATACATAATTATCCTGTCTGTAGTGTTAGTAATTACCAATACAATTTTTAACATTAAATGAAAAGAAAATTTGTGAAATAGTTAATAGACACTTATTATAAATAAACAATGTAATGTACTTTATTTAATTTGATATATTTTTAAAAATTAAAAAGTTTTTCATCTCCTTTTAAATCGTGACTTACACTACAGTTTCATGGAATTAGCCTAATATAAATATTTCTGGAACGCATGCTTCTATCAACACTAAAATTTTCCAAATTATTATTTTTTAAAAAATCATCTTGACCCTATAAATTTCTTTCTATTTCTATGGGCTTGTTTCACGAGAGATCTGGCAACAGTTCCGTGGTCTTGTTTTCATTTTTCTAGAATTACTTTTGCCTTGGTATTCCAAATTGAGTTTTCTTGCTAGTTGTTATTTTTTTTTAATTCCAACTTCTTTCATTGTAAGTTTTCCTTGATAAATGATTAAAACAACCAACAACACAGTAAAAAGTTGTAATTTAGAAAAAAATAACAACTAAAAAACTTCTTAGAAGACTCAATATCGAATATCAACAAAAGTGGTTCGTGAAAATTATAACAAGACCACAGAGCTGTTGCCCTATCGCACCTTAAACAATCCCATTATAACAAGATATCTTCTCAAATCACATTCAATTATTTTAGCCAGGTACTATATTATATTTCTTATTATTTAGTGTGTTTTATATTTGATACGCGCTATCTAGCATCATTTAGCTGCATGGGAATTTCATTATAAAGTTAAGATTTATACTTTAGTCTATCTATCTCTAAGTCTTCCTATCTTTACTTTTTTGTAACTATTTGTTAGAGCAAAATTACAATTGATTTGTCCTGCATATGTAAGAATAAAATATTGTATGAAATTTTATTTTTGTACTGATCTTGAGAATAACTTTTTTTTTATCCTGCAAGGATTTCCTTGACTAAAAAAATAGTAAGATTAAAATCATTTAGCAATGTAAGTAAAATTTCCTTCGCTTCTTTTGCTCTCCAGAAAAGAAAACAATTTAGAAAACATAATAAAACTAAGACGAAAAGTACGTTGAACAGCCACCACTTCATAAAACCATTAAACAAACACATTTATTTCAAATGTTAGATCTACAATTTAGCTGTGTTTCATTATTTATTTTAGAGAAATTCTTAACTTTGATGTCTTCAAAGTTATTTTTTCTTATTTATATACTTTTAAAAAACCGACAACTTGACTACACTTCTTATACACGGACCATATCAGTCTATTCATTTTTACTCTAAAAGCTTTAAACTTTGTCTTCAAAAGGGTGAAATAACTTTCTGAGTTATGTTTTTGCTCGAGGCTAAATATACGAAGGATCTGGCTGCTAACTCCCTAGTTTCCAAAGTTTAGCTAAGATATAGGGTCCGGCTCGTTCATTGGCGACTTTTGACGATAGCAAATTCAATTGGATGAAATCGCCAATGAACGGAACGGACCACATATCTTAGTTTACTTTGGAGAATGTGAGTGATGCAACTAGATCTTTCATATTTACTTGTCACTATTTTCAAGTAAAAAGAAAAAAAGTATTTGAGGTTTGAAAGCATAAAATATCGATCGCTAAGTTTAAGTATTTGCTAAAAAGCTTTTTGCCCAGTAGGAAAATATAGACATTTATATTTTTATGTTTCGCTGTGGCTTCATGGGTAGAATAAACTCTGTTTATTTGTTTTATCAAAATTTAATTGATATTTAAATAATGCAGAACTGAAGCTCTCTCTCTCCTTCAATAAGAAAATACTCCTGATGTTAAACATTAAAAAACAATTGCATTTAGTTACTCAGAATAAAATGAATTTTGTAACTAGATTTATTGGAACTACTGAAATTTTTGTTCTTTAACATTGTTTCAAAACTGAAAAAGGCCATCGCAATAGCCGCGTGTGTACGCCGTTAATCCATACATATAATCATTCTTTCCATTTCAGTTTTTTAAATGCATAGATATCTAAAACAAGTTACGTCTCAATTTCATAAAAAAAATATAAACTGAAGATCTTTCGGAACTATTAAATGCCAAAATTAAATTTATTTTTTAAGTTCTTACCTCTGTACAAAAAAGTTATAACATTGATTAACCATATTTTCGAATCTTCATCATTAGTTTAAAAATTCTTCAACCACATAGATGTGAAAATGTAGAAAGTTAATGCAGTTCGAAAACAATAAAATGCTGTAATACATAGTATCAATTCATGTTCAATTCATCAGTTCATATTCATGTTTGGTGTCTCTTTATCAACACCAACTACAAATTGATAAATATTCTCACGCTGATTGTGCATTGAGTGAAATTGTTTTTTTAAAAATTTATTTGTGACATTTTCACCATATTTTTGGTATTCGTTTGAACCATTTCTCCGATTTTTGTTATCAGATCCTTAAAAAATGTTTAATCGAATGGTTCAACTGGAAAATGGTTCAAAAGAAATCTGGTGAAACATTTCACCACACAGACGTTGTAACTAGTATGAACCATTAATATGGTGATACCAATTAAAAACTCTTTAATAATGCAACTTAAACCTTACTATAAATTTTATCACTTTCGACACATATTTTAATATTTTTTCGGAACACGTTCTGGCATAGATGTAAGGAATTTCCGTAAGAACGTTCATTGAGGAAAATGACACTTTCAAGTCAGAATAAAGTACGATTGTGTTTTGAAATGTTTTAATAATGACAACCCGATGCTTTCAATTCTGAAATACCTGATATAAAGTTTCACAGTTTCAAATAAAAATATTTTTCATTGTCTAAATGTAGTAAGTTACACAAGGGCAACTTCCCAGCTGGATGGTTGGTAGGTAGACATATATTTTCAGGCTTGTGTGCTTGGTCAGAGACCCACTTATAAACCTTCGTCAAGTGAGACAGACACCGCACTCACACATACACGACAGATGCTGCCATCTATCGCGCGCCACCTACACAATTTAAACACTTCCCTGAAATAGTGTCCAGGGACCTGTACCCGTGAGAAATGGCGCAATGACCGCTCACAGGACTTTCGAACCCAACGAGCACGTACTCCACATACTCGACAAACACAAACATAAATGACTTATCGGGATTCGAACTCGTACCCAGAAACCCAGTTGGTAATCGCATTACACTCGATATGTAATCTTCTTTTTAGAGCAGATATTTGTATCCCAACTAGTACTACCAGTTATCATACAGATCGGATATTTCTGAAAAATAGCAAAAAAGATCCATAAGTAATTACATACTATATTAGTCAGTTTATACTTAAATTTAAAAAACAGGGACATACGCGAAAAATTAGCATACATGGTAAAATTTAACTTATTTTAGAAACATAGAAATGCTTAGTAATAACACCAGGTGTTTTATTTTGAAGCATGTTTTCACAAATGAGATTATGCAAGTTTCAAAACTTGAGTAATAAAAATAATTAAGGAATATGACTGGGATAACAAGAGTTAATGATCCTAGTAACTATATCAGTAACTTTAGCTAAACATTTGGAAACAATTGCACATTAAAGGATGACAAGAGGATGATATTATTTATATTTCTGAGAAAAACCTGAAATTTCTAAAAAGCGATGTAAACTTGAAAAAAGCCAGGAACATTTGCGATACATAAAAGTAAAGTTATGCTTTTTATTGTGTATTTACTCAGAGCCATTTTATTTATTTATTTTTTATTTGGCTTAGATCTGAGTATTTTTTACTCAATTTAAAACATAATTTTTTACTCAACTTCAATACTCAATTTCTTCAATACTCACTTCACTTTTACTCAACATTTTTACTCAATTTAAAATACAATTTTTAGGGTGAAAAACATTCTGTATTGTTCATATTTTTGTATATTTTTTTAGATTATACTTTAGGTGAAACTAACCATATCTTTTTTTGACAAAAAAACTATATTTTTCACATTGCTGTACAGCGGCAAATAATCAGTAAATAAGATTTGGAGTGGATAACAAAATTTAGACTTTAAGATTGAGGTAAATTACCCCATCCGAACGTAATACGAACGTAATAGTATCGTAATAGAACTCGTTAATACTTGATCACAATATAGAAAATGAGCATCTGTCTACAGCAGATGTTTAAAATTACATAAGATTAGATAATTTGGGAATCATAAATTGATGGGTGAAACAATAGTTTTCAATGAGCTGTTGGCTTCTTGAACTGCAAACATGAAGTTTTTTGTCTTGACTGTAGCTTTGGCTGTTGCCGTGTATGCTGAGGATGTATCAGGTATATAGCTATTTCTGATGAAAGTCACTTTATTTTCTTTAAATATAAAGTTTTAAGATTAAAAAATTACCGGTCCGCAAATCAAATATTTTAAAAGAACACAACTTTAACTTTAAAAGGACATTTATAACATTAAGTATTGAGTACGGCAATCAGTTTAAGAATGTATTAATAAGAGTTTATAATTATAATATATTTATATGGTTATAAGACATTTAAACAAAGGTAATAAAATAATTTCTTAAATAAATAGAAATGGTGAAAGGTGGATTATTGCAAAATTTACAAGGTTTATATATATATTTAACATTGGATATTATTTATAATGCATAATGATAGCCGGAACAAACAATTTTACTTTATTGTCTTATAGAGGAAATAAAGAAGAAAGCAATTTCAAATCCTGACTTATACGATGGAGATATGGCGGGCATTGATGGACCATTTGTAAGAATAACTTTTTATGAAATTATCAATTTAAAAACCCATTAAGCTAAGCGTTAACTGAAAAATTATACTAAGATTTTGTTTGTTAGTTTTTTTAAAAAATTGTAGTAAAAAAATATTTGGCTCAAGTTCTATTTCCATTATGAAATTTTAATATATTAATTAAAATTAATTAAGTGTACCTGACAGTTAAAATAAGTTTCCATTACGAAATAACTTAATTATTTATCGAATATTTTGCATAGAAATTGTGTAAAAAAATATCTAAAGTAGTTTAAAATAAAAGCGTTGGGTTCCATATATATGACAAAAAAAAAAACTCGAAATCGGGAAACAAATTTTATAAGTAAGCATGTGTAAAAAATTATTTTACACTTTAAATTTATATGACTTTTGCAATTCGCATTGTGGATCCCAGAAATTAACTAAAAAAAGGAAATTAATAATGAAAAATTTTGATTGATTACATATTTTTAAGAAAAACAAGGTTAGCAATTTTCGCTTTTGACATGAATTTTTTTAATAATATTGAATTATGTTCTTAAGATTATATATGAAGAGCTTAGTGGGAGAACGTGCTAAGTGACATTTTTAAAAACTTGATATTCTGGATCCAATGCACATATTATTCCATCATTTAAGGATAACCAGTTTCCATTTTTTTATTAACTTGATATGTAGTAATTTTTTACAGTTTGAAAATACCGTTTTTAGCAGATTTAATTGCAAACGAAAAACTTTTTAGCTCATTTTTTCGTTTTCCCCTTTTTGCCACTTAGCACGTTTTTGCACTAAGCTCTTAGTATGTCAGTGTATGATTGCATTACCTACGATTCATTTATACTTCACAGGACGCAGAGCGTAACGTTATTCCTCAACAACAGTACAGATGGCCAAATGCTCGTGTCCCTTATGTAATTGATGGATCATTGGGTGCGTATAATCATTGGGTGGTAATATAATTAAAAACACTACTTTTTTCTAAAAAAATAAACTTTTATATCCTTTTTTTAAAATGAGACTTTGTTTGGAACATAAAATATTAAATATTGAGTTCCTCTTTTAAAGCTAAGCAGTCAGGTAATTAAAAAGTAAGCACAATCAAATGAGTTGATTTTTAAGCTAATATAGACATTTAATAATTTAATTTTTGAATGTGATTTCTTTATATAATTCCATTAGAAAAATTTCAGACGCTTATTATTTTTCAAGTACAGCTTTATTATACAAAACGAGGTAAACTATTATCTAAGAAAATATTTTACCTTGGTGTTTGGATTTACTAATTCAATGTTTTTACCCTTCTCTTTGCCATTAGCCGGCGGCAGAAATGCGATTCAAAATGCTTTCAATCACTATGCCCAATACACCTGTGTTCGTTTTGTTCCAAGAACTAATGAGAGAGATTACATCAGGCTTTTCTCCGGTCAAGGGTAAGCAAACTAAATTTGAAAAAAATAAAAAAAAAATACATGAGATAATGTTGAATGATTAATGTTTTAAATTTAGAACTATTGAACTAGTTTTAAGAAATAATTTGAATGGTTTGATTGCTAATTTTAGTACAAACTATATTTTAAAGTGTTATTACAGAGTTAAAACAAGGGAGTATTATTATGTTTGTGTTGGGTTTATGAAATGCTAAATAAGGTGTAAATGTACACGACTTGTGGTGTGTCAGCTTCAAAATACTTGTTATCTAGCAATTCTGGTTATAACGGGAAAATAAGAGCTGTGTCGAAAATGAATTTATTCGCGATGTGCAGGGTTTGAGTTTTAGTTTTAAAATTGCTTGATAGAAAACTTGTTTCAGCGTGCATTTATTACTTTTATTACTATTATTTATTACTATGTGTTTGCAGTTTGCACTCAGTTAACCCTAAATAACAGCATGAGTAAGGTGTTGAAGTACACCTAATCACTGGTGGCGTTTCATCACACCAAAAATGGTGTAAACAGAGTCGCCACCAAATGTGGTGTTTCTACACACCAGCAAATTATCGGTGTTTTCTTACACCGATTTACTGGTGGTGTTTCCTTACACCACTTTCGGTGGCGACTTTGTTGCCACTATTTTTGGTGTGAAGTTACACCAAAATTATTTACAGTGTACAAATACAGTACACAGTGCATTTAAGTTATAGTAATAAGAAAGAGAGAGAGAGAGAGAGAGAGAGAGAGAGAGAGAGAGGAAAGGGGCGACCGCGAGAGAGATAGATAGAAAGGAACTTTAAAAAAGATACAGAGATAGTGAAGGACTTTTTTTAAAAAAATAATTTTATTAATTTAATAGTTTTCTTAAATTGGTAAATTTTAATTATTTCTTGTACTCTAAGACAGATGGAGTTAGGGCTAACGATTCAAATATCTGTTCTCAACACCAACGGCACTTTAGTGCGAAACATTTGTTACGTTAAGCGGTCTGCATACCATGGAATTCCCATTCATAATTAACACAGTACATATTTGTAAATAAACAAGTTTTAAAATATTGATGTAACTTTACGAGATAACTTTAACCCTTTCAGTCCCAGTGATGCCATTTGGAATCATCACTTTCAATATTTTTTTTTTAATGTTTGTGCACCGTTATGACATCCAAACACACATCATTCGATTCTTCATACTTTGTTCTATTAGACAATATTTTACATTAATCCCAATAGAAGTCAGAACTACTATTTTTTTTATTTAGAAAATAGCTAACAAGCGTTTCACCTGATTTTTGAAAAGTTCACTTCAGTTCCGCATATTTAAAACACAATTTAAACTATTTCGATTAAAACAATTACTAAATTTTTTTTAATAATATGGTCAGATACCTTAAAATATATAAATCGAAGTGTTTTTAGGTAATATAGATTTTTTTATTTTGTTGTTTTCCACAGTTAAACAATTTTGGCATTATTTCAAAAACAACATAAAAAATTTTAATGATTTTTTTCTTATGGGAACTCTTATTTTTGACTTAAAATAAGCTTATTTTTTGAATATCAGATGTTTCTGTTGTGTAGTAAATTTTTGGGACTGAAAGGATTAAACAGCACATAAGGAAAATTTACGGAAGCCACATAGTAAAGCATGAAATTGGTGTCCCAAGGTATACAGTTTTAGTTTCACACAATTGTAAAGAAATTTCATTTAAAACAAAGCTTTGAAACTGCTAAAATAAAAAATAATTTTTCTTTCAGCTGTTACTCCCACGTAGGCAAGACTGGCAACCAGCAGCCAGTGTCTCTGGGTCAGGGTTGTCTCGACGTTGGTACCATCGTCCACGAGTTGGGACACGCTCTGGGATTCTACCACGAGCAGAGCAGATCTGACAGAGATGACTACCTTATCATCTACATACAGAACGTCCAATCAGGTAGGTTTGCAAAATTTGAAGTATGATCTAAGTCTTCGTCTCTTTAAAGTTTGAAAATATAAAAAGTGTAAATTTTTATTGTATATTTATCGCGTCTTTGTAATGTTGTCAGGACATTTGATGTTAATAAGATGAAATTCAAAAATAAAAAACACATTAGGAACACAATGTTTGAAGGGATTAATGTCTTCGATTAGGCAGTAATTAATTCATAGCACTATTTTACTTCAAGATTTCATTGTTAAAAATATATCATTAGACATTTTTACTCTCAACTATATGTTTCACAATCAAAGCTTATGTTTAAAATTTAGATTTTTTTGTTCTAAAAGTATAATATTAGTAACCTATCAGTTATTCTTTGTGGTCAGTGCGCTTTTCCCTTAGTTTGTTCTATGACGGTTTGTTTCTACTTAGTTCTAATAAACCAATTAAGAAAGACAGTTTTAATTCAAAAGACAATATATTATGTATCTTTTTTATATTTTTGTCGAATGTCTTCCAATTGTACCAAAAGAAAGATAAATGAAAAATAAAAGTGTTAAAATGCTATTCTTCAATTTTTACAGAACTCGATATTTTCATGTAAAAATTCAAACAAATACCAAGTAACAAACAATTTTAAAGAACATAGAAAACATAAGTTTTAAAATTATACGTTAATTTTTACGCATCTAAACACATAATGGTCACTTAAACAACTACTCATTTTCTGTTAGATTGGAACAAATCTTATTCTATGTAATATAATATAATAAAAATGTTTTTTATTATTAAGGTTGTAAATATTAAAAATACTACAACATTGATTATAAAAGTTTCTTTTAACATCTTCTCTTCAGATAATATAGTATTTTTTTTGTATTTGAACACCATTGGAATAGTCCGTATTTTGCATTCGTTGAACATAAACAATTAAAAATTTTGGTGCAAGATTGCTCCGGTATCCTGGAACAGGAGTTAACATTTGAGTTATGTACTATCACTATTGTATGGTTATGTACTATAACTACACTATTTGAGTTATGTAACTATCACTATCAACGCTATGGGCCACAAATTTGTTAAATTCAACCACTAGATATTAGTGGCAAGTAGAAAATTCCAGGATTACGATGCAACCTCGCACCAAACTTTGTAACAGTGCAGTATGAATGTTTTAACAGAATGAATATTTCAATACTATTCATTTGATATAATCTTTAACTGTTCCACAAATATTTTCAACGAGTATCATTCCTGAAAATCCCGTGTACTTGAAAAGTCACAAGGGACGACTAAAATGCATAAATTTAAAATGCAATTTTTTGCAGGTATGGAACACAACTTCAACAAGCTCTCTCCATCCCAGAACATCTTGTACACCACTTTCGACTACAACTCCATCATGATCTACGCTAACGACGCTTTCTCCAAGAACGGACAGCCCACTATGGTAGCAAGGAACGGACAGAGGCTAACCAATGCTTATGCAAAGAGCGGAATGACCAACTCTGACGTCTACCGTGTGAAGAAGATGTACAATTGCGCTTAAACTAAATGTGTTAGTTTGCATATCATGTTGTCTTGTTCCTGAGCTTTGTTAATCAAAATGTAATTGTTTTTTTAAAAATAAACTTTTACTTATTGCTAAAAAAATGTGCTTATTTTTCAAGAACTTAGTGTAAGAAATAGGTTAACTGATGGATGATTTTTTAAGCTATAATAGCTAATAAAAATTTATTATTATTATATTTAAAGTTAGTGATTTATAAATTCATACAACCTAAAAAATGTCAGATAAACTTATACATCTTTTAAGGGGATATATCCCTTTTTACTTTTAAATTGAGATTGACATAAATAATGTTTTATTAAACATGTATAAAACAGTGGAAAATAGAAGTTTTACGAAATTGAGGAAGTTATTTAAAAAGTTACTTCACAAAATTGTTTTTTCAAATTTTTTGGAGATAGTAGGGGAGAGAAGGGGAATGGCGCCACCTTAAGGGAAATCGAATTTTCATGCAGAATTGTGTTGCAATTAATGTAAATTGTAACGAGCAGAGCATACTACAGTTCATAGCCTATCTTGTAGTGATTTTTTAAAATTTAAATCTTTAATATAAACTGAATAAAATTGTATTTTTCTAATGCTCGCACAGTGGCGGGATTACCCCGGTATCTGGGGTAATGCCGCCACACCACTGGGGTTATGCCGCCACATCAATAAACAAAGCAAATAATCTATAAATAATGGAAAATTACATAATAAAGCAATACATATAGAACTAAAATAGGTTTAATTACCTTCGGAATGGTAAATTGTACAGGGTACAGCTCTTTTATTAGCTTTCCATGTGCAACTAAGTATGCAGTTTTTTTTGTTTAAGTTTCGTTGGTCTATTTGACCAGATCAGTTATTCTTTTTCGGATACGTGGCATCTCTAACGAAAACTAATAGGTTGTAGGGTCAATATATGAAATTTCTATTTTACGGATTATGCCGCCATCCTTTTGCATGTGGCGGCATAACCCCAGAGTGATGTGGCGGCATTACCCCAGTTAGACAAAATGGCATAGATGGCTTTTTTAAAGAAATGTAGTTAGCCTAGTGTCCAAACTAACGACGTGATATAATAGCCAAATAATTACTCTTTTAAATGATATATAACTGATTTATATAACTTAGAGATATCAGTCACTTATCGCTTAATTTCAGAAGGCTCAAGATTGGATGAAAATCACTAAAAACCGTATTTTTTAAATAACTTTACCCCAATTCACCTCACGGCCACTAGCGTCTATACTACAAATTACTTTGTTTCCTGCTACAGATCAGTGCTCACAGCCCCCTCCCACACACACCGCTGGCGGGATACAAGGGGTGGCGGCATTACCCGAGGTGGCGGGATTCCCCTGCTCTCCCCTACTTGCTTTTCAGTAGATGCGGATTTTACTGAATATACAAAAGTATGAGGCTTACTTTTTATTTCATAAAAATTCTTTTTAACAATGTCTATATTTTGATCTTGTCTTGAAAATAGATATACATGAAGTACGATATATTAGTACAAAAATAGCCAATTAATTAACCAATTTAAACAATAAATTAATGTTTAAAGAAGTTATGTTGTTTTAACATTGCCTTTTTTGTTCTTTGTATGCCGTATCATCGGAAAAATCTATATACATCACTAGTGTACATCATGTTGTCGGATGTATGTACTATCTTATATTCCTTGCAAATGTTATAGTATTTATCATATGCCCCTTTTACTCCTCACACACTGTTTCAAAAGAGCCTATGGTTTGTATCTACATTCTTCAATGGAATTTTAAGCAGAAACACGTAAAGTTAGTATGGCGTATAAGGGGAACCGGGGACACATGACCCAAATTGTAGTTTTTGGCTTGCTACTTTTAAAAAACGCTATTTTTGGATGTGCAAATGACAGCCAATTTATACTTTAATAAGTCTTGCATAATATATATTACAGTATTTTTCTGAGGTACTAACTGCAATATTAGTAAAACATAAATTATTTAAAACTTTAGTTTTGGGTCATGTATCCCAATGTGTAGGGATATATGACCCACCCATTACGGATACGTGCCCCCAATCCCTTTATTGGTAGGAATTTAAATTCCTCTTCTTCTTCAGTGGCGCGAAAGAGGAATTTAAATTATCAAATTAATTTTACATGATGCAAAACTAACATCATATAAAGTAAACATGCATAATTTTTAAGTTTTGTTAGAAAAAATTATTACTTCCTATTTTTAATACATTAATTATTCTTAATTTAACGAAATATTCAAATTTAGACGTAAAGACTTTTAAAATACAAAACTGTGGGGATTCCTTCATTGTACAGAGAAATAACAGGTGGTTGAAGAATCGCATCAATTTTATCATTATTAACTTGGTATATGTTATCAATTTCAGGCCATTTAAAACATTTTCCATCTATTTTATTTGCAAACTGAGCGTGCTTGGCTCATAAGAATTTTGTTCTTGTGCCTTCCCAAAAAATCTTCTAATGTTCTATTTTCATGGTTTTTGGTAAGAACACAGTAATTTCCTGGACGCCTGTGATTTTTTCAAAGACTTAATTGGTCTACTTTTGCCTACTTTTTTGTAATTTACTTGGATAACGTATCCCTAATTGACTTAGTTCAAGTATCCCTAGTTGCACTTTTTTTTGCTTCACTCCAAAACCAAGTAATTTGCGAATAAATATATTGACACTTTTATGCATGTAATTGTAACTAGGGTCTCTACCATGTACACAAACCTGAAAATATATGTTAACCAACCAATTGTAGCTAAAGGCATGGACTATACAAGTAATTAATTGAAAAAAAGCTTCCCTTTAAACCAAAAATTTGACCGAAAAACCTTACGGCCTCAGAATTTACTTCCAGTGCAGGGAAACGTATTTCTCCGCATAACTAAACGCGTACACAATGATTCACCTAGTTTTTTTTACCATACGATCAGCTGGCTGAAAGGAAAGAAGTTATATCACTTTCAACTCACAAAACTTTTCCATCGCTGAGAAAAAGCCATTGGGTCACATATCCTTATGGATCAAATGTCCCTAGTTCATCATACACATAACTACCTTGCATGCGAGGATGAGGGCAAATTAGATGTTTCTATATTACTCTCATTTTCATATTCAAACATTGAGTTAGTAATTAAATAGTGAAGCAAGTAATTAAGTTACCCGGCATTTTACATTAAGTTACCCGAGCTGTAGCCAAATTGGATTTGATAATTTAAATTAAGAAAAAGTTAAATTAGGGTTGATCAAAATCCATCAATGCTCTTCCGTACTAGTTCTTTTTTTAATCATGTGAAACCAATAACGCAAATACTTTTATGATAACTAGGACTAAATATGCTCTAAATTTAACTCCAAAAACATAACAAAAATATTTTAAGCACAATATGAAGCATATTTTTATTGCATCTACTGACTGGCTCTTAGCTTTATTAAGTCAAGTATTGAGACTAGAGAGATTGTGTACGGCTGTTAGAAATTGGATAAAGCTCCATTCTATCGAAATTCTAGTTTTCCACACTACATGCATTTTTCAGTAAATGAGCTCCCTCCTATAAAGAAAAAATAAAATTATACTTAAATTTCCTAAACTAATATTTTTCGTTAATTTAGATTACAGAGTTGATGTATGCATCTCAAATGGTGTTTGTTCCTCAAATGTTAATTTTTATAACTTATAAAAATATACTTTTAATTCGTTAATACTTTGTCGGCTATGAGTTAATAATCTTAATTGACGAAGATCACATTTTTATATTTGATTTTAACTTATTATAATGAAAATTTCAAATGTAAATAGATTAATCAACGTTGTAGATTTGTTGGGATTTAAAAATCCGCCCCTTAAGCACGCATCTCTCACTGATAAAAGAAATTACTGAGCCAATAAGCCTAAATTCAAAATATAAAATTTATATTCATATTTCTGTTTATATTTGCAAGTGCTTGATCACTTTGTGGGGAAATTTTTTTAAATTTTCTAAGAAAATATCATCGAATAAATTTCAGAAGTTGTAGCAACCCAATTTTGTTATCAGTCATTAAAACTTTATTTCCCCCATACTTTATTTTTTTATAAATCTTAAGCATCTTTTTTTTAAGACTTTCTTTCCACCCCCCCCCCCTCCCAATTTCCTCGAAAATCTTATAAGGTCCGATAGGTACTGGAAACTTGTGGATTACGAACCAATGTTCAAAAAACACTTTTTTTTAAGAATCGACACCCTCCAAAACATGGTAGAAAACACAAAATCTCCAGATTTCCGATATCTTTTAGATTTTTGAGACGGATCACAACTTTCATTACCTTATATGTGATATAGGCTAAAATATATTTCATATTAGGTTAATATAAATAATGAATTTGTGCTACATAAAATTTAAGAGTATTTAACCCGTTAACAAAATCTATAAGAATATTAAAATAACTTTTCTCTACCCCCCCCCCCCTTTCTTTATTCTCAGTAAAAAAAAACTTGGACCCTGAAAAAAACTAACGTAACATTAAATTGAATTGCAAAAAAAATCACTTTATTCCACAAAACTTTTCTTAGTTTATCGCACCCTAACAAAAGCACCTAAAATATAATCCTTGCTTCATTTATATCCATGTCAAGATAACCCCCCGTACGTTTTAGACCAGTATTTCAAAATTCCAACTCAAGTAATGTCGTCAATATTCCTTGGATATTATTCCATATAATGTCGACACAAAAACCACAGTAAAAATAACACAGTAACTCAATTTTATATTCAAATTAGCCAAAATTTACTTAAAAAATATAACAATGGAAATTCAGGTAAAATATAGTCATTGAAAATTTTAATTCTTTATACAGAACTTTAACAATTTGAATTTTTTTTATCATTCCGTTTGGCTGATTCAACCTTACGAAGCCAACTACCAACAGATCTTGTTTAGCTCTTGTACTACGTTAATTTAACCTATATCGAAACAAATGCATGCTTGTCTTGATTTTTTTGAAAAATTCGATACTTGAAAAGAAACAAAAAAAATGGGAGAGATTCAATTTTTTTAGTAACCATTTTATATAAATTAAGTGCTTATTCGAATAGAGTTTGGTGGGTATTTTTAAAATTTATTTCGATTATGTTTTAATGGAATTTTTAAACGCCAAGCTTGCATAAATAAAATATAATACTGCTTCCTTTCAAGTATTTTGTATTATTACTAATGAATTCTGATAAATATTGTAGCTAAAATAATTACTAATACAGAGTCTGAAAACTCTTAAATAGAAATAAAAGGAAATAAGCCCGCAATCGTTAGGATGCTAGCCTTTGGAGCTGCTGGGATCTGGTTCGAATCTCTGTCTGGCATGGATGTTTGTGACCATCAATAAATGTTTTTATTTGTCTATGTGTTTGTGTTGTCCTTTCTTTGCGTGTCTCTTGTGCTTATAAAAACTCTTTCTGTGTCTGTCCCATTTGACGAAAGCTTATTCTCGGTTCTCTGAACAAGCACACCAGCTGGAATATATATGTATACCTACCATACCAAAGGAAATAAACACGATTAAATTTAATTTCGTAAAAAAATAACTACACAAAAAATTTAATAATTCAACAGTACATGACAAGTTTATTAAACATTAAAATTCGCAGTGGAACTCGTTAACCCTTGATCACAATATAGAAAATGAGCATATGTCTACAGCAGATGTTTAAAATTACATCAGATTAGATAATTTGAGAATCATAAATTGAAGGGTGAATTAATAGTTTTCGGTGAACTGTTGGCTTCTTGGACAGCAAACATGAAGTTTTTTGTCTTGACTGTAGCTTTGGCTGTTGCCGTGTATGCTGAGGATGTATCAGGTAAATATCTAACGCTAATGAAAGTCACTTTATTTCCTTTGAATGTAAAGTTTTGAGATTAAAACATTACCGGTCATTGTGATACGTCGAGTTTTTAAGTATTTTAAATTACCTTCTAAATTAACACTAAAAACATCATCTAAAAAATCTTTGTAAGGACTTGTTTCTTTAAGGACTTGTTCAACATACATTCAATATTATTAAATTAAAAGCTACTGCTCTCTCTATCTCTCTCTCTAAAAAGTTGAACAGTTTTCACGAGTTAGAATATATGTAGCAACAACACTGCAAAAAAATTCTTGTTAATAAGATAAAGATTCCATAAATTTTATATTTCGTTAAAGCAAATTAAGAAAATCCAATCTTTAAAAAAATTACAAATTGAGCTTTAAAAATAAAATGTTTTAATATCAAACATTCTTAACTTTTATAAATAGTACTGCAATTAGTTTAAAGATGTATTGATAAGAGTATGTAATTATGAAACGTAAACTAGATAATCATTTTTTTTAATAAAAAGAAAAAGTGTTAGATGTGATTATTGCAACATTGCAAAATAATAATCGATTTAACGTTACATATTATTTATAATGGCGTAACGTTAGTTACACAATTTTTTTTAATTTATTATATTTCAGAGGAAATAATGAAAGAAGCAATTTCAAATCCTGACTTATACGACGGAGATATGGCGGGCATTGATGGGCCATTTGTAAGAATAACTTTCAGTGAAATTTTAAATTTTAAATTAAAAAGCCATTAAAAGCTAAGTGTTAACAGAAAAACTATGTTTAAATTTAGTTAATTATTTAATTTGTGTTCTCTTCAAAAAATAGTGGGCTGTTCTCTAATTACATTATTGATTTCTACTTTTTTAATAAAAATCGATTAAATGTACTTAACATTTAAAATAAGAATCAATTTCGAAATAACTGAAATATTTATTTAATATTTAGCATTGTCATAGTGCAAAAAAATCTGAAGTTGATTTAATTAAAGGCATTGAATTACATATTATGTATGCAAAAAAAACCTAGTTGGGTAGACTAACCAGTGAATGAACGTTTAAGACGTCACGTTCGCCAGTGAATGAACACCAGGATATAATGACCAAAACTACCAACCATTGTCAGATAGCTTCCTACTACATAGGAGGAAGTCAGTGTTGTCAATCCATATAGTGGAATGATTTTCAATCCTTATTTTTTTATAATGTTCATTCACTGGGGCCTGTTCACTCACTGGTCAGTCTACCCTAGTTGGGATATAAATTGAATAAATAATATTGTGTCAAAAATTTGAATTTTTATGCATTTAAAATTATATGACTATAAATCATCAATTTTTGCCTCTGCAATTAAAAAACGTAAACATAGGGAATTATGTTCTTCAGATTATATATGTCTGTGAATGATTGCATTCTCTATATTTAACTACTTCATAGGACGCAGAGCGCAACGTTATTCCTCAACAACAGTACAGATGGCCAAAAGGCCATGTTCCTTATGTAATCGATGGATCATTGGGTACGTATAATCAGTGGGTGGTAATATAATTAAGAAACCTATTTTTTACTAAAAAAAAATAATTTAATATTTAATATTTTATGTTCCAAACAAATTCTCATTTTAAATAGGATATAAAATTTTGAGTTTCTTCTTTAAAAATAAGTACTGGTCATCAAAAGGTAAGCACAATTCAAATGAGATTTTGATTTTTAAGAATATATAGAAATTTAATAATTTAATATTTTAAAAGTGATTTTTTTTAATATTATTTCAAAAGAAAAAATGCAGACGTTTATTATTTTTCAAGTACAACTTTACAATACAAACTGAGGTAAACGATTATCTGAGAATAAACTTAACCTTAGTGTTTGGATTTGCTAATTAAATGCTATTGTCCTTTTTTTTGCCCTTAGCAAACAGAACAAATGTAATAAAAATGGCTTTCAATCACTATGCAAAATACACCTGCGTTCGTTTTGTTCCAAGAACTAATGAGAAAGATTACATCAAGATTTTCTCCGGTCAAGGGTAAGCAAACTAAATTTGAAATAAATGAGAAAAAAAACATGGGATAATGTTGAATGAAATTATTAATGTTTTAAACTTGAAACTATTTAACTAGTTTTAAGAAATAAATGTAATAGTTTTAATGCTAATTTTAGTCTAGACTACCTTTTTAAGTGTTATTACAAATTCAGTACATAGTGTATTTAATTTATACTAGTAATGAGAGAGAGAGTGGGGAGAGCAATATAGAGAGAGTCTTTAAAAAGATACAGAGAGATAGAGAAGGACTTTAAATAATTTTATTTAATTAATATTTTTGAAATTGGTAATTGCTAATTAATTTGTTACACTATAAGACAGATCGTAAACGGAGTTGTGGCCTAAGGTGCAAATATCTAATTTCAGCACCAGCGACAATTTAGTTGGAAGCATATGTCCCGGTTAGGCGGTTTACTTTATACATCCCATGGAGACCCATACCCATTGATAATTAACATAGTATATTTTTGTATCAAAACAAGTCGTAAAATATTGACGTCTCAAATGATTTGTTCCCATTTTATTGGGATTACTTTACACAAAACTTACATGTTTACAAAAACCACATTGTTAGTTATTCAATTGGTGTCTCAAGGGATGCAGTTTCAGTTTCGCGGCAATTGAAGAGTGCAGGGAAAAAACAATTTCATTGCATTGGAATATTCACGTACTCTGGTGCGCTTGTCGGAAATTTGCGACTGGAAACCATCTTTCCTCTTGTATCCTCTTTCGCGGTACAAACGTGTGACTCGTGTCTACTGATCTCTGGCTAGAATCAGGGTTGCCGTGAGAGAAAAACAAGGTGAGTAACCGGCTTCCTTAAAACAGTTCAAGCGATGACTTGCTATTGTTGCCAAAGAATCCTAATGCAGCCAGATTTATACATGGAAGTTGTTTTTCTAATGGCTCTTCAAATCGAATTCGAATCGAAAATTTTCCAAAAAAAATCATTTTGCAGATGTATAAAATAAATCATTGTTTCTTTCAGATGTTACTCCCACGTAGGCAAGACAGGCAACCAGCAGCCATTATCTCTGGGTAAGGGTTGTCTCGGCGTTGGTACCATCGTCCACGAGTTGGGACATGCTCTGGGATTTTACCACGAGCAGAGTAGATCTGACAGAGATAAATATCTTATCATCTACTTACAGAACGTTAAATCAGGTAGGTTTGAAGGATTTGGAGTATGTGTATGATGTAAGTCTGAAAACAAAGTACGAGGTCTAAAGTGTGATGGTTGAAAAGGATTAAATATCTTCAATTACGCAGTAATTGATCAAGAGAACTATTTTACTTCAAGATTTCTTTGTTAAAAATATATAATTTTTTGTTCTAAAAGTATGATATTAGAAACCTATTGATTATTCTTTGTGGTCAGCGCACTTTTCTCTTAGTTTGTCTTATGTGACGGTTTGTTCTAACTTAGTTCTAATAGTCCAATTAAGGAAAACAGATTTTATTCGAAAGATAATGCGCATCATATACTTTTTTTTTATTTTTGTCGCCTGTTTTCCAATTTGTACTATAAGAATAATAAATGAAAAAAAGTGTTAAAGTACCATTTTTCAGTACCTACAGAACTTCACATTTTTATGTGAAATTTCAAACAAATAACAAGTAACAAACAGTTTGTAATAATATAGAAAATATAAGCTTCAAAATTATAAGTAGTAACTTTTAACACATCTAACCATACAATGCTCCCTTAAATCAAACAATCGCTTACTTTCTGTTAGATTGGAACAAATCTTATCCTATGTATTGGAATATAAAAATATTTTTTATTAAGGTAGTAAAGATTAAAAATGCTGCAAAATTGATTATAAAAGTTTCTATTATTTTCCCACATAATATATTATTTTTTGTATTTTAATAGTCCGTATTTGGCATTCGTTGAACATAATCAGTTAAAAATTTTGGGGCAAGATTGCACCGGAATCCTGGAACTTTCTAGTTGTCAACACTATTTTAGTTATATAACTATCACTATCAAAGCTTTGGTGTTACCACAAATCTGTTAAATTTAACCACTAAATAGTGGTGGTAACTAGAAAATTCCAGGATTACGATGTAATCTTGTGCTTAACTTATTAACAGCGTAATAATAAATGTTTTTACTGAACGAATGTTACGATGCTATTTATTTGATCAAATCTTCAACAAGTTTCTTGTTACTTTAATCTTTTTACAGCTATCATTAGTTTCACAGCTATTATTAGTTATGAAAATCCGTTGTGCATAAAAAGTAACACGTACGACTCTTAAAATGCATTTATTTGCAGGTAGGGAATACAACTTCAGAAAGCTCCCTCCTTCCCAGAACGTCTTGTACACCAATTTCGACTACAACTCCATCATGATCTACGCTAACGATGCCTTCTCCAAAAACGGAAAGCCCACTATAGTCGCAAGGAACGGACAAAAGCTTACCAATTCTTATAAAAAGAGCGGAATGACCAACTCCGACGTCTTGCGTGTGAAGAAGATGTACAATTGCCCTTAAACTAAAAGTGTTAGTTTGCATATTATGTTGTCTTGTTCCTGAGCTTTGTAAATCAAACGTTAATTGTTGTTAAAAATAAAACTTTTACTATGGCTAAAAAGTGTGCTTATTTTTCAAGAGCTTAGTGTAAGAAATAGGTCAACTGATGGATGATTTTTTAAAAACTATAATAGCTAATGGAAATTTATCATAAATATGATTAAAGTTTGTGACAGTAATCTATGAATTAATACAACCTAAACATGTCAGATAAACTTATACATCTTTTAAGGGGATAAGCGGTATCCATTTTTAGCCTACTTTTCTTTTTTGAATTCGAAAGAATTGAAAAATTCTTTTGAATTTTTACTTTAAATATACTTTTTCATTTTTTTAATTCGAAAGAATTAAAAGAAATAATTTTAATTCGAAAGAATTAAAAGAAAAATTAAGAACTAGGTATTGACATATGCTGTCGATGTCCGTCCGCACCCCCTTCCAAAATCAGTTCTATCCGTTCGATCTTAACAATTCTTTTTTTGTTTTGTTTTGTTAGAAAGGTACTACCTCAGAGACTCAAATTTCATACTTTTTATCCGTTTGTCTGTACGATCGGACAGACATAAATCTACTATTCGTCGACAAATTTCCCATTGAATTAGCACTGAAAATCAATTTCGAGCCATTTAAATCGATGTTGCCAACTAAACCAATGGCAGGAGAAACTTTACTCAGATAAAAATATTATTTGAGGCAAAATTTATTTTGGTTATGAATCAGTTTGGAATGACGTCGGAAATGTGATTATTTATTATTTGTTCACTAAGTAAGTGGCAAGGTATATTAACAAAAAAAATGACGGGTTAACTACTTTTTTCAATTTTTGAAAAATAAAGGGTAATATGAAAACACTCTAAAATGACAATAAATCAATGTTTAAGCAAGTTATGTTGTTTTAACATTGCATTTTAAGATGTGTATGTTGTTTGTTCCCTGCATGTCTTACTATTTAATGTATCTCTATATATTATATATGATATTCTTTGCAAATACAATAGTTTTAATAATATACGACTTTCATTTATTCCTACTAGTTTAAAAGAGCCTATGGTTTGTGAACATGTTCTTACATGGAATTTCATACAGAAATGCGAGCGAGGACCATGCATGCGAGGAGAAGGGCAATTTAGATATTTCAACATTGCCCTCATCTGCATATTTAAATATCAAAGTTGGTAACTTTTCGAAATTTTTTAAATGCAATATGGCGCAAATTTTCTATTACATCTTCTGACAGGTTCATAGCCTCTTGTAAAGTTAAGAATCTGGACTAGAGAGATTATGTATGGCTGTTAGTAATAGGGTAAAGCTACATGCATTCGATTTCCTTATTATCCGCATTTTCCCGTATTAGCACTCCCTCCTATGAATAATAAATAAATTAGATTTGAATTGCCGAATTAATATTTTTTCGTTGGTTAATGTATGCAGTTCCTAAGGCATTAGTTTCTCAAATGTAGATTTTGAATAATTTATAAAAAGATGCTTTTAATTCGGTATTACTTTTTTGAAATTGAGTTAACAATTAAATATTAATTGATGATCACATTTTTATGTTTGAATTTAACTTAGCATAATAAGTTAAGGTAAATTTAAGAAAATGTCAATTTTAGAAATAAACCAACTTAATTTGTAGACTTATAATGATTTATAAAATCTGCCCTTAGCACGCATCTCTCACTGATAAAAAAAATTGACACAGTAAGCCTAAATTCATAAATAATCGCTATTTGTTTATATTTTTCAGTGCTTTATTACTTTGAGATGAAGAGTTTTCTTAAAAAATATCATCGAATAAATTTTCACAAAAGTAGTAGCAATATGGGAATACAATCAACAAAACTAAACATCAATGTCTATAATTTTAAAAATAAATATCAATTTACTAACGTAAACCCATTTTTGTTATTAGTCAATAAAACTTTATTTCCTCCATACTTTTTTTTTTATAAGTCTTAGCATCTTGGATGTAAATAGACTTTCTTTCCAACCTCAATGCCTTTGGGTTTTAAAGCTTTTAAATTACTTCCTTGGCGTATAAAATATCTTTGCGGAGGCCTCCTTTACTTAGGTATAGGTCATAGGCATTTATTTTCTTGAGTTTTCGCATCAAACCTCGAACAAATAGCATCGTAAAAAGTTTTAAATCTATCGATTTTTCCCTTATAAATTTTGAACCAAGTTATACTGCCTCGAGGAAAATACTGTGTTTTTTTTTATCATATTTATCTGTTTTCATCATATGGTGTTAAAAAGATTTTCCTCAACTTTTAACTTTATGTATAACAAGTGAAATATTATAGATTATTTATGATAAATGCATTAAATAAAATAGTTATTGAATAACTTTGAAGGATATTATATGTTGATCTAAATTCCTAAAAAACTTGAGGTCGCAGTGGGTGGCGAACTTGCCTCCACCAGGAAAGTCATAAGTCATAAATGCTATAGAAATTTAAATCACAAAGGGATTAGAAACCTAGTTTAAGTGTTTTAAAAACTTGTTATGAGTATCAAAACTGATATTTGAATGCTAAACATATAATAAAAAACCTTATATCTAAAATATTTTTAAAAAAGAAAGATGTTCTACCGTATTTTATCTCCTTAACAAAATTTTACAGATTAGTTAAGTACCATGCTTGAGTTCAATTATTTAAAAAAGAATCAGTTATAAATTAGGATAACTACACAATAAAAGAAATAGTTTTGGCGCTCAAATTAGAAAGTTCTTTCGCAAAGTTTTGTTTTTTTACAATTTAAAATAGTAATTACTTTACAAAAAGTTTTTCTAAAGTAATTGAAATCGATTTTATTGACAGTATGTATTTTAGCTAGCAACCCCAAGCTAAGTACTGCAGGGTAAAGAAAACTAATCTTGTTCTAAACAAACTGTATATAGTTTTAAACACTCTAACAATTAAAACAACATCTATTAATTCGACTGTGTGTACATATGAAAGACTCTATAAATATATTCCAAAGATTTAGAAAAAGTAATAATTTCGATCACACCGGTGAATGCAGTTACCATTTCACAATTCCAGCTGCCATTTACGTCAGAGAATAACACAGCAATTCAATAAACTTCATCCAAGCATAGCTAAGGAAATAAAGAAAAAGAAAGGAGACTAGTCTGAGATTTCACTATCTCCGTAAATGCTACGTCCAAAGAAATTCGTTCTTCTTTTATCTTAAATCCTAAACCAAAAAAAATCCAACGAATTCTGCTTTTTTTAGTATTGCTTCTGTTCTGTATCTTCGAAGTTCGGCTTAAGTTTCGTTTCTTGGAATAGTCAGCAGGACAAGATAGAGTATGAAAAGAAAAAAAAATTAGTTCTTTCGAACACAAATACAGGAACTCAGCAAAAATTCTATGTCTCTCGGGGTCCTTTTCAAACCCATTCTTGCATGTTTTTTATGAAATACTAGCAAAAAAAATAACCGTTTATCCGCAGTCAAAAATACAATTTATCCGACATTGAAAAAAATATATGTATTATTTGGTCTGATGTAATGGGTTCTGTAGTTTTTCAAGAGTAACTTCAAATACAATGCAAAATTTAACTCAAACCTCTACCTTAATCTTTTCCACTGAAATACAATTATGTTTACGTCGTAAGTTTATTCAAAAAAAAATATTTTAAAACTGTTTAAAATTTAATAACGAATTAATTGCTTCGAATGAAATCAGGTATGTTCCAGTTCTTCATAATGATATAAATACGTTCATTTGTTTGAAAAATGATTTTGAGGTAAAATTTACGACAATCTTCAAATTTAGCTAAACATTGGCATGAATCCGGCGATATATATACTTATTTTCATTGCTAATTTAACAAAAATATTTTCTTTATGGTAGTTTGAAGAGCGTTGTTTAAAACCTAAAAAATTATTTCTAATTATTTCCGAAATGGACGAGGTCATTAACGGAAGAGGTCAACATGCAACTTTTATGTATCTCTAAAATCTATATGTATCTCAAAATTAGCACTTCACGCACCACAGAAATTCAAAATCAAATAGTATTTAGTCCTATTACGCACATCTTTTTTTAAATGACCAGGATGAACAATATGTACAATGCTTCGTCCAAACCCTAATTTTGATTTAGTACTTCCATTAAAATATTGTTCTAAGTTTTTGTGCATTTTAAGGCTATAAAGAAATCTATTTTCTGTAAAGTTTAATTGAATGTTTTTACAAGAACCTTTAACATAGTAACAAAACAACATTGAGTATATGTTGACAAAAGGGTTACCTATACATAAAATATGCATTTGATATTTCAATAAGTAAGTAAAGGAATATATACCGGTGTTATTTTTCGTACTTTTTATTACATTTTCATTGGACTCAAAGCTTTTTTTAGCATTTTAACAATGTTTAGGATATCAAACATCATTATTAATGTAAAACAGTTTTTTTAATGTTGAAAACTTTCTTTGAAAATTTAAAAAAAATTATATTGAAAAGAAAATATTTTTCCAAGATCCTACATTTTTTAACCTAACGATATCATGTTTTTAACAGTACAAGAAGATTAATACTCAAAAATATGATGTGTAATAAATTAAGTCATATTGTAATTATAATCCAACTAGTTACTATGAAATTCAATAGAAATATCAAGAAATGGTATGCAATTTTGTATCGATTCATATCAACCAAGATGACGTATACGGATAGATTAAATGGGAAAAACTCTTAAGTCTATTTTACAGATGTGCTACTTCAGTGATTGGAATCAATATTTTGCTTTCGGAAAAATATATTTGCACCACTTAAATATAACATTTTACAAACAACTACAATAAAAATTGAGTCGATACATAATAACAATAGTCCAATTTCTTTAGTTTTCATTTATGAAGCAATGTTTTTGTCTTTTTTCCAATAAACTTAATAAATTTGATGGTACAATTTCTAAAGAGAGCTTTTTCGCATCTCATAATATTCCTTTATGTGTCACTTTTATGTTTGTTAATAATTCATTATTCATTACTTTGAGTTCTATGATTTACAACATTGAGTTTTATGCAACAAGTGTTTTAGAAAATGAATGGCTGTCGGATAAGATAATCTAATTTGATAACACTCAAGTAGAGAATGTAAAATTACATTTGAAGTTAGTCCACTTTAAACTACATTTGACAGCCTGGATGCTGTTCTACAATGTATCAATGATTCATTGCAGATAGTCATTTTCAAATTTCAGAATGTGTGCAGAGCTCTGAACTTTTATAACTTAATATTATAAATCAAAGGGTTATGAAAATAAAGCAGTAGCTCAAAAATATATGTATTATCTCATGAAAACATTAAAGAAATTGTGTGCTAAAATGGGAGAATGGAATCTTTTGCGAGAAGTTCTAGTCTGTTTTGGTGTGACAAATGAAAAAACAAAAAGCAAACTACGTAACAATGTGATAAAATGTTTTTCATTTTTAACAGTACACCTAATGTATTTTGACTATTTTATTATGACAGTGATCGGAGTTTCACGAAACTGGTTCCACTGGAAAGTTAATTGTGCATATGTGATTAGTCATACACTGTTTATTATTGCCTATTATTGTTTTTATTTTGAAAGAAAAGATATTTTAAAATTTCTTCAGTTGTTTAAAATGTTTTCTCGACCCAATAAAAGGTCAGCAAATGTATGTGTGATTTTGGTTTTTGTTATGACTTTCTGCTACCCCAGCGTCATAGCATTGACCTCAAACTACAAATACAGAACCATCCACTTCGATTTCTTTATGTATGGTCTTAATTTCGGAGACGAAAAATTTCAGGAAATTTATTACACAATAAAACTTTTTCTTGTCTTTACAGTTTATAATATCTCCAATAAAATCATGCTTGTAGTTTTCCTTCTTGTATGTCACCAAGCAACTACATGTTTGAGAAACTACAAACAAGAATTCGATAATGTTTCTGCGTCGGCACACAGTTATCATCAAGGCATTCTGGTTGAGAAGTACGCAAGAATCATCCATGTTCTCCAGAACATTCAAATCACTTTCTCGAAAATAACTTTCTTTCTGTGCCTCGCTTTCATTACATCTAGTTTCGCCAATGTGTCCTCTCTTTTCCTGCTATCACCTGACATTTTGAGTTGTCCCCTTATTTTCGGTCACATGTACATGTTCTTTTTTGACTCGCTCGGCCTCTTGGGGATTTTTTACTTTGCCGGTCAAATTCCAGCTAAAATAGCTGAAGTCCAAATGGCCTTTTACTTAAAATATGCAACTTTTTCGAAATCCTCACTTGATAGAAGCTCACACATCCTCAACAAACTGATTAATATGCCAGGTATGGTTTTGTCCGGATGTGGAATGATATTTTATACTAAACAGAATATTCTTGTGGCTATAGGAAGCTTCATCACGTATGGACTTCTTCTAATGAATCTACAATAAACGTCACAGGTTTTTTGGTAAATAACAAAAACCATAAATTTATATATAAATGGTGGCTAGTCATTAAAAATGGTGTCTTGCCATTAAAAATGGTGTCTTGTCATTAAAAATGGTGGCCAGTCATTAAAATCATTGAAAATGATTTTAATTAAAAAGCTTTTAAGGAGGAAAATTGTTAAGAAATGCATGAAATATCAAAAACTACGAACAAAGAAAAACTGTTTAAACATTATCGAAAATTGATTCCATCTGGATCAGGAATTACACTCGTTTGAGGACGAGTCTTTTTTTATGTATGATTACAATGTTGCTGGTGGTAACAAGTACTACCCTTCTCCTTCATATGATACTGTTTGAGGGAATTGTGATTGGCGAAATTTATTTGAAACAATGCCAAAGAAACCATACCTAAGAAAGACAATGCGCCTAAAGTCCAACAAGCAAGATGGATAGAAAATGTCTTCTTTAGTATGAAATGAAATGTAAATATTTCTGAGAGAAAAAGGAGCCCAAAAACTTGGCCCAAATCAAAAGGGTATAGAGCGTCGTCTCCTTAAATCGGCATCGGAAGAAACTGTACAAAAAGTCATTGCAACGGATAGAAGAAATCTTCGCAAAATAGAACTTAAAGGTGTATGTATGTTCGTCGATTTAAAGTATCAAAATAAAAATGTTTGTTAGTCAATTTAATGCAAGTGGCATCCATGTCAGTAATATTTTGTTGAATTTAAAAAGAAAGCAAGTGTTGTCTCATTCTTATCGCGGATATATTAGTGATTTAGCGCTTTGATTTTGAACGTTATGTATTTGATCTATGAATGTAATTTTTTTTAGTGAAATGAAGAATATTAATAATGTTATTACGAACTTTTCCCCTAACGTTTTTAAAGGGACTAGCTACTGATTTGTGTATCGTATCTTCTAAGCTATAAACAAAGATAGGTACCTGTTCAATAGAAAAATCTCTAGGCAATTGTGTTGTTTTAGTTTATTTTTGCAAGTTACTTGTTTTCCTAATTCTGTTCTAAACTAGCAACAACTATTCAGTTTCCTCTTTGACCGGTATTTTACGTTGAAAAAAAAAATCAGTGACACGGAGTCGGAATTCGAACTTTTTCAGAAGTACATATTTCATAGTTCAACATTTTCCGATATTCCTTTCTTTACATTTTTCTTCACTTATGGTTTCGGTATTTTTTTTCCCTTCTTCCATTTTTACTCTCAGAAAATTTTCGATCAGAGAGTACAGAAAGCGTCAACAACAAAAAAAAAGCGCCAAAAGCGACTTATTTTTAACTTAAGAAAAAAAAGAAAAAATTGAAGCCAGGGAAAGTTTTTTGATTTCTGAACGTGACGCATGGAACATTCTGTTTGATGCTGAAAAACTTTAATGGGTGGTCTAGAGGAATGTATGAATGTCAATCAGATTGGAAACTTTTTTTTTACTTTCTTGTAGGAAAGTAAAAATAGGAATTTCGTTTTTTTTATTTAGTAAGGAAGACTACATTTTTAAACATGTGTAATTTTACGACATGAAACTGCTATTTAGAGCTAGTAAAGTTGGTAAATTCTTTGAAAATCCCAAATATAAATTTGTAATAAGATAGATTAAGGAAATTGGTATATGTACAAATGAAACTTTCCCCAGATCTAACCAATGGATTGTTGGTTTTTATTAAAATTTTTCTCATGATACTTCTAGAATCCAGTAGCATTTTTTTCATTTATGAAATTAAGCATCCTCAAAATTTAAAAAAAAAATCTGCCCCATTGATGATCATACTGGCTTGGCACTTTTTAAACAACGTTGAGAAATTATAGGTTCTAACCCTAGTTTAAATAGTTACTTTTTGCGACGACAGTAACAGTTATTCAGTTTAAAGGTTCACCACTTATTAAAAATTATGTCACGATAGATTTATTAAAGAATATCGTTAGTTTTTTTAAATTACCTCATAAAATATTGCCTAAATATTACCCCAGGAACAACGCTTTAGGCTTTACTTTAAGAATGATAGTCTGTACATTACCCCAAGTACTTTCTGTTACTAAAAAAAATTCTATATAAGTCCCTTAGTTCTCCACAATTATTGCAATTTTTTTAATTATGCATTTCGTACACTTAAATTAAGTAAAAGCAGAAAAAGTTTAACCGTTTGCAATCAAAGTTTCATTATATTCAAAGAAAAAAGTGCCACATTGTTATATTTTCTTCTAAAATTCTTTTCAGCCTTTTTAAATTTTAGTATAGTAGTATTCGAGTACAATTTAAAGATACAAAAATTAGATTGATTGTATTTGGAGTATTTTAATGATAAAAAAGTGTGTCCATTTATTACCATACGAACAAAGAGTACTATATTAATTATCCCAAGCTACCATGTATATTAACTTCTTTCATTTAAAGTTTGTAAAAATATCATATACCCAATAGAAAAATATGACCAGGTATCTGTTTGCCAAAAGTAATACTTCAGAAAATTATAATTCTGTTTTATAGTTAATACGTACAAAAAATATTTCATAGAGCAAAATAATACAAATCATATTATGTATTTGCTCCATAATACTTAATTAATATCGACTTTTTTTTAAATTATAAAATACAAAATGCCAGTTTCAAAAGGAAATACACAGTACAAATGAAATCAATAAATCATAATTTTGACAAAAGAGCCAATCTTTGTAATTTCTAAAGTCAGAGAGAAGACAGTTTTTTAATTAAATTTGATGGTTTCATCAATCAATGGAATTTTATAATGCTAAACACATATTTCCTTATGTGCCATTGTTATTGTTATCAATTTAATATCCAAAGAATGAAAGATTGTAAAGTTAAAAATAATTCTTTGGAAATAATATTTTTTTAATATATTTCCCAATTTCACTAATGTCTTACTTTATATAGAATGTCGAATAGAATTTTAATATTATGCATAATTTTATCTATGTTTACTCCTTTACCTCTGCTAGTTACAGCTGCCAAAATGAAACTTAAATTCTATTCCAATATTCGAGCTATTCTTCATATTTAAATTATTTACCTCAAAGTAAAAAAAAACACAATATTTAAAAAATAAAGGATCATTTTTTTAGTAATGGTGACAACCAACATATTCTTTAAAATTATTAAAAAAATGTGTTCAATTATAGTTGTTCACTTTTTTATTTAAACTATCTTTCAATGAGAGTGATTGGAATTTCACAAAATTGGTTCAACAAAAAAAGTTAATTTTGCAAGTTTTATTAATAAGATTATGTCGACGAAATTTATTTTGTTGTTATAAAATCGAAAAAACAGACAGCATTTTGCGACTAGCAACTGTGTAAACACATTCATCGGTCGAATGATAAAACCACAAATGTTTAAATTGTAAGGATTGACGGTTTTTGAAAAAAAGGGGACCGAACATATTCCGGTATTTCACTCTATACTTTGCTTATTCTTCATTTTGTCATTGAACCGACAATGTGTCATCAAAAATGACTTGGTTAATTTCTCAAGAAATTATTGAAACAAGAGTGGGAAAGATAAATAATATTTTTCCCTACTAGTGTATAATATCAAGGTGCATTTTTTACAGGGGAAACGGTCGATCTTCTCTTATGTACACTTCCATTCACCGCCTTTCAAAACACCCACCACTGAACTGATGGTTACATTTTACCTTACCAGTCAAAGGAAACTTCATAAATAGGGATTTCTTCTCATGAACTTAATTTTCCCAAATACGTAGAAGATACTACCACAGTAAGATTCTTCATTTTTACTATGATAATTGAAACTTCCAAAAATGCATGATTTTTCCTATTAAACGAAATATGAAAATTTTGTGATAAATCTACACAAAAAAAAACATGGGTATATTTAAAATGCGATGCCCATAATATGCCCGAAAGGGCGAAACAACTTTAATTTATAGTAGTTGCACATTTTTTCTTTGTAGCACTATTGCGTAAAAGTAACTTGTAAACACGAGTTCATTGAAAAAATCATTTCTACCACAATTAATGATTAAAAAAGTAAGTTTTTTTGTACTATATACTAAAAAAACGTTTTTATAAAACGGAGCACATTATTTATATTAAAAAAAAGTTATCATATTATTATATATGGATAGAAAAAGAAACATGAATTTTCAATTTTATAAGAGAAGTTAATTTAATATTCAACACAAACTATTTAATTTTATTTCAACATCAAAGTAATAAATTCCAAAAATAAATTAAATCCCAAAATTGAAAAGGTAGACAATGTAATTTACAGGCCAAAGGTAGACAATGCGACGAGGTGATCCAAAAGAAAATCCACAATTTCTTTAAATTATCTTATTTTTGAAAAAAAATTATGTTTCATCAATAGAATGATACATAAAGTAAAATAAATATATACTTTTAATTAAAGTATATCTTTAAAAAAATAAACTCTCGGATTTGAAATCAAGAATATTTTAGCGCTATCTAAAGTTTCGTTAATTTTAATAAAATGTATTCTTAATTTTTAAACACTAAAAGCAAATAACTTTGAAAAATGATATGTTTAACGTTTTACTCACAATACCTTGTAAAATAAATTATAAATATTACTAAGAAAAAAAATTGCTATAGCTTTTTTTTAAAGACTATTTTTGTTAAATCTATTTTAAGTGAAAAGAATTTCAAATGTTTGATAAAATTAGAATACTACCTTCTGAATTAACTGCTGAATTAAACTATAATTTCTTTTTGTAAATTTAAGTTTATTTAAATAAGATACTATGTATTACTTATAAATATTTATTTGGACTATCTTCTATTATTTTAAGGAAATAAAACGTTGAAAAAACCAACATTAAAACTGGCTTGAATGGAATACAAAATGAAGAAAAGTATTTGATAGTGGCTTTATTTGTTTCGACCACATAAAAATTGAACATAGACCAAACCAGCAGAAGATGAATTGTATGATCACAAAGTCAAAGGAGAGACAATCTAATTTATCGACGCATAGGGTCGCTTTCAAAAGAAATTGCTGATGTTTCTATCAAAGTCTTTTTTTTTACATTTGCACATATTTCTTAAAAAAAAACTTAACTTTTTTTTTAGGGGGGGGGGGGTTGGATCAGCAAAATGTTTTTTTAAAAGACTTTGAATTTAAAGTTTTTTCTTCAGAAAAATAATTTGTTTTTTGTAAAATTAGATTGCTGGGGAAGAACGGAATAAAAGTACATCTGAAAATACGAGAATAATCAGTGTCAAGAAAATTATAATATATTTTTATGAAATTATAATGGTATCTGAAATTATTCAAAATTTTTGTACAATCATAATTTTACTCAAAAGTGAACTTTAAGTTGTTTGTCTGCAAATCAATTTTTTGAAGAGGTAATGATTGGTTTCTGCTATACTCTTCAACCCTATTTCAAAACATCCATCACGGCCCTTCTGATTAAATTTTGTTTTTCTATAAAAAGTCCCACTAAAACAACTGATGTCAGAATGCCTTCTACATGAAATACGAAACATTCTCAGACAATTTGCTTGATATAAACTTACACGTTGTCCTTAAAAAGTGATCGACATTGTTTTGGGGGGATGCGGAAGGATTTTTTTTCTCTCTAACTGAAAATTTATGTGATCATTGGAAGTTTTATCACATATGGGATTCTTCTTATGAATTAAAATTTAAAGAATAGGTAGAAAAAACTACCAAAATAGATTTTTACTTTGGCAACTTAAATTTATCTAAAAATGCCTGATATAATATTACATTTTTTACTTGAAATATATTTTTTTTAACAATGTGTTATGGTGGATATTAAATGTACGACATATCTATATTAAAACGGGTATATAGAAATATGAGGTACATATTCTGCCCGGTAGAAAGTGGTGATTTCATCTTGTAGTTTAAATTTTCTTCTTGTAAAAGTTTTTCTTATTTACTTTGCCGCACTAGAGCTCAAAAGTAACATGTAAACACGATTTCGTTAAAGGAATGACTTTTTACCCCAATTATTGAATTTTTTAAAAATAAAACTTCTTGTACAATATTATAAAAAACACATTTTATACAAAGTGGAAGATTAATTTAGATAAAAAAATTATCTATGGATAAAAATTTCAACATAATTTAATATTTCATAAAACATAAACAAATATTTTATTCTAAAAACCACTTAATTTAATTTCAACGTCAAAATATTCCGAAAATAAATTGAATCACAAAAGAGAAAGGTAGACAATGTAATTTTTAGAGGTACATTTAATATGCGGCGGTCCAAGAGAAACCCCGCAATTTCTTCAAACTTTTTATTTTTAAAACACATTTTTTATGTTGATTTTATTGAATGATATAAAGCGGAAAATATAAAAAATATATTTTTCATTGAAAGTATTTCCTTTTAAAATGAAACAATTTATTTTAAAACTACGAATATTTTGTTGCTCCTTAAGGCTTCGTTGTGTACATACCAAAATGTATTATTTATTTTTCAACAAGAAAAGCAAAAGTATTTTGAAAATAAAAATGACATGTTTCACATTTAATATTAAGGAATAGTAAGGAATTTTTCTAAATTTGTGGAATTACTTACAAATGTATTTTACTCATAAGCTTCTCGCAAAAAGTAGAGAATATATTTTATAGTAATGACAAAAAACGCATATATATTTGGATTTTATGTCTACTTTATTTATTTTTCTTACTTTAACCAATGTGTTACATTGATACCTCTCTCATAATGAATGTTCTTTGATTTTAATAGCATACTTTAATCAGTTAGATTCAAAGATATTAAGTCCGACAATTAAACTGTTTAACTGACTTATAACTTTTTAACAAATGAGCCATTCATATATCAAACTGAACCTGTAATTAAAAAAACAATTGATATTAATCATCTTACGAATATTTTAAAGTCTTTCTCCTTACCTTAAAAATTTGCAAAAGATTTTCATTTAAAGAGTAAAATGCATTTTCTACCTGCATGTAAATCAATATAAATATTTAGAATATATTTAATTTTACTGAGAAAAAAGTTTGCTACACTATTTTTATTTTATTTTTGAACATGGTTTTGATGTTTGATTTAAGTTAACGACAGCAATGTCAAATGTCGCATAAAATTAGCATGCTGCTTTAACTTCTGAATTAAACACGTCATTTTTTAGAATTTTTTTAATTCATTTAAAGTAAATGCAATGTACTACTTATAAATATTTATTCTGGACTCTGTTTTACCACTTTACCATGTTTACGGAAAAAAAAGTTACAAAAAACTAACTTTGAAATTGACATCAATGGAATAAAAATTGAAGGAAAAAATATTTGGTAGTAGCATTATTCGTCTCTACCACATAAATAATGAACACAGACCAAACCTGCAGAAGACGAATTGAATGATCACAATGGCAAAAGAGAGACAATCTAATTTATAGACGCATAGGGTCGGTTTCCAAAGAAATTGCTGATGTTTCTATCATGTTTTTTTTTTATTTCCGCTTGTATTTCTCTTCAAAAAACTTTTTTTTTGTTGGATCGGCAAAATGTGTTTTTAAAAGACTTTGAATTTAAAGTGTATTTCTTGGGAAATAACGTTTTTTTGTAAAATTAGATTGCTTCGAAAGAAAAGAAAAAATTACATGAAAATGTATTTTTTATAAGGCTTTTTGTCTGAAAATACGGAAATTAATTTAGTTTAAGGAAATACGATAATATACTTGTTTAACGGTTAATGATACTTTCTTATTTACAGATGATTTAAACATTTCAAATGATTTCGGTAAATTATTGATAAAAAAAATCGTTAATTTGAAAAAGGTTTAATACAAATATTTTTCACTTCAGTATTTCATCAAAAATTGCGAAATTTTCGACACATTTAAGTACCCCTTTGTGATCATACAATTCGTCTTCTGCAGATTTGGTCTATTTTCATTATTTATGTTTTAAAACAAATAAAGCCACTATCAAATATTTTCCTTCGTTTTGTGTTCCATTCAAGTCAGTTTTAAAGTGAGTTTTTTTAAACGTTTTATTTCTGTAAAATGGTAAAAGAGAGTCCAAAATAAATATTTATAAGTAGTACATTGCATATAGTTAAAAAAAATTTGCAAAGTTTTTAAATTCTCGATCAATTTTTTGTAAGCTATGAAATTTGATAATTTTATTATCTTATTTCAATTGGGGATTTCAATTTTCCAAGAACTCTTAAGATTTATAACCAAGATGGTCAAACATTTTAGTTGACGGAAAACCATTAACCGTAAGACATTCTGTTATGCACAATCTATTAAGAAAATTTATTATCAAAACCACCGAAATTGAAAAGCTTCGAAAAAAGCGATAAATCTCGACTCGTTTTCACTTTCTCCGTTTAAAGAGATTTCATCAAATCGAAATGAATCTCTCTGCGAACCGGAACCCGAGATTGGAGCTGAGCTGTTCCGTTCCTTCTCCAAGGGAATCGAATAACGAATTCCTTCCACGAACATCCACCTCTGAGGCGTGATGTCGTCCTGGCGATCTTTCGCTTCCTAAAGTGCCGAAAAGCTGCCCTGTTAGGCATCGCACAGAGAGCAGTAATCCCTGGCGTTGACAGGAAATCGAAGGAAATTCTATTAAAGTCACGGTGTGTGTGGGGCTGGCAGTGAAAAGGACTCAGGTGATAGAAGAATAGTGGGGTGTATCGAATAGATTGGCATGGGTTTAAGGAAGTGAGAGTTTATTTTCGTATGGTACTATTTAATGGAGAATAAAGTTCGATACTAAGGGTATAATAACTTGAAACTGAAAATATAAGTAAATTTTTTCATTAATAAAACACATTGAGTTTTCATTAAAAGATATGCAAGAGATTTTTCGTGTGATACTTTCGACAGAGAAAACAAATTTAAACCACTATCAAAAGGTTTCCTTAATCAGGAATTGTATTAAAACAAATTTAAAATACACGAAAGACATTTTTAAATTTAAGCAAATACATATATTTGATACAGCTTGACACAGATAAACCAAAGATAGAAAATACGAACATACATTTATTTCTTGCCTTTACCACACTAAATGCCTGTTGCCTTTCCGTAGATTCACTTTACTCTGTGTCTTTTTTTCTCCATCTTCACAATCACTCATTTTTTCTTCTTATCTGTGCCGCTATCTATATCCCCTACGTCTCTCCCAGTTTCTATCTCCTAATAGTATATATCCCGATTAGTCTTACTTCAACCTTGATTATTTATTTTCTCACTTAAGAATTATACAATTTTTCATAACATTTCTTTCATAAACCTATATTTTTTTTCATTTCATCTGCTTTTTATGAAACTTCTACACATTAAGAATTTACTGAACTGTTATTGAAAATCGACTCGGAAAGAAACTAAATTTGAAAAACATTTTTCTTATTCATACATATATGATAGTAGGTTTTGACATGCTGACGATGAGGGTCTAACTGAATCCCCTGCTAAAATTGGTTCAATCGATAGGCTCTTACAATTTGTTTTTAATTGGAACATCAGAGACGAATCTTTTATACGTTTTGTAAGTCTGTTTGTATTAGCCAGAATAGACGTAGCATAGTTTTTAGCCATAATTCGAAGTTTTAATAGATGATGTATATTATAATTTAATTTCGTCGTCATATTTACAAAGCCTCATTAAGTCTATAAATGAGCACTTTTAATAATATTTACCCCGTAATTTTACAGAATAGTAGACTTTTTACAGAATAGTGCTTTTAATATTTTTTAATCTAAACTTCATGCATAATGCGATAGAAAATAAGAAATTTTATCAAATAAAACTTGGAAAGAGTGATGGTTTTGAAGGTCGAGCTTTCGTGTACTTATTCTTGTATTTCATCGATTTGATTCAAAACCGAAAGTTTTTAGAAATAATTGAACAGTTCTTATGAATACGTATAATATAAACATAGATATTTTCTCCCCTAACTTTAGCGCCTTGAAACCAACACCTTTCAAAATAGCTCATCGCACTTATTCATCTACGTACCATGACAATCTATCATTCTTCTTCTGTATCACTTCTTTCCTTCATTAGATGCAAGATATTCGGCGCCAAAATTGGCCAAACCTCATGTGAATAGGATGGAAAATACAAGTATAAATCTTTCTGATGTATGCGTTATTTTAAACAAGCACAAACTGCCAGCAAACCACATTTTTTTACAAAACAACTTAAAAATTTATACCTAACAAAACAAAAAAATATATACTTGATGTATTGCAGATTTGTGTTTGATATGTATTTAAATTGTACAGTTTTCAAGCAAATACTATGTATTGCTTTATTATGTAATTTTCCATTATTTATGGATTATTTACTTTGTTTATTGATGTGGCGGAATAACCCTAGTGATGTGGCGGCATTACCCCAGGTACCGGGGTAATCCCGCCACTGTGCAAGCTTTTAGAGAAAAAAAAATTATTCAGTTTCTATTAAAGATTTAAATTTAAAAAAATCACCACAATATAGGTTATTAACTGTAGTATGCTATGCTCATTACAATTTACATTAATTGCAACACAATTCTGCATGAAAATTCCATTTCCCTTAAGGTGGCGCCATTCCCCTTCTCTAATCTAATATTACGGGATTAGTTGTTAAATCATTTTGTAAACATTATATGGTATAATTTTTCATTGAATATATTATTTGGTTAGTTTCATTAAAAAAAACAGAATTTTTTATGGGAAAAGTCAGAATTGAATTTATAGAAAGTGAAAAAAAGCAATTATTTACAACAAGAAAAAAGAACATGAATAGATAATATGTACTCAAGAATAACAACACAAATATCAGACAGTATTCGATGCCTTACAAGAACCGTAGATGAAGATGATGAATCTGTTACTGTCACGCGACTTTTCGCTTCTTTATAACAACATTGAAACTTATCGCATGGTACTGTGGATCGAGGATATTAGAGAAAAGTGACGCGTTCGGCTCGAATTTCGCTGAAGTAGTCGAAAAGTCGCCAAATCGAAAGAGTAAGCCCCGATAAAACACACACTGTAAAATAAAAAATATATATATTAAAAATACAGGCTTAGTTAAACATCATACATTCTGCTGTATTTGATTGAAACTGGTTCTGTAAGAACATTTATACTGAACCTTGCTATAGTTTCCTGGATAGCGCCTGCACATAATCCGTGATCTTGTCGAGTGTTCATCTTTTCTACGACGCGGATATTCAACCTATATCGTGACTGAGCCAGATGACTTTGAAAATTATACCACACGTGTAGGCGTCACGTTTACAAGCACAGGTTCTGTATTCGTAGTGAAAATTATTTTACAGTGTGATGGAAATGAGATTTCAATTAAAAATAGCTTCAGGTTACGCGTTAAAGCCTTTATTTCACAGTCTGTGACAAAGCAGTTGCGGATAGCTTTTAAGGCGTTTGATTGGATATTTTTCAAATCAATTCCCCAAAAAATGTGTTCATCATCCAATCAACCAATTTTTTTTTTTTAAAGATGTCCAAGTCAAATGAAATAAAACCTTAAGAATCAAAAATTAAAATTGAAGGGGGCAGATAGTAAAGAATTTCACGAATTAGTACTTCCCTTGACAAAATTTGTATTCAATAATAATGTATGGTGAATAACGAGGTGTGATAACACATTTGAATTTTCAAAAAAAGCAAATTTCATAATAGTTTATTTATTTAAAACTTTTACTATGACACATAAAACAATTTTTCAAAATAAGAGTTAAAATAATTGTAGTGAAATTATCATTTTTGTTATTATTATATTACTTTTAAAGCAATAAGCGGCTTCGCAATGCAAAACCTGCTTTGAAGTAACAATATATCTATATAGTCCTTTCTATATCGCTTAAAGATGGATAATCATAGGAGAGGAGGCAGCCTATAGCAGAGAACTTCGTAAGAAAGTTGCAGAAAATGAAGAGTATAGCCAGTTAACTCTTTGTGGCACGATATGAGTGACTAATGAGAAGATAGTACATTTTCGTGTGGATATTGATGATGAATATCAGTGTGTGTTGGCTATTGCCAGTGGTGAAAATATTCATGGTCCTACTAATATCACCATTAATCTAATGCAATATTTGCATTGTAGAAATGTAGATTACATTGAATATTTCAACAATGTATGACCATTAAAATCTTGGTATCGACGATATTTAGTTTCTTAGAACATAAGTGAATTCATTTGAAATTTCTATCAGAAACTAATGTATAATTTATTTAAGAAAAAATGCAGCATTATAGGGGCTATTATAGGGGCTTCGTCTTTGCTTGCTAACGCTCGCCAACCACAGACACTTCGTTGCGTTTTGGCAGTCGCTTCACTCCGAATCAGTCACAAGTTATCTCTATGATCTCCAACAATTTTTAATTAAAAGAATACTTCAATGCAAAAAAATACAATTTTAAGCATTAAATATCTATTTGTTCGTCTACTTTAGTGCATGGTCATGTTTTGTAAAAACCATTGTGAAGAGTAACAGAGACGTGCACTGAAGTTTCGTGTACCAAATTTGAAATGTGTAGCTTCTTTCGTATTTTTGGAGTAACTTTAAAACGCAAACGTCCTATGCCAGCTACTATTTGTACATGCTTAATTTTCCCGAAAACATTTTTGTGAGGTCCGACAATACACTAAAAACTCACTACACTAGAAACTATAGAATCAGCACCCTTTAAAAAAAATGTAGAACACGCAACATCTCTATTTTTGATTTTCAACCCCATTGCAATACTTTCATTAAATTATATTTCATATTAAGTGATTGAAAGTAATAACATAAAAAGCATTGTTTTTATTTACAAACAACGCTTTTAAATCTGTCGGGAAAATAACATTTCATGAAGCAAATATTGTTTTTACGATAAAGCCAAATTGAATGTCATGAACATCGATTTAGCAATAAAGGCCATTCCGGCAAGTAATAAATTGACTTGGTTCTAAAAAAACATATTGGTTCAAATACTTCATGTTTATCCAGTCTTATCACGAAAACATTTTATTAAAAAAGGGGGAAAATGCAATATCCAATATTTTTCAGTTTTATAAAAAAAAAATAACTTCAGATAACGCATTAATCATATCGATCTATTCACTTATACCTTTCAACACTGAGAGATTACAATTTAATGCATGACCGATTTTTGTATATAATGGAAAACAAAATTTAAATGGAGTTAAAAGCATGGAATTTTTTAAGTTTTGGTAAATTCAAACACTAAAAAAATATTTCGTTTCTATCGGTAATTATTAAGCAAGGGCGGTCGGTTAATAAAAGACGCAGTAAAAATATATTTAATTTTTTATGCAAAAATATATAATCCTGAAAAATATATGATATTTAGATAAATTTTAATATCAAGTATCTAATGTATTCTTAAAGTGAGAAGTTAATAACTTGTTTTGAATTCTCTTTATGGGAACAAAAAGTCCTGCTCTGTGAACTTACCCTAAAAGTTATTTTAGATTATCAATTTCAATTATTTGTTGTGAATATGGGCTTGGGATTTAATAATGTGTTACCTTCTGACTAAAACTGCTACTTTTGATGTACAATATTTTTTAATTTGAAATTATTCTCTAGGAATGTTTCTCATCACCCATTTTTTTATTTTTTGAAAGGTAATGAGAGATATTAGTTTCTGTTACCTTAAGAGGATTCAATTTAATGCATTTACTCAAGAAGTTTATGGTTGTGGTTTTTTAAGGCTTTCAAATACAATCACTAGAATCGCAAAAGTAATGAGAACGATAATAATGAGTTATAAACAACCTCTTATCAGATCTTCAAGAAAAAATACCTTAAAATTTAAGTTTATATAAGTTTTTGCGAGCGCAAATGTCATGTAATTTTATTAAATAGTGTATCAAAGTCTGAGATAGTGAGAATACTGTAAAAAGAAATCAGAAAAGTTCGTGGATTTATTGGCAGCAATACACACAAAGTGCATATAATTTTCAGAAACTTTTCCGAGTATTTACGAAACCCCTTTCTATGTTACTTTAAAGCTCATTTCTGAGCATTTTTAAAAATGAAACTAGTATTTTCCAGTACAAGTATCATTTATAAGATGAATGAAAGCAGATTGTATTCGAACCTATTTCTTTTTGATAAAATCCTATCTGCTTTCGAGATATTCAAATAAAAAAAAGTGTTTAGATCTAAATTAGTATGGTATGGTATGGTACATATATATTTCTGCTTGTTCAGAGAACCGCTTATAAGCTTTCGTCAAGTGGGACAGACACAGAAAGAATTTTTACAGTCACAAAGAAATGAATAACACATAGACAAATAACAACATTTATTGACGGTCACAAACATCCCATGTCTGGCTGGGATTCGAACCCGACCCCAGCAGCTCCAAAGGCTAGAGTTCTAACGATTGCGCCACCGGGGCGGCTCAAAATTAGTTATAAAACTCATCAATAAAATATCATCTGAAAAACAATCAATCAAACTAAACAAGTTGAATAAACAAAACTATTGGAGTTTGTTGAGAACAAAAAACATATAAACAAACACTTATTTGAAAAAATATTCTCTTGAAAGGAGTTGTGAAACAACTTTTATCACTTTATTTCCAAGCGCTGATTAAAAGCACTTCAGAAGAAAAACAATTTCCAGTATTTTTTTTCTACCCCTTTGTACAAATACTAAAAAAAAAAACTTTAACTCTTTTTAAGACATTATCAAAGGAACAGTTGTAAAAGTTAAAAAAAAATAGCTGTCTGAAAAGAAATATTGAACTGCATCCGGGGGTGAAAAGTTTCAGAAAAATATTTTATCCAGCTACGGCTTCCTTTTGTAAGATTACTTGATAATGCATTCAGAGGTCTCAGTTTAGCTGAGTTCATTAGCTTAATTGCATCATTATGTATGTAGGTTTTTAAGATAATATCAGGTTCGACTATTTCCGTTAAAACTGAAACTGAGTCTGCAATCAGTGGTTATTTAACCTGCATTCCGGAACACGTAATCTCTTTAATGGATATTTTACTCATGCCTGGATGAAAATGAGTTACTTTATATTTATAGAGGCGGTTAAAGCTATTGATCTAAGAATGCATAATGACTTGATACAAACTTTAGTTGCTGTTAATAATTTATTTACATTGAAGTGTATTTTTAATACTAGCTTTATCTGAAAAGTTTTATTTTTGCTGCTACTTATATGTTTTTGATATTAGGATAATTTATTGATAACTATAAAAATATTTAAATACCTTTTTAATTGATTAAATTAGCTTTAACATGTTATTATAAGCAGTGCAAAAGATTTCGTATGAAATACAGTCGATATACGCAATTCTTACATGTATGTTTAAACGATACTTATTTTTTTAAACTAAAATTTGTTAACTGGTTTCGTTACTGGTTATATTACACTCTTTGTTACTTGGTTTGTTAACTGAGTCTCTTTAAAAACTACTCGACTATTTTTAAGCTAGCATTTTTTAAATTCACATAATTTAATATAATTTCAAAATGTCTTTCAAGTAGGTAGAAGTAGCTAAAAAATAATAATAAAGTTTATTGTAAAAATATGTCTTTTATACTAACTGATTTTGCTTGTCAATTTATACTTTTTACCTTAGGAAGTAAGAAGTATGTCGAATTAAATTTATTAGTACAATTTTAAAACAACAAAATTGTTATAAAATTTTTAAATATTATGTGCAAAAAACTTTACTTTATGTCAATGAGAAATTTCATTAAATACTTATTTTAATTTTAAAAAAACTTCCCCTCAATCATTTAGAAAACTGTTGAAGCTCCGAAAACAGTCATAATAAGAGCTCTTGCATTTCCTCGTATTATGACAAAAGTTTCTCCAAAAATACAAGTGCTACTAAAAAGTTGAAAGTTCGAAATGCCCGAAGCATAAGGGAATCAGTAGGTTCTGCACGATTTTTGAGAGAGTTCTTAGAAATGTTCGTGTCTAGAATAAACATGGTAGTATCTTGAGTCCAAATGTTATGAAATTTTGTCTATAAAAATATATTTTTATGTAGGAAAGCTACACTTGCTTGTAAAAATCTGCAACATAGTTATTTTATGTTCAGAAATCAAAGGAAAACATAAAGTCTCTTTATTAGTATAGCTTTTGTCATTTTATCAAGTTATAGAAATTTTTAGTAAAAATATATCTGAGCCTATACAAGTTACCAATATTTAACATAGGGTAGACTGACCAGTGAGTGAACTGGCCCCAGTGAATGTACATTTGGTAAATACTTTAAAAAAATAAGTATTGAAAATCCTTCCACTGGATGGATTGTCAACATTGACTTCCTCCTATCTAGTAGGAAGCTATCTGACATATGATTGGTTGTCCTGATCATTATGTCCTGGTGTTCATTCACTGGCGAACGTAGAACCCTAAGCGTTCATTCACTGGTAAGTCTACCATATAAGGGTATTTTCATAGTTTTTCAAAAATTGGAATGAGAATAGAGTTTTACAATTTCCAAAACAAAACTTTATTCTTATTAATATCACTTATAATTAATTCCAAAAACTATTTATATTAGCAGAAATCTGGATGCAAATGTTGTTTTTAACAAATATATTTAAAACATCATATATTTTGAAGGTAAAAAATGAAATTTAAAACAAAAATTAAAGAAATGCAAAGTAGCTCTTAATCGAGTGTGCTCGAATCGACAAGATTTCATATTTGGGTATTTTTCAGGTCTTGAGAGGCAACAAAAATACTTAATGAAAATAAATTCTGTCTAGAGCTATAATTGTTTAATGAATGCCGCCAGGAAACATATCTACAATCACATATCTACATATCTACAGTAGTAATGAAAGCTGGAAAAAATTGCGTCATCTAAAGCAAGCCAATTCTTTACCCAACCTGGTTTTGCTACTTGGTGTTATGATATAATAAATAAATAACATATCTTGGCTACTATTTGATGCTAGCTTGAAAGTAGTTTTAAACGCTCAAAAACGTTTCTAAAATTAAATGCTCCCACAAACCAAAAACAAGAATCGCTTGTGTTCCAGTTCTAACCACAAAATACCCTAAACCACTTTCTACCTTTACCCAAGTTCTCTTTACCCTCTTAAGACGCAGGAAAAGCTAATAACCATGAAGCGGTTGCATAGCAGAATGATCTTTTATATTGCTAGAGAGAGCAAAAAGACCAGTGATTCTGGGACCTATTTATCACGCATGTCGATATTCTTGTGAGGAAAAGGCAATTCTTTTCCCCTTTTTGATGTGGTCGGGGGAATTCGGCTGACGTCAGAATCATTAATCCCCAACAATGGGGAATGTTGGCTGCCTTTTTTTTTTGTTTTCCCATTTAGACATTTCCCTTTGTGAGGTCTTTCCCGTGATGCAGTCGATCACAGAAATTACCTAATTTGTTTGTTGTTGCTTTGGCTTTGTTGGTAATACAAAAGAATGTAGATTTTGGATGATATAACTTACTGTAATGATGTTGAGATTTCTGGAAGAAACGTAGAGTGCTATTTTTTTAACCAGATTTCTTAGCGATAAAAGTAATAACTTTCTTAAAGTTATAATTTTTATTTTAAGTCTATGTGCTTAATTTCTGTTTAATGTGTTGGATTTTATTCTTAATATATATATATTTCTCAAAAATTTTCTGCAAGTAAGAAAAATAATATTGAAATTACCTACAAGCTGTTTTAAAATTATTCTACACTAAACAAATAAGATGCAATAAAAATCAACTGATATAATATCTACACTTAAAAGAAACGAGTGAATTTAACTCAGTCTGAGTTAATTTTCACTCTTTTCAGTGTCGAAAATGCACTTATCCTATTGGAGTGGATTTCACTCGTTTGTTTAGTTAAAACTCCGACAAGATCACTCCAAATGAGTGATTTTAACTCAGTCTGAGTTAATTTTCACTCCTTTCCAGTGTCGAAAATGCACTTCTCCTATATGAGTGGATTTCACTCTTTTGTTTTAAGAGTGTATCTGCTTTTCCTTTATACATAATCAACCCTAGCAGTCTAGCCAAATTAGGGATCCTCATCAATGAATTGTGCGAAGCTATTTTGAAGCAATTAACATATTTATTTAACACACGATACTTATAAAGCATCATTAAGAATTTTAAATTCCTTCAACTGAACCACAGTATTTTACTAGTCCAATAGAAATTACATTTTACTTAAACAGTATACTCTAAACTAAGAAATATAATCTATCCGTGAAAGTTCTATATTACTAAAGAAATAATGCATAATTCGATCAACAGTGTATTTAAACTTTTAGTGGTAGTACAGAGAAGCACTTTAGTGTCTCAGTAAATATTTATAGTTCAATAACGACACAATTTTACTCAATTTCACTAGTTTATAGTTATACAATGCACGGTTATGACTCATACGACTTTAATAATTCATACAGTATGGAATTACACCTGCATTAAATATTTATTTCCTAAAAGCATAAAAAGTTTAGTAAAGATTACGATTGATATTTCAAGAGTTTTATGTCCATTCGAGTGCATACGGTTGCCTTATTGGCTAGTTACTTATTTTATTAGTATATATATCTCCTTTAAATTGCATCAAAAAAGTTTATTCATCTTTTCTGAATAAGTTATGTGGTTCGATTCCATTTGCTTCCTTATAATTTGTAGATCCTTTCGATTTCTTCCTTACATTAGTAGATTAAAAACACTTGATGCTTTTCACAAAATATTTGAATGTGAAAATGACAATTATTCGAACATAATTTTAAATTTGAAGAAATTAATATACTTTTATATTCGAATACAATAAAACTACTTTGAAAATATTTTAAACACTTTCATTTAAACAAGTGTGTAAGAATTACTTTATTTTTAAAAATATGATTTACTACTCAGATTCTAAACTAAATTCTTACATCCACGTATAACCCAAGAACTTTGATTCCAAAAATCTTATCTTATCTTCCAAAACTAAATCTTATTGGTCAATTATTTGCTTTGATAGTATATATAATTAATCTAAACTACATTAAAATATTATTCATCACTGCTGAATAAGTTATCTGAGTCATTTCCCTTTGATTCTCCATATCTTTGCATATTTCCTCATTAGTATCTAAAACATTCTTAATGCTTCTTATAAAAGATTAATAAATGAAAAGAAAAGCTAACTGTTTTAAGATCTGTTTTAAATTTTACTAAGATAAAAACCTAATTTAAAAATATTTTACATAATTTCAATCAAATAAGAATTGCTTTCATTTTAAAATTCATATTTTTTTGGTTAGATTCGAAACTAAACTCTACAGTCTACGAGCAAACCAAAAACTTTGATTCCCAAACTCAAAAATATCCCTGCTACGAAACACATAAACAAAAACAGCCATTAAAAACAATTTCCGCGATTTTATCTGCGATTTACCACCTAAGAGGCCTGGCTCGCATCAGCCATCTATCTCGTCTTGAATTGTGGTCTCCCTGGAGCCAAGGCCTGATGCGATCTGACTTTGTTGGCTTGAAGAAAAGCCTGCTTTATCTCTCCTAGATGCGCGTGTGACATGAGAGAGGCAAAAACATTGGCCATTTTCATCTTAATCAATGGAGCATTCTGTCTTTCTTAGATCTTGAGGAAGGGAAGAGATTAAAGAAATAACAGCGTGTAAATTTCAATTGTTGCTTATTAGGAACGACGATATATTAGGTAATGGGACAATTATAACTGTTCGTTTATTAGTGTCTGTTTGCTTCGATTTACGGGCGTGTGCGACATGAGAGAGGCAAAAACATTGCAAATTTTCATCTCAATCAATGGAACATTCTGTCTTTCTTTGATATTGGGGAAAGGAAAAAGATTAAAGAAATAACAGTGTCTAAATTTCAATTGTTGCTAATTAGGAACGACGATATATTAGGTAATGGGACAATTATAACTGTTCGTTTATTAGTGACTGTTTGCTTCGATTTACGGGCGTGTGTGACATGAGAGAGGCAAAAACATTGAAAATTTTCATCTCAATCAATGGAGTATTCTGTCTTTTTTACATCTTGGGGAAGGGAAGAGATTAAAGAAATAACAGTGTTTCAATTTCAATTGGTACTTACTATGAACAGCGATATATTAGGTAATGGGACAATAATAACTGTTCGTTCGTTTATTAGTGACTGTGTGCTTCGATTTACGGATGTGTGTGACATGAGAGAGGCAAAAACATTGGCTATTTTCATCTCAATCAATGGAGTGTTCTGTCTTTCTTAGATCTTGGGGAAGGGAATAGATAAAAGAAATTGTGTTTCAATTTCAATTGGTGCTGATTATGAACGACGATATATTAGGGAATGGGACAATAATAACTGTTCGTTCGTTTATTAGTGACTGTTTGCTTTGATTTAAGTAGCTATTTCAAAAATAATTTTATTACGGGCATAATGTATTGTAAAACTCTAACACTTTTCTGTGTATTGAATATCGGATTTATAAGAAAAGTACATTCAAAGTAAATTATATTTATGGTGGTCAGATATAAAAATTTTGTGCAAAACTTATACCTTTCCGGAAGTCAAAAAAGTTTAGTCCGTTAAATTAGAATTAAAATGTTTGTTATTTATATTTTCGTTTTTGTCAAGATTTATGTATTGTCAATTAGGCATAACATAATTGCAAGCAACTTTCTTAGAAATTAACTTTTTTCAAGATTTCTCATTAAACTCCAAGGTTTGTTTTAGTTTGGAAAGTGGATTGTTTTGTAATGAAATAAGTAAAATGAACGACGTTTTTGATAGTAATCAGCAACGAATATATGAAAATACAAATGCATTTGAAAGCGTTAAGTTGAAACTAACTCTAGATATTTTACTTTAGTTAGATAAATAATTACTTTTTTAATTCTTATTAGGTCCTTCATAAAAATCTTTGGTAATGTTTTTGAATAGAATAAAATCGGTTTGTTGAATAAAATAAGAGCTTTACTGAACAGAAATTAAACGAAACTGTTCCTTATTAAGGGCATTTATCCATTAATAGGTTATGTAGAAGCCTTTATGGTGATCTGGGGGAAATTTAGTCTGCTTAGCCGTGTTTCAACAATGAATATATGCGCTTATAGATAACAAAGCCTTTGTTAAGTACTGCTACGGTTTTGGGTAAAGTGTTACAGCTTCCCAAGAGTTAATTAATTTTCTGCGTATAATATTGTTTATAATAAAAAGATATGAGCAAACAATCTTTTGTCCCGTGCAATAATGGTTATTTTATACTCAAGGGGCATAGTAAACGTTTTATTAGTTAATTAAAAAATAATGAGAATGACTTAATGCTTGTATAATTCCAAAGAAATAAATAATCAGTTCCATTATATGTTGTAGTTCCTTTCGATTCCTTTGCTTCCTTATATGTTCCTTACATTAGTAGCTTAAAAACACTTGAAGCTTTTTATAAAAGATAAGAAAATGAAAAAACAATTATTAAAGAATTATTTTAAATTTTAAGAAATTAATACGCTTTTATATTCGACTGTAATAAAAGTACTTTAAAAATGTTTTAAACACTTTCATTTAAACAAGTGTGTAAGAATTACTTTATTTTTAAGGCGGGATCATACCGAGCAGGCAACTCAACGTGGCCGAGGGCGACATCTGGTGAAGATATCGGAACTGCTATAGAGGGAGGTTCAGAGAATTCGGAGACTAGCAAATCAAAATGGTTAATTCATTGATTGACGTTTTTATCTTATTTTTCAATCCTTCTATAAGTAGCCGATTGGTCAGTTTTAAACTACCTTTCCTAAGCTCCTCCCCTTGTCAACGTATCTCACACCTCCTTCGAGAAATTCCCGCCGACGCCCTGGGTGCAATTCCTCTCTATCTGTGTGCCAGTAAAAAATCTGTCTATGTCTGTCTTACTTGACGAGGTTTATAGGTGGGTATCTGATCAAGCACACAACCCAGAAATACATGTACCAACCAACCATTTTCCCTATGAGAAGACGGGATGACTCACTTTGCAGGTTAATTGAATAACGTCGCACGAAAGCTACGCCTGATCTCTCACCACGTAAATTCTAGTTTCGGTTGTAATCAGTCCAATCAAATCCAAGCTATAAAGTATCGTTTGGCAAGTTGAGTTACAAGCTTTTGTAATTTTTTTTCAATTTATGTTAAAATTTGTAGGTTTCTTTTAGAAGTGATTGATAAATATACAAACAGTTACTACACTATACTATACGCATTAAAAAAAGATAATTTGCATAAATAACAGGTGACTACAAAAAAGGGAAGCAGTTACAGTTGGTACTAAAGTTTATTATGTGACGCCATAAACATTTATACCTGCCTACCTATTGTTGTAATCTCTGCTGGATGTCATGCCTAGTAATTTTTTGGTTGGTACAAAAATATTATCAGGTATGACATCCAACAAAGACAAACATTACCAGGTGGGTCGGGTGCCATTTTTTTTTCGACATTCGGATAATCATTCATGCTTCGGATAATTGAAGTTCTACTGCACACGGTTTTAGAATTTATATTAGAAATTATTTAAACATTGTGTTATATCTATCTGTGGAATTTTGTCGACGTGCCTCGTAATTTTAAAATGCCGTCAGAAAGACGATGCTTGTATCTGACTGGGAACCAATTCGTAATATTGTGCAAGACTATGAAACATAGCACCGCGATGGATTTAATGTGCACAAACCCTCTCTATACGGTAGATATTTGATTGATATTATGATTTATAGAAGGATTACATTCGATCCTGGCATCGGATCTCTGGGTCGGATACTATACTGGGTCAAACTATACTTTGTAGTACCCTCTTTGCACATTTTTAAGACTCCTATGACCCCTTAATGAAATATGCACTTGCATGGCACTTTTTTTTGCTTAAGGGATCACAGGAGTTTGCTTAAGGGGTCACAAATGTGCAAAGAAGGTACTACAAAGCGTAGTTTGATCTTTCATATCATTTTTTAACTACTCAATAAATGAGTATAATTTTTTATATGTAATTCTACAGGATTTATTTATTATAAAACAAGTTTTAAAATTTATGAAACTTTAACCGAAACTAAAATAAGTGATATTAAACATGAAGCTATTTGAACACATTGTGATTAGGCTTGCGCGGCAAATTGTGAGGTCAAAATTGAAAAAATGACCAAGAAAATGACTTTATATTGTACAAATATGTACAGACAAAGACTTATACCTAAATTCCCATCTCAACTTAAATTAGAAATTATTTTAAAAAATATTTAAAATCGAAATTTAAATTTTTTTAAATTCATTTTTTTAGATAAGAGTTCTTAAAATAATTTCTAATTAAAATTGAGCTGAGAATTTAGGTATAAGTCTTTGTCTGTACTGTGTACATATGTGTACAATATTAAGTCATTTTCTTGGTCATTTTTTTCAATTTTGACCTCACAATTTGCCGCGCAAGCCTAATCACAATGTGTTCAAATCGCTTTATGTTTAATGTCCTTTATTTTAGTTTTGGCTAAAGTTTCATAAATTTTAAAATTTGTTTTATATTAAATAAATATCGTAGAATTACATATAAAAAAAATATACTTGTATATTGAGTAGTTAAAAAATTACATGAAAAATCAAACTAAATTTTGTAGTTCCTTCTCTGCACATTTTTAAGACTCCTGTGACCCCTTAATCGAAATTGTATAGTGGTGTTTGGAATCGGTTCAGTTTGATCGGTGAAATGGTTGTTTGTGGTGCTTGGAATCGAAGAACACTTTAATGCCTTATTTTTTCTTCTCAAAAATATTCCACACAATTTTCTTTAAAAACTTCCATTTTATTACGATGCATATTTACATAAATTATCATACGATTATTTTTCAGAACAAAAAAAAATTATATGTTTGACAAAAGTGTACTTTTTAAAATTCATTCGTATCCTTTTTTGAAAATTATAACAAATGTTATTGATAGATTAAAAAACCACATCATAAACGTAATATTGAAAGATCATTGAAAGTAAATATATGGAATATGCTTCAAAATATTAAATTTTTCGATAAGGGGACGTACATAAATTACGGCACGCTCAGAGGGGGAGGGAAGGGTATGCGCCAACATGAGGATCGAGAAGTAACGATTCAAAAATTTCCAATTTTGCAAAGAAAAACTGTCTTAAATAAAATGAAGTTTTTGAAAAAAAAATTTTAAAAAATTATAAGAGGCACTATTATAGTTGTGTAGTGTTTTTCTGAAGAAGACGAGCCGAAACTTGTATAATTTGTACAGCAACAAATAAAGTATTTGCGCCAATAACGTGGTTTCTTTAGTGAATCCTCTCATGCTTGTTTCAAACTCAAATTGGGAGACACTTTAGAATAAATTCCCAATACTAAATATCTGCGATTTTTATCGAGCATTTAGAGTAAAATTGAAACAACCAATAAAATCACGATGGACAAAAAGGAAAACTGGAAACTTATGTAATCTAAAACAACCAAATTGCAATTTTCTTTGAAAATAATTCGGCAATCTGGATTTGAAGGATGCTACCTCGAATAATTAGCTATATTCTAGGAGAGGGAAAATTTAATCTAATTGAAACTAATAAGGTTTAATACTGTTGTTGTGATCATGGATATCCTATGGAAGAATGTTACCAGAGCGTCCGGAGAGGATGGACATCTTTTTACACAAATTAAGACCAACATGTAGACAATTAACATTGTATTGATCGCTGAGTACGATGTCGCCCTTAGCGGTTGCGTTGGGTGCCTATTCAGGTGATTTCTCGTCACCTGACTGTGGTTCCAAAATACGATGCCCGTTCTCCAATAGCCCTCGTGTAGCTCTAGTGCGACGATAATTCAAACCTTACCTAACCAAACATTGTATTGACAAGTCAATCATCCATGCGCTTACCAACCGGGATTCGAACGCGGAAACTACTATTTGGGATTTATACGGGATATTCGGTATGCCGAGTATGCAGCGATAAAGGTTTAACCCTTTCAGTCCCAGTGATGCCATTTGGCATCATCACTTTCAATATTTTTTTCAAAATGTTTATGTCCCGCTATAACATCCAAACACACATCATTCGATTCTTCACACTTTGTTCTATCAGACAAATTTTTACTTTTATCTCAATAGAAGTCAGAACTACTATTTTTTTATTTAGAAAATAGTCAACAAGCGTTTCGCCTGATTTTTGATAAGTTCACTTCAGTTCCACATATTTAAAACACAATTTAAACTATTTCAGTTAAAATAATTACTAAAATTTTTTTAATAATATGGTCAAATACCTTAAAATATATAACTCAAAGTGTTTTTAGGTAATATATATATTTTTATTTTGTTGTTTTCCACATTTAAAGAATTTTGGCATTGTTTCAAAAACCATATAAAAAATTTAAATGGATTTTTTTTTCTTATGGGATTCGTATATTTGACCTAATATAAGCTTATTTTGCGAATATCAGATGTTTCTGTAGTGTAGTAAATTTTTGGGACTGAAAGGGTTAATAAATTACAGGAATAAGAAAATGATGCACATAAAGAAGACAAAACAGATCAGTCGGTTAGAAAAAAATTTTGCCTTAAATGTGAAAGATCCCAGGTTCGGTCCGGGCATCGCCAAATCAACCGCCGACCTATAAATCGTCCGTGAAAAAAAATGTCCGACGAATAATACCCCTTGCATTTGGAATACACGCCAAATATTCTTATTAGTCCCAACACTGCGTACGATGGCTCCTTGAACAGTTGCATTGGGTGAAGCATCAGGTGCACTGATGTTGACTCGTTACTTGACCGCGGTTGTAAACTACGACGCCCGTCGCCAATAGCCATCATATAGCTCTAGTGCGAAGATATTTAAAACTAACTTTACTAAACTATATTAGAGGGGCTGGGGAGCCCAGTCGGTTGAGCACACGCTTAGCATACGGAAGGTCCCAGGTTCGGGTCCGGGCATCGCCAAAAAGTAGCTGCCGACCGATAAACGGCCCGTGCAGCAAAAAATGTCCGACGAATAATACCCCGTGTAAGGGAGTGCACGTTAAATATCCTTCAAAGTCCTAACGCTGCGTACGATGTCGCCCTTAACGGTTGCGTTGGGTGCCTACTCAGGTGCTGGCTCGTCACCTGACTGTGGTTCTGAAATACGACGCCCGTCGCCAATAGCACTCGTGTAGCTCTAGTGCGACGATCATTCAAACCTAAAACTAAACTATATTAGAACACAATGGACGGAACACAACAAGACCTCGCATTGAGAGTGGAACCGAATCATTAATTAAAATCGCGGAAGATCAAAAATGAAAAACTGAAAAAGTTACCTTATATAAAACACGCCAATACTGCTACCTAATGCCAAAACAGATTTAAAACGTTATGCAAAAAATCCTTTTTGAAAGAAATGGTAAATTATACAACAAAAACTTCAAGAAGTACATGTTTTTTCGGATTTTAACTTAAATTAATATTTCAACAAAAATATATAAGTCCAAATTTGTGCAATTGTTCACACTTTGTAATGCCTTTTTCTGAACTTCAAGTCCCCAAAGCATATTTCAAACTCTTTCAAATAAATCATTTGGAAGAAATTAAAAAAGATTTTTTTTTACTAATTAAGAATTAGAATCTAATAGAATGAATCAATGCCACTTAATTTTTTTTAAGCTTTTAAACTGGAAGCAATAGTAAAAAATCCATTTGTATTTTCGAAATCGGCGTCCAAAACACACAATGAATTGAAACTTTAGCTTACGGAGCAGAAGTTAAAATTCGCAGACTCTTGAAATTGAACTACACGTACCTTATCTTATCTGAGTTTCAGCATCTTTAACTAAAAGGGGAGGAGCTAACTTTAGGGGGAGGAGCTTAATTTCTACTCCCAGGGGGCGCTACTTCCTGGATAAGACTGGATATTGAAAATTTCATAATTTCGCTGCCACTTTTCTACCCTAAAAATGCAAATAATTGCGAACTTTTTTTTTTCAATGCGAAGGAAATTTAAAGTTCTACGTCTCTATCTTTTCAGTTTTTCAAATTTCGACCTAGTTCATATTGTAAAATTATTTATTAATAATCAAAAAATTATTTTAACCAATTTCAAAAAAGTGAAAAGATAGAGACCGGCAAATCAACTGCACGCATCATATAAAAAAAACCGCTTGTAAAAATATTAATTAGAGCCGGAGAAATGTGGCAGACTTTTTATTTTTTTCCCATAGGATTAACACAGAGAGAAGCCTTCGCTTGAGAAGCCGATTCTCGGTACTATTCCCCCTTAAAAATATTATTTTCTTCTCAGGTTCTAAACTAAATTCTAACATCTACGTGTATCCCAAAAGCGCTGATTCCTTATCTCTTATATTATATTCCCTAAATCTTATTTGATAATTATTTGATTTTTTAGTATATATAATTAATCTGAACTACATTTAATCCCCTGTAAAAAAAATATTTAACACAGTTAGTTGGACTTTAATGAAGCACACTAAATGTAATATTTCCATTTATTTAATATTATACTTTACAAAAAAAAAATAATAATGCTTTCATAAGTATTGAAACTAATATTTTAGCAACAGCCTTGTTATTTGGGATTTAGAACAACTGAATTGTACTGATTAACTATATACAAGATTATATTTTAAATAGCTATTATTTACCAATACTTGTACGTTTTATAAATCGTAGCGAAACTAATCTTTTAGCAAAGACATTGCCATTTTATAATTTAGAATAACTGAACTACACTCATTAATATATGAGAGATTATGCATGAAATAGCTTAAAATAATGGTCTTTCTTATTTGCATTTAAGGAAAAGACTCTTTCAAAATGTAATCCTTACTCAGAAAAAGCTTTTGAACGATACTCCTATTAATTTACGTACTCGACTTATTACGACTAATGCGTTAATAGCATTAATGTTAGAATTTGATCATGCAGAAGCAAAAAGTTTGCTTCAACTACTTCTCTTCGAAACTGAAGCTTAATTGCAATTCTATTACTTCAAGAAGATATCTGGCACCAAATTAATGCCACACAATTCACATAGAGCTCAATCCGATATTTAAAATGCTTCACAATGACATGCTAATTAATGTTTTTTTAATTGAGAGATAATTCAAGCATAATGATTATTATTTTATTTTATTTAATACATATCATACTTTTTTTTAAATGAGTCCTTACCTTGGAATAAGAATAGTAAATAACATAATTTTTTCGTGGACCAGGAACTGGAAAATCTGTAAATGCATTTATGAATTTATAAGCGACCGTTTATGAGCCGGTCGGTTGTCTAATTGGAATTGTATTTTCTTTTGGCTGGGTGATTAATTAAAGGAATGATTAAAGAAAACGCAATGAAAATGAAAATTAAAAGAAAATTAATAAAAAATTTATACATGAAATTTGTTTCGAGAATTTTAAATCGAAAAGTTTCTCAGAAAGTTATTTTTCAATCTGGACAGCAATAATTTATTATTTTATTTTTCTAAATTAAGAAATTAATTTAATGCTACCAATGAAGTTGTTAATTGCAAAACTTTTTAGCGTACCATTTTTCTTAACTTTTAAGCTTATCAGAGTTTCTTGAAAGAACTAGTAGGTATTTGTTGACTGTTGAAATATTTTATTGCATATAAAGAGACGCACTAACATACAACTTAACTTTTGCAAAAAAAAATGCAGAACAAGTAAGAAAAAAGCTAGATAAGATTTAAAGTTGTTTCAATTTTTTTTAAAAAAATGTATCAAATAACAGCACATGATTTTTTTTAACTAATATCATCTTTATTCTATAGACCAAAAGCAGACAACAAAAAATGCAGTAGTTCTCATGTTCAGATGTATTCAGAACTATAGGGGAGAGTGTTGTACCTTGGGACGCTTGTACCTTGGGACACTGACAATTTCTAAGAATCTATTGGCAATATTCATACATTGTTTATTTCTAATAGTAGCCATAATCAACAGACATCATCAAAATAAAATTTAACACTAGCATCATTGAATTGATGAATTGGTGACAAAAAATAATATTTCATTACCCCAAAGTAAATATTTTTCTCATTCTAATATAATTTTTTACCTTTGTACTTTTACGAAAAGTCAACTGCATTTTATTTTCTTCATAAAAGAGAAGATTTTAAAATATTTTGGTTATGAGAAAATACTGATAATGCATTTAGATTGGCAACTATCTTGCTTTTATTTAAACCATGTATTGTGTTGTACCTTGGGACAGTAAAGCATATTGAATCATCATACAATGTTAAATAATTTGGACTTGCAATTTTGCTGTATAATTTAAATTATTCTTAAATTATGAAGTTTTATTTGTGTATTTCCTTGAAAAACGATAAAGTTTTGTTTCCTGACACAAATTAGTTCAAGTGTATGACTATTGACTGAATTACAAGGTATGTCCCAAGGTACAACACCATGTAGTACCTTGGGACAGTTTATCCTCTCTACTTTAAATGAGTGGCAATTTTTAAATTTCAAGCTGCCAGAATTTTAAAAAATATATTATAGAGGAATATATTGGTGTGTTGAAATGCTGCTTTGAAATTTTTATTTTGACTGAAATTAACGAAGAAAAAAATTAAAATGTAAAAATTGTCCCAAGGTACAACACTCTCCCCTACTTGTCTTATCACATTCAAATAAAATTAAATCATACTAAGAATCTCTCTCAGTCATTTTTCAAATTTATTAAAAGTGTTTGAAATCTATTAATAAGTTTCCCATGTATTCTATAATATCCAACGAATAAGGTCTAAACTACTGTCAAAGCAATGTAAATCTCCCATTCTCAGTATTATCTACAATAAACACTGTAAAGTGGTATAAGACTGGAAAAATATACACTTTATATTTTTTCTTATACATTACTTTCTTATAGGTTAAAAATATTGGGTACTTGCAAAACCGGCCAAGTTATCACTCTATATGCTCTACATGGCCAACCCGGTGGCTCAATCGTAAGGATGCTGGCTTTAGGAACTTCTGGGGTCGAGTTTGAATCCCGGTCAGGCATGGATGTTTGTGACCGTCAATAAATGTTGTTATTTGTCTATGTGTTATTCTTTTATTTGTGATTGTTAATATTCTTACTGTGTCTGTCCCACGTGAAGAAAGCTTATAAGCGGTTCTCTGAACAAGCACACAAGCTGGAATATATACACCATACCATACTTTACCATTCTCTACATAATGCAGTATACCTCCCCAAAGCAGTACAATTTTCACGATATAATATTGATTGCAAAAATTCAGGTCATATAATTTTATATTCGTTGTACAATTTAAAAAAAATTAAACACACAGTTGACTGCAAAGTTTATATTGATACCAATATGTCTTAAAAAGAAATGAAAATTTACTATTTTCGTAATAACTTACATACTTTATTGTAAAAGTAGCTTTTTATATTCATAGATTCATGAAAGCATTTATTTGAAAAAGTTTCTTTTTTTAAAAAAAATTAAATATCTGTCTATCTGTATTCATATCTGAACTTTTTTGTTATCGTATTTCCAACCCTTTCAAAGAGTAAAAATATGTCTGAAAGGAATATTATGTTTGTTCTCCTGAAACATTTTGATTTTTTTGTTGATGGTGAAACATTTTCAATTTCAAGAAAAAATATTTGCAATTTCAGTAATCAAAATTTTTAGATGTGTATATAGATTTTTTTTTCTTATGAATGTGAATATGTATCTAATAGAAATAAAATAAAAAAGACATTGAATAGTTCAAAGTGAAATAAAACCAGATTTAATAATTTACATTAAAATAATATATATTATACTAGCTGTTATACCCGACGTTGCACGGGTAGAGGTGAAAAAATAATTTAATAGTCAATTTAACTATTTTTTTCTTTATTTGAGTTACATAAGATATGAAGATTACACAGTAATTTTTCATTTAATTACCCATCTTGGATATAGTAATGCTTAATATTAATTTCTCAAAAATACCTTTGATAAGAATCTCAAATTAAAAAGAATACATATTTAAGTAAAAAATAATCAGTAAGAATTAAAAATAAGCTACTCCAGCAAACGATTTGCATTTTTTATATAGGTCAATTCAAATCATCTATCACTTAATCCGTTATAGAATAATAAGCTTATGTTGCTGATACCGTTCGTTATTAAAGTACAGAATCCCCCTACTTATATTACAATAAAAAATCAAAATTTCAAAAACGCTATAAAATTCGCTGATAAAGTCATCATAATTTCCCGAATAAATTTTTTTTAGCTCATTTGGCGCTTTTTGCGAATTTGGCGAGGAAAAGATATGGCTAACAATACACCCATTCAGCTCTCGTGCGATAAACTTCGCACAACCAGCTAATTAAAAAAAATTGCTCATTTGGTACGTTTTTTGTAATAACTTGGCGAGTTTGGCAAGGAATTTGGCGAGAAAAAATGAGACATAAAACCATAATATGCATCTGTAGTGCAATGACTTTCAAAAAACAGCATAGTTCAGTATAAGCTTAACTATGCTTTTTAAAAATTTCATAATTAAAATCATGTATACACAATAAAATAAATAGAATGGAGACTGGTAGGATTACGTAACTTGAAACATATATCCAACTATTTTTTCAAATTATTAATTTAGTTTCTGAAGGCAATGAACAAATATTAAACAAATTAAACATTTTCAATTTCAATTGTTTTCTAAAAAGTTTTATTTAAATGTTTCTGCCTGATGGCATCACGAAAGAGAAAAAAATGATCGGATTTGAGCGAAAGTGGTGTATTTTTTCCCTTAAAACGTTCGAAAACGATAGAAGGAATGGTCCGATTCGAAAAATTCTTAGCCTATGTTTGTTCTGGAGATGAGATGAATTTTTGTGCCAAATTTCGTGACGATCTGTTGCGTGGTTCTTAAGTTTTTGCGTCCTATACAAACAGACAAACAGAAGTCGCCTTTTATGTATATAGATAAATTCTAGGGATAAAAGTTAATTTAGCAACTTTGAATTGTATGCAACTTAATAAAAGTAAAATAAACTTGTTTTTAATGTAAGTGTTACAATTAAAATCCGAAATCAGCTAGGACTAGAATTAACTAGTGAAAACTAGTTTTAACTGATGTCATTAGTTAAAATTAGTTTCCACTAGTTAAAACAAAAATAATGTAACTCTGCAGTAAGTAATAGAAAAAAATACTTTTTACACTACTATAAAAACATCGTCAAAAAAGATTGTCTTTGAAAAACATGACTTTTTTAAGATCCATACTGGAGAAACATATTTGAATTAACTATTTTGTTGGTGCCATTTTTCAATAGGAAACTGTCTAAGCTTTTCATTCCTATATAAATTTTTTCATTATTGTTTCTTTAAATAGTTTTAAAGGTATAGTGATTTATCCCCCAGTTTACTGGGGTAATTCTTGGTCACTGGGCTAATTCTGGGTCAGTGATATTTTTTGATTTTTTAGTTGTTTTTTTAGCTAAGCGGTATACGTCACTTTGAGGCAACAAATCAGATTAGGCTGCATTCCAAATTTCATTAAAAAATTCAAATTAGAAGTTTAAATTTTTTGTTATTTAAATTTTAAATAATCTACATTGAAATAGCATGAAAATTCTATTTTTATTCAATATTTTCACTGTTGCCATTGCGTTAAACTTACGAGAAACTATATTTAGAATAAAAACTTTTGAAAGAATATTTATTTGTGCGATATAATTCAGTTCGGATTGCTGTAATAGAGTCCATTGAATTTTTTTTTTTTGGTCAAAATAGAGTTCTTTTGATGGTTCATTATACATGTATGAGGAAAGATGCATAGAGAATTCTAACTTGACATATAAAAATATATTAATTTACTTTTGACATGAAATAACTATAAAAAAAAATGGGTGACCCATAATTACCCCATGTGTGACCCATAATTGCCCAAACCCGGGGTAATTCCTGGTCACTCAATAATTAAAATAAAAGTAATAATAATTAAATTTTAGGTAAAGTGGTTATTTAAAGAAATTCTAAATTATTTAAGCTTACTCCATGCAAAATTAAATCTTTTTATCTTTCATACTTTGGAAAAAAATAGGATGTTGTGATTTTTTGACCCATAATTCCCCCATATGACCCTACATCGAATTTTTTAAGGGCTTCATTGTCGTAATAAGATTATAAAATTAGCATACATACTAAATAAAAAGTCAAGCATTCGCAGTTAAATCACTTTTATCTAAAACATCCTAGATAATTCGAGTTTTCGCTAATTGCAACTAGTTTTCACCAATGCAATTGGTCAAAACCAGTATTAACTAGTGAGATCTAGTTTTAGATAGAGAAAACTAGTTTTCACCAATGACTTCAGTTAAAACTAGTTGTCACTAGTTAATTCTAGTTTTAGCTGATTCCGGGTTATAACGGTAACATAAACACCGAAGCTATTTATTTAGTTTTAACACTATTTAAAATAACGAATAAACAAATGTAATACACATTTAGGACCTAAATTAGACTTCTAATAGGTTGACAAACATTTTAGTCCCCTGACTTTCATTAGAAAATGACTGTTAAGTGGTTTTTAAGAGTTTTTCGTAAAAACGGAAGTTAAGAGTAATTATTTACAAAACTTTATATTGGTAAAATGCCTATTTACACTGAAATTTCTGCATTTTTGCTGTTTGAATACGTTAAATTGGATCATTTACTTTTATTGGCAAATACGCTGCTTTTGGAATTGAGAAACTGTTATCTTGTGATCTTTAACAAATAGTAACTCAACAATAAATGAATTGCTAAAATCGCTTGTTCAAAAAAAATATATACTTAGTGCTTAAAAGATCTGTTTTCTCTTACTTTCTTATGGGTCATTTGCCACAATCCCTTAATTAAGAAAATTGCATTTTTTCTTTAAACTTAAGAAGAAATGTTCTAGTTGTTGTTTTTAAGAGAGAGTTCTCCGTAAAAATTCTAATCGTTCGCAAAAGAAAAACTCTCTTCAGTTTTCTTCTTTATACACGAGCAAATCTTTTTCTAGAATGCGGCCATTAGAGTGCATACAGCAAACTCGCGTCTAAGCCTCAAATCAATCACGAACAAAAAAAAATTAAAAACAATTTCTTAAAAGAATTTTAATCATCCAGCAGACTTTAGGAAACGATACGAACCTACTTTGTATTTCTTTTTTTTTTATGCTAAAATTTAAAAATCGAAATTGAATACTAGTCTTTCAGTGCCAAATCCCTCAATGCAACTTTTTCATTAAACATGCTTTATTGACTTTAAGCCTTTAATATTCAATAAGATTGAATCTCAAAACGTTGTATAAAAACGTATTAAAAGTAAAGAGTAACATTCAATAGCAGGTGGACTTTTTCGCCTGTTGTTGATTTACATTCATTTCATCAAAAGAATAATTTATATTTCGAGAAACATAGGAATTGGATTTTGTCATTCAGCGGAATATCTGCTGCTGTCATTTGTCGACAATCCCATTATTCATTTCATTATTCTGCTAAAATAGTTCGAAAGTAGAAGCAGCAAAAATAATATTATTAGAATTAATTTTTTCTTATACTACTGTTTTACAATTGAATTGAAATCTCTTTTCATATCTCAGAACATATTTTGTAAGGAAAATAATACAATCTTTTCAGTATAGTTTTTTATGGACTTTATGTGAATGCATTATCACTTTATATGAAATTCTTTGCAATGCACAATATAATAAACTTTCATCATTCTTGAATAATTTTGCAATATTTGTATTTGCACATTCTGATTTCATGTATGGCTCTCATTTGTTACGCTTTCTATGCTATTGAATTTCTTGCAACTTTATTCTATGTTTGGAACTCGTGTATCTATTTGTACGCTTGTAAACACCATGTTATGCTCCGTAGCACACGGGAGGATCTTTTACATATTAAATAAAAAAATTATCATATTCCAAATTTGAATATTGCTTTATGCAACTCGAGAAAATTTTGTATTTCTATTACTGTGGTAAACGGTGTTTTAGTTTTTAAAAAATTAACCTTTTTTTTTCAATGAAATGCCTATTTTTGGAGCAAGTGTTGTCTGACAAAAAGTAGCAAATTTCAATAATTTAAATAATTAAAAATCTAGTTTTACTATTTAAATTTATCATCCAAAGAAATAGTGCAGAGTCTCCATAGTGGCAGCATATATGTATTAGAACCGAAGGTGGGTAAATCTTACACAGAGCCAAAAAAAAAGTATATTATTCTTCTGGCTGCTAGCAAAATTTATAATTTTTACAATTCATACACTATTGCAGTTCTGCCTAAGAATTAAATATTTAACTTGTAATTTTAAGGAATGTACAGACAAATGAATAAACTTTTTCCCCCGTACAATTTATTATTCTGTATCTAAACTTAAAAAATAAATTAAATAATTAAGAGTAAAATAAGTATACATTCGAGGATTTTTTTTTTGAGCGTGAAAACAATTTAATTATTCAATTTCTAACTTCAAAGTAGTTATGACCTTGTAAATATTCTAACATAATACCTCAGTATAGTCTTAGATTTTTCTTCATTTGCATAAATCAGTTATTGTTTTAGCCTTAAAGTGACCTAAAATGGTTCATTAGAAGATTATAACTTTTACTGAGGGTAGCAATGGGGAAACGTGCATATTCATATGTATTTTTGAATAAAATTTTTTTTCCAACTCTAGCAAGAATAAATCACTGCTTCTGTCATTGTTCTGCTAGAAACATTGATATTTCATTGACATATTGTCATTTCATTGACATATATTTTTATTCTACATAATCATTTTTCATTGAATCAACCGAAACCCATTTTAGTTTTTAGTTTTTTTAAAGACAAACGACATGAATACTTTTTTTAAAATTATCATTTAAAACAGTTGCAGAAATTTATATCACAGATTATCTCTGAAATAAAATAAATTCCAATTCTGTGGTTTCAGAAAAGTCTGAGAAAGAAGGGATTTGAGGAAAAGTACGTGTAAGCTTTTTAAGCCATGTTTTGAAAATAAAATTGCACTTGCATAATAAGAGCTTTAGTTTAACATAGATTCAAAGAAAGTTTTATTGCTTTTTTACGAGTCGTTTTTTCTTCATGTAATCTTGTTGATAGCAAAGTATATAAGGAACATATTATTTTATAGTGTAAGTAAAATTTGAACGCCAAAACTTAAATGCGTTTTACAGTGTAATCATGCTTTTACTAATTTACTAATTACAAATATGTTTTTAAAATAAAAAAAGCAATGCTTTAAAAGAATAAGCATAATTTTCATTCGTTGTAAAGTTTAAAAAAAAAATCATTAAAAAAATGTCCATTCAAAGTAAAGCCAATGTCGTAGTTCGGAAATTTTTAGTATCGCTAATAAAAGAAACCTTTTTTACACTAGACATCAGGTTTTCGCGCGCAAAAGATTTCATTTCATAAATGATATATCGTAAAAAAATCTAGTAAGTAAACACATATTGATTGCATGACTCATTACGTAACGTTTTTGTACTTAGATCTTGGTTGAAAAAGATTTTTCTTTTCCATGTAAGAATAATTACTCTTTCGAAATGTAATCCAGAAATCGCTAGAAGCTACCATGGAAACAAACTTCATTTAATTTACTAATATTTTTCTTACGTTAGATAATACTTCAATAGTATTAACAAAAAAAACTTGACTACAATATCCTCTGTGTGCAACTAAACTAATTTAAATAATATTACCGAAAAATCTTTCAACAAAAAATCAATGCTTCATCGAGATGCATTAAAAGAAAGATGTGGAATGATTTTTTTTCTGTACTATATAAATGGATTTAGAACTCTTTTAATTGTTTGATTGAAATTGATCCCTATCCGTCTTTAAACTATATTAAAAATTGGGCTTTTGCATACCTACATAAAATTGTAGTTATCTTACAATTAAGCAAGACAATATTTATGCCTTGTATAGACAGGATAATCTAGAATTGTATTTATTTTATCGTATGACTATTAGTGGCAATTATGCTTTTATTTATTTAATTAAGCAAAACTAGAAAAATATTGCGTTCTGGCAAAAGTGGAGTTTAATTTAATTCTTGCACGAAACGCAACTGTCTTTCAAAAAAGCTTAAGGAGCATTTAAAAACCAGAAAACGAAGAATGTATGCGAAAGTTTTAGTAAAACAAGATTGTTTTAATTGCAAATTCATTGTTATGAAAATGTAATTAAAATGTTAAATAAGTTATATCATGGTTGTAAAAGTGTAGGTAGGTGCCAGCATTAAATTGTCGACGGGAATTGTTTAGATTTAAAAATAATTAATAAGAATTAAAAATTACAGTACGTGTAACATATTTTTTAAACATTTAATATTAAGGCTGATTAAAACTCTGTATAATTGTCAGTAATATTATTATAATATATTACAATTATAATATAATTTATTAATCTGAATGTAATATAACTTTATATAATTTAATTATATTACAATAAATGTAAAAAAGTGCAAATTTAAATATTTTTAAAACATTGGCTTTCTATCCTAAGAATTATAGAAATATTCTACTTACCTTTAAATTTTAAAATTAAATATTTGTTTCATTTGAACTATTTGTGCAATCGCCAAATAATTATTCTAATGTAGATATTTTAATTACAAAATTAGGTATTTTTGCTATGAAACTTAAATACGATAAACTTATTAGAATTTATGACGTTTATATCCCTCCAAAGCTTTAGAAAGGGTTTAAAATTTCCCATTTGAAAGCGCAATAGATACAACTAAATGACTTTTATTTTCATTTGCCTAGTAAGTTATTTAGACACATAAATTTAAACTAACTATAGGCAAACACTACCAAATATAAATTACACATATCCTTTAGAAATCAGTGCAACACAAGTTGAAATATGAGTCTTTAGATTAGATTTTGCCATTTATTTTACACTGTTAAAACCTATCAGCTACATGTTTCATAATATCCATCACCAATATACAGTAATACACTGTTAAAAATTGTGTGCTTGGTTTCACTCTAATGATGGTTCTTAGTAGTTGCAAGGGCTGTGTAGTGAAATAGTTCAATTTATGTACACTCTTAAAACAAAAGAGTGAAATCCACTCCAGTTGGAGAAGTGCATTTTCGACACCCTAAAGGCATGCATATTTTCTCAGACTGAGTTAAAATCACTCGTTTGGAGTGATCCTGTCGGAGGTTTAACACACAAAGGATACACTCCAAAAGGAGAAGTGCATTTTCCAGTCTGGAGGAGTGAAATCCACTCAGACTGAGGTAAATTGGGAGTGCTTGATTTAAGAGTGTACGGTATTTAGTCAATAAAGATTTTTTGGTTTGGGGAACTGAACAATAAGATGTTTCACTCATAACTCACTTAATAAGATGTAAGGCTGAACATAAGACGGTATTTAGTCTAAGATAAGTTAGATTTTAGTTAAAGATTTATTGGTTTGGGGAACTGAACAATAAGATGTTTAGCCAAGTACCAAAAATATTGGTAAACATTTCATCACACAACCAATTTTTTATCATTGTAAGTTCTAAACCATTACTGATAGCAGTGTTCAATACAGATTTAACAAAGTTATTCTTAACTTACTAGTAATATTGATCTAAAACATCACCTCGGGTAAGTATCCCAAGTCTTGGCGTCAAGAGGGCGACAATTATCTATCGAGTCTTTCGTACCTGCGGGCAAATTTTCCAGCGAAGTGAACCTTTTCATATGGTCACGAATCCAATGAATAGACCATTCTTAGAGTATTGGTGAAGGGAAATCATCGATAAGCAGATGAAACTATAGAAATGCTTGGTCTTACAATGTCTTTTGTTGAAATATTTTGTATGAAAGCTCCGATATGCGTAGAATAGTAAATAGTTTGTTTCGAGAGAAGGAGTTTCTGAAAGTATGAAAGAAGTATTGGAAGTAATGGAAAATGGCATTGCTTTAAATACTAGTTCTGGAATCGGCAAAAATATTTTTATTGCTGCATTTTGAAACATTTTATTATTTATTGTGTTTCAAATTTGAAATTTTTAACTACTGATTCGTTTGCAGCACAAAATGACAGATATTTCTGTCATTAATTACTAAAAAATATGTGACAAGATATATTATGATAATTAGTTTGCTAGATGAAAGTATTAACAATATATTTCAATAGTTTACAGGTTTGTTAAAGAAAAATATTCTTATATACATTTTAATCAAATGTTTTAAAAGACGAAACTTTTACGTACATTATGTATTCAAAAAGACCTTATATAGATACCCGTATCACCGTGAGTTTCATCCAATATACACCACTATCAATGTATAGTTGAAAACATAAAAACTGGAATTTCTCAATTTCAGTATGATCCACACGCTTTCTAGCATAACTGGCATATTTGATATTCATGTATTCATGAATAATATTTATATGAAATTATTGTTTTGATATGTTTCTCCATTTATTCAAACATGCAGTTTTGTTATGAGTTTCTAAATATTTCAATAGAACACGAGTGACCTACAGAAATGACCTTTTCAAAATTTTGATTATTTGTTGTTGGAAAGAAATTTTATGAAAAAATCAATACTTCAATTTCACTAATCAAAAGTTTTATAGTCTTTTTTCAGAGTTCAGTTTCAAAAATATGAATAAAATAATAAACCAGAAAATGAAGAAAAGTTAAAAAATGTGAGAATAAAATTGAAATAAGTGAATAAAATAAATAAAAAAAACTGAAAAGTTTAATTACTTTTGCAAGCTGAGCTCCACCCCACAACTTTAAAAAAGAAATGCAAAAAAAAAGACTTTTTAAACAAATCTTTTCAAAGATATGGGAGAGGGTGATTTTTTCAAATCCTCATAAATCTAATACAGGGTTGATTTAAAGTTTGCAACTTTTATTAAGGTATAATTAGACCCATCAATTACTATAATAAAGATTCTTATACAATGGCCCCAGTTATAATCCGGTAGCTTTTGTAACTTAGGCCATTCTTCAAAACTAACTTTTAAAATCTACAATGAGTAAAAATCAAATGCACAAATGCGGTTTTTATCAAACAGGATTAATTTGTTAAATTCTAAATAACGAAATATTAACAAAATACGAGAATTTTTATATAGTAAAATTTATATTTTAGAAACTAATGCTTTAAATGTGCAAGTATTTGATGTATCTAAATCAACAAAAAGTATTGTTTTAAGCAATTTAATTACTTTTTATTATTATTATTATTATTATTAAGCAATTTAATTACTTGTTTATTATTTACTCAACTAACCACTTTTTCAGACATATTTGTTTTTAAATAAAAATTTTAAATAAAACTATTATGAAATACTTCATTTAAATCTATTATTATTGTATCCCATCAAAATATAAATATTTAATATTTTAGATAAAAAAAAATAATATAAATTTCACATTTCCGTAGTTATTCACTGATACCAAACATGTTCAACACCTACTATTGGAAAAACTATTATTATAAAATTTTGTTGTTAAACTTCGAAAATGGGAGCCTTACTTTTTATAAATTTGCTATTTTGCTTTGTGAGTTAATGCTATCCTACACTGTTAAAAAAAACCTGAATTTTACGTGCATATTTCGGTGATTATTTTCGGGAATGTACGGAAAGATTTGCGTTTCTTTAACAAACAGACGGTTTGTCTGAAATAAACAGCTTGTTTCCGTTTTCCTTAAACGCTTGACAAGCGAAAACGGAAAAACACCGCATTTCTGCGTGCAGAATTTCACTTAAGACCCGTATGAACATAAATTCAACATATAACCTCGCACCCAACAGCTTTTAGCCTCGACACTTCCGCCACCAAGTTTATTTTTGTTTTGTTTTGACCACATCTAAAGAAAGAAAGATAAATATACAGGTATGTTCATTTCTTTTAATAAAATAAGATTTTATTTAAAGAATCCAGTTATTGTCTCTTTCTTTTCTATTTCTGCAATCGGTAATATAGTCCTATAATTCACCGTGGCGTAATTCCTATAATTAATAACTCCCTTTGTTTACCAACACGCGCAACTAAGTACAATTAATTTAAACGTTTAAAGAAGCCATCAAACATATGAAATAAACAATGTTTATCAACAAACACGTGCACATTATTAAAATAAATAATGAGATGATTTGAATTTATTACATTTAAATTCGATTGAAAAGCAATAGCCCTCGTGTAGCTCTAGTTCGACGATAATTCAAAACGTAACCTAACCTCGATTGAAAAGCACGGTTACGCTATTGCTATCAAAATCGTTTATTTTGAAAACTATGCTAGTATACACAAAGTAAACTCTCTCTTTAATTAACAATACAATTTTGTTGATTCTAATTAATCAATGTGTGATTATGTATGTCTGCAGATCACCTGCTTTGATTCGATTCAGAAGTTACATACGCTATCGCCAATGCTCTTTGTTTTAAAAAGTCTGCACTAAGAAAAAGCACAATTTCCAATTAAATGCAAACTTTCTAGGAATTCAAAATTTAGCAAATGCAAGTGTACGCAGAACGCTATTTTAGTATTTATTTAGAACTAACTGCTAAGTGATATCTCATTTTCGGTAGGGGATGGGGAGTCCAGTCGGTTAAGCACTCGCCTAGCATGCGAAAGGTCCCAGGTTCGGGTCCGGGCATCGCCAAAATAGCTGCCGACCTATAAACGGCCCGTGCAGCCAAAAATGCCCGACGAATAGGAAGTGCACGTTAAATATCCTTCAAAGTCCTAACACTGCGTACGATGTCGCCCTTAACGGTTGCTTTGCGTGCCTAATCAGGTGTTGGCTCGTCACTTGACTGTGGTTCTAAAATATGACGCCTGTCGCCAATAGCCCTCGTGTAGCTCTTGTGCGACGATAATTCAAACCTAACCTAGCCTCATTTTCGGTTCACCGTCTACATATCGGTGATGTTAAAAAGGAATGGTTATTAGCTTTTACCAGAATACTAATTATAAAATTGTATTTTATTACTATATATAAATACTATTAAATTACATTAAAATTATTATTTAATATTAAGTACTATTATAAAATTGCCTTTTTAAAAAAGCGTTTTTAACTCTGATATTAAATACGGTGCAGATACTATAGAAAACTTGCTCGAAAAAAAAAGCCTAAAATTGACAAATTGCTTAATTTTAGAAGGCTTAAGAAGATGTCTGGTTAACGCCTGATTACCAGTTGCTTTTTTACAATAGATCTATTCATTCATAATTGAATTTATATATATATATATATTAATATATTATTTTTTTAGGTGCTTGTTTATCATAAATCTCCAAAGAGGGTCGAAAGTTCAGAAAAAGAAGAAAACTAAATCTGTAGTTCCTGCACAAATTGTTAAATTAGTTGAGATTTGAAAAACCATAACAGTCTTTCTTCAATTATGAAAGAAAAATAAAACATGATTATATTCTGTAATTCTTTTGTTATTCACATCTTGTTATTTATTGGTTTTGACTACAAATGTTACTCTTAAAGAGTCTCTCTGTTAAGGGGTGTTCAACCCCTAAGACACCCGACTCATTATCCCCTACCCATGATTTTGCCCGGGATATGCTAACTGTAAAGTACAATACCATTTAGCCACAGAAAAATACTAAATATATTCATTATAAAAATATGACAGAAAAGTTATCAAAATTAGAAAAATTATTAAAAAGTTTCTGCCATATTATAATTGTTTTAAATATATGAAGAGTGGTAATTTTTAAATTTCAAAAATGTGAACAATGTCCTTTTTATTCAGAATATATACCAAATATGGTTTAAAAATATCAAAGGATTAGAATGTATTAGTTTTGAATAGATTTAAGGTTAAAGTATGAAGACATTATTTGTTTATGTTTTATATAACAAACAGGATGCATGTTTAAATTTCCCTATGCTTATATTTATAACACCATATACAAATGGATATATTTAGAATGATTGATGGTTAAGTAGCATATAGAAGCAAAATTGGCAAGAAAAAAAAGCAAAAATGTCTTGGAATTAACTAGAAAATACTATGTAAGTTTTCTGAATTTAAGAGAGAAATGCCAATTAGAAATTCATGAAATTAACAGGAAGCAGTTAAATGAAAATTCCTGAAATTAACAGAAAAAATCTAAAATGGAAAATCCTGAAATTAACGGAGAAATTCCGAAAAGAAAGATCCTGAAATTAACCGAGAAATTCCGAAATGGAAGATCCTGAAATTAACGGAGAAATTCCAAAATGGAAGACCCTGAAATTAACGGAAGAATTCCGAAATGGAAGTTCCTGAAAATAACGGAAAAATTCCAAAACGGAAGATCCTGAAATTAACGGAAAAATCCCGGCAACTTGCTGCCAGTAGTTTTTCCGTTAATTCAAGGATTTATTTTTAACAGTGTAATGTCTTTAAAAAGATTATTGGCACATATTTTTATAATTAATTATTTTATTTGTAAATAGATTTCGCTAGTTTATTACAAATGAAAAAGGCTTTGCGTAGCTACTAATACCATAGTTCGAAGTTAATGCTTTTAACAATTAAGTGACCACACACTGGAGGGGCTCTGAAACCTCACCTTGATGCTTATATGTAAACACGTTAAATGAAATAGTCGCGATGGTCCCTGTCTTAAGCGTATTAAACTTGACATAAAGCCCCATAAAGAACTTAAATTTCATCTGTATTCAGCGAATATATAATGTCAGTATTCTACATTTTTAGACCCTATTTAGGTTTCTTTATATGCCTCATCAAGTTACTCTAGTATTTTGACTGTAGTTCAAAAAACGCATACTAGTTACCTTAGGTTGTCTTAAAGTTTGCCAATAAATAAACATGATGAGGCAAAATTAAATAAATTATATTTCTAAATTTTTTTAAATCAGAAATATTTGGAAACATATTTTATGTTAAATTACAAAAAAATTCCAATACATATCTAGTGCAAAGGAAATAGCTGCTTATCTTTCAGTGCCGGAAACCAAGCTGTTGAACCGACGAAGTTTATTTCCTGGATAGTCAATGACAAAATGTATCGAATAACAAACAACCACTTTTCAAAGTTATCAACTAAAACGGAAATTCTAATTCTAATAATATATGCAAGATAATATATAATTCTAATAATATAGGATGACTATACCACACAAATGAAAACACGTGTTTATAGTATTTTTCAAAAGTTTGTGTGTTAATCGTCACCAAAAAAATATGTCATCAAATGTTGTAAAATAAACACAACTAATGCAGTGTTAAATCAAGAAATAGCTCGACCTACTACTCAAACCATTGCGTAGCATATTATTTAAAAGTAATAAATTTGCCAGTTAAAAAAACACTTAATTATATATTAATTATATTAAGGAAATGGAGATGTCCCTCAAAAAACTATCCATATTGTACGTGCATTATCACATTTGTAAAATAAATATTTATGCTACATTTACTCCACATTTTTTCTGACATTATATTTGGTAAGTTACTTTTAATGAGAATACACTCGCTTAAATTTAAAAAAGGTAGTCTTAAAGCAATAATAGACAGAAAAAAGCATGGAACACAAAAATATTTGTTGAATAAAAAAAAACTGATGTTTGATTCTTAAAAAAAAACTTCTTTCAATAGTTTCCTTTTTTTCGAGACATACTCTTTAAATTAACAGAAATACCTTTTTCTAAAACTTAACAAATGTTGTAGGTTATTTTATTGGGTGAATGCTCCAGACAAATGTTACGCATTCTTGAAAAGAAAAATATTTCTGGCAGTTTTCTTTCTTATTATTATTTCTTTTGCAATGAGACATTTTCTAACATGTAGCTATTGGAATGCAGACGGCAAAATCGACTCTAAGCATCAAATCAATCGAAAAAAAACTAAACTATAAATCTTCTCGCAAAAGAACTTTAGCTCTCAAACTAATATAAGGGAAGTCATTCTGCATTACTCGTTTTTTTCGTACTTCAACAGAAAAATCGAAATTTCAAAACTAATATATGCTATCATTCAATGCCTTTCTTTCAATATACATACTAAAAGTATACAGTAATGAGTTTTAGGTATAACAAAAGCAAAGAATAAAACCGAAACGATGACGGATTTTTTTTTGTTCCCATTGCAGAACTCTATTTATTCCAGCAAAAAGTCAAATTATTCTACAGGAATGGAAATTAGAATTTGTTTTCCCCTAGACTGTCTGCCAATGTCATCTGCCGCAAAACCCATTATTCATTTTGTTCTTCTTCTAAAAATAGGCTGGAAGTAGTGACAGTAAAAGTAATTGTATTGCTATTTATTGTACCCTTATTTTACCATCGTTCTTAATTGAACTTGACTATTTTGTCATGCATTATATCAGACTAAAAGTCTAGTTTACTATAAATGTATCCTTATTTACTATTATTTAAGTTATATTCAAATGGAAGTGTTCCACGTTTAGGAAAATTAACAGATTTTTGTAACATTCAAAATAAATTAGACGGAAATGATATTTCATGTCTTATGTCACGAGTTAATCGCAGTTCAAATCGTAAAAAAATTAGACAGTTTTAATAGTTTATTTAAATAGTATAGATAAATTGTTTAGTTGTAAAACTTATTCAGCATAATTTAATATTTAGATTGCATGTATATAATGTCGAATCGGTTTGCATTAGAAAATAGTTCTTCGTTCTAAATTATTTAGGCAAGAGCTTATGTAATTAATATCTTATGTCACAAGATTAATTACAGTTTGAAGTTAAAAAAATCTTTTTGACACTTGAAAATTAATCTTTATATTTAAAATTATTTAACTGGGTTTGGTACAGTAAAACACTTATAATTGAAAATGTTGTAATAATTTTATTAAATGCAGAAAAAGGAGGGAATTTCCCAAAAATACTATTTCCTTATATAATAGTGAATTAAAGTTAGACGAAGGTAAAACAACTTATTTTCTTTAATAATTCATCACCATTAATAAAATTGACTTTTTAATATAAAACGTGTAATAATTTATAGAAACAAAAATTTGAAAAACGATTTTTTCTGAACCGACTGGGCTCCCCAACCCTTATGGGTTGGGGAGCCCAGTCGGTTCAGAAAAAATCGTTTTTCAAATTTTTGTTTCTATAAATTATTACACGTTTTAACAAAAAAAATTTAACCTATGATGTAAAGTATTTTAATTAGTTCTCTCTCATGACTTTGCAAGGTATAATAATATTAGCTATACGAACTAACAAGCAGGATTATTCTAAAACTTAACTTCATTCAAACTAACTGTGAACTCATTCATACACAAAATTTTAACAAAATAACTTTACTTCATGAAGTAAAGTATGTAAATTTGTTCCGTGACTTTGCAAGATATAATAATATTAGTTATACAAACTCATAAACCGGATTATTTTGAATCTTAACTTCATTCAAACTAACTGTGCACTAATTCATACACAAGAATCTTAACAAAATATTTTTACTTCATGAAGTAAAGTTAAAATTGTTCCGTGACTTTGCAAGATATAATAATATTAGCTATACAAACTAATAAACCGGATTATTCTGAAGCTTAACTCGGAACAAACTGTGCCCTCGTCCATACACAATTTGTCATCCTATACGCAAACGTAGTAATTATTCATCGCAATTTGCTCTTTCAAAAGCAAACTAATTAGTCAAACTCCTAGTGTAGAAATTGGAAACCTTTCAGATCCGCTTATACACTAAACTAAAAGCAAAGAATATAACCTTTGACTTCATTCTTCATTACCGAAAACAATTATCTCTTTTAGCGTCGAAGTGACTTAAAAGTCTCATTATTCATTCAAAACTTTCAATGAAAATGGTAACGAGTATATTACTACGTTCATGAGGAAAATACCTGAAATGCTTCAGCAAAATTAAATCATGGATATAATTATTGTTAAGATGCGGATGAACTGAAGTTTATTTTTTTTATTTTTCTTAACGACTTTGATTTTTGTTAAATAGAGCATTAAAGGTTCTTGTTTTGAAACGTTTTAATTAAAATAAATGATTATCGCTCTCTCCCTTATTTATTTAGACATAAATATTTAATTGAATTTCTACTTGTTTCACTTTAACGTTGAGATTTCTATGCATTGAGATTTTTTTAAATTTGTCGAGTAATAAATTTTTGATTTAAGCAAAACTTATCACTCTCAAAGTTAATAGAATAAAAGTTATTATTTTACAGGAATTAAAACAGGTAGTTTTGTAACAGAATGTCAGTCTGAGCCGCTCTTAACAATAAATTCTAGACGTTATCAACAAAATCACCAAATACAGCATTTAGTTACTGTTTGAAATTTTAGCTGCCGAAATTGCCAAATTTCATATAACATATTTGGTTCAATTATTACTCTTTTGCAGTTCGAAGAATAATAATTTAGAAAGCCTGGTTGCATTTAAAATAGATATGAAACTTTTAGCACAATACACCATGTAACAAAATACTTTTTTCGAACAAGAATTTACAATGTTTCAACCGAAAATCTATAATTTGTATATTGACGTCTTTATTTAATTATGCCTTAATAAACGTTGAAATTTGTATTAAAAATGAATTATTTATGTCTGTTTCTGCAGCTTCTTTCTGCACATCATCATTATCTTCTTCTTCTTCAACTGCGCACGTAATAAACCATAAACTCTCTTACTATGAATATATACAATGACTTTATCCCTATCTTATTTATATCAAAAAATAAATATTTCTTCCTCTTTCATTTTCCTTTTAAAAAATTAAGATTTCTCGTGCGTTTAATGAATTAACAACGATGTAAATAAATGGAATTATCTTGTATTTTGAATGGGGATGACTTTTAGTTTTTTGAATTTTAGATAAACTTCTACTAATTGGAATATTCAATGATTTTTAGAATATAGCCTTGAATTATTATTTGCTACAATTTTAAGTCACCTCACTTGTCTGTAGCATTTATAAATTAGGCTGCGAAAGTGGGTGAGGGGCGGACTGACAGAGATGTCCTTTATTGAAACCTTCTACTTTTAAAGTTAGAAACGTATTGTATATGCTAGAAATTGCAATAGATTTTACTACAGCTTATACAAGGTAAAAAAACATATCTTCCAATGTTTAAATTTAAAATCAGTAGTTGTTCGCGGAACATTTCAACTTCATTGAATGCTTTGTGAATAACAATGTAATACAAAATTAAAATATGCTTCACGTTTTATCGCTTTAACAACAAATATGTACATAAACTAATATAATGCAAATTAATTTTCCCTGTAGAATTAGAGTATTTCGTTTGACTATTCAACATAATTAATATATTTCTCGAAAATGCACTAATGAGAAACAATCAATGGACCACCTTCTTTGGAAACATGGCACAGAACTTTCGCGACAGAATGGCTCTCTGCGAGACAATGGCTGAGACTTAAACAAAAGTAGGAACCCTTAATCGAAATCCCAGGCGAAATAAAAGCTGCATCCAATAAAGTCACCGATTCTCGGAACTCTAACTAGATTACATGCACAAATAAAATCCTTTTGTATGTGTTATTACTGGAATGCCCAGAGAACGTCGATAAGTAAGTTTATATCGAATTCTTATCACGCTTCAGCTTCCCCAAATGGAACGAAGGCTTTGTGTTATTATTATTTTTTTATATTGTTTGCGTTGTTTTGGATTTTAATGCATCTGGAAGAAGTTTTGCTTTGCAGAGTAGATTGTTAGGTTACTTTTATTGTTAACATCGTTAATTTTTATAAATATTTATAACTTGGATTTGGTTGTTATGTGTGCATAGTTATTAAATTTTTTTCCAATATTTCTAAACATTTATTAAATTAAATGACAAAAAGATGGCTTGTTATTTTATCAAATGTGTAAGGATAGCTAACCTCGAGTCGAGAGAGTGAACAAACTTATTTGAAGAAAGAAAAAAATATTAGGATTCAACGTCGAAGATGGAACAAAACAAACATTTGTCATTTAATTTAACATACATTAGATGGAACAAAAAGAATAATGTCGCAGCAAATATGCAAAATATTAAAGTATGGAATAATTAAGAAAATAATGTTAATTTACTATTAAACAGCATCTTTTACTGACATGTAATGTGTCACGCTACCATAAGAAATTGCAAAGACAACGTGGGCAAGAAATAGACCTGGTACGCCCTATGTTGTGTTCGCGCGTGATCCTGTTGTAAAATTACATAAGCTTTGCTCCAATTTTACGACAAGTTGAACGAAATTTTTATGTATAATTATTAAAAAAACACTTTACTGCTTGTTAACAAAAGTAACAATTAAAATACTAGTTTGTACTTTTAATAATGTATTTTTGTAATCTTTATGTAAGATTCTCTTTGTGCTGTTTGAATACAAGGTTTTTTTTCTGAATGTAGGATAGTTATAAACGTACTGTTAGATAGATATTATATTAATCGTTACATTTTATTAACAATTAAACTTTCAAAACTTCAATTCATAACTTTTTAAAAGAAATTCATACGACTTACTACATGAACATAAACGATATTCAAATCAAAATCTCTCTTGCACTTCATTTCAAATTTAATTTAGAGTCATAAGTAGCAAGATTACATTGAAATGCTTTTATCAGAGTCCATTATTATCCTGACAATCACTCGCGCCCTGCTGAAATCCAAATTGAATCTATCTCAACGCTTCAGGCATTCCAATAGGGATCAAACTGATTCAATTTCCATCCAATTCGTGTGCATCCGATGACATATTCCATTTGTCGATAGAGGGTAATTAATGATAGTTTGACAAAGTTGAAAGACAAACTTTATTGATTTTGAAAAATTAATGAAAAATAAGAACGGGAATGTTTCAGATGATGCAACGCTCTTTTTTTGTTGCAGTTTTATTCGTACTGCTATTTCATTGGTTGCTTCGGTTTCACTCTCAAAATGACCGAAACTTTTCTTTCTATTCGAGCTTATTTAACAATTGTTTTGAATAACCAACAGCAAGAAGTTGCTTTTAAAAAACTTGATACGTAAAATATTCTTGGAGAACTCTTTTTTCAAATAGCAAAACAAAAGTAATTCCAGACAACAAATAGAAACAAACCGTTGGAGATGTTGCCATCGACGACGTGAAACAACGCCATTGTAATAAAATTCTATGAAGATACGAAATTTAATTCTTTTACGTGTTTTATGTTCATATAGTCTGTACCATTTTAAACTGCTGATTGTTTAATCTACTGAAATTTTAGAAGATATCAATAAGTAAATCAACTGTGACAAAAATGCAAGACACAACTTAGTCGGCCCAACCTAAAGGGCAATTGTTAATGCAGCTAGTTGACTGTCAATAGTATTCTGCATCAGACATCAGATTGTTTTCAAAGCCTCGCAATGATGAACAGAATATTCCTCTACATTAGAGAACATTTAATTTATGAGAACAATACTGCTTTCTTTTTCATTAAAGTCGTATAGAATCAAATTAATCGAATTTTTTTCCAGTCAGAAGCTTGCTAAGATATAAGGAATTTAAATTGAAGGGTTGAGGCTAAAAATGAAGAGGGTAACATTTGATTAAACTGTTAGAATATTGGTTGATAGAATTCTTACGTATACAAATTTACTTTTCTAGATTTGTCACTCCACTTCTCAACGCTAAATCAAAGGCCTATTAATCTTTTTCTCCGAACTTTTTTTCTGTAAAAAAATCATACAAAAAATCTATTTAGAATAAAACGGATGTTTGGTTAGGTAAAAGTGAGATTTACTTAACTTGAAACTAAACTAAGAAGAGAAACAAAAGGGAATTTCTCCAAACTTGCGAAGTTTTTCTTTTGTCATCGTTTAAAAAAAAAGATTATCGGAAATAATGATAAAATGTTTTCTTTAACCATTGTTCAGAGATAAGAAAATAAAGTTTTCCGATATCAAGTTGTATTTTAGAATAAGAAATGTTTAAATTAATTCTATGTATTGGAAACCCGATTGAAAGTACAAGAAACGGCTTTCTAATATAGTTTTGGGTATAGTGTTGTAAAAACTTTAAATAATATTCTCATTCGATTGTAAATAATCTTTATTTAATTAAAGTATCCGACAAAACATCTTCTTTGAGGTAAACTGGTTTGTATAAGTGTGAGGATTTATCTAAACATTGATTGAAAAAAAAATTACTTAAAAAAAATTAAAAAACATAATTACAAAATGTTTTTAATTTAAGTCTTTAAATTTTAGTGATGGTTGGATTGTATAACTTTATCGCTGTAAATAATCACGTATGATATTAGTAGGGGTTTAAATGAAGAGATTTCCTGTTTACAGGTAAGTGTCTTACTCATTTTTTCAACAATCTTTATTCCAAAATTTTCAAAAACATATTTTTTACACAACTTAATAGAATAAATAGCATTTGTATCAATGACACTGATCTCAAAACTGCTTTTTTTTCCTTTCAAAGCTATTCTCAGTCAAAACTGTTTTCCATCAAAATATTCAAATGCAGTGGATACTTTTATAGGACGTCTTGCCTAGTATTCTTGGTTGTCCTGTAGTTTCGTTAACTGTCAACGTAATTTTTGTTTCATTTATTGGATTCGATGGGGCTTATTTACATAGTCTTCAACTGCCACTTCATAGCCACAACTTCCTCTCCATTTTTATTACTTTTTCTCTCTTACATTTCCTAAAGCAAAAATCGATAGATTATCTGGGAACTTCACTTGACTTGAATACTACCATAGTTAAATAGAAAGATCCACTTTTACAATTCCAAGTCCAACAATGGTCAAATTATAGTCAAGAACACACAAAAAAATACACTCAGTTGATTAAAAAACCACTTTCACGTAACCTCCCACTGCGTTTCCCATAAAATACATCTCCCCATCACAAATTTCGCATACATTTCATGGACCGTAATGGCAACAGACAAAATGGGCTGTGACGTCGGCAAATTGCTTGACAGGTCGTAAATAGGAAGGAATGGTAAATGTTGACCAGGTCCTTCAATTAGGAACAAATGGGACGGTCGCCTAATGGAAGCCTTTACAATAAACTCGAGAGCGATGATACCGCGAACCCTTTTCCATGTGGTCACCGGAATCCATCTAAGTGCACTTAACTCAATTAAGATAGAGAGTTTTTCTGTGTATTTTCAATTACACGTTGTTTTTTATGTGTGTGCTATGTATGGGTTATGAAATGCAAGCTAGAGTTATTATTAGAGTATACTATTTTAGAGATGATGGTGTTTTGAAATGTCACTAAAATTTATTTTTAATGATGTTTTCATCACTTATACCCCTGTTTTTTTTAAATATTTTTTTTATAATTAAAAAAAATAATATACATAAATAAATTTTATATTTGTTATTACAAACATTACACATTAATAATTTTTCGATCAATAAAATAACGATCAAAAATATCAAATAAATAATATTTAAAACAGTTAAACTAAAGTGATTATTATGTATTAATTTTCAATTATTCATTATCATCATTAATTTAAAAGTAAATAAATTAACTTTATTTAAAATATGTATTACTTTATTTAAAGTGTTTTAATGAGTGCACTTTGAGTAACTAATTAAATATGTTTTTGTTTCACTTTTAAGCGGTTAATAACGTTTTTATCTTATCAAAAGTGTCAAAAGGAACTATGCGTTTTACTTTACAAATTAATTAACTTTGATTTTATTGACTCAGTGTAAAAAAAATTGGACAATGGAAGCTAAGTTTATCTAAAACTAAATCTGACAAAACTTAAAATTAATTTACGAAGCGAAACAAAGGGAAATGTCTCTAAACTTGCGAAGTTATTTCTTTGTCTTCGTGTTAAAAAGTAGGAAGTAATGATAAATGGTTGCTCATATAATGCTCAGAGACAAGAAAATTTAAATTTGTAAATAAAATTCGAGAATAAAAATAATTTAATTATAACTAAATATTGGGAGCCAGATTCAAAGTTCAAGAATGGGACTTTCATTTGCCGTTATGCACTCAAAAAACTATATCATGTAGCGTGTAAAGAAAACTCGTTGCATTGAACTTCACTTGTATTCACTCACACTCACATTCACCATTAAAAATACAAGAAAAAATAATTTTGAACATAAGTTACAGTACGTTTTCAATATATTTTCTGAGCATCTTTAATATAAGTACTTAAATTATTTTCAAGTATAATCATAGTTATCCCACCACATGTTTGTTTCCTTTAAAAATTTATCACTAACAAATCAGCCACGATTAGTTTGACATCCTCGATCCAAGATAGTTCCGTTTATGGTCCCCCGTTTCCTGAGTGATCTTTATCCACCCCACTAAGTCGCCAAGTCTCGCGGTCAAGTAAAGCCGCCCTCTTTCGCAGGAACTCGACCGGAAACCGACAGAGAGTGTTTTCTTTTCTTATTATAGGGGTTTTCAATGGTGGTTGTTTTTGTAGCAGTTAATTTGTTTCAGGGGACGGGTTATCTGACTATTTTTTAAAACATATTTTAGACTTTAGATAACGGTTATTGGTATTGAAAATTGTATCAGGGATTAATTAATCAGGGGTGTTTTTTCGATATGAAAAGTAAGATGTGTGTATGCTCATGTACTATTTTGGAGAGTTCTTCAAAACTAAATTAAATGTCTTAAATAGGCACTCTTAAGTAGTGTTCTTAGTCTGGTAAGTGATTAATGAATAAGGCACTTTTTTTAAACCACCATAATTTTTTTAACTCATTCGTGTTGAATGAAAATACTCCGAAACTTTATTGTTAATGAAGAGTAATAGTAAATTCTAATTATGGTAAACGTGTCAATATACTACATTAAAACATTTATTTTACGTAAAAACATTAGTAGGATGTATACAAATTGTAATCATGCATTTTAATATTTTTACCAAAAACAACAAAAATAGTTTATTTAAGAGTATTATATAATTTAAAAAGTAACATACAAATTATTATTGAAAACTAATTCACACTACAGTGAAACTGTAAGTAATCGGTTTTAGTTTTAAGAGTAAAATCAACAATTAATTGCATTTTTTCAATCTGACAGTAAATGTTAGAAGGAAAATCGATAAACATGTCACACTCATATTTCATTATAACATATATATAAGAACAACATTACGATATTACTGTATTCTGAATCAACCACCCCCGCCACATCACGTCAGAGATCCGCGCATGCGCAGTCCCCGTAATCCGATCTCCCTCCGATCCCGCCGTTATCCGATATTCTCGGTCACTCGCTTCTTGGCTCCGAGAGACGGCGCTGCATCGGAGAAATAGACAAACGATTTCTTTTCGATGGAAGATGGTGTATGTTTGGAGCTGCGTTTAACTTCGGTTCGAATATTTTGCGCGCCAAAATGTGATGAGAGTTGGAATTTTTTGTTTTTTATTTGCTTGTGCAGATAACTTTTTTCGGAAGGAAATGTGCGGTGAAAGTTTTCGCAATATGTTGCATTTTAATGAAGCTTTTTTTTTGTGACTTTTGCGAAATAAGAAGCTTTATGAATGAATAATTTTAATTTTGTCACGAACTTGATGTTTCCTTGATCTGTATAATGTTTAATAACTGAAAATTATTTTTAAAAAATGTGTAGTAGAAATGAAGATATGTTTTTACCTGAAAGATCAAGATAAGATACTAAAGAAAACAAATGGTAAGATAAATATACCATTTTTTAAAAGAAATCATGAAATATTTTATTTTAATTAAAAAGAATTTAAAGGTTATTAGGTTCTACAAAAAAATTTGGTGAATAGAATACTAGAGATAATTTTATTTATATTTGAAATTCTTTATATGAAAAATTATTCCGATTCTTTATATGAAATAACTTTTTCTCTAACAGCTTTACTTTACTGAGATAGTCACGGTTTATTGGGAGGAGTGCCCCAAATCAAAAAAGCAAAGTTTTAATTATGAAATGTCTTTGAAATGTAATATAAGTTTTTACGCAGTTTTTGATGCTAAGCAACAAATCTATTTGTCTCTACATCTAACTGTTTTGTCACCCTATGACTTTTTTTCTGAAAGTGGGAAGATGATGCATTTTTTTTAGATAAAAATTCATATTGTGACAAAACCTTTAGAGGTAGAGAAAAATAGTACCCAGATTAGTGATCAGTGTCACTGCATAAAAAAATATTGTTTTTAAGTTTAAACGTCAAACTTACGTGGTAAAAGCAAAGAATTTATTGAAAAACGACGTGAAAAAATCTGATGAAATTCGAGCAAAATTCTACAGCACAAAAATAAATCGAAATCAGAGCAAGCTAAAAATGGAACTTGAAGTTATAAGTATAAAACCTAAAGTAGTAGTTTAATGCTATTTTTCTTACCGGAAATACCTATTGCATTTTAAAACTTAAATTTTGGCTTTTGGATTTCAATCATTTCTGTGATACAAAAGAACGTAATTATCCAAATAAAATAGAGCAGTTAGTGAAAATAAAATGAATTTATATTTAGAATCAATACTCCAAATATAACAAAAATTCTAGACACCAAAACAGCTGCTAAACTGTGTTATTAGTTCAATTACTTAAATTGCATACCATTTATCAAAATATATTTATTAAAAATGTCAACAACACTTACATATTTTTCGTTTTATTATTTGTACTTAGCCCATTAAAGCCTGAATTAGTATTTAACTGTGAACTTTTAAACAATTACAAAAACACCAAAAATTCCTAGACTAGTAGCAAAAACTATTATGGATAGTGTTTAAACTATTACCAAGCCTGCAAGTGAAACACAGAAATGATTTAATGGTACTATCTATAATAAAAGTATTTAGGTCCCAATAAATCATATTTTCCATATGGTAACTGCAGGCTCTCAAATGTAAAGTTAACTAACCAAATTTTTTTATTAGTAATTAAATATAAACTTATTATTTAAAAAGTATCTAGCCAAAAAATAGATGTTATTTGGACCAGAAGTGGAAAGTTGAATGCCCCCCACCAAAAAATAATAATAAATTGGAAGATAATTGATTTACTAAATGAAGAACCTTATTAGAAAAGCGCCCAATGTTCTGTACAAAACTTTAGAAAAATTGTCTTTTTTTCCAAATAGTATAAATCTGTATTTCATACATTTGAAGAGGATTATTTTTAAGAGACTCTATCCCACAAAAACTGTCGAGAATAATTATTTACCCAAAAAGTGTAATAATCCATCTTTTTACTTACTAAATTGAAAAGGTTTTTTAAAAATAATTATTTACGTTTAAGTAATTAATAACAATATAGAGGGTACCGATAACCTATTATGTTTTTGTTTTCCAAATCCATTTAACCGAAATTGTATGGTTTCTTTATAAAAACGATAATTTTCATTATATTTTTTACACCTACAATTACCTTGCGAACCAATAAATTATGAGAAAAAAAGTTTAACATGCTACGCCTAAAATTACACTAAATTATGTAGCACCTGAAAACTAAATAAACAACTAATTCCTTGGCACTTAATTTTATTTTTCTAACTAATAACACATTTTACTCCGTCAATAAATTTCAAAATTCCCACGATATTTGGCATATTTACGAGAAGTTGCCAATTTTACGAGGTTGTAATATTTTACGATCCTGATAAGCAGATTAAAGGCTTCCTGTGTTAAGGGAAGCACGAATACTTGATCTTTTAAAAACAAAGGAAGATAAGAGATTTGGTAGTAAAAATATTTAGTATTTTCTTATCGCGCAAGGTTTAAAACGTGATGATTTTCACAAGTAATAAAAAATGTATCGATACTAGGTTGTACGTTTTCCGGATGCCTATTTTTTGTTTTCTTGAAAATACGTAAGTGTTTTTTGGTTATTCAAAAACAATTCGTAAGTTAAAATTTTCGTGTTTTTTTTGGTAATCGTTTCCGTCTGGTTATTTCTAACCTTCTTTAGGACCTTTAACACACTCAATTACGTCTCGTAATTCAGAACTCTAACCAAGTGACAAGGTCGACAAGTGGACACCGAATGGAACTTGGTGCGATATCGTACGCTAACGCCTTCGGGACTTAGGACTCCACAAATTTAACGAGCATGTCTATCTCTGTATAATCTGGTGTTTTAGTTGGATTTTGGCTGTATATTTCCACCTAGAGGAATGCAGTGACTCTCACAGGGATCGAATGTAGCCTAACGCTTGCAATCTGATCTGGAGTGATAGCATGCCCAACGCTATACCAACTGGGCAACCAAGCTGAGTCGACACTGAGCAGGCACCTAACGGAACTTCGAATAACATCTTATACGCTAACGCCGTCGGTACTTAGGATTCTCAGATTTAAAGAGCACGTCTGTCCCTGTAGTACTCAAGAACCCTATTATTTTTCAGAGATTTTTTCCCCACGTACGTTAATAGTAGAAGATGCTGGGGGAAAATTACTTCGCGACACACGGTAAATTTCGTGGAAAGAAAATTTGTTATTTACTGATCATAAGCCCTTACAGAAAAGATATAGTCCATTTCATTAACTTTATTTATACATTGATAAATACTATTGCTTTATAATTTTATTTTTAATCAGTCACAAAAAGTGTCCATTAAAATCAAATTGTTATTGAGTAATTATTTGAATTCACCAAAGCATGAGTTAGGCAAGTCGGGGTATTTGAAGTGGGGTATAATAGGACAGTGGGGCACTATGAAGTCCTTTTTTTTTAATGGTGAAAAAATAGGAACACCGTGTTATTTTCACTTTATATTTAAATGAGATTAAATCCCATAAGTAACGACTATTTCTAATAGTTAATACATAACATATGAAATAAATGTATGGGTGTATTTAATTAAACCATAAATTGATAAGTAAAAAATACATGGATATATTATTTTTTAAATGTTTTTATAACATAATAAATCATGCTAATCAATTAGTATAGCATAAATTGATATTCTTTTAACAACAGAATAATTTTAAAAGCGTATTTTTTGTGCGTTCAAAGTATTTTTGCGATTCTGATTTGCAATCTAAAATTTTATTTATTTTTGGATTTTTCAAACAAAAACATAAACTGGAAAAGTTTTTAAGTACTATTAGCGTATTTTGTTATAAGTTATTTCTATGGTGAAGTCTGTCTATTGTCTACCTCGGCATCGAATGATCCATGTTATGTTAATGTTACGTTTCGTCACGTCATATTATTTTATTATATAATTACTTTTAGCATCAACTAACAAAGCTTAAAAATGCGAAAGTATAAAATTTGGTTTAATATTCACTATAAGAAAAATTGTCTTGATGAATATTGATATGACAAATGACATGGAATGCGCACTCTAGAAGGGAGGAGCATAGGCTTTATAGCCCGTTATCCCAATCTCCTGAAGTGACACAGACATAAGAGATACACATAGAAAGAACGACACAAACACATAGACAAGTAATAACATTTATTGACACACAAACACGCATGGCTTACCGGGATTCGAGCCCGGACCAGAAGCTCCAAAGGCTCCTAGCTCCCTAACCGTTGTGCTGCCGAGTCGGCATGAATATTGATGACTTTTTATTATGTTTCAAAGCAAATGCTGGTAATTAATGAAGCTGGTCAAAAAAGAATGTGCTGATATCAAAAATAATTAAAACCTTTTCAATATACTGCGTAATTAAAAGGAAGAATAAATTAGTTTTTTCAGCTAGATGAATATTTTGATAATATCTATCCGGAGCTTACTTTTTTCATTTGCCCAAAAGGAAAAAAATGATTTTTTTTTATTTATGTACAAAAAATGAATCCCCCTCACTCCCATCATTACTTTGATTATTTCATTAAAATAATCCAGTAAAGCATTCTGTGAAAAAAAATTTCAAAGTTTTTTTCATATTACACTCATAGTTAAAAATATCATAAAATGAAAGAATTTCGGGATGCTAATGGAAAAACATAATGAGGTACAACATATTTTTTACCTTATTTTTTTGCAAAAAAAGTCCTTGGTTTGTTCGTAGATAGAATTGATTTTACTAATAAAAACTATACGCAAATACGCGCATAATGCTTGCAGGTAGAGTGTATAATAGTGTTATGTACAGTTGTTCTATTATGCAGTCGAAACAGCGTATTTTTTAAAGTGTTTGCTAAACATTGATTATTGTTAATATTGTGTAACATGGTAATACCCACTTTTAATTTTTTTATTCTTTCGAATTAAAAAATAAATGAATACATAATCATTGAAAAAGATTCAAGGCGTTTTTAAAATTAATATTTTCTCTAATAACAATTGGTAAGTATTAAAATATTATACTAAGAATTGCATTCGGTCTTTTACATAAAGAATAACTAATTCAAAATTAAACTTAATAACTGAATTAAAAAAAACTTATCATATTTTTTTCTAAAAATTGATAATTAAAAATGATTTTCACTCAGGGTTAATTAAGTTGTCTCCTACTAATTAGTATTCTTTAAATTTTCTAATTATTTGTTGATATTTGATGAGAACACATGAAAATTATAAAAGTATTGTACTCTTAATCATAAAGGCTTAATACGATTTTAGTATAAATTATTACTCAACAGAATACGATATATTATTATGCATATTACTAATTGACTTTCATGCAAATATTTTTTAGAATAATAGAGGTAAGTAATACGAAAAAAAATTTTACGAAATTTTTCGTATTTTCAATGAAATAACTTAAAATAATTATTTTTTGATATGCATGTATTGTTGCTTGTTAATCAGTTTGATTAAATTGACTAGTAAAACAGTTATTCATTTGTAAAAAACGTTATATAAAGTGTAACGTAAAAAAATAGCAAAACATCAATTGATAATCCAAGCAATACTTTAAAAAATCGACCATACACTTTTTAAATACAATTTAAAAAAATGGTCGAAACTTTCAGAATAATTGATGCATTACTTGACTTTATAAAGTAATCTGCCTTTCAATCACATGTTACATTTATTTCAAGATATAAAGCATTATTTCAAAATTAAAAATTAAACATATCTTGATCTTATATGTCGATAAAACGTGCATTTTCAGGATGTTACATTAAATAAACAAAAATTATTTATCTTTCCCTTGCAGTAACATAATACAAACTCATAAAAGTCTATGACCTAACGATTAAAAAAATATTTAACGCATATTTATTAACGCAATTAAAATGTAGCTGAAGCGTCGCTTATTCGTAAATGAATCCTTTGTATTAAAGTGCATCCAATAAATAAAAAGTCGTTATTTGATATTATAGGAAAACATTTTATTCGTTTATGGGTCAAAGCATGAATAAACAAAGACAGCATTATTCTACTGCAATACCTTTTTTTAAAAATATTTCCCTCCTCTTTTATAATTTTAACAAATAAATTTATGGGTGCTTTAAGAATTCGCGGGAGCCAATCTCGCCAAACAGAATCTTTGACAATAAATGAAATTACATAGTTAAAGGACAACAGTGTATCACAGTTCGATATTATCATTGGGAATATTCCATCTAGCAGTGGGTGTACATTTTTGGCGACTTTATCGTTTTCTCCGTGAAATGGGAAAGTACGAAATCTTAGTTATTCACTACTCGGTTAAACTAAAGAATCGTGGCCGGATTTGACGTCTTTTCAAAAATATCATCCGGTCGAGTAACAACAAACCCGGCGCTTGCCGAGAAAACCAATGAAAGACAGCAGTATGGAGAACGTGACATTACGGATTTACCTCTGCTTTAGTAAAAAACTAGAGAAAAATAGTAACGACACTGTCAAAAAATGATTGTGGAAAATTCTCAGACATAAACCATGCAACTGCCAATTGCTCATAATTTAAAGTTTACTGTAAAATATTCTGATGGGAAGCATTGCCACTGTTTTGTTTGTTTGACATAAAAGTAGAATACTTTGTCTTCAATACCATAAAAATGTTAAATGTTAAAAAATGTAAGAGAATAACGATTGCACATTTAAACGTCTTTAAATATTTACCACACAACCTGCCAACTACCTATATAGATTTTTTAATTTAATGAAATAATTAGAAACATAATTCATATTAAAGCATCTCGGATCTGGTGCGGAGAATGGAGACTTTCATCGTTGTAATTTACAATTTAAATTTTTAATATTGTGTTCTATTACTTACTTATGTATGCCTCGTGGAATACTTTGGGGAACACGAGGTGTTTTTAAATTTTATCTTCATAAAAAGAAAAATTATATTCAAGCACAAAATACGATTACCTGAACTCTTTTCTTTTTCATCAACAAACTATTGTATGAAAAGAATTCTTCTATCCCTTAATAACTCCATAACTTTGACCTACGTGCCGATTTTTCCTGTCAACAGCAAATTCCTCGCTATAGCCATTCCGCGCATTCCTTCTCCGTACATTCCTTCGTTAGAAAACTGCAAGGCTAGCTTTGTTCCCTGAAATATCTCATTAGTGACCAGTACCACGGTGGCCATTAATGACCAGTCCTCCCATGAAGACACAACTAAATTAAGCACACGCAGCGAAAGGTGGATGTTAAAGACAGAATTGGAAGTTAGTTTTTAGTGCATCTCTAAGATAGACAAAAGCAGGGATGGATGTTAAAGCTAGAATAGAAAGTTAGTTTTAGGTGAAGAAAAAAAAGGGGGAGTCTTACATTGTGTTTTCTTTTAAATTAAAACTTAACCCAATGCTTGATTTTTCAACGGCGCTGCTATATGCTGCTAAGCCTTTGCACACTAACCAGAACTGAAAGCCATTTTTCTGTGGAACCATCTAGAAGACTCTCGCTACCAAATTTGACAATCAGATTACAATGAATCTGAGCTTTTTGTGGATGTTAAAGTATAAAGATATTTAATTTTCCTAGAGAACCTAATTCAAATGTGTACTCAAGGTCATTTAACATCATATGACATGCGTGCCCAAGTTTTTTAAACCCAGAAAATCTGACGACTCAGCAGACTTAAAAAACCTAACTTTCGAGAGAAAAAATGCAGAAAAGTAAAGCAACGGAAAAACTTTCCTGTTTCATTCTGCGTATTTTGGTACTTCCCATACCTATACTTTTGAGGTTTAAGGATAGACAGACAAACAATTAGACAGACACACATTAATACTGAAGATCAATACATAATTTAATTCGATTAACCTCTTGCTACTTGGCGTCCTCATTTAGGGATATCTTTTAAAACCTCCCCACAAACAATTAACGAGTCAATTAATTCCGAAATTAACCTGGTCCGATAGAAGAAGATCCAAATATCAGTTTTCAGTCTTTTTAAAGTTCTTAAAAAACATATAAACAAATTCAAAACTTTTCAAAAAGTTGTTTTTAGTAGTTCATTTTCAAGGCATTTTGCACCAAAAACAATGTTAAAATAATCTGTTAACTATAAATAAGTGGTATAGCCATTTATGTTGCATTTATAGCACAAAATATGTTTATTTTTAGAGTTTAAGGCGTGTCCCTAAATAACTATTAAACATAAATTTAAAAAAAAAATCTTTGGGCAAAACATACTTTTTAGCATATATTTGTATTAAAAGTATGCTTAGAATTCAGTGGTTCTCAACCTTTTGTAGGTGACGACCCCCTAATGCCACAAAATAACTTCGTGACCCCCCCCCTTTCCCCTGTCCTACACATGCTGTAATCTTTATTAACTATTATTTTTCGGTAATTGTTTTTTCCTTATGATCCCTTCGCGACCCCCCAGGGGGTCGCCACGACCCACCGGTTGAGAACCACTGGCTTAGATTCAGAATATACGTATAGGATTTTGTATGGATCTTAAGAGGTTAAGTACTATAACATCTCTTTTTGCTTATGAAGAATACCACAGCTGTAATTTCCCCTAAAAATTAATCTAACATTTAAATAAACTAAAAGAGTAAGAAGCGGTTTCCTAAAAAGCGCAAATATGCTTCAGTCATGGGGGAGTGGTATTCCGTGAGTTTGGCTGAATTTGATGTTGGAGGCGTCCGTTAATGTGGCGTGCTTTTGTTCGGCACAAGCGTTACCGAAGCCACTTCTAATTACAGGAGGCCACTTAGATGGATTAATAAAAGGGGATCTGATGCGCAAGAGGAGGGAGCCCTGATTCATTATTGGCTTTGTAAATAAAGAAGTTTCTTAGCTTGGGATCTCAAGAAATTGACCATTGAAGGATAAAACAGGCTGGATATTCGGTATCTTGTAAATTCTACTGTATTAAACACAATAATTGGTTTTCATTAAAAAAAACAGAAAGCGTAATTAGATTTCATGGAGATCTTTAAGAGTATCTTACTTTGGAGATTTTGACTTCATCCAAGTACAGTGATGGCTAAAATGGATAGTTCCTATGTTTAAAAAAGAACCACAATTAAAAATTCTGTTTATTTTTTGACGGTAAAAAAATTTGTTTCTTTTACTAGGAATGAAAAAATTATTTGAAATGTTTTTTTAAATTTAAGAACAAGAATCTATGACAGTAAAAATTATACAGATATTTTTGTTGAAGGTAAGAAAAATTAGAAAGCAGAGTTAAATAAAATCGAAAATGCATTGGAAATAATTGGAATAAATTCAACTATCATCTTCCAATTATAATCTCTTATTTTCTAAATATAAAGTGGAATCCTATTTGCATACAAAATGTTTCCATTGAAGACCATTAAAAGTTTTATAAAGTCAAATACAACAGAGTATTCCATAACTTTATATACTTTCATTTTCCCAAAAAAAAATGCTTTTTAAATCCTCAAAACAACATGAAAGCACGTGACACCTCCAATAAAACAACCCTTCAAACTACGGACGAGCAAAACAAATTCTTTGCCGATGTTATACAAAGGGTCCTCAACCTTGTGCTATCAACTCAAGGGATGTACTCGGTTTTAAAAAAATAGTCCTCAAGGACCACTTTAGGCGTCAGCTTCCATTATCAGACATACGAAGCGTCGTTATTGTTATCGGGGGTGATGCGAATTAGGATTATGTGTCACGAACCCCTGAAGAAGAAAAATAAAGGAGTTTCTATTCATAAATAGGTTGTGAAAAGTTCAGCGAAGTTGGTGTTAGACAAAGAGTACGATAGACGGTTGGGATAAAATCGTTAGAAGTTTGACAATCGAATAAGTTTCACAAGTTCGACAAACAGTTTAATTATATACATAACCTTAAGATTGTTATTTTTTGTTTTGTTCACTCCTATAAAATGTTCAAAATTATCATGCACCCCTTTGGCTTTTATTTACATATTTATAGTTCAATAAAAATTTAAAGGAAAATATTTTCCCCGTAACTTGTAGTTTTTTGCCATCGTAAAACATATACGAAAAATGCGTATTGCTTATTGAATAAGGAGTTAAAGGAGAAATACAAAACCTACAGTAACACATTATTAAATATAAAAAAGTTGTCATCTGTGCTCTTACTTCATTTCTAAAAAGTTTCCTAAAAACAAATTCCATTCGTCATTTTTCCAATCAATTGAGCTCTCCATCTTGCCATGTGAGTAATAAAAAGTTACGTTTTCAACTAACGACATTTTTTGGTATTTTTTGTTTCTCAAAGAACCAGTAAAGCGACGACCATCTAAACGAAATAACAATTGTTTTTACGAGGAATTTAACGATTTTTGTCAAGATTGATTGTGTACGACAGTTGAGAATACAATAGAAATGACTTTCGACACAATCTGTTACAAGTGAGTGCTTATTGATCAGCCCCAGAAAAACTAATTTTTCAGCAAGAATCCTAGTAAATCTCTTTTAATCCATATAAAGAGCGTTGTTGACAGGGTATTTTCAACGTTCTGAGCACTTTGAGACCTTTGAATTTGTCATTTTTGCCGCTTTTACAAACACGGGTGGTGTTAAAGGATTTATGACGCCCTTTTATTATTATTTTAACTATTTCGTACTTAAACTAATACATTCCACTTAAAAACTTATCATTTTGTTGCATTTAAGCAAAAATTCAATATTTTTACCATTTAGCTAGAAATAATTTTAAAAAGCTGAATACTAAAAATGCTTCAAAATTATTATCAATTCAAATTCTTAGATAAAATATACGAATAACTTTTCAAAATTTGAAGGAAAGGGGACATATTCAATCACATGGGTCCAAGCACTGCAGCTTAAAAATCTAAATATTTTCAAATAGGAAAAAGAATATTTAAATAGTCAGAGAAACTTGAAATTCAGAAATGGAAGTAGTAGAATTTCCAAAATGGTGATTTAAATATTTCCATTTATCCGGAATTCTATGAAATTTCTGTAAAATTATGTAGAAAGGTGACGTAAATTATGTATGCTAGACGATAAAATCCCGATGTTTGAAATTCATTTTCAATCTCTCGGAGACCATGGGAAAATTGAAAAAGAAAACCTAAAAAGAGCAATTTCTACATTACCGTATTAAATATTGAATCAAATTCAGTTAGCATATTCTTATTATATATAAGAATAAAATATTTAATTGTATTTATTTAACTTTAAATTTATGGAAACATATAAATTAAAAACTCTTAGGGCAAAAGCCCTTTAGTAGAGAGGTTTAAAATTTTAAAAGTGAACTTTGCATACTCCGATTCGGCTCTGGCGAAGTGTTTAATTAAGGAAGGCCCTTTAAGAAGGTTTTTATATTTATGAAATCAGATGCCATTACACATTGAAGCATTATTATAAATTAGGGGATTTAATACATTTTAGTTAGTTTGTTTTAATTAATATTTTGGTGGATAATTACCAAAACTTCGAATCATAAATTTTGGGCAATATATCCTAAGTCCAAAACTATTTCCTGAAGGGTTCTCTTTAATATAATATTGCTAAATTTAGTTAAAAGTGTTTTTTAGAAAGCAATGCTAATACGTTGATGGAAAAGATACTGTTAATGAATATTTTTAAATTTCACCCAATGATTGGAAAAATAATGCTTACATTGCATTGGTTTGGTTCATTCCTTCGTATTACATTCAATATTATATGAATTTGTATCGAAAATCTTTCTAAAATTCAACATGCTACTAATATAGGGTTTACTAATAATTGTACAGTACTTTGGAACTCAATACTAGAAAATTATAAAATTAATTCAACTACTATACTTCAAACATTTTACTATTAAGTAAAAATAATTTCATTTCAATATTTTAACCAATTATGGAAATAGCTTTTCATAATTCCGTCACACAGTATTCAAGTTCTATGACGCCAACTATCCCCTCATTAACTGCGTGCGGAAATTAGCAATAAAGCCATAAATTCGGGTACAGCCCCCACCAAAATATCCAATTTTCCACCCAAACTTCCTTATTGATATCCATCAGAGTGTTAGTTCGTGCCAATCTGCTTCCTAGGTTTACAAGAGGCGATCCATGGACATCCATTGGTCAGTCAATGCTTATCCAAGCCACAATTACGTCCAGCCCTTAGGCATTCTATGTGCACTGCCGGTCGAGATTTTGATAAATAGGAAGAATATGGAAATTGGAACAACACACTGTATTTAACATGTTCTCTTGAACGCACTATATCCTTGTTGTTCTTATATTTTTATTATTTAAAAATACTTTTTTATGTATAGATAAATAAATTAGAATAATAGGAAAACACTGATCGGCAGGCACAATTTTATGATAACTAATATGAAATTAGCTTAGCGATTACGATTTGAAGCAACGGTTCCAACATCTATATCACTGATGACAATGACAAATGACAGTGATTGCGCCCTCTAGAAGGGAGAGTGTAGGCTTTATAGCCCATTTATATCAGGGATACTTAACACATAGGTTTTAACATGCTTCAATCACACTGTTTAAAATTTATCTCAGGATTGCACCTGAATCCTGGAACTTTTTAGCTGCCACCACTATTTGGAACGTGGATTCACCACTTTTATGGTGCATCAAAGTTATGGTTTTACCACAAAATTGGTAATTTAACTCTCCTAATCGTGGTATCAGCTACAAAATTCCAGAATTCCGGTACAATCTTGCTCCAAAATTTTTAACAGTGCAGGACTCTCCACTGTTTTTAAGCAAAATATCCATATCCCATCGAAGTGAAAACTGAAATGTTTATATTTTCTTATTCTGACTATTTTGTCATGAAAACACATTGTTTTATCCTAAAGTATGGAATTTTATTTTAAATATTACATTACTTAAAACAATTTTTCCACAAAAAAAATCATTTACAATTTTGTCTATATTAATAATGGTATAATTGATCGTCCTTTAATAAATTAAATAAGAGTGCGAAAATATTCTAATCAACTTGCCCTTGGATCCTATGAAAAGTTCTTATTTTGATAATACTTGTTAACGTGTATGGAGGGCATACGTTACTTAAGGGGTGTATTAATTGAGATTTGCAGGCATTGATTACCATCTGTCCCTTTACTCAATACCTCTTGTACTCATTTTGTATGGTCTGCTTGAAGAAATAAAACTTATTTGTGATAAATATGCAGGGTTTTTTTTCAGCCATATTGTCAGTTGATACATAATTTGTTTCAAATTACTTATCTCTTTCCAGTTTTCAATCCAGTTCGTCCGAGATTTCATTGGTTGTTTCAGAGTTTCACTCTAATTGGTGGTTTCTTCTTCTGTTGTGTTCTATTGTACAGTTCTTTTCTTGCAACTTGATTGTATTCTTACTTATTTATAAAAACTAAATCTGTTTTAATTGAGTTAACTTCAACAATACAAAGTATTGCCAAAACGTCAATGTTGTTAAAAAAAAACTTTGTGAATACTGGAACAAATGTGAATATCAGAAAGTCCAAGTATTAAAGCAGTACCAAGGGAAATGTTACCACTCAAAACGTGAAACAGTGCTCATTGGTGATATCTTTAATTTTCCTATTTACACAGAAAGAAACTTACTTATTTTCAAAATTAAACGCTTTTTATGCTCAATAACTCAATAAACAGTCAAAACAATGTATAAAAATACATTAGCTATCTGAACAACTGTTCAGAAAAAAGAGTCTAAGTCTATATATATTTACTCGCCCCCTCCCCCAATATATAACTAGCTTTGATTCTAAGCAGGGACGTCCTAGCTATCACAGCGATTTATTAAGTGGGTGATTCGTCATTCAAATTCTATCCTCATAATATTAGCTGAGGGCTTATATTTAACACTGGCCAACACAAAATCTCCTTTAATCTAATTATGCAAATATGAGTGAGTCTGAACTGGTCTGGCATGTTCGGGATGTGCATTTAAGAAGTATAAATTTTTTTAATGTTGTTTACTTTAATATTAAGGAAGATATTTTAATATCGTTACTTAAAGAAACCATTAACATATTTTATGGGGTAATTTGGGGGTAATAAAATTCGGGATTTTAATGCCAGGTTTGCTTTCGTAGAAGAAAAATGTGTTTAGGAATTATGAATTTAAGGCATGTAAAAATAAAAACAAGAATTTCACGGTGTAATATTATTAAATAGTCTTGAGAGATAAATTTTCTCAACACTAATTGGTAGTTACAAAAAATACAAGTTCTTACCTAGTTAAAAATATAAATTGAAGCCAATGCTCAGTTATGAATTTCAGTTGAATTAACGTTTAATTTCTTTTAAAGTGTCGTTAAAACTGCTAAATAAATTCAAATTGAAATCTTGAAAGTTTGAAAAGGTTTGAAGGAAGGTTGGAGGTTTAAATGGAAATTTAAATTTAAGGGAAAATTTTTAAAGGACCATTGCCTGACAAGAAAAACACATATCGGATTTATGTGTTCATTCTAAATTCAATAATGAATATCTTACTTATTGCTTATTTATTGATATAACCTTAAAATTTTCAGTCATTTTAGTCATGTAATACTTTAAAAAAATTGCAAAAATTTATTATTATTATTATTATTATTATTATTATTATTATTATTATTATTATTATTATTATTATTATTATTATTATTATTATTATTATTATTATTATTATTATTATTATTATTATTATTATTATTATTATTATTATTATTATTATTATTATTATTATTATTATTATTATTATTATTATTATCATCATCATCGTCATCATCATCATCATTATCATTATCTTTACCATCATCATTATTATTATTATTATTATTATTATTATTATTATTATTATTATTATTATTATTATTATTATTATTATTATTATTATTATTATTATTATTATTATTATTATTATTATTATTATTATTATTATTATTATTATTATTATTATTATTATTATTTTATTGTTGTGTGTTGTTTTTTAACATTTTTGTTCTTATTATTTTAATAATAATTATTTTAAAAAAAACTTACAAACATGAATGTCACTTACCAACCGACCAAGTAGAAATGTTAAATTAATGAATAATCACAGGACGTAACAGGAATACGCATCTCGTCAGTCTTTTAATGACTTAATTAGCATCGAGCAAATTCAATTAATGATGTGAAAATTTTCCTCGCAATCATAAAACTAATATTTCATTTTCTAAACATTCTAAATGAGGTTCATCTAAACTTTGACTTTAACTTCTAATAAATATAATTGCACTAAATAAATAATGGCCCTCTTTTATTAAAATAATAAAAAAGGGCCATTATTTATTTAGTTATTTAGTTACCTATGTTATTAAAATAATAATTTTTTAAAAAAGCATTACATTTTTCTCGCGCGCTTAAGATTAAAATTCATAATGAATTTGGCAGTTGCAGATCTTAGTGGAAGATTGTGTTAAGTGACTAAAGGTTGAAAACGAGAAAATTAACTTTAAAGAAAATAGTAAAAATAGTTTGCTCTTAAATCCATTGAAAACAGTAAAAAAATATATATAATTAACTTTAGGTTTATGGAAAAGGAAAAACATGTTATCTTTAAAAGAGGGAATACTATGTTCATTGTTTATGTGGGCGCCAGGCGTGAAGGTAAAGGATTAAACAGCAGAGTTCAACGAATCATTCTTTATTAAACGACTCAAACACCGTGAGCCGAACCAAAGCAATATAAGACAAGCAAGACAGGAATACAGATAACGATCACAGTTATATACTAGTTAGTCAATGCGTAACTTCACTTCAATTCTCCGTTTATTGATAGAAAATTTTCATTCCTCAAAACTGTAATTTAGGAGAAAAAAATTCTAAGCTCTTCAACTGTGAAATCAATTTTTCTTTCATAAGAATCGCATTAAAAAAATTCAATGCAAAACACCCTAACATCCATAATCTAAGGTCATAGTAAGTAGCTCTTAAAAATATTATTACGAAACAAGAAAATATTATTACGTTTGCAAGGCATTACATTTTATATTAAAATTCTTAATGAATTTGCCACTTGTGAAATCGATTTCCATACATAAGACTTACATAACACCTAACTAACCTAATTCATGGTCATAGATATGAATTTTCTTTTTAAAAAATATCATTACAAAACTTAAAGGGAGAAGCAATTAGCTCTTCTAAACTGTTGCAATTCTTAAAAGAAACTCAATATGTTAGTTTGCGCCACCTCGGTGGCTGAATGCTTAGTGTACTAGCCTTTGGAGCTGCTGGGGTCGGGTTCGAATCCCGGTCAGGCATGGATGTTTGTGACAGTCAATAAATGTTGTTATTTGTCTATGTGTTATTCATTTCTTTGTGACTGCAAAATTTCTTTCTGTGTCTGTCGCACTTGACGAAAGCTTATAAGCGGTTCTCTGAACAAGCACACAAGCTGGAATATATATGTATCATACCATACCATACCATACTATGTTAGTTTGCGAGTCCAAGAAAAGTTTTTATAGAAGGCCCTCTAGCTCAATGTGCAAAATAAACTTATCTAGCACGATGCGTATCCCTCGAGATTGAACCATTTTAGGATGCAAATATATTCGAATCCTGCCTATATTTCCAGTCATTCTATTAACCCTCTAATGCATGAATTTTTATTTTCATCCCAAAAAAATATATATGTATCTTCAATACTCATACATTATGGGAAAAACACTGAAATTTTTTTAACTGCATTAGGTTTTAAATAATTTCAATTTTAAAAAAAATTCCATGTGACAAAAACCAACTAAAAAATTCCAATTTTGATAATAATGACTAGAAAACTACTAAATATATTTTAAAATAACCCTTTTTAACAACATATAATTTTTCAAAACAATTTATTTGTTTTTAGTACTAAAATTATTATACTTTGAGTAACGCCAAAAACGTAATTTCACAACAGTTAATAACCTCACTCTTTAATTTTGAATACACCTTTACTACTGTCATTTATGAGGGTTATTATTAACTAAAACTTCAAAATGGAATGTAATAGATGAAAAACAACAAATTTGTCGAGAGGGAGGTCTACTTTAATAGAATAAAGTGGATTATGTAACTTGTTACCAAACGGTAACAGTATGCATTAGAGGGTTAATCAAATATGTACGAATCAAATGAAATATGTATATAAAAAGCTGAAAAAATGAAAGGCATTTTTGAAATGATCAAAAATATTTCCAAATATAGCATAAAGACGTATCCTAAATATTCTGATACATTTCTGAAAATTACTTATTCACATTTTTTATTTTTTACAGCGCACAGAAAAGCAAGTACAATATTAGCTGCACAAAAAGAAGAAAATGCATTTTTATGTTTGCTTTTTTTTTTTAAATTTACTGAAGTATTTTAATAACGCGTCTCAACCTTCTTAAAATTTTAAAACACTTCTCTTATTTTAGGTCTCGAAAAGCAAGGTGAAAGTAAGATTAATTAAGCTAGGCAAATTTTGCAGCACCAAACTTTATTTATTTAAAAAAGATAAACATATTTTCCTTCTTCTACTTACATATAAAAGACAAGAAATTTAAAACATACTGTTCCCTTCACCAATTCTTTAAAATGAAGACACGCAAATTGTATGTTGGTGGAGTATATTTATTATTTATGTTTCAACTCTAAAATTAGGCATTTAATATCCATTTTGGTACAAAGCATTTCCGATTCCCAATGAAATTGTATTTATTACGAAGGAAGTTCGAACAAAGGGCTAGCAGAAGTCGCATTCATGCATTATGTTATTTCAATTTTTTTGTATTAGTTGTCAACTTTAAGTGAAATATATTTCTTAAAAATGCGTATTTATAAAGCAGTCTATGAGTATTTATGTAGCAAACTTAATACTATTTAATTTGATACTTTATTATAATAGGACAGCTTCAGGTCGTAGATGACAACAGCTCCAAATTTTTTTTTTCATTTGTTATTTGGAATTACTTTTATTTTGTTATTCGAACATTAGTTTTCGAAGAATATTTTACTTATTTATTTTTTTAAATATCAACTTCTTGCTGTACTTATGGCAGTTCAAAGCATTTGTTAAGCAAAGCTTGAATATAAATAAAATTTTATTTCCATCTATATTGGTTATTTTAAGAGTAAAACCGAAGCAACCAATGAAATAGTGGTACAGAGAAAAATGAATAGAAGAGCGTTACATAATATGAAACATTCTCATTGAAAATCGCTCAATTAAATGTTTTTTAAGAAATCTCACGATCAAAAAAACTACTCAACTGTTCTTTAAAAGGTACCTTAAATATCACATCCACACTATTTACTCCCCGAACGTATCCCAAGACACGAGATTAATTCAAACAACCCCAATTTATTTTATTCAAACTTCCTGCCAAAACCAGGGCTTAACGTCATTGGAATAGTTCCAGATATTTGCTTTTAAATGTGTTTATTTATCGTTGCCATATTCTCATCTCGAATAACTTTGTATTTAATTGTTTGGATGTCTTAATAACTCCATCATTTCCAAAGTTATCTTGCAGAGAAAAGTCTTGACAAATCTGGTCCATTTTCCGAAACCAGGTTTAAGATGAAATTAATTCTCTACATCCGTACTGCCTTTATTTAATCTGCTTTACAAAAAGGGCAATGATGGAAGACCTTGGCTCGGTCCCAAAATAGACTACAGTGCCTGCCTGTTTCACTTATAAAGATATTTTATTATAGCCTATGCCTTTGCCTTTCAATTTTGCTTTTCGGCTGACATTTACTGAGGAAAGGAGGTACCTGAGTGTATAAATAATTTGGCAGATTCTTCCAATTTCGAGTTTGATGTTAGTATTGTACGTGATTTGATTGATGTCTCCCTTTGATGGCGTGCTTGGGAATTCAAGTTTGGTTGGGGAAATGTAATGGGTAATAAAATTGAAGCATTAAGAGGGGTCATTAGTGATATCGAAACTAATATCTCACCACCAGCTACGCAAAAGTAGCTTTCAGTAGGTGGAGCTTATTGACCTCCTCACTACAAAAAATCCAACCAACCACAGAACTGAACATCATGATTGACTGCGTCAATCAAACACATTAGGGGACAGAGATTTAAACCCTCCGTATTCCGAGAAAAAGCTGGAGGCATAACATGTGGTGCATCCAACCCCTCTTTCCTTTGTTCAAGTAACTGGAGAAAGATAACAAAACTTGTTTTTAGTCTTTAGGTTTTTCGCATGGCCAGGCGAAAGTAGAGATTTGATAATTTCAGTCGTCGGTCCTTGTTAGATTAGAAATTTCACACAACAAAATATGTGTTCGTTTTTTCGATAATTTGTTTTTATCGTTTTCATCAAAAAGCTATTTTTAGTCTCCTTTAAAAAGTCATGAAACAAAATCATTTCTGTTGTTTTCTTTCATGAAAAGGAATACTTTGACTTTGTTTTGTTTAAAAAGTTATTGGCTATAGATATTTGAAAATGCCATTAATAAATAGTCGAATTGCTACATTGATGTAACTCATATCATACGGCAGATAATCATTAGTAGACAATTAAAGGAACTAGGGATGTAAGGACATAGTAAAACTTCAACAACAATGTAGTAAAATGTTACAACGTTAAATGTTACAAAACAAAAAAGTAGTTTCCGCCTTGTAATCGACTCATTCTTGTAAAGTAGTGCAAACCACTACCGTTTGATTGAAGAATTTGAAAGTATATAACGTTCTCTCATTTTATTCTGGTTGGATTGTGGACAAAGAGAGTCTCCTGCCTATGGCTCTAATGGAGAAATTTTAATCGTCACGAAAAATGCAGGACATTTTTTGCAGTTCAAAAACCAGGACATTTTACATATTTTATGACTCTTTGAAAAAAGTAGGACAAAAGTTAAAAAGAAGTATTGCAATTCGAAATGCCGTACGTATGGTTCCTGTTCCCCAAATTATACCTTGTACGAAAATTTCAATAACTTTAAAACCTTAAACAAATCTATGGCATAATTCTTCGCGCAAACGCGATTTTCTCAAAAACCTTATTATGACATTCGACATATACTTGGAACTCGTTTCCCAAATTTAAATACAGTTGCTCTGTTTGTTTGAGCAGCAGTCTGGGAGACTAACTATTGTTTGAAAACCATTTTACCAAATAACCACCATATTCAGCACCTTCTAGAACGTCTAGAAAACAAACATAAAATCATTTCTAATTTGCTATCGCATTACTTTCATTACCATTTACCTTGTATTAATATTTCCAAAATAAAATTGAAAATTCTTACAAGTTTGATTTTTGTCGTATTCCAGAAGCACAAAATAAGTAGACAGTGTGTAAGAACTAATAAGTTAGCCTTTATCATCAAATTTTAACAAATGTATAATTTATATGTTATTTAGTCCTATTTTCATATAATTATGATTCTCTATAAAGATCCTTTCTATGGAATCATTCGGTTTCACGATCTTTTTTAATCATCACTTTACTTATCTATTTTCTATTTATATAAAATACGGTGCCGTTCTCACAGCGGACAATAAGATTTTGCGGACACTATTTTGAAATAGACGTGGCGAAAGGAGACTTAGCAGTTCTAAAGCATAACAGTGGGACGTGGTACTCATTCGTCAGACTAAATGAGACCATCTTTGGTAACTGATCTGTTATGAAGCCCTTTATACTAATGCATGCTTTTTTACGAATCTGCCCCTCAACCATCTAGGATTTTTTTCATGTTTATAGAAACCAAGAAATTTTCATCCAGACTTACGAAACCTACTTACCTTATTATTGTATCCCTATATAATATAAAATTGTAATTGTCCGGCGATTGAAATCCACGTGACTTACGCGGCTTCAGCCAATCAGAAACGCTGAAAGTAAATGTGGCGGTGTGCTTGTTTTGTGCCGGGTCTTGTGTAAAGTTGTGTCCCGTGGCTTTGGTGGGGATCGTTGCTTAGCGCTAGAGTTACGTGATGCCCTGGAGCAGTCCCACGGAAACTAGCTTATTTTTCAACTGTTGGCATAGGTCTTGAGTTTCCGACCACGCATCGTAAAAACAGCCGAAGCCGATGCATCTTCCCTTTTTCGTCTTGCGCACTCTCCCCGTTGGTCGGGATCTTCAAAGAGGAATTGCGTAGGGTTGGCGAGCGGTAGCGAACAGGGGGCTTTGCCCCCTAGTTTACAAAAGAAAAACAAATCACACCACATTGTTTTTAATATTTGAAATATATATATAAATACCACACTCCTATAGCAACTACTCCTTGCGCATACGTGATTTTCACGCAAAACGCGTGCAACTCACTTGCTTGAAGTCCATATCGTTGTCTTAGTTTGAGCAGTAGAAAGGATTTAGACAGCTGTCTGACAGACCTGCTAATGTTGGAACCCCCTTTTTTAGAATCAGCAACCTCGAAAACGTCCAGAAAACATAAAATCTTCTTTTCGTATGTTCTACCCCATCCCCCATCGCAACATTTTTATTACCTTACACTTCGTCACTTCCTTATAGGTTTGTGAACATAAAGCTTGTAAAATTATTACAAGGCAGATCTTATTCGTACATCGTAAAAACTAAATAAATATACAACGTATACGAGCTGTATACTAGCATTTTGTCAGGTGTAAGTTAGATGCAAAATGCAAATTAACAAATGTGTCATTTATATGAGATCTGGTCTTTCATATATTATTCTGAATAAGCACAAGAATCTTTTATTATTTTTTTTAATAATGATATGGTTTCACGGGATCTTTTTAACTTCACATTATTTATCTGAAATACGCATATATGTAACTTCAAACCCTTAGTAAGAAGATGCAAATACAATAGAGGAAATGTGTTCATTTAAACCTCCAATATACAGGACAAGAAAGCAGCTCTTGGTTCTCATCACATCCTTTGTTTGTTTTCCTTCCTAAAACGAAGGTGTGAATAGTGATAAATAAAAGTTTTTTTATATTTTAAAGAACACACGTTATAAATATCTTTCTCCTACACAACACAACTATATGTTGCATGTTGTGCAATTTAGCTATTTTTTTAGAATTAAAAAAATATAGAAAGTAGGTATTGACATAGTGAGATCCATCTGTCAGTATTCTCTCCTACTTCCGATTTCGGTTCTATCCGTTGGATGTTTTTCTTTTCTTTTTGTGATGTAGGAAATTAGAGACTTATTTATTTTTATACTTTTTGTCAATCGGTCTGTACGTGCGGACATCTATACCAGTCTGATATCGGTCTGTCTAGGGGTTGGTTCTACTAAATATTAGATTGCAATTTAAAATTATTTCTTCCAACCATAAACTAGTTATTTTCATTCTATAAACAAAAATAACTCAATAGAAGAGTAATTATTACAATTGCTCTAGTGAATTGTTTACACTAAATAAAATACGTATCAAAAATTGGCCTTTGATAATATTTTAAGAAATTCTTGGGGGTAACCAATTATCAATATAATTACGTGCTCAAATGAGGGACCGAAATTCAGAAGGAAAATTGCGGAAGCTATTTACCTGCCCAGAACCCGTCCAGAACAAGTTTTTCCATTTAGCGAGGCGACAATAATCGCTAATAGTTTGAATTTAAAGTATAATTATTTTTGATATTTTTTAAGCATTGGATTCGCTCTTCGAAATTTTACTTTCTGGTACTCTGCTGCATTTTTTCCAGGTGAATGCAAGAAAATGTCACTAGACATTTAAGTAAGTAAGAGTATTTTTGTAAAGAGACATTTTTAAATATTTTTTGTTCCGCTTTCTTTTTATGATGAAATGCTCTATCAAGGGTACGTAACTTTCCATTTTTAACATTTTTCTTAAAATCATTAAAATGTCCGAGCAGTTCACAACATCATACTGCAAGAACCAAGCAAACGCTCTTTCGAAATTTAATTTAATAGTATTTTTTTCTGAAAAACTTTAAGTTTATTATTTCACTATTTATATAGCTTATACACTAAAATTATATTAAAATAATTTTATTTAAACTTAAAATGTAATATAAAAGAACTCAGAATGAACTAGTACTCTTCTAATCAAGAAAATGAATCAAACAGAAGAACAAAACTATCATTTCCTGATTTATGCGATTCCTACATTTGGCATCAAAACCAAATCAACTCCACTTTCTGAGTTCGACACTTGTAGCTAGTAGCCTGGGCTGTGAAATAGCCACGGCGAAGAACGCTATGAGTTCAAATGACAAAGCACTAAGAAAATACAAAATAAAAAGACCCTCGCACTCGCACCCTCAACCAGCGTCTGCGGTGCGTTTTTCTGCGAAATTCTCTTTTCAAAGGTGGAAAAAGTCCCCTCCCCCCTGGTCCCCCACACTTAAGACCACATGTGAAGCTTCCCCGTCCTTGATAACGTACTGTCCGAACTAAATGAACCCTGAGAAGGGGAGGTTCTTGCGGGAGGCGTGGCTTTGCACAATTTTTTGGCACTTGTCTTCACATTTAAATTAATATCTTAGGTTCAAATTATCCAATTTGAAAGTTTAAAGTCAAGTTTAAGACAGAAATGTTCAATCTCGGAACCTGTGGATTCACTTTTTTAATATCCTGTACTCAATTTTTACAAAATGAAGTTAAAGTTAACTTTTTATGTAATTTTTTATAACAAAAATTTTAAGAAAAATAACATTCATGGAATTGTATATTTAAGTCAAATCTGTCTAACGGCACAAACCGCGTGAAAATATTCCAATAATTACTTGTGATATGCATTCGAAAAGTGTCACGATTTTACCATAGAGTTACTATTGAGAGACGACCGCTAGGTGGCGTCTGACGAACCCTCTTAAAGCGTGAATTATATCTATCCATTCGAAGCACTTATGTGCAATAAATGGAAATTGTGCTTCTGGATATTTATTGTTTGCATTAAGGTAGGCGAATACCCAAAATTCTAAAATGTTTACTATTACTTTAATCTTTTCCAAATTTGGCATAGTGATTTCAAATATAATGAACAATGCTTTTTGGGCAATTTTTTAAATTTAAATATAATTTATTTATTTTAAACGGTGCTTTTCTACTAAAAAAAGAGGTTTACGCTAACAAGTCTACCACATTGAATTTTCATCCTATAAACATTAATTATGTGTTAAATTATTCGTTTTGAACTGATGCATGCAATGACCCTCTAGAGTAGCATACAAATTACAAGAAAAGAAGTTATTAAGAAAAATGTTATTAAAGCATTAGATTAAAGCAATAGTAAAAGTTTTAGAATTTTGGGAAATTTTTTGTATTCGCCTACCTTAAGTTTGTAAGTGCACATCCTTTAATTATAAGGTAATTATAAGGTAATGTTAACCACCTGAGGTAAATAGACGCATAAACCTTAAAATGAACTTTAAAAATTTATGAATTTTGTAATTTTACTAAATTTTTAATTTGAAGTATAGATGACTCATTTATAATAAAATACCTGAGAAATATAATTATGAAATAAATTAATACAAAAAAAAAGACATTTTCAATTAAATATTTTATGCAGTGAAACAAGTTTATACTTCAGCCAATTTGCTTATCCGCATAGGGTTAAATATTTATTTCTAAATATCTTTTCACTGTAGTATTATGTGCACTTACCGTTGAAAAATACCAATAAGTTTCAAAAAATTTAAACATATAGAATACAAACATAAGCTTAAACACACACGAAATAGGGTCAAAACTTTATGTAAGGCCATAAACTAAGCTTCTTTGGTATGCTTTTTCCGCACTGCACTCACGGAAACTAAATATAGTTAAGCAAACTCAAAGGGAGCATTACTTTTCAGAATAAGAATGAATATATTGTTGGAATATAGAGAAAGCAAATAGATGGATATGTTTACGATTGTATAAATAAAAATATTTCGATTCCCTCGACTAATATTCTCATCTACGTTTACCCTTTAAATTTCAATTTAAATATAATAACATCGGTGTAACTGCTTCTCTTATTCAAATAAATGTTATTCGTAATCAAACTGCATGCGCCAACAATACTTAAAATGCAAATGCATCAGCAAATGTTTAAAATAAAAATGTTTTTTTCAAAACACATCATTAAAATTGAAAGGATAAAATAAACTTTATGTATAACGTTTAGTAATAAGTTGATGTTTTCATTTAGCTTAGTTTTAATTTAATGTTTTTATTCGGTAAGGAAGCTTTTATTGGTATTAGCAAATGGGTCACTGAAGAGATATTTTTTCGGTATAAATAATGAGATAATACAGCAGTCAATATATTTCAATTTTGAGAGTATGGATATTTATGCTTAATAATAAATGCTATATTTACGTGTTGCTGTTTACAATACACGCATCACACAATCCAAACAGAGAAAATGTAGGTCCTACAATGTATTTTCATTTTTTTAATATTTTCTTTTTTATATAAAATTAAAATATATATTTTTAAAAAAAAAGTCCGTTGTGTCGAGCTCCGAGTGCTAATGCCCAGTGTAATAAGCTCAGAGAATGAAAGGTAAACATCACGGAAATATGTCCCCAAAAATATAAACATTTCAAGTTATCTCCGCTGTACAATTAATTCATTAACATATACATTTTGACCAAAATGAACAATAAAGAAAGGAGTTAGTGATTTTATCTTGCAACAACTGAATATAATATATGTTTACAAACCACAACAAGATACAGCACATTTAAGACATTTTAGGCGTGCAAACTAAACCAAAAACTGAACAATTCCTATTTCCAAACTATAAACTTTGCTTTATAGGACAATAAATTCCAATATATCTCAAAACAAATCTTAATACAAATGTTCAATAATGTTCTCACATTCTTCTTAAAGCACTCTTTAAGAAGGAAAATTTGCATTCACCCATTTCCGACTTTTATCTGGATACGATATAGTGATTAATGAATTCGACATCTAATGACAGGAGTAATCTTCAGGCTTGGGACTGAGGGAGTTATCCTGTTTCCTAATGACGAGGAACATTAGACGTGAAAGTCCCCCTCACTAATGAGTCCCCTAACTGTGCTAATTGGGAGATAGCATTTCGGATGCGCGTTGAACTATGTCGACCATGATGAATTCTAAATTGCTATAGTAGGGTATCGTTGGGGGTTTGTGTAATTGTGTATTGTCTTGAGATGCGTTTAGGAAATGCATTTGAATAATTTTAATTGGTATTGATTTCGATTGAGTTAAATAAATTCTTCGATTTTTTTTCTTAGATAAATACAGATTGGAACTTTTTTTCAAAGAAAGATGTATTCAAATGACTAAAAGATAATCTTATTGTGATTGGCTATGAAAATGTATTTCATACTCAAGATAATTTATTAATTTTATATTTTGCAAGTTTCAATTACAAATTCAAATTTAAGTTCCTGAAAAATTAATATTAAAACAACATTTCTGTTTGTAAAATATTATAAGCATGGGCTTAAGCCTATTGGCCTTAATTTTCAAATTAAAAATTGTCGATGCACTTTTGAATAATGCTTATTTATTCCCTTGCATATGATATTTAACCTTCTGAGGGATAAGCTAGTCGACTGAACTGCAACTTACAATCATGATTGAATGCAATGCATGAGATAAATAGTTTAACTTTTAACTAATTTTTTTTCTTCAAATAATTTGAAGTTATATTTATGTAGCAGTTGTTAATTAACAAGTATCTAATTAATACTAGTTTAAGTTGTACTAATAACAACTTAATTAATACTAATTAAGTTGCTAATTAATACTGGTGTTGATTTTTAAAAATTAGTAAATATGTAAAATATCTATATATATTTTTTTAATTTCGTGTATTGTTAGAAAAAATGAAAATGAGATGAGAGGCTTATTCTTATGTATCCCCCACAGGGTTAAAGTTTGTTTTTAAATCATGCATTTACTTAGGAGAAAACAAAAACTTAAATTTGAACTTTTTTTTAATGTTTCGAATCACCAAATCCGTAACATTTTTGGACACATACATTTGCCTGCATTAAAATATAGTTTATATATCTTAATATATGATAATGTTGAATATTCGATAACGGCTATGTGTTTCTATTTGGGCTATCATCCTTATTACTTGTTTTTATTAAACCTATTAAAGGCGGAATTAAAAAAAATAAAAGATTTCAGCATGAGCACCTGTTCGCCCTTTCTGTTAGGTGAATGAGAGCAACCCTACAAAAAACTAATAAAATACATAAAGTCAGTTAAAATGTTACGTTTCTCTTCTTCAAAATGCAATAAATTTACAAGATCGAAGTTTCTAATAAAAAAGTTCAACTAAAAATATTGTTAATTACTTTTTTGACGTTGAAAATTTAAAAGTATTCCAATTCACCCCGTTTTAGGTACTAATATTATTAGTCTTCACTAATGTAAAATCCCATTCTGCATTAGTCTTCACGAATGTAAAATCCCATTTTGCATTAGTCTTCACAAATGTAAAATTCTGCATTAGTCTTCACAAATGTAAAATCATATTCTGCATTGAAAGTATTTTTAAAAAACAAAAAAAATAGAATGAAAATATCCTAAAGTTACCTAAACTAACTAGAAAATCAATAACTTTATTTCGAAAAAACAAAGGCAATCTGCTTCTTTTTTTTAATATAGCACTTCATAAAAAGGATTTTTTTATGATGAAATTGAAAAAATAAGAGGCTTTGTGAGTACTTAGTGTGCATTAAAACAAATTTTAATGAACTTAATGTTTCAAAACGTTAAACACAAAATTAGAGTGACAATCATTATAATCATTACCTTGATGTTCTCAAAGTCATACTTTACAAAGTCCTTGTCAAAAAAAAACGGACATAAAAGAATTTTTTTCATTAAATAACGAGTTTATTTTTTTAATTAAAAAGAGCTGCCTTCGTAAATATGATATGCGTCAAAGGAAACTTTTCGCCGTCTTTTTCGTAAAAGTAAATTTTTTAATCCACTTGGGATTATTTTCTGTTAAGTAAATTACTTTTAATTACTAAACAAACTTTTTAAAGTCTCGTCAAAATACGTCAAATAATAAAATTAAAAGTTTTTCAGTCTTTTCTTTTAGAGCTATTTTATTTTTAAGTCATGCAAGTAAAAATAAATATTACATAAAAAAAAGTTCGATGATTAAAATTTTTTTTAGTTCTTTGTTATTATAAAATGGCTTCTTTTAGATCCTTTAATTGCTTTATGCTTTATTTTCAGTTTATTTTTTTATATAAAAAACATTTCTTATCAATTCCCTTGAAAACTTGAGCTTTTACTAATCTTGTACAAAGGTTTGCAATTTTGTTAATACAATCTTGTGTTCCTCAATATAATATTAAAGCTCTTGAAACTTTCTATATTGCTTCTCTATGTTACCATCGGAATTAATGATCGTGAAATATATTTTTTAAATAAAACACATTTTAATAGACATAATGAATATATAAGTCGTAAGATCCACTGATCCAGGAATATTTCACCTGTGGCATGAGAAAAGATGTGATTCTCCAAGGTTGTCTATAGAACAGCAAAGAGCTTGTTTGAGGTCCAGAGCTTTGACTGAGGCTTCTCATGCCCAACTTGGGTTACTAGCATTCCAAGAAGAACTAAAAAGAAGGGACGATAAGCTATCAATTTCAACTCTTGAAGCTACGGTTCTTAACAGTGCCAAAGAGTATAGTGTAGAAAATGAATCATAAATCAAATTTTATTCTTTGTTTTAACAGAGCTTCTCAAAATAAAGTGTTTTTAAATGTTCTACAGTTCACTTTTTGATTTATACTTTCTCTGATAATGCATGAAATAAAACAAAATAGGGAAGGCCTGTGATAGTTTTCCAAAATTGAAAATTGAAAGAAGATATCTAAAATCTTGAATGCATTAATAAATCAATTTTAGTACAAAGTAGAATATTCTACAAAATAATATACTCGTTCTTGTTTTTATTTAGGAATATTTTTTAATACAATCAAACTGGAAAAGTTTCTAACAAGAAACACACTTAGTTCGCAACTTGATTTTTATAAAAATTACTAGAAATGACTTAGTATAATAATTTTTTGTGACAGCGCTATTTTCACAAAAATTATTTATTCTGTAACTAAGACTTTATACGAATTTCTTAATTTAAGGAAACGTTATATAAAGATAAGTAAATGTTTTTGAGTATGCAACATTCTCCATTCCAGAAAACCTTAATGAGGCATAGTTAGAGATTGTATAAACATATTACTTTATTCAAAACACTATTCAAAATTATCTCTTAGTTTTTTAAAAACTATAAGTAGAATAAACAACAATAAGTAGTTAAAACAAACTTTTTCAATCCCTATTCTACTAATTCAAACATGAGTATTGTTACTTAATTTGCCAATAATGACATAGCTGTTCCATGTTGCATTTCCCGCGAAAATCGTTAAAAAGTGCACGTCCATTACGGAAAGGTAACTCTTCATTACATGACTTCCCATTATCTGCACAACGTGGAAAAAACCATTGAAGTTTCGATAAAAATGTTCGCATTCCAACTAGAGCGTGTGCCTTAAGCGATATTTTATTTAAATGCGGCCATTTTCGAAAGCGTTTCCTTCGAATTGTCGCTTATACATCATCGATCATACTTTGTGTTTATTTTTTTATCTACTTTTTTTTAACTTTCAGGTCGATATAGGGCGTCACTAAGGGAACACATTTATTTGAGAAAAAAATTCCACCTCAAAACACTTAATTTTTTTCCCCCGAGCTATTCGAAATACTCGATACAAAGCGATGCGACGTGTTTTATTTTATTTATTTTTAAAACTTTTTTTTTTAGATTGAGGGCTCCATTTTTCTATAAGAGTAATTTTGAAGCGACGTCGTTTTTAGCAATGTTGACAGGTAAAGAGAATTTGTGCTGACTTTTATGAAGAGCGACGAAAGCAGGCATATTTTTATGCCTTTTTTTATTCCCATTTCAGTAATATTGAAACTTTTCTCTTTTCATTGTTTTATTTTTATTTATTTCCTGCAACTTCTGTGAAAGTAAATGATGTTTCTAAATCAATAACGAAATTCAAAATGCTTTTTTTTTCCTTTCCTATATTGCTAAAAACATTAGCTTCTGAAAAGAAATTCTGGAATAAGGTTTTATTGAAAAGAGTTCTTGAAAATAGGAAATAAATATCCGGAGTAGCCAAAATAATGTTTTAAATATTGCAGGAAAGTCACTTAAATTCTATTTGATAGAAAAGTAAAGCTAAAAAAAATTATATAAAATATTTTTCCACTTTTCTTTAACGTTACTTGGCCCTACATCCGTTAACAACTTACTCAGCTTCCACTTGCATTAATGGATAGGTAATTCAATTTTGGATTCGATGGAAAATGCGATTTTAAATAAATATGAAATTTCTTGATATATTTCGTATGATTTCATATATAAATTAAATTATAATTTGACTGACTTATAGAAATTAAATTATAATTTATCATTAGTCATACCTGACTAAAAATCACTGCTTCATACAGTCGTAGCCGTTAAACTGCAAAATATGTTTTAGGCTTCAACTTTCAGTTTAAAAAAATCATTATATAAAAAAACTCCCTAAAAACTATAATTGCTGGTATTTTAAATTTTCTATTGCTATATTATGAAGGTAGAATATTTTCCTATGGGGTTCGCTTAGAACGCTAATAATGTTTTGCTCCTTAACACAAGCTCTACTGACATCTATGATAAAATTTTTTGAAAGTGGGAGTAAAATTTCTTGTGTTTAAGTCTAATTTGGATCTGACAAGTCTAAAAATTCCAACATGAGTATTGTTAATACCAAATGTTACCAATGTTTTTTTTATAATGTTACCAAATAGTAACATTATAAAAATATAGTGTTAAAGCTCCTGATGGAGGCTAGAAATAGGCAGCTGGAAACGATTACACTACTACAAAAAAAAAGCTATGCTACGATATCATGATTTTTTGATGTAACGTTACATCAATTTTGGATTTAGCTTACTGAACTTCAAATGTACGTATAATTAACATTCCACAAAACTCTATAATGCTGTGTAACTTTCACAGATTCTATATAAATATATATATATTCTATATAAATACGCATTCATAAATATTATGAAACAAAAAAACATATTATGCAAAAATTGTGAGTTCTGTAACCTCCATTGAGTAGCCGGCAAAGCGACGTTCTTGTAATAAAAAAATTACAAAGTCAAATCTGGCCTTAGATTAAACTTCAGCATGGTACTATAGTGAAAAAAAATTTAAATTTCATTGGGAATTATAATTTTAATGCATTCGAAGATTGTTTTGGTGCCAATCGTGCTTTTGCACAGCTTTTGTGGCGTAACCTTACTCACTTTTTTTTAACCTTACTACGTCTTTCCGTGTTTGTGTAATATGATTACTTAGCTTTACTATAAGTTTACACCCCTTTATGCAGTATTGTTACTATATAAAATAGACTTACAAGTAAACCCTCATTTCGAACTTGTGTATTTGTTTAATTTTCAAAATGTATATATATTTCATTATCTTGTTTTCATTAAATATTTTAACATAACTAACTTAAAATATTTTTTTCAGGTGATGCAGGTAAAATTATGAGCTAAATATGAAATCCCATTCTATTACGAAGACAATAATCTGGAGATGATGCAACTCTCATCCACAAGCACCGACACTTCTCGATGACTCTGTTCTTGAGAGATGGCAGCGGACACAAACCAAGAATGAGGCTGGCCAGCCGAGTTGTCATCGTTCTCTTCACCATCTCGATCCTGTCCGTCATCCTGATTGGAAAATGCGGGCTGAAACTGGAAGAGGTCGAGAATTCCGGTCGAGAAATGCCACCGCAAGATTCCGCCCTCTACCAACTTGACGGCGGAGAATCGTCGGAAGGCTCCAGCAGGAAGAAAGACGACCAACATAGGGTGGAAGTCCAGCATCTCCTGAATGAGATTTCGAGGCTCAGGAAGAAGCTGGAGGCGGTTCAAAAATTGGAAGATGACATACAACCTATTCCCATTAAAAGTGGATCGTCACACAGTTTACTGGGGGTCGAGGAATGTGGGGAGTACGTCGAAAAGCAGATATCTTCTTCAGAGTTGAAGCAAGGAGTTCCGTTGAACAACGAGTATGAGGTGATTCCTTTTTCACACTTCACCTTTAGTAGGGTCTATCCTGTGGATCTAGGACTAGGAAGAAGGGTGGTCGAGAAACCGATTGGGTATCGGAGGAAAGATCTGTTGGAAGTTTTAGTAAGGGCTTTGGAAATGGTCAACAAAGATCGTCAAGGGGAACAGAGATATACTGTTGAAGATTTCGTGGAAGGTGTCTTCAGAAATGATCCTACTACTGGAACTCAGTACTCATTGTATTTTAGAGAAAAAAATGCTTCCAGAACTTACAGAACACTCACATTGGTAAGACCGTTCGCACCGATACAATTAGTGTCAGATGAAACAGAAAAGACTTCTAAGCGACTTATAAACATAATCCTGCCCTTGTCAGGTAGAATCGACAAATTTCGAAACTTTATGGATAAGTTCGTTAAAGTTGGTATAAGGCATGACCGACGAATATTTCTGACTGTGGTATATTTTGGTATAGAGGGACTTCAGGATGTACAACAACTTTTAAGCAAAGTTTCAAAGGACACAAAATTTCGAAACTTCAAACTCTTGACACTAAACGATACCTTTTCAAGAGGAAAGGGCCTTCAAGTAGGTGCTCAACATTGGACCAAAGGTGACGTCATATTATTCATGTGCGATGTGGACGTCATATTTTCAACCAAATTTTTAGAACGATGTCGGTTCAACACGGAACCAGGTAAAAAGGTATACTACCCTATTGTCTTTAGTCTATACAATCCTTCCATTGTATACTCCTTACAGGGCAAGACCGTTCCAAGCGAATCCGAACAGTTGCTGATTTCTCGTGACTCGGGGTTCTGGAGGGACTTCGGCTATGGCATGACTTGTCAGTACCGATCAGATTTCCTGGGCATTAAGGGTTTCGACGAAGACATTGTCGGCTGGGGTGGGGAGGATGTTATGCTATACAGAAAGTATGTCCGCAGCAAGCTAAAAGTCGTGAGATCCACTGATCCAGGAATATTTCACCTGTGGCATGAGAAAAGATGCGATTCTCCGAGGTTGTCTATAGAACAGCAAAGAGCTTGTTTGAGATCCAGAGCTTTGACTGAGGCGTCTCATGCCCAACTTGGGTTACTAGCATTCCAAGAAGAACTAAAAAGAAGGGACGATAAGCTATCAATTTCAACTCTTGAAGCTACGGTTCTTAACAGTGCCAAAGAGTATAGTGTAGAAAATGAATCATAAATCAAATTTTATTCTTTGTTTTAACAGAGCTTCTCTAAATAAAGTGTTTTTAAATGTTCTACTGTTCAGTTTTTTTATACTTTCTTTCTCAAAAATGTATGAAATAAAACAAAATAGGAAATTCCTTTGATAGTTTCCCAAAATTTTCTTCATTTTGCTTTATATTTTTTTTACTTTATATATTTTGAGAGATACACAATATCATTGCCAATCTTACACTTTGATATTAACCTTACACGCCTTATTCCAACTTACTAGCTTTAATAGTTTTCTAAAAAGTAAATCTTGTTTTTGGGAGAAAGTGGGTAAATGCGAGTGAGTGTGCACTCGTGTATATGTTTGAGTGTGTGTAATAATTTTTGTGTAATAACGTTTTGCTTAATAAACTAAGTGATCAGTTAATGCTTTTAACGACTCATTTCCAATATAAAGCCAGGGGGTATATTTGCAACATTCGAAAACTAGGCTAGGCAAATCCTTCCCCTGCCATATATATATATTTTTTAATTGTTGTGCATAATTGCTAAAAGATATATATTTATCATCATATTTTTTCTTTCGGAATCAGTGGAAGAAGTTACACATGGCTAACTATGCAAATACAATATATAAAAGTCTTAACCGTTAAAAACAATAAGCTTTTAAATTAGTTTTTAGTTTTCATTTGAAATCCTTTAACTCCTAGAAAAGATTTTTCGGTTTTCAAACAAACTTACTGTAATAGATTATTTTTAAAATCCTTAGAAAGTTAAACAAAACATTGAAATATACTTTTTATCATACTAAGGGTCTTTAAATAGCCTTAATTATCGAATGTACTCTTTTACGCGACTTTTTTTAATCGCTGCTTTTGTTTTGAAATACAATAAAGAAACAACTGCCCATTAAATAGGTGCAACCTTGTAAAGATTTTTATTACGTAAAGGTTGTCAAAGCTCAAAAAGTAAATGAATATTTCATCCTAAAATTGTTCTTTGTCTGAATTAGGCATGTAAATTGATGTTAGAATGAACTTATCTCAAATTCAACGTTTAGTAAACAAGTGTAAAAATTACCAAAAACTCTGATTTTACACAATATAAAATAAAAATAATTTTGGATTGCTTATCAAAATTCTTATATAATTTTATTTTCAAGATATGCAAATTTGACAGAAAGGACAACCTCTGCTACTGCTACTCGTCAGAAATAAATTCTGGCCAACATTGACCAACGATCTGAACATAAATGTACCGTGATCCTGACTGCGATTGAAAAAAAAGATATATAAGAAAAGAAACCGAAACACTCCATTGTCAACATCTCCAACAGACATCCATTCCATTTCCGAACCACAATTTCAACAAAACAATGAATCGTCCAGGAATAAAAGAGAAAACCTGAAGCAGGATCGATTTGCAGAGAGGCTCAGTACCCAAAGGAATGGAAAAAGTACACCGTGCAGCTTCCGTAGATATCTTTAAAGCGAAACCATTTTCTTTCTGTGCCCATGTGTCTGAATAGGGATGTCACAATGCTGTTCTTTTCTGAAATCACTTATAGTTTATTCCAGATGTTTTGTTCTTTAGAAATGTCAGCTTTGCATTAAAAGAATTCTTTAGAAAAATTCATCAAAATAACCTAAGAGTCATATCAATACAGCCTACAGTTACTTTATTATAAACATATATACACATTTATTTTAAATTATATTTTATTCACTAACTTTTTATTAAAGTTTAAAAATACACCAGAGCGCCAGAGCGACACCAGAGCGCCCGAAATTTCTTACTGTGAACTACTTACAGTCTTAGATTGCATGGAACATTTAGTATGTGAAAAGAACTTTAATAGCACGGAACTTTCATTCAAGGATTCCATTGGTAATTTTAATGATTGGTGGTTGGAAAGCTCCGCCCCCTACAATGATTAAACAATCGAAACCTTATTTTCATTCATGTGGAACTGTTGCCACTCAAGGCGTGAAACAGGCCATTGGAGAAATCACGATGTTATTTGAAATTTTAATTCTTCTGTCGATTTGATGAAAACTTTGAAATGAAAGGAAAATCCATTTAATATTATTTTAGTTTCAGGAATCAGCAAGGATGTACAAGTAAATTAATCTTTTTAAAAAAATGCGGTGATAGAAAATTAAATGAAACTGCTTAATTTTCAATATTTTTTATCACTAAAAAGTGAAGAATAATATAAGTTTAATATTATCTGGTCTGTAAGTTTAAGTAGTCTATAAGTTTAAAATTAAATTTATCAACTTTTATAAAATATTTATTATAATGTGTAAATTAAAAGCCATGGTTAGTTTCGATACTTCAAATGATTGAAATTTGTTATGTTTTCATTTATGTTTATCACAAATATCATCTATTTTAGTAATTTATTGAAACCTGTAATATTTTTTATTTCTTTTATTGTGTGATGTGTACTGTGACATTTAGAAAAGCGTAAAACATTTCACATCAACATGCGTCAGTTAAAACTTCCTATCAACTTCAAAACGTAAATAAACAAGTGGTGGAAAAGATATAAATGAAAAGTGCGTATAAATAACAAACCTAAAAAGAACGGGTTGTACATTCTCTGATATTCCTAGTTCTTGGTAGTTGGGAAACTTGGATCTCGAGGGACATCAGCGTTAAACAAAACTAAAATCGTTCTATTTGAGTGTCTGCCAAGGCAAAATGGTACCACTTTTACCATGATTATGAGGAATTAACCAAAAGAAATAGGTGTCCCAGAAGTAGAACTAAAGTAATTATGTTATTCTATTGCACTAAAGTAAGCTACTTAAGAGGGATACGGAATACGGTTATTTAATAATCAATTGCTAAAGTTTAGAAATAGTGTCTCCTTCCTCAGTACATTTTTAGGCAATTATTTAAAAAATGATCAAGAAAATATTTCCTTTTAATTTGTTTTATTTTGAAGTTATAAAGATTTTCATACCTGCGGAAAAATGCTTGCATGGCTAAGCAACACTTTCGCAGAGGTTTCAAGTTATCTATGGATCTATGGAAGTTTCTAAGTATCTATGGAAGTATTTTAAGTATCTATGAAAAGTATTCTAAGTATCTATGGAACTGATAATCCATGTTAAGATTTTTATTTATCTGTGGCAAAATTTAAGTAGATTTTTCAAAAAACTTATAATCGATTCAATTTTTTCAAACACTTCCTAAAATTTATATACTGTTATAATGAGATAGGTTCGTAAATAAACTATAACCATTTTAATTATATCTCTAATTAATATATTCTGTCCTTTAATAAAAACTTAATTGATAATAACATAAATTAAATGCTCAGGTAGCCATTGGTCCAGCATATTCTATATATTAACAGCTACTTTACAAAATAAAACTTATAGAAACAATTACTATGGCTTTAATAAAAAGAATAGGAAAGACAATCACTTTGCGTAAAACGTTTTATAAAGAGAAATGATGGACTACAATCAACATAAAAAGAAAGCCTCTAAGTATAATATGTTACATAAAGGGAGTTTGTTGTTGGTTTATTTAGAGAGAAATAATTAATTGCTATTACATATCTTCTTATAAAAGAATCATTCAATTCAATAGAAATTGCAAAAGAAAATCTGGGACAAGAAATCTACTGGGAATCAACGTTTAAAATGACGTATGATTTCTACGTAAAAAAAGGGCCTAGTTTTCATGATTAGTTTTATATATTGGCAATAATTAGTTTGTAACAAAATGATTTATTGTATCAGATAAGAAAAAGTAGTATGGAATTAGTGATCCAGCCATACAAATTATTATAATCATTTTTAGATGCTACTGTTGAACTATCCAAGTCATAAAATCTAGTTTTATTAGCGATTGTGATAGTCTTCACTAAAACATGATGCATGCAATATTTATTTGTAAATTGTAATTAGAAAACGAGTAAATAGTAGATTCGCTGATAAAACCCAGATTTTTTAATATTCAAATAAATAATATTTAAACATTTTTTTATACTTTTATGGTTCTCACTCTATCAGCACAGAATGCAGTAGGTGCATATAAATTTCTTATATCTTGCAAAAAAAAAGGTATTGTAAAAATATAAAACAGTCCCTTTTATTACAAAAATATCAATCAACTTTTCACCACTTGAAAATTCCTGTACATTTTAAACTAAATTATTTGTGATTCAAAATCTTAATAAACTTTCTCTACTCAAATGTTCATCATATTTTAGAATTTAACTAACACTTTTGAATTGCCAAAATATTGAACATTTATTAATTGCACTTGAAAGTAAAACAAAAGTTTGCATGGTCAGTTTCTAAGACTTTTATGAAAACTACTCTGAATTCGATACAAAAATTATCATTTAAGCAGTTTGCCATAAGTTAACATATTTACTCAGTTAATGAAATTTACGCAGAGTAATGGCCATATTCAACAATTCCTGCAACGGTGGAAGCCATAACGTTTATCTTACCTATTCCAGCTTCATTCACTCACTGCCAGCCATTTACTATACAATGGTTTGACAAAATTGTCATTGAAATTTTTATCAATTACAGTTTGCTAGTTCTGAGTATAGCAAACACTTTGAGTGTATGAGTTAGATTATATTTTTGCATTATGGAATGAAGAATGAATGCAGAACAAAGCACAGTTAACCACTTATAATTAAATAACTGGATAATTATGACATGTAATGAATTTATTTTTAGTATATTATCAGTCAGAGAGGTAAGAAATGATATTCATAATCTACGGTAAAAGTATAAATCTATAATAATAAAAATGAAGTTTTGTGTGTATGTATGTCTCTCTGAAACTCATAAACTAGACATTTGTTTGACTCGTAACTTGGTACAAATACGTAGTTCATACTTGAGTTACAGAATAAGAACTTTCAGAGCTCAAAGTGTTCTATTTTTTGAGAAAATTCGAATTTTCTGGGAAAACTACACCACTTTGGCTCAAATCCGACGATTTCTTTTCTTTCCTGATGCCATCTGAAGAAACAATTAAATAAAACTTTCAACGAAAATAAATAAAATTGAAAATGTTTATTTTATTGTGTTGCCATAACTTTCAGAAACTAAATTCATTATTTGAAAATAATTGATATGTTTCAAGTGACGTATTTCCAACAAGTCTTGATTCCTGGATTTCTTATGGGTTTAGTTGATGATTTCGTCAATGATGGTTCTGTTGATTACAAATATGCATGTTCAAACAATAAATGTGTGTTTACCTATAAGCTCTAGAGCTGCCGTTAGGTCTTTATTTTCTCGCCAAATACGTTGCCAATCCCGCCAAATTATAATAAAAACTCGCCAATTGGGCAAATGGTTTGTTAAGCTATTACTGAACAATGATGGTTAATAAAGATCATCGCACGAGCTGCATATTAGGGTTTTATGTCTTTACTTTTTCGCCAAATACATTGCCAATCTCGCCAATTCATTGATTAAAACTCGCCAAATGAGCAAAATGTTTGTTAAGCTATTACTGAACTATGATGGTTAATAAAGCCATCGCACTTGAGCTGCATGTAAGGGTATTATGTCTTTATTGTTTCGCCAAATATGTTGCCAATCTCGCCAAATTATTTATTAAAACTCGCCAAATGGGCAAAATGTTTTTTAAAATAATTTATAAGCTGGTTGGATATGCTAAGGTCGTTGTGTTAGAGCTGTATAATGTGTGTGTTTGTAGCTATATCTATTTTCTCGCCAAATTATTTACCAAAACGAGCCAAAAGAGTTAAAAAAAGGTTTTATGTATTTATGAGGGAATTGTGATGACATTTATGAGTACATTTTACAGCGTATTTTTGATTTTAGAATATTCGGGCAATGAATTGAGATTTTTTACTTGATAACGAGTGGAAAGAGAATAACTTAAGTTTATGATTTTATAACAGGTTATATGGTACACATACTTGGATCGATTTGATATTTATTTAATCCGTGCGAAGTGTGGGTATAAATTTGCTAGTAGGTAATAATTTTAAGTATTATGTCCGTGGTGTGTCCCAGCGTCACGTCCGTAGAGTTTGGCAGTTTGTATATCTCCAAGATATGAATTCACTTTTTTAATTAGTAAATTGAAGAAATGAGCATTTTGGGAAAATATTAATGCAATTTTTATGTTTATTTTTAATTTGTATTTATTTTGCTGAGTTTTAAATACTTGTTCTCAATCATTACAGTCACGTCTGTGGGCATGAACATAGACGTATACAGAATTCAGTATGTGACAGTAAAAAGCGGTGTCTATGTCATTTTAGCTTCATTTTGCAGAGGAGGCAGATTATATTGCAAGATCAAAAACCAGTTAGTTTTTGGCCTTAAGTCATTAAACTAAAGATTTAGTGAAAATTCAAGATCGGTACATCACGTATGTCTCTAACAAAGAACTTAGGTAAGGTAATAAAATGTCTATTCCTACTTAAATATGCGTAGCATCGGATATAAAGAGCTTAATTTTTTTAATTCATGTTTCAAATATAAACAACATGTATGAAACATGTAATTTCTCACGTCTGCGGATATCATGTCCGTGGGTTTTGGCCTACGGTTATGATTTTTTGTCCGCGGACATGACGTTTTAATTATATTAGAATAAATTGATTAAATACAAGTTAAGTGCATTATAGTAACACCATATTTTGCCGTGAACTAATATAATAAAGGAGAGCTGTAATTTTATCAAGAGTTTTTTTCTCCAATGGTGCTTCAATACTGGCGGGTGCAGATTCTGCGTACGCCCCAAAACTGAGAGCCATTTTATTTTTTGTGGCACCATCTAGGCGACTCTCGCTACCAATTTTGACGCTCAGGTTACAAAGAATCTGAGCCTCCTGGGAATGCTAAAGTATGCCGAGATTTAATTCTGCCGAGGGAACCCCAGCCAAATGGATACTTCAGGGGTCTTTTACATGCCACATAATGATATGACATGCGTGCCCAAGATTTTCCCATCCAGAAATCCGACGACTTAGATTGGGCTCGAACCCACGATCTTGGGCTCATGAGGTGAAAACGATTTTTCTTAAAGTGTAACATATTAATAAAATAGTTTTATGTTATTTTTGGGGGTTAAAACTTTTATAAATGAAAACTTATTAAATTAAGCCTTACTATCAGAATAATTAATATTAATTGTATGATCTGGACCGATGTTATATTTTTAATGTAGCATGTAAGTGTAATTCAAATCCAAATTTCCATCAGAAACTTTCATCAATATTTTTCGCTTCAAATGTTTAGTTTTCAGAGTATTCATCCATCTATATTTTTCACTTTATTTAGTATCCAATTGGCATTGTTACCAATATTTGGGACTTGGGTTTTCCTTGTAATTTATTTGGCGCAAAATCAGCCGACTTCCATTTACAGACAATTTACAATTATGTCTAACAGACGAAGTGACCTTTATGTGCACTAAATAACAAACTCGGGATTAATAACGACCCTTCTGCCATCAGAATGAATCCTTAAGTGAGTTACACGAGCTTTCATACACTATCTAACAGGGGTTTATAAACTGTGAAATAGTGCACTTTTAACGGATGTTTGCGCGAGAAAGGTGAATAGTAGCAAATATATGGCTGCTTAAATGACAACAGGTAAACGAATTTAAAATATAATTCTACTTTGAAGGTGCATTTTAAAATATGAAGTGCTAATATGTTTAAGATAATATATACATTCAATAAAAATTCTAATTACCTCATTTTTCTTAAACAACTATGCATATTTGGCTATTACAATGCTGTCTGTTGTTTCTGTTGAAATTAAGTCATTTAAACCAGATAAACTTACATTAGGTTTCAATATTTTAATTAATTCCAAATTGATGGAGACAGAACGTAGCGCTTTTTTAACCATTTCAAAAAATGCTCATGGGTGTTATGTTTGATAAAAAGTGGTTTGACTTTTTTAAAACAAATCAAAAGTTAGTTATTTGCAGTCTCACTTTGTTTTCCAATTTAACCATCATTATTTATTAACTCTAAATCTGAAAAAGTGGTCTATGAGCTTTGAAACAAAAGACTCAACATCGTTTTTTTTCTTTAGTCGTTCGAACACCGGTCAGGCATGGATGTTTGTGACCGTCAATAAATGTTGTTATTTGTCTATGTGTTATTCATCTCTTTGTGACTGTAAAAATTCTTTCTGTGTCTGTCCCACTTGACGAAAGCTTATGAGTGGTTCTCTGAACAAGCACACAAGCTGGAATATATTTTTACCATACCATACCATAAAATACCACATTATTTGTCAAGGGTCAGGGGTGACCGGAGGAACTTTAACAAAGGGAAACTTGCTGTTGGAGGGGCCTAGCTTTCTCTTATAGTAATATTTTGTTTTATTCCCTTTGCAGAATAATTGTACGAGTCGAAAAGTTCAAAAATATTTTCTCACTAAAACTGCTGTATACCCTGAAGTTTTATAGATGCATGTTATATTTTTATAGGATATTGAAAGTTGTCTATTAGAAACAGGAGGATAGGATAAAATTTCTTTTAAAAGTCCACGCCTTAAAAATAAAAAAATATCTTGGCGTTTATTTTAGTAACATCAATTTTGTCAGAAAGTTGCGTAGGCTTTTTCTAAAAATTAATGAGTTTTTGAACAACAAATATTAATAATTTATATTTTTAGGTAAAAAAAAATAATAAGTAGGTGGAATATTTTTTTTAATTCGCACAGCTGTTGCGTATTCATGAATCAACATTTCCTGAAAGGAAAAACTCATTTGATGTATTTTAACAATCATTGTTGCGGTTTACATTACAGTGGAGGAATTCGGAACCTTCGAAATATATATCCATTTTATGTCAACTAGCTGTATTGATAGAGCCTAAGAAAATACATGGTTTAGCTCAGAAACAAAAATATACGCCATATTTTATAGGCGTTGATAGTGCAGATCAAATTTAGGCACCAAATGATATTAAAAAATTAAAATCTAAAGCTACAATAATTATAACCTTTTTTGTAAAAAAAAATTGTATGTTACTCGACGAAATTAGATAATTCCACAAATTTTTCCCACCATCACTCGTATATTTCATTTTATTTTTATCTATTTAGCACAACAAAGAAACGAAGTATACGGCACATTCAATAGGCCGAGGCCTATACTGGCAGTATAAATTAATTTATTTACAGATAATTAAAAAGAAAGACAATATGATGAAAAATCAGAAAAATATCACAGGATCTCAATTACAAACAAAATATAATAATTTTAATAATTTTAGTGTAACTAAGCATTCATTTTTAACATACTTACAAAATGTGTTATTGAAGTTCCACTTTAATGTCCAACATTAAAAATGTAGCTTCTTTCTATTCATATTATTTTTTATGGATTTTATAAAAAAAATTAAATAACGTCGTCGGTACTCCTCAGATTTAACGAGAAAGTTTGCATAAGTATACTCATTTGATATACATTTTAAGAAATGACGGTAGATTTATAGAAAAAAAATTATACCAAAGTGATGTTTTATTTAAATATACCACTTTTATAGAAGTTTCAGAATTTCATTGATTCAGAGTTTCTAGGTTTCCTACTGAAATAAAACAGCTTGAAAAGAACATTTATCTAGATTTTGTAGTTCCAATACATTTTATTTTCCCCAAGTTTTTTATTCAGATGCTCGAAATACTTTCTAATAAAATTGTACACAATTTTTTATGCAAGATTTATTATCAGCCAAAGGTAATTTTACCACATCATCAGTTTTCAAAATATTGATGTATAAAAGAGGAAAGTAATGAATTGTGGAAAATTATTTTTTTCCTTTTCCATAAAAATATTTAAATAATTTAATTTATTAACCTTAACTTTTTTCTAGAAGCGGCGCGTTTGCGGTTCCAACTATTTTCAACAAATTCTAAATCAAATTAAAATAAAAGCTTCTGTCTCAACTTATTTGGAGTCGTATTTTTTTTAAATCACTTTATGTTTTTTATGAGGTAAAATTATAGAATTCAAAGGGAAAAAATTAATTTACATTTCTAACGTATTTTAATAAATTTATTTTTAACGTCTATTTTTATAATGCAACAAGCATAAAGCTTTAGGAGTAGTGCAAACAACATCATAATATATTAATTATATAGTTAGCGTCATACCTAAGCGAAAACTGCAAAAATTAAAATAATATTTTTTTTAATTTATCAACTAAGTTTATAAGTTACAGGCAATGTATGAAATTGTGGATTCCATATAATATCTACTTACCTATATAATAAAAAGAAGCAATGGGGTTGGCCCCCCTTTAGGCTGCAACTTTAAATTAGTAACTTACATTGTACAGTCAGACCTCGTTCAAACAAATACCAAGGAGAATCCAATTTGTTTTCTTTTGACGAGTAATTCAATTTATCCGAAATATTCAAACGTATCTCATTGATTTAAGGGGAATCGCATTTTTTTTTTCAAATTAACAGTAATTTGTTTCAACCGGGTTCGTTTTAACAGAGTTTGAATGTATTCAGAGTTGGAACGGGTCACAAACTGTGCGACCCATGACCCACTGACCCATTCATATATGAGACCCATAACCCAGTGACCCACTGACCCATTGACCCGGACTGACCCATTGACCCGGACTGACCCATTGACCCGGAATGACCCAGTGATCCGGAATGACCCTGTGACCCGGACTGACCCAGGAACCTGGTCTGACCCTGAAGCCCGAACTGAGTAGCTGACCCAGTTTTCTGAACTGACCCAGTAACATGAATCGACCCAAACTAACCTAGTAATTGCGACTAGGCTGACTAGCACAACAACTTGAACTGAGCCAACTAACCATTTTTTCTAGTGAGTAGTAAAGCATAGTTAAGCATAAATATAAGCTTAACTAGTAAAGCATAGTTATAAGCTTATACTGAACTAGGTTGTTTTTTGAAGACAATCGCACTGCAGATGCATATTAGGGTTTTATGTCTTCCTTTTTTCGCCAAATACTTTGCCAATCTCAGCAAGTTAATACAAAAAACGTACTTGATGAGCAATTTTTTTTATTAGCTGGTTGTGCGAAGTTCATCGCACGAGAGCAGAGAGGGTGTGTTGTTAGCCATATCTTTTCCTCGCCAAATTCGCAAAAAAGCGCAAAATTAGCTAAAAAAAAAAATATTCGGGAAAATACGATTGCTTTATCGGTTAATTTTATAGCGTTTTTAAAATTTTGAATTTTTAAGGTAATATAAGTTACGGGATTCTGTACTTTAATAACGAACGGTATCAGCAACATAAGCTTATTATTCTATAACGGATTAAATGATCGATGAATTGAACTGAGGGGCTGGGGAGCCCAGTCGGTTAAGCACTCGCTTAGCATGCGGAAGGTCCCAGGTTCGGGTCCGGGCATCGCCAAAATAGCTGCCGACCTATAAACGGCCCGTGCAGCCAAAAATGTCCGACGAATAATACCCCGTGTAAGGGAGTGCACGTTAAATATCCTTCAAAGTCCTAACGCTGCGTACAATGTCGCCCTTAACGGTTGCGTTGGGTGCCTATTCAGGTGTGGCTCGTCACCTGACTGTGGTTCTAAAATACGACGCCCGTCGCCAATAGCCCTCGTGTAGCTCTAGTGCGACGATAATTCAAATAAAACCAAAATGAATTGAACTGACCTACATAAAAAAAAATGCAAATCGTTTGCTGTTTGCTGGAGTAGCTTATTTTCAATTCTTACTGATTATTTTTTACTTAAATATGTATTCTTTTTAATTTGAGCTTCTTATCAAAGGTATTTTTGAGATAAATTAATATTAATCATTACTATATCCAAGATGGGTAATTAAATGGGAAATTACTGTATTATCTTCATTTAGTATGTAACTCAAATGAAAGAAAAAGATAGTTAAATTGACTATTAAATTATTTTTTCACCTCTACCCGTGCAACGTCGGGTAGTTAGTCTATATTCCCAGAATGGTTTGGTCCCTGGGTCATTCCGGGTCAGTGGGTCAGTCCGGGTCATGGGTCACTGGGTCAAATCCGGGTCTGATAGAGTGACCCATGACCCAGTAACTCAGCCCAAAAAAGTGACCCAAGTGACCCAGATGACCCACTGACCCGGCGACCCGTTCCAACTCTGAATGTATTACAAAACCTGGCAATCTTATTTTATAATTCTTTATGTAAAATGAAGAATCATTACCTTCAAATCATTAACCTTAATTATTTATATTCTAACCATCCGTGTTAAAATATTTCAACTTTATTCATCATGTTTAATATACAATTTTGGGTGCTATTAAAATAGAATATGAAGAAAGTGAAAACTGAATCAGTATTAAGTGAGAATCCTATTGTCTGCATATATATTCTGACTGTCATTTCGCTTTCGAGTTCCAATAACTCGACAAAACTTCTGAGGAAAGCCTTAAAACCGTTGTTGTTTAATATCCATCAACATGAGTACACTATTCAAATGAATTCTACACTTCAACAACAAACTTAACACATAAGTATTCGAATCTTTAACTCCTTTTGAACTCGGAAACTCAGCTCTCCAATCGTTTCTATAGCAACTGTTTCGCATTTCAAATGACGGTTGCTTCGATAGTTCTAAAGTTCCCTGGAACCACCCCCACTGACAAACAAAGGTCTTTTTTGAACTCTTGGAGCTCGTTTAAAGTCGGTTGTTCCGAGAGGCTCCTCTTTTAAAAATATTGATTGTTTGTCGAAGGCTGTTTGGTGAAGAAGTCCAATGCATGCGATTCTTATAAAGAACACCTTTCACCTGTTCGTGTTGCTTTTAAAAATGTGTGCTAAATGCATGTTTTTTCCGTAAGTAACTTCTCTGTTCATGAAGTTAGTTATTTGGTTAAGTAAGTAGAAAGACCAGACATACTGCATTTCACAGTACTACAGAGCACATTTTTTTTTGGTTTTTGTCCTACTAGTTTCCCAAAGTCTCTAAAATATATCTTAAAATATCATTTTTTTGTATTTATACTGCAACATATCCTGCATTTTGAGTGATGATCAAAATGTCTCCATTAGAACCGTAAGCAGGGAGTTTTCTTTGTCGACAACTCTTAACCCAACCAGAATTAAGTGAAAGAACTACGACGTTACACTGTAAAAAAAAACCTGTTGTTTTTACAGCTAAAAACTGTCAATTTTGACGCCAGTTAATAACTGTCTTTTTTTAAAGTTTAAAACTGTAATTTTTTTCACAGGAAAACTGTAATTTTGACATGGAGAAACTGTTATTTTAGCAGAGAGAAACTGTTAAACTAGACGTGCAAAGAGTCCCGTGATTAAGATCATCGTTAGGCACAAATACCTCAATACTAGCCCTCGAGACCGAGTAATTACCCTGTCGCAGACGGTTCAGTACTGGGCTCGCACAAGAGGTTCCTGGATCCAAACCTGGCCCGGTCCTTACCTCTTCCAGGAACCTCTTGCGTGCGATCCCAATACTGAACCGTCTGCGACAAAGTAATTACCAGGTCACGAGGGCTAGTATTGAGGTATTTTATTTTAGCAGGGGGGAGAAACTTTTAAATTAACAGTTTTTCCCTGCCAAATTAACAGTTTCTCCCTGTTCAAATTACAGTTTTCCTACAAAAAATACAGTTTTAAACTGTAAAAAAACAGTTATTAACTGGCGTCAAAGTTGACAGTTTTTAACTGTTAAAAACAACAGTTTTTTTACAGTGTATGTACTTAATTCTTTCAATCAATCAGTAGTCTCTCAAAAATGGCATGCCTGACCTTTATTACATTGTAACCTGAAAAGTTATTTAAAAATTTTGTTAAATGTTTATTTTTCAAAAACTCTTCAAAGGTTGTACCAGATTAGAAGACTTGTGTCGATTACAAGACTGAATCTACAATAATATTATAAAATGAACGTGTTGACATGAAAATTAATTTTCTTCTTCTAAACCTAATAAGGTTGTTCAGAGAGTCATTTCTTAAACTGCCCTAATTACGTAGACTTAGCTTAAATAAAATTAAATTTATCATTAAGATACTAAGATGAGATTTTCTCAATTCAGATGACAATTTCATAAGCAGAAAATTGTCACAAAATAGGAGACGAATATATTAGCTACTATTTCTTGACAAGAAATAGGAAAGAAAACCTTATCAACCGACTGTTGTAAAGAACCGTGTTCTCTTTTCTAGCGCATCCATGCCGCTGTTTAGCAATGCAAAGTGTGTGGGAGCAGCTGAAACCTGTCGACACAACTTCGGGGGGCTTTAAATTTCCTCATAAAAATACTTTTTTTCAGCAGATGGGGCAGAGAGAATCGGCTAAGTTTCTCCGCTGCCTCTAATCATCGCCTGTTAAGCTTGCTGCGGGTCATTTGAATGTTGTTGTAGGCCATTAATACCATGTTCTTTAGATGGATACTAAGTGTTCTAAATAGGAAGGGAAGAGATTACTTTCGTATTTTTTTATGGAGGGGCGGTTTCAAATTTTATTTATTTTTTCGTTTGGGTACTTAAGATTTTTTTAAGTTGCTTAATGTGTTTCTTTTAATGTTCAATGGAAAGAGCAAATGTAGTGTTAAAAAAAGTTTATTTATTCGTGTGCTTTTTTAGGGAATTAAATATCCATTGCTGTGACTGCACCCTAATGACTGCTTGTGATAGGAGATATAATCTTTTTTTATTTCATTTAACTGAACGAGAACTGAGGATAATTAAGTATTTGATAGCCTAAAGTTATTATTGTGTGTCATCCAGTAAAGCCAATGCATTAATGACAATAAAAAGATTAAGACATTAATTCATCACTTACAAAAAAGTTTTTAGAAACAAACACACATTCCAGTTTTAGCAATATATGAATGCTTAGTGAAAAAAAATCTAGCTAATTAAATAACTCTAAAAAACAGCTTAATTCTCAGTGAAAAAAATATTAATAGAGACATTCTTAATATTTTGTAGAATAAAAAGCATTATATTTTAGTTATTTTTCTAAAATCATGTCTAATGCACTCTATTCAATAGGTTTCTACTTTGAACTTTGTACATGCATTTCATAAATGCTGATAATGAATATAATGAACCACTACAAAAAAAATTATTTAAAAAGTTTTACAAATAAAAAAATTTAGTTCTAACAAACTATTTTATGATATTGATTATTTTTTCAATCATATAAACATATTGCTAAACTTCTTTAAAATTATTATTTTATTTTTTAAAAAGTTCGAACATTTAATGGTTCGAAAAAATGCCTTGGGTAATAACAAAAAGAGAAATTTCTATAAATTTTTAATCTTGTTATTTTTAAACTTCAAACGCAGTTTTTATAGTGTGCTATAATACCAACAAATAAAGTTACCAGAGCAGAAGAAGATGTTTCATACTTAACATTTCTTTTCATATCTATTATATAGTAAGCACCATTTGTTTTCAAAAAAGATGGCCATGGATAAATCTTGTTCTTGTGTACACAAAAAGAGCACCAAAAGTATATCTATATGAAAGATAAGCATACTTTTCGTTCATACGTAAAGATCTCATCTGCAGGAGCTATGTCATTTCCTTAGTCAGTGTGACAAAAGTGCAAGCGGCTTTTTTTTACATTGCCGAGAATGCTCTTTTAAGTGTTTCTGTAATAACTTTTCTACAAAAAGAAAATACAGAACAAGCCCATTTCCACAAGGCTGAGATTAGGGGCCATGTTATTCGGGATTTAATTATCTGCATTTTAGAATTAATGTATATAAGTATCTAGATTTTAAAAAAAGTTACATTCACACGTATCTCTAACACTACTAACATTTCTGCAAAAACTAAAATGTAAATTTATAATCTAAATAGACTGTAGATGAAAATAAATAAATAATACACATAAATTGACAGTGTAGCTTGAAATTTCATAAGTAATCATTTCCTCACTCTTAACCCATGTAAGTTCAAGTTCTACAGATATATTTAGTGCAGAGCTCCCCAACTTGTATCCAAATTGACGTCATTGATAACCTGCTTTCGAGAAAACAGTTTTGAACTGTAAATGATTTTTTAAGATACCGTTTGAAGACCGTTATGCAAGCGAAAGGGGTTTAAACCGTTGAAAGTATGAAAAGCTTCCCTAATAGTCAAGTTTTTGGTAGTGTATCTATAATAATAAAAGGAAGAGTCTGTCTGTCTGTGTATATGTCTGTGGATCGCAAAAGACCTACTAAGACTGCTAAAAAAAAATCGGATTTTTTAATATAGATTCCTTTTAATACCTACGTGTGCACCTGAGGCTTAGTTTTTTCATATTTGATTGTGATTTTTAATTAATATAATTAGTTTTAAGAAAAACGTCATCCACGTGTGATTGCGGGACCATAACAGTGTTTGAAAATACATGGACCGGGCCGAAACGGGGGCTTGACGCCACCCTCTATTAGTTTGATTGTTTTAGTTTGGTTGAAACATGCGCTCTCCCTAAGGCTGCTTCATCCTCTATTAGTGTTTGCTTCTTTAAGTGCGCATGCGCCAACACGAATTTAATTTTGTTTTGATTTTAAGTGTATTTCACAAGTAAGCATGCCTCTAAGAGGAAGCAATATGAAGTTAACGGGTTCCCAGTAAGGCGGGACCATACTGCTAGTTTGTCAAGCCAGAATAGGCTTGAACAAAAAAAATATTCCATGCAGCAACGAAATCCAAAATAAGCTTCTGCCCGAATTCCACCGGGCAAAGTTTTCCCTTCAATTGGGTGGGTGAAATTTGTTCTTGCTCTGAAAATATACGACTCCCGGTAGAATATTAAAATAAAAATTTGCCCCGGATTCTTTCAGGATGGTCATTCTGCCATACAAAAATTGATCGGCAGATTTTGTTTATCTTTCCTTGACCTGGTTCTTCCTGAAGGTATTTTGTGAAATGCTGAAGGTTGCAAATAAAATTACTTTATCAATAAACTACTAAAATTTATTACAATGAACAAATTTTGAAATACATTACAATACTCAAATTTAATTTAACAAAATGCTGTAACATAAAGAATATTTTTACTTGAATTTTACTATTTTAATTTAGAATTTATGTGGTTAAAGTGAAGGAACAACACTTGGAATTTAAGATGGTTCAAAATCCTTTTAATATGCTAGATTTCACTTTTCATACAACTATTAAAGAAACATTTGTCTAACTTAATATTTGTAGATAAAACATTTTTAGATTACAAAAATGTTGTGAAAAATATCTGCTTAAATTCTTAATAAACTAATGATTCTGGAAAAAAGCCGTAATAAAAATACGATTCAGTTAAAATTATTCATTTATTTTTTGTTATTTCATATGAAAATTATCATTTTTGTTTTAATGAGCAATTTTTTTTTCCATATGAAAAACTAGTGATAAATCAGAAATAAATCTAAATTTAAATAGTATGAAGCCTGTCAATCACACTCAAATTATCTTTATACTTTCTTACGAACATGAAAAATTGCAAAAAATATATGCTTAAGAGGATTTCAAAAGTGCTTGTTACTTTCCTTTGTAATTGACATAATTTTCTGGCACTAATTAGACATTTATAATAGTTACAATTTAACTAGTAAGTAATATTCAATTTTTCTAAATTTATTTGTTTTAGTTAACAAATAGTTACATTAATCGTTAAATGTTTCCTTTCCTAAGCTTACTTAGTTTTTGGCATAGACATTTACAGACTCGGAAAATTCCCTGGAACTAAGAGCCTGTATGAAAAATGAGAAAACATTGTGTCAAAAAAATATTCCCACATTTACCAAATTGACTTTGTTATAAAAACGTTAGAGGGTAGGGTAGGGTAGGGTACATGTATGTTCCGGCTTGCGCGATTGATTAAAAAAAAGTAAGATACAATTATTTACCGCATTTAAACTAAAATTAAGGTTTTCAACCAAAAAAAACACTTTCACAATTTTCCATTTATATATAAAAAATTATATTCCGAAATAATTTTAAATGACAGACCCTAAACTAACAAATGGTCTTGGCAATGGAACAAGCCAGAGACATATTCGAAAAACATAAAGCAAAACTATTTTTTACAAATATACTTTCAAAGACAACATTCAAGCATAAAATACTATCATGCATAAATAAAAACCATAAACTGTACCTTTATTCTGAAATGAAATCAGGTATGAAAAAACGAAAAAACGAACACACACATAAATAAAGAATAAAAAAATAAACGTACAGAGGTGACAACTTTTTCTCTCCGAACTTTTACTCTTGTATTTCATTTTTTGGAAGAGATGAAATTCTCAGCTGTAAATTATACAACAGTTACTGGATTTTTCAGGAACAATGTATATGTTTTTCTTTTTCGTCAAATAGAAACGCAATTTATTTCGTACTTTTAAAAGAAAATTTAATTTAGAATCCTAAAAATAAGCGGGAATTCTAAAAGCGGGTGTTAAATAATGAATAGTAAAACAAAGCAAACAAATATTAAGATATGACATTAAGACTAAATATTATTTTCTGAAAATAATGCAACAAATTTTTTCGTTACTTCTACTTAAAAGAGTTTTTTTTTTTTTATTGGGAACAGTATATTTTGTGGAGAGATATTTAAAAGAGAGAAAAACTTTAAAAATACCAGCTTGTTTGAAAAGGAGAAAAACCTTAATTCAGTACATATTTCCGAAATTTTGAAAAAAGATAAACTAATTGCAATTTTATTTTCAACGTTAAGTTTTGAAAATGTTATTTTTAATATGGTTTGTTTTCTGTTAAAAGTCTTTCGTTAAAGATTTTTTAATTTTTGGTACATTACAATAGTTTTTATAATTTGAAAAACTTTATACTTTTACTTGGATACTACTTTTACTCGGATTAATTTGAAAAACTTTATACTTTTACTTGGATTCCATATGTTTCAAAATGTTCTAAATAATATATAAATTATTTCAAACAGAAAACAAAATTTATACTTTTTTTTTTTTTAACTCGCAATGTTCTGCGTTGTATTGTACTTCAAATTATGTTGATTTTCATTACATGATTGCTTTTGAATATTCTAATTTCAAAATACTATTTTGTAATAGATGTTATATTTAAATTGAAAGTAAGTCCATGGTATATATGAACGATGTCTGTACTTAGTGTAGGATTTTACAAATCTTCATAAATTAACGAATGAGCTGATTTAAATAACCATCTTTTTAAAGATATTTGGATTGGAATAATCAATGTTTGTAAGTCTATAAGTCGTACTTTATTTTTGGATTTAAAATAAATTTTGCTACCCAAACATTTTAATTGCAAATTATTGTGGTTTGAAATAGAGTTTCCTTCTTATTCCTCCTTCCTAGTACCCCCGTGATAATAATTTGTGTAGTAAACAACTTTTATATAATATTATTTGTTCGATGATGTTTTGAAAATCTACTAAGTCTTTATTAAATTGCATAAATGTATCTATCGAAACCAACAGCAATTTCTATTATCGATTAACTTACACTTCAAAATTCTCTAAATTTGTATATCGATTCTTTAATCCAGTAATTAGCATTTGTTTTCCCAAATAGCAATAACACGAATTCCTATGTGTCTGAACAGAGGAAACGTGTGTAAAACTGCAACAAATAACTTTGTTCAGGCACTTAAGGACAAGGTAATCTTCTAGATGGGAAAGAGATGCCTTAATGGGCTCCTTACACGCAATTCGATTGCCAACAGCTTATTTCAATTACTGCAAGCATCCATTTCCCTCGATCACGCAATAAGGACATTCGATTGAACGTTCGGTGTTGGAACGCTGGTGTATGCCTTAATGTAGAAATGTTGCATAGTTAAATATAAATTGGTGAATATGTAAGCATAATATTTAAATCATAATTAAAGGGTCTAATTGCAAAACTCACATTCTTCTAAGTATAGCTAAGATATAGGGCCAGAACCGTTCATGGGTGATTTTATGCAATTGTATTTAAGAGGTATGATTGCTAAGGCATACATCTTATACAAAACTAGAGAAATGCAATAAAGAGGGAAATCTCCCCCCGATGAAATTACCACTCACAACATTGCCTAAATCCTGTCAAACAAAAAACGTCTAGAAGTGGGAAATTCAAGTGCAATTGTTTTTAATGGTTTTATTTGATCATTTTTGTGATTCTAAACATGAATCTGAAGTTGTCCAATCAAAATATGACCTTTAAATATGAGAAATCATTACAAACCTACAAAAACTAATTGTTTTTAGATTAATTATGTGGAAATCAAGTAATTTACGAAAAAGTTTTAATTAATGGGACTGGGGAGGCAAAAAATTTCAAAAATATTGATTTTGGTATTTAATAAAAAGTTATAGCTTGAACTTTTACCTTTAAGAACATATCTTACTTTTAACGATAATATCTTACTTTTAAGAATTCGAAATACAGTTGGAGTTTTCGTAAACACCGAAATCCGAAAATCGTACGTTAAGTAAAAGTTATTTCTTTCATTACTTGCCTTTTTCTCCATGAGTGTTTTTAGTGGTTTGTCGTACATTCGAATTGTTCCTTGCTATTCAAAAATTTGTGTATTGCTTTGAAATTGTGGAAAATTGTTATTGATAATCTTTCAAACATAATTGTGCATGGATTTTGAAATCTGATAACAGTTTTTAATATTTTACTCAGTTTTACTTTTAGCATATCACGAAAAAAAGTCAAAAATTTCCAAGTAACATAAATTTTTAATTCTAATTAATTAACCAATAGGACAAATAAAAAATCCATGCACAGTTTTGTTAACACATATTTAAATATCTTATATAAAAAAATTAGACATTTTAGAAAAAAATTGAATCGCAAGGAGCATTTTTAAAAACAGTTTTAAAAAGTTTTTTTTCATTAAAAAAACTGTTGCATATTTTTCTTTTATTTTTTTTTGTATTTTCTTTAAATTTTATGTCCCTGAGCTATAAAAAAAATTCATCCATTTCGGTTTGTAACTTAAAAAAAAAATTAATTTGCCTCCCCGGTCCCCTTAAAGAGGTAATATCGAAGAAAATATAGCATACTACTCTCTACAAGGCAGGGGAGGCAGTTTAATATAATGCAATTTTCTCATCAAATGAAAAAAAATTCATTTCCAGTTCCTTATGACATTCAACATGTTTACTAGAAAAACCTGTTTAGTTTAAATCATAGAAGAATTCCTTCTTTCGGTCCTTCATAACCGTTAAAATACAAATTGTACACTTATCCGTTGTCTCATTTTGCAGACTATCTATGGGAAAATGAACCAAGTCTGCCTTATGCTTACTTTCTAGTGTTTTAATGCTATTGAACATGCTTAACTTCAAGTAATTAATTTTTTATTGTAGTATTATTTTGAAGTATTTTCACATTTAATGTTACCTCTTTGTCATACTCTCTTCGGTTGTTCAATTGGATGTTTACATTTATTTTGATTATCTTTTCACTGACACTTACAATAAGGTTGAACTTGTCTTTCTCAGTCGAGAGGTGCGCAACTCTCGGTTTTGTGAATATCAAGTTTCCTCTTTTTTTTTTTTTTTTTTTTTTTTTTTTTTGTTCCTCGTCCCCCGTCCGAGCAGACTTGCTGGAGGGACATGAGACAGATTATAAGTTAACTCCTCAAAAACTTATATTTTTACCTCAATTAAACTTAATAATTTAAATTACCTGTTTCACATATATTCTTAATATCGCTTGAACATCCCAACAACAGCGTCATCCAGTCGCCTACGTAACCGTCCAAACAGAAAATGCTTGGCCAGCAAATACTTAAAGTGATCTTTTAATCCTTTCCCATGAACCCTATTGGTAATCGAAGAACAAGCAATAACTTCTATTACTGTGAATCACTTTTTAATAAGACCTCGAAATGTGAGGTTATACGTGCTTTGGTGGCCGTACTTGGCCCTCTCTTTAAAAGCCGCAATGGCTTTACATTTTAATACTCTCAATACTTAATATGAACTAAAATAAAGATATGGAATTCTAATCTCTCTCAATTTTAGAATTTTCCACAGAGATAACATGCTTTCCTATGAAGTAGATGTCATGCAAAAAATCCTGTCAAATTACTGTTGATGCAAAAAGTTACGAAACATCAAAGATCAAAGTTGCCAAACGAAAAGTTATGACGTTAGACCGCAGGGGCGTAGCTACCGCCGTATCAGCCGTATCAATTATACGTGCGCAAGCAAAAATTAATAAAAACTTCCCAATTTTTATTATTTCACAAATGACAAAAGTTAATCCTGTTTCTAAGGCTCTACAGCATGAAAATAATGACTTACAGAAAACTAGTATTTTATTAAGAAATCTTTTGAATAGAGTGTGCGAATTAAGGAATCAAAATTCATTCAATAGTTTACTAAATGAGTTTAAAGATTTGGCAAAAGAGTGTAGGGTAAAACTGTTTTCAAAAACAAAAGGCGAAAGATATAACGAAGCACTTTTCTGGATGAGCCATCACAAGATGAGAGAATTTCAGACCCTGAGCCTTGAGTCCTATTTCAAAGTCAATGCATACTATTGCTGTTTAGATATATTAATTTCTCAAACTAAATAAAGGTTTCAGAGCCTTAGCAACCTGAATAGTATGTTCGAAATATTACTTCCGGAGAAACTCCTGTCTTATTCAAACGAAGAGATATTAAACGCTTCCGCGGAAAACTGTCGGCTAAATACATTAGAGTCTCAGTTAATCAGCGAATCTCACCTAATGATGACCAAATAAAGGCTCTAAAAACATGCTTAAATTCTGAAAAATAAAAAAATTCATTCCATTAAGGTTAGGTCAGGTTTGAATTATCATCGCACTAGATCTACACGAGGGCTATTGGCGACGGGCGTCGTATTTCAGAACCACAGTCAAGTGACGAGCCGACACCTGAATAGGCACCCAACGCAACCGTTAAGGGCGACATCGTTCGCAACGCTAGGACTTTGAAGGATATTTAACGTGCACTCCCACTACACGGGGACTATTCGTCGGACATTTTTGGCTGGACGGGCCGTTTATAGGTCGGCAGTTATGTTGGCGATGTCCTGATCTGGGACCTTTCGCATGCTAGGCGAGTGCCTGACCGACTGGGCTCCCCAGCCCCTCATTCCATTAAGAAACTCTATATTGCTGATAAAATTCAATAGTTTTGCTTCCAGTTTTCCCGAGGTAATAAAAGCATATGCTTTGTATTCTTGACCCTTCCAGTTACAACCGCAACTGCTAAAAGAAGTTTTTCAAAATTAAAACTGTAAAAAAAATTACCCAAGAACTTCGATGGGATAGGAACGCCTGTCAGACACATCACTCACTATTATCCATAGAGGCAAAAACTTTAAATTATGTCTTAGAAAAACTAAAGTCATCATCAGCTCTAAATGATTTAATAAAACAGTTTGCCGAAAAAAGGCAAGGAGATTGTATATTTAATTTGAATTGTTTGTAAAAATTTTGGAAAAAGTGACATAATTATGATGAATAAATATTCATTTTAATTTTATGCATTTTTAGCCTACTTTTCGTTTTTTTTAATTCGAAGAATTAAAAATAAAAAAGTAGTCATTGACATGCGGTCGATGTCCGTCCGTCTGTCCGTTCGTACCCCCCCTTCCAAAATCGGTTCTATCACTCCGATTAAAAATTCTTTTTTTATTAGAAAGGTATAACCTCAGACACCCAACTTTCATACTCGTGGAATTATTGCTCGTGGAATTATTGCTGATAAAGTTTAAAAATAGTTTTGCATCCAGTTTTCCCGAGGTAATAACTTCATATGCTTTTTATTCTTGACCCTTCCAGTTACAACCGCAACTGCTAAAGAAGAAGAAGTTTTCAAAATTAAAACTGATAAAAATTACTTAGGAACTTCGATGGGACAGGAACGCCTGTCAGACCTGTCACTATTGTCCATAGAGGCAGAAATTTTAGAAAAACTTAAGTCATCATCAGCTATAAATGATTTAATAAATCAGTTTGCAGAAAAAAGGCAAGGAGAGTGTATATTTAATTTGAATTGTTTGTAATAATTTTGGAAAAAGACAGATATGATGAATAGACATATATTTTTTTCAATTTTATGCAATTTTTTCTTCTTTTGTGAGAAATTTTTATCATTCCTAAGGGCCCCTCAAACAAATTTTTATACGGGGCCCCGCAAAGGCACGCTACGCTTCTGTTAGACCGTCAAATTACTGTTACGAAATGTGCAAAAACTGCGAAAACTTCTGCAACATCTGTTCAATCAATGAGCTATAGGGAGTTCAATATATGATTTGACTAATCGAAACACTCAACATCTAAATCCTTTATATGTACGGTACAACTTTTTGAAGAAAGAAATCTCTATTTCACTCTTCTGGTTTGTAGCTTTACTTCGTATTATAAACCTAAAGACCATCATTTCCTTTAAATTTTGATAATAGATAACTTTTCAATCAATAGTGTTATTTAAACTATTTGTTTTAAATAAGCATCAAATTTAATATTTTAATAAAGATCATAAAGCCATAAAGTATTTTCTGCAAAACTCACCATTGAAAGCACCAATGATAAGCCTCCAAATGTGATCACGGAAAATAATATTTTTACCTACTTAACTTCCTTGTTTGGCAATAATGGTTTTATTATGATCAGATAAAAAAAAACGGAGTGTCTATTGCGCCGAATATTCGGTTCACTAAAAATGGATTTCCTATTGCGCCGAACAAATTTTCGACCAATCAGAGTGGATTACGATTACGTCACCCATTTTTTTTCTGATTTAGCCATTTCAAATATGGCTACCTTGTGTGCAGGAGCGCGTTTTTCTTCTTATGATAAATTGCAAAAATGTATATCAGATTTTGAGAAAGAAAATTGTACAAGTTTTTGGATTAGAGAGTCTAAAACTTTATCCAACATGGCAAAATCTAAAAGATATAAATTAGAAACTGCTCGGCCGGAACTGAAGTATTACTGTATCACGTATGCATGTATTGCAGGCGGCCGCAAACATAAGAAAAGATGTACAGATGGCAGTCGGCAAACAAAGTAAGTAAAATTATTATATCTTTATGCCAATTGATCTATATTTTCTATTAAGTCAGGGAAATTAAAAGCTTGATACAATGTATCTTATTTTTTTGTGTGCGGACTGCGGTATGTAGCCGGGCGAAGAGTCCCCTTTTATATGAACGAAGTTAAAATTTTGCATTTATTCTATTAAAATATGTTGTCCCCCCCCCCCTCCTTCTTACCAAAATCCTAACTAAACTTTCCAGCATGTACACTGTTTTGCATCAATCATAATGATTTGCTTACTGTTTTGACCTAAAATCAATATTTAACTCTAAAGCTGTTTAGTCTGATGTTTTATCAGTTGTGCAACTTTTATCATGTTCATTTCTTTATCCTTTATCATTTCATGTGACGTATAGTTGAATAGCTTTTTATTTTCCAGAACATTTCGCCTAGATTGCTCAGCAAATATCCATGTGCTGCTATCTGCTGATAATTTTTGAAAGTAAAATCCATGAATATGGAACACCAACATGATGTTTCGGAAGCTCTGTTTCGGCAACTAGCTCTAGTGCGACGATAATTCTAACCTAACCTGTTTCGGCAACTTCCGAAAGAGCGGCGTCTACCTGCCGAGTACAAAGATAAAGTGCAGCATTTAATGGATCTGCAGGTATTTTTTTTGATTTCGTTTCATAAAAGATTAAATACCAAATTTTGTTCAGTTATTGTAGATGATGTATATCATTGGTCAGCCTCATTTTAGAATAAAATTGTCAAAATAATGGGTGGTGACATGGCGGTTGCACCAAATTTTCATGTTTGTAAATTGTTCTAAAAGCTTGAACAAATACTCAGGGCGTTTAGAGTTGGTCCCTTAAAGTCTCTTTTTTTATTTTTGGTCCCTTTTAGCCCCTTTTTTTCACGTTTGGTACCTTAAGTCAATTTTTTTTTTTAAAAAAATATTACCATGTGACTAGCGTGCAGCATTTTTTTTTTTTTTTTCGAAATTCTTTGTCACTCAGAAATAAGGATTGGGCATATTCGTTATTTTCAGTTGGAGAAATCCTTTGCGTAGACATTTGTCGCCTTTTAGATGAATGAAAACTTCTTAAATTTGAAGAAATATCTGAAGTCGGTGTTCCAATTGACCAATATTGGTCACAAATTTTTGCTTTACAAAATTCAAACAATTGTTTTAAATATCCTGCTGTGTCTAAAGTAGTAAAAGCCATGCTATCATTGTCTCATGGTAGTGCATCTGTTGAAAGAGGCTTTTCTACTTCTGGCAACGTTTTAACATTCGGACAAGACTGCAATGACTGTCGGGGTATAAAATGCCTGGTGCAGCATTCCCTGAGCAAGAGTCATCTATTTATTTAACGTGCACTTCCTCTGCACGGTGTTATTCGTCGGACATTTTCGGCTGCATGGGCCATTTATAGGTTGGCAGTTACTTTGGGGATCCCTGGACCCGAACCTGGGACCTTTCGCATGCTAGGCAAGTGCCTAACTGACTGCTCCCCAGCCCCAATGCAAATTGTGAAACTGCTTCATCAAGATCTAAGGCAAATTGATGTTTCTTTTCCTAACCTTGTATTCATGCTGAAAAAACTTGTTGACAATAAGTTACCATGCAAGTTGAAATAGTTTAATACACTTAATGTTCTTCACGGTCTTCTGTTTTTCTTTTGTTTCTTTTAGTCAGGTTTAAAAAGAAAAACTCGGGTTTTTGCCTTAATTAACAATTTTCTCATTTCCTACATGTCTTAAGCACTTGACGATTTTTTTAAGTGGTCCCTTAGGTCCCTTTTTTTTAAACTTTAGGTCCATAAGTCCCTTTTTTTAGGGGTCCAAGGTGCAAAACACCCTGAATACTTTAACAACAATTATATTCCTTATCATTTGCCATTTACTTCACATTTATGACAAAATAGTTAAAAATTATCACACAAGAAAAAAAATACATATTAATCTTCATATATTTCAACTCGTACATTAGTTTAATAAAATTCAATGTCTAAAACCTATATTTATTTTCCTTACATTAAAACCAACATTGAGTCGTAATAACCCTGAATGTTGGCTTTTTCTACAAATTAATTTTTTATTTCAAGTTAAGAGCAAGTAAAAAATTTAAAGTGATTATGTATTGTTCATACATACGTTTTTCTGAGACAAGCACTTTTATGATAAGTTCTCTAGAAAATTATCCAATTATTAAAGGGTTAAAAAAAATTTCAACGTATTCTATTAATCCCTTGTGTTGGTTATTTACGAGATCATTTTTTGTAATGAAATTTCTTCATTGTAATGAAAAAGCTCCTTATTGTTGGGAATTAAGTCATCAACAGCAATTTATCCATATTTTCTGTTGTCTCCTGATATCAAATGCAAGTGGTCCAGAACGATTTCATCCTTCTCAATGGTTTTTTGGTTCGGGAAATATTACAACTAATATCTTTTCTTTCATTAGGTTAATAAAGAGTTGCTTCAAGAGCAAATAGTTAAGGAAACAGGAAAATGTGTCACATTGAAGGACTTGTCGAATATTGCTGCAAAGGGAAAAGGATCGAGTAACTTCGATGAGGTATTTTTTATAAGCTCTTTAAAATCCTATTCTTTCTATGTAATGCATGGTATGGAAGTCTAATGTCATTTACAATGTACTTCTTTTTAATGACCTTTTAAGTATATGGATCTGAATGGCGGTAGCTTAGTTCTCCGGCGGTAGCTTAGCTACTGGTAGGGTCACCTTAGCCGGAAAGGTCAAATAAATCTTTCTCGTGCAAATCGAGCAACAATGAGGTCTTCGCATGACCGATACCTCCGTCTAGAACGGTTAAAAGGGACTTTCCCGGGGACTTGAAGCGAGCACAATATTTTTATCTTATTTCCTGCTTTAAATTGTGTGGTGTATAACTTGTACTTGAGCTCGTTCTTTTGGTCTTTTTGTAATTGTCCATGTCATTCTGTGTCTTCCTCTTTTATTTTCCATCATTAACCAGTAAATTTGTCTTAAACAACTCTCTTGAAAAACTTCTAATACAGTAAACTCCCGATTATCCGCGGAATTGGGTGGCACGGCTTCCGCGGATAAGCGAATTCTCGGATAATCCGCAAAAACGAAGAAAATGCCTATAAACAAAATTTTTTCTGGTTTTTTATTAAAGTAAATTACAGTAATCGTATGTAGCATGACAACATTTACTTACTTCAAAATGTATATCACTGGCGTTTCTCCTATCCAAGCACATTTGATTTTTAGAGGATTTGTTTTCCATCTTTTTAATGAGTTGTTGTTCGTCTTGAATTGCCAAGAAAAGTTTTTTTTTTTTGTTTTTCATGCATTTCGCTAGTATCAAAATCACATAAAGCAATTCAATTAAAAAAGGGGGCAGTTTATTTTAAAAGTGACGCTTTTTGACAATGACCTGTTCGTGATGTGCACCTGATTGAATACCAGGTTACCTATAGTCATTCTTGTTTTAATGCATTCGTTGTTCTTTTTAAATGTATTCGTCGTTCTTTGAAAGTGTTCGTCGTTCCTAGAAAGGAATTCGTTGTTCTTGGATCATTCTTCCAAAAAGCTTTAAAACAAATAAAATTCATTTATCGCTTTTTTTTTTAAATTTTTATATTTGAACTGAAAAATGGAGGTGGGGGAGGGTGGATAGTGGGCCGCGGATAATCCGCAAAGCGGATAATCCACCCGCGGATAATCGGGAGTTTACTGTATTTATGAATGTCTGATTTTCTGAGACAGTACAAAATGTAATGTATTGTAGGTTATCTTCTTTCTTATCTCTCTGATCTGGATCAGATCCATTATATTATTCTCCCTTAACTTATCCATAGCCAAATCAGGTGCATCGAAGATCCTCCCTTGAAAGCCAATGCACACTAAGATATGCTGGGAGGTGGCTTCTTTGCTGTTGCGTTTTGTGCAGGTAGAGATAGTCTTAACGCTTAAACGCCGCCGGGTTTATTGTAGGTTATTAAGGTATGGTGTCTTTCTCATAGTGTGTATGGGTTGATAATAGTAGTCAGACCTTCAAACCAAAGTCGTCTCTATATTAATACATTAGGGAAACATAACTCTCCCCAAATTATTAACACAGAAGACTTCAGTTATAAAATCTTGTGTGAGAAGTGAGGTCTTGACTTCCAGTCTCATCCCTACCCCCTTCCCTAAATGTATTTCCCCAAAATAATTCTTATTTGGGGGATGCCCCAATGGTCTCTGTTTAATAGGTTATATTACAAATATTTTGTCTTTACTTTTCATAGATAATCTAATTTTTTATTTTAGTGAAGTTACTTAATTTCCTATCTGATCAGCATTTCTTTCAGGTGCTGCTTAGCTACTTGCTTATAGTTGCTCTCTGTGTTACACGGCGTCTGCATGGTCTGGATTCCTGAGCTGTCTTGCAATTTCCCATGTACTTTTTGAAATGTTTTTGTTCAATAAAATTTTTGTATTTATTCTTGTCAATTAATTGAAATTAAAATAGAAGCAAATTATGATTGTAAGAAGTAAACAGGCAGTAAGTAATTTTTCAAAATTTGAAAGAATTTTGTGGTACGCAACATCTGCAAGTCATGTAGACTTTTTATAATTTTCGGAAATAAAGTAGTTTCATAAATTTGTAAAATGGGAGCAAAATTTGAGTGAGTTTAGGAATCAATTCTTCTTGGAGATATCAAAATGCTGATGGGGAACACGCTAAATTAGCGAGACAGTGGGTGGTTGAGTAATTATCATTTGACTAGGATGTAAATTGGGACCATATTTAATGGTTAGATATTCGTTTATGTATGACATGTTTATAAAAAAAATTGAATAGTATTAGTTTACAGTTTTAATTATTACGTGTAGGTCTAAAAACTTGCAAATAAAAAAAATGGTACAAACACATAAAAAATTAATCCCATACCAAATATACTTAGTCGTTAGTGCGAAACTTGTTTGCCTGTGATTGAAATATCACCTTAAGAGTAATGGAACTTATCTTCACTCTTAAGTCCTATTCAACACTTATTCTGTTTCTGTGTTATTTTATGAACAACAGTTTAGAAAATCCAATCTCGCACAAGTAACTCGTAAGAAATGGCATCAAACATAGCAAGGATTGCCGGGAGATCAAAGGGTACTAATTTTTTTTTTAATCCGATTTAAAAGTTTGTTAAAGATTTATCTTTAAAATAATGAGGAATATAACGGCGTGCAAACTGTTCATGCCTTCAGAAGCTATTATAATATATTGCATGAAGCTAATAATAACTCGCATTAATCAGGTGTACCACCAGAAATTTGCCCGCGTGCCACTGGTAGGGAACCCTTGACCTAAACAATATTAGCTGCTAAAAGCAATTTAAACACAAAACTGTTGCAGACAAGCGGCCATGCATCAATTACCACAGGTTTGACCATGAGGATTGTGTTTGACTTTCCACTACGGCGAAGGAAGTTTCACCTGGCTATCATGTGAGGAATGAGTACTAATTACAGATGTAAATTCAACAAGTAGAAACAATAAAGCTAGAAAGTAGCATTTCTTTTTTGTAGTAGCTGAGGTGCTTGCATGAGTCTTCGAAAAGCCACGACCGAACATTACAACTCCCCCTCAATAAACGGGGAAGGATGGAATTTTTTTGATTGACATGTTTGGATTTAGCATATTAAAGTCTACAAAATTTAAGTAAATTCTTCCTAACCTTTTACTTGTAGGTAGGCACAGGGGCGTACCCAGCTGCCCCCCTCTAGAAAGGGGGAAGTGGGCCCCGGTCTTATGGGGGCCCCTGTAAATATTATATAAAGAAGGAGATGCATTTTTAAAAAAAAATTCGAGTAAATTTCTTCCCAGTCGGGCCCAGGGGCCCATTTTGCCCCTAGAGGACCTTTTATATAATTTGATATAAAAGGGGCCTACGAATGATGTTCGAATTGAGGCCCATATTTTTGCGATTGGTCCTGAGTTGGCCTCTGGGGGACCAATACCTCATGCATAAAGGGGCCCACATATTTTTCAAATCGGGCCATTTGTTAGTAATTGGGCCCACTTTCCTCTGAAGCCCACAATTGAAGAATATTCTATATATAAAAGGGGTTCTATATATATATAATTGGGTCCACTACCTTTCTGGGTTCCAAATCTTATAAAGACTTTTTGCAAGTGAAGTCTTTTTTGAATTTGGGGCCCCCAACGTATCGTTTCAGTCTAAACATGGACAACTAAGCAGCAGATGATAGCATGGATTATTTAAAGGGATGATTTGGAGGGCCCCTTTACATTTTTAAAGGAAAATTCCTTAAGGGGGCCCATCCAACTAAGAAAATAGGGGCCCCCTACAATTACCTGCCCCCTGTAAATGAGATCCTGGGTACGCCCTTGGGTAGAGTACATGTATTTTCCACTTTGTGTGCTTGATCAGAGACCCGCTTATAAGGCTTTGTCAAGTCAGACAGACACAGACAGAATTTTTACTGATACATAGAGAGAAAGTACACCTAGGGCGAAGGCGGGAATCAAACCAGCACTCGAATTTTACTTGTTATCCTGTTTTCAAAGACAATTAAAACTTAATTCGGTGCATAAATTGTTGAAGGAGTTAAGTCTCTTGGAAATAAATGACTCGTATGAAATAACACAGTTTTGAGTATCATACTCTCTTAATTCTGAAACTAAAGAAAACCATAGAGTAAATACAGTGCGAGAAAAAGTCCGAAGAAAAAAAGTTTAATCTTGATGGGCCAGACGGGTTTAGATACTACTTTAATTGCACGATATCCGAAAAGAATTATCTTGCTTCTCGAAGCGCCAGTTCGGTGGGGGATCTGTTACGATTTGGGGAGGTTTTGCTGCCAATGGGATTGCCAACATGGATTGCTTATCTGAAAGCAAAACTGAAATTCAGAAAATTACCTAGATATTCTTGCTGAAAAACTATTGCCGGAGGCACCTCTGATCACGTCTGGAGAGCAGGGGCGTAGCTACCGCCGTATCAGCCGTATCAATTATACGGGGCCCCCGGGCCACAGGGGCCCCCAAAGTGCGTAATCAAAAATTAATAAAAGATTCCCAATTTTTTTTCCACAAATGCCAAAAGTAAAAAAAAAATTATTTTTTTCCCGCGTAAAGCGTGCGTTCAAAAGTTGTCAACACGCTACATCGGCTATTGCGGGCTGCGGGAACATAGATATACGCGGGAGCAAAGATTTCAGAGCCTTTGCGACCTGAGTAGTATGTTCAAAATATTACAATTAAACCGGAGAAACTCCTGTCTCCTTTAAACGAAGAGATATTAAACGCTTCAGGAGCACAAAACTGTCGGCTTTTTACAGTAAAGACATCTCAGTTAAACTTATGATCAGTTAAAGGCTCTAAAAACATGCATAAAATCTGAAATTCAAAAAAATTCATTCCATTAAGGAACTCTTTGAATTATTGCTGATAAAATTCAATAGTCTTGCATCCAGTTTTACCGAGGTAATAACAGCATGCTTTTTATTCTTGACGATTCCAGTTACAACTACAACTGCTTGAAGATGTTTTTCGGAATTGAAAATGATAAAAAAATTACCTAAGAATTTCGATGGGACAGGAACGCCTGTCAGACCTGTCACTATTTGTCCATAAAGCCAGAAACTTTCGAAAAACTAAAGCGATCATCATCTATAAATGATTTAATAAATCAATTTTCCAAAAAAAGGCAAGTAGAGTGCAATTTTAATTTTACTTTTAGAAAAAGTGATGATACATAATTATGATAAATAACTGGGCAATTCTACCATAATTTTTAATTATATGTCCCTTGGGAATAACATTTAAAAAATTCATATTTCTTTTAAAAAAATTATTATTATACTTAATAAACTGGTCCATATATAATTGCAAAACGGAATTTTAAAGCAAAGAAACTCCAAAAAAATTGAGAACACAGAACAATGCAGAAAAATCCTTACCGTAGTGTGTCCCAAATATCAATTTTTTTTAGTTTAGGGCTCAAGCCTCAAGCCAACATATTTCTGAGCTAAAAATTACATTCATTTATATTTTAAATTGAACTAATACTGTAGCTTAACAAATTAATTCCATTAAATTTTGGCTTTTAATATTTAATTTATAATGTGTTTTTCTCGTCTCCTGACTACGTCCCTGGGTTTTGGTACATTCACTCATTCTTAAAGTGGTGGAGAGAGGCATTGAATTGAGCTACAATGATTCTTAAACCATGAAAACTGTATTGCAGAAAATTCACATTTCATTTAGTAGCTACATATTTTTGCTAAAGTTCACCAATCAGCCCAACATTAAAAAAAAAACTCAGTAAAATTGGCTGCGAGGCTTTATTGCTTTCCTTACAGTCTCCCAGATAAGGCTAATTTTTGCTTGATAATTGATTTTTTTACTATAAATATGTTTAAGTGGAGTACAAAGATCCATTTTTATTAAACTGGAGTTAGTTTTAACATAAAAAAGCGTGAATGTCCTTACCTTCCGTTCCTGACTTCCCGGTCCTTACCGTCGTAATGATCTAGGGATGGAAAAGCGAAACCAGTTTTAAGACTAACCGTTTTTTTGTGATTTCGGTTTCATTGAATAACATTTATTTTCGTAAGGCCAGTTAAAACCAGTTTCTTTGGCATCGGTGTTTTTAAAAAACGGCCATCCCTTGTTATTATTTTTTGTTTTTTACAAATGAGCTTTGCTGAACATTTTTTTCGTTTTTATAGAACCTTTATAAACCTTTTGACAAACATTTAAAGTCATTTTGAAAAAATAAATTTTAATTTTTTTATACCTGAAATTAAAAATTATGGTAACACTGCCCAAATATTTCTTTTAATTTTATGCATTTTTTTTCCTTTGTGAGAAATTTTTACCCTTCCTAAGGGCCCCCAAACAAATTTTTATACAGGGCCCCGCCAAGGCACGCTACGCTTCTGCTGGAGAGTACACATTTCTAACAGGACAATGCTTCCATACACAATTAAAGCTGAACAAAATCAAGGTTTGAAACCAATAATGTCAAAGTTCTTAATGGCCATTAATCAGCCCAGATCTAAACTAAACAGAAAATTTCTGGGGTGTTGTTGTACTTGAAATTTATGGAAATGGCAAATTCTATAACACGCAAATTCTACACCAAGTAGGAGCTGAAAATGACAATAGAAACCAGTTGGAAAAATCTGCCGAAGGACACCTTGAAATGCCTTTTGACATCTATGACTTCGAGAATGACAAAATTAATTTAAAAAAAAACGAAATTTTTTAGATTATTAGAAATTTTACAAGTAATAACTCATGTGGCCCTAATATTATTTCCAGCTTTTTACATGTATAACAGACAAAATAAAGTTTAAATTAAAAAATAATTGATATTTGTACATTTGTTTTAATAGATATACTTAGAAACAGTCATTCTTTTTATTGTATTTCTATTGGCAAACATTTTGAATACATAATTGTTCAAGTATGGAAGTTATTTGCCTGGCCCTATTATTATTTCCAGCACTGTATGTTGATTTTGTAATAGAATGAACTAATTTAAGTCAACACATCCAAGGGCCTTGATATTTTTATTAGTACCTGCTTTTGTGCTATAGAAATACAAAAATTGTCGACCAACAATAGGCCCAGCAAAGTCGGTCCAAAGACAGAAATGGGTCTAATGGGTCAGGAACATTTCATAATTTACGCTTTCCCTTCATTTTGTTTTATTAAATTAGCCATTTATTATCTATTTAACAGTGTATACATTAGTTATGAAAACTAAATTGGTTGACTTTCCTAATTAAATTAATTATACAAAACTTTTTTACCATGCGCTATTAAATTAAATATTATTTTAATCAAAAATTGAATAAAGAAATATTTTTTAGTCAATAATTTTCTAATATATTTGTAATATTAATATCTCACAGAGCTCAATAATATTTTTTTCCACTCCGAGATTAAATCAAGGATTTAATGAACCGACTTGTTTAGTGTAATAGTATACTGGCTATTGAACCCAGTATTAATGAACCGAATATTCGGCGTAATAGTATACCCGCTGCTGAACCGAACATTATTGAACCGAATATTCGGCGTAATAGTATGCCCGCTATTGAACCGAACATTAATGAACCGAACATTTTCGATTAATTCTTGTAAAGTGGCGCTGTTGTCAGTGTTCGGCGCAATAGCTGTGGTTCTATTGAACCGAATATTCGGCGCAATAGCAAGAGCCAAAAAAAAAATTAAAAAATGAATTGTGTTTAATGACGTTAATTTTTTTTATTTTTTAAATTATAAAGATTCTAAAAATGTTTAACATTTTCCTTTGACTAGAATTCATTTAAGTATGTCTCTCAATGTGTTTTGTGTATCACAAATAGCTTTTTGATTTAAAATGTATAAATTTACTTGAAAAATCATTGGTAATATTTTCATATTACGTAAGTTATTTTCACTGCTGCACATTACAGCAAAGAAATGTCAAATATTTACTCCAAGAAAATATTTAAAAATCAAGCAATAGATTAACATTTCAAATTGATTGCATACGTTTCCATTTTTTATAATTTAATTAGCTTCTGGTTTTCGATGCAAAATTGTAAATATATTTCTATCCTTAAAAGTTAATTTTCCGTGTTAAAGTATTATGCAACGTTTATGTACCTACTCACCCGAATAAATGCAAGAATTGGTTTCGCTTTCATTGAGTGATCTATCTTTTTTGGTTTTATCTATCCAGATTGTTATACATAATTTACTTTATAATTTTTTATGATTACAACTATGGATATTTATAAAACAGTTCTAAAGACAAATTAACTTGATTTCTAAACAGTATTTCAAATCAATTAAACGAAATACTGTATACATTTATATGATAAATTTGGAATCATAGTAAACGGAAATTAAAAATTCATTAACCACAGAAAAAAAAGTTTTTTTTCTTTTTCTCTAGTCAATTGTATTGAATTTGACTAAAATACTCCAGCACCTACATTTCAACTGATCCATTTATAATTCATTCCAGTACTTTTCTATTTGGCGGTCTCAAATCCTGCCAAGCTGAATCTTTGGCAATTTACATTATACACACTTAACGGACCAACCAAAATAACCAGTTAAAGGTTATCATTGGAAATATTCTGTTTAGAAGCAGTACCAAGTTATTGCCCGCACCCATGAAATTAAAATGTACCTACATTCCTTATAGGTTACAGGTCCTAAGATGACATATGTTTAGTTTATCTGCAATTGAAACTATACTCCAACCTAACTTAGGTAAAAACAAAGAGGCCGGCGAAAAAACACGGTTGGTCTGTTAGTTGGAAACTCTTGTAAGGCAATATTGGCATACAAAATGATCAGCATACAATTTAACCAAAATATACTTTTCATTCTGATAAAATTGCCAAATTTTCTCAAATAATATTCAAATCTCTTAGACCATGAACGAAATTAATGTTTTAAACATGTTTTCTGGATGGATTCACAAATAATTTCTCTTTACATCTTTCTCTTTACATGTATCACATCAATCTCTTTACATGCGCGGAAGGATCTTCTCCATAGCATATTTCTATTTACCCAACTTAGGTTGACAAGGAGTGTAAAGGTTATTTTACAAAACAAATATATTTATTGCCCTTAATTCATAAGTTTTGGTGTTTTTAGTAGCATGCCTGAGACAGAAGGAGCTACTGGGGGAGCCGAGGAGGCTTCAAGTGGAGAAGGGACATTTGAATGCAACATATGCTTAGACACAGCCAAAGATGCAGTTATAAGCTTTTGTGGACATTTATTTTGGTATGTAGGGTTGTCCTAACTACACATAGTTCACTTATATCAACTTACTTGTGTGTCTCCCTTTTTCCGTCGTCTTCCTTGTATATGCTTGATTATAGGTAATTCCAGCCTTAGATGTGGCAAAAATTTCCATGTGTGTTATCACATTTATAGTGTCTATCAGTTACCAATCTCTTTTATTTCTGCATTTTCTAAGATTGATGTGTTATTTTCTTAGTAGAATCGTCTTTTATCCTGTGCCTGTGTAAAAAAGTATGTGTGTGGATGTTATTTTTAAAAAAATCATTAATATACATATAAATACTAAGCAAAATACTTTGTTCTATATAATTAATAATAGATAAAATACTTCAAATTGATCATAAATTATATGGCATTTCTTAAGGTCGAGTGTTAATTTTTATGTAGAATTGTCTTTTTTCCTCTGCCTGTGTAAAAAAAGTGTGTGTGTAGAATTGTAGATGTTATTAAGAGAACTCTATAACAACTAAGCCGGAGACTATGTTCTTTAGAATAAAAAATGAATAAGATAGATAAGACTAGCTATAAATTAGCTCAAAGTTTGTTCATTTGATTATGGTATTTTAAAACATCACACAAAAAGTATATTATCCCAGGTACTAAAGTGTCACGCGCCCAAGTCCCAAGGGCTAAACTCATTGTGCCAATCTTATATGTATAATTAATTAGATTATTTAGATGTCACGCTCAGTATACTTGTTTTTCTTACTCTGGCAACCTACTTTGTTGCTATGTTTTTGGTTGCTATAAAAATTTGAATAATAAAAAGGAAACATTTGTGTCTAAATGGATCTGCTCTTCCTATTTCCATGTTGAGCCGTGGTAGCTCAGTCGTGTGAAGCGTCGTGCTCGCATCGGAAGGGTTGTGTGTTCCGTCCTCAGTGGCGTTCGCAATTCTGATGGTCGCTGGGTCGGCGCTTGTACTCGGCTAAAGACCGCCGTATTGACTAATGGTGGCTGGGGCACGTTAAATATGTTGTGGTCACAAAGTCCTCCATGTTCCCATATCAAATTAATACCTTTGGGGGTGCCAGATCAGAGGGTTATCGGCCTTTGATCTGGATCAAAAATTCCAATATGTGAGTGAGAATGGATGTGTGAAAGGGACCTTCCTGTAAAACGGATGTGTCATGCTGGCAAGCAACAGTCGGACTTCCTCCCTTGTGGCGCTCAATAAAAACGGGAGCCGAATTCTTCGCCTTAAATTGGGTAGTCATCTACTCCAGGCTCAGTTACCAAGTGGCATTACAAACAACAACAACTTATAACTTACAAAATATTCTGCACTAAGCACAGCGCTTCTATTTACAGCTGGCCGTGTCTACATCGATGGTTGGAAACGCGTCCCACTCGTCAAGTGTGCCCTGTGTGCAAAGCAGCTATAAGTAAAGACAAGGTGATTCCTCTATATGGGCGGGGAGGAGCTCAACAAGATCCCAGGTGAATTGGAGATTTTATTTCTTTGTTTTTACCTAACAGAAATAAGGAGCCATAACCTTGTTAAGCGTTGGTTGTCCTAGATCAGTGGTTCCCAACCGGGGGCGATCACCCCCAAGTAGGTAATTTGTGTTATCAAGGGGGCAAAAAATACTTGAGGGCCGATAAGTATTCAAAGGGGGAAAATTGAAATAGTGTTGTACCTTTGTACGGTAAAACCATTCTCCAGCCATAACCAAACCAGATAAATTTTTACTTTCAACTCTCTTAAATTTTCTAGAAAACCAGTAAAAATATCTTAGTGAATTATTTCACTTTTGTTCTTTAAAAGTATGTGTTTTATATTTTTCTATTTTATTTAAAAGTAACAGGATAAATTGTTATAAAACTGTGTTATAGTTGCATTGCAAGTTAACTCAAATTATGATTAGACATAATATGAATTAAGAGGGGGTGATGGATGTTAACCAAGCTAAAGAACGAGGCGATAGTCCAGAAAAGTTGGGAACCACTGTTTTAGATTGTTATTCTTTTAATGGGACATAATATATACTCTGTTTTAACTTAGGAAGAAATCAAATTCATATTTTTTTTTTACCTGTGTTTGGTTTTCTTATGACAGACACAATTATCAAGAAAAGGGAAGATTGAGAGATATAATCCATATCATCCATAGAATCGCTTTGTAATTACAACTTAAGGGGGGAAGAAAATACTAGAGGCTGCTATTTTATATTTTAAAAAAAAACAATATAGTAATATCTTCTCAATGTTTTGTATTTGTCCCTACTGAAGGGATTAGTTTTTCTCAAAATTATATTTCTTTGGTTAGTTGGAATCTTAAACTAATGTTCCTAATTTGTAAATAACTGCTTGTGCTACCATGAGGTGCCTTTTAAAGGAAATTCACACTGAAGCTTATTTGTGCTACCATGCTTGCCTTTTATACTTGAGCTACCATGAGGTGCCTTTTAAAGGAAATTCGCACTGAATGTTACGGGAAAATTTCCTAAAACATATTTGGATACAAAAGTTTTAGCATTTTCTGTCTGATTGTTGAAAACAAAGGTACAAATAGAGGTATTTCATTGGGGGACTGAAAGTTATTGTTGTGAGTCTATGTCCTTTGTCCCATTGCAATGTTTTCATTTCATGAAACCTTTTAAGATATGATAACTGCACATAAATGCCTTTTTAAAAAAATGTCCTGAGCTATTTTTAAAAATTGTCTAAAATGTAACTGTTGACTGTTTAGATGGAATAAATAAAAAATGTTAATGTTTTGTTTAAGGAAATCCCTGTAAAAAGAAAGGAAATTTTGTGTTTTATAGTTGTGTCGATTTGGAAAATGTCTGTTAAAAGTTTAACTCTAGTTTTAAAGCTTAAAATATGTGTTTTGATTTAATTGTTTTAGCCCCTCTTTCAGAAAAAATAAAGAGAAAAATTAGTTTAGTATTAATAAGTTATCTAAATTATTAATTTATCATATCATTGCAACTTTAATAGATTTTTTTTTAAATGTATACAGCACTATTTATTTCAGACTGTGTTAGTACTAAACATTATTTAATAATTACTTTTATTTTATAATTTTTTTTGTGTAAAATAATAATTTTAAAAGACACATTATAGCATATTTGTATATTCATTTTAAAACTTCCTAAAGAAGTTTTCCTATTGTGCTTAAATTGGCATTCATTACTATTTCAGAGATAAATTACCCCCGAGACCACCAGGACAACGAACTGAACCAGAAACTAATGCAGGGGTAAAATATCGAACTTAATAAATTATATTGAAAAGATTTTAACATATTTTTGTAAATAAAAACAACTGCATTTGTTCCATTTTGTTTTCATAATTAAACCTTCCGGGTTTTTTTTTATTTGTAATAACTTAAGTATAAATTTTTATTTCCTGAAAGAGATTTCTCTAACTCAATGCTAAAATCATTTAGCATTGATTGGGTCAGGAAAATAAATTAATTTGAGCATGATTGCATGTTAGTTTAATAGCACAGGATTATTATGTTCTAGATATTATTTTTTTAATTATAATTCAAAGGGATTTTATTTTCACGTTTTAAGATGTTAAGTTACCTACACATGTATACTTTTGTTTACTCACTTTCACTTATAAATATACAAGGAAAACATTAAATCTAAAACAAATCTTTCTAGCAGTTACTTATGTTTAAGTTCTATTTTGAGATTTAAGAAAAAGTTGCAGTTATATAAAAAATTTAATATATATTTTCATTTTGCCGAAATATTTTAGCAAACATTTCCTGGATTTGGCGATGGTGGATTTCACATGTCCTTTGGAATCGGTGCCTTCCCCTTTGGAATTTTCGCATCTTCTTTTAACTTTGGAGACACTCGGCCAGCACCAGGTAAGCACTATTTGAATCCCAATATGTCAATTAAATATTCCCCATTTAAATTTTTCCTGTAATTTTTTTCCCTTTTAGAATTTTCTGTAATTTGTTTTCTATAAAAAAAATCCTGCAATTTGTTTTCCATTTAAATGGTGTGGTACAAGCATGGTTACATCAATTTTTATGTTCAATAATGAAACGGATTTCTAAAAATATTTTGGCAATTGCCTTATTGTGCAGCTAGTTATACATTTGAAAATACTTGTTGTAAACATTCAGTTCATTAACTCTATGCTTGAAAAATGCATCTTGTGAAAGATACTTAACCAATCTAAACACTAAAATTACCTGCACACTCTGATTACAAATTGACAAAATGTTGGCTTAGTGTTAAGAAAACATTAAATTATATTGTTTGTTACCTTTATTAAGACAAAGAAGCCATGACATTAGCTATGCCTACTTTGCATCATATTGGTAAAAATATTTGTTCTCAGATCTGTGAAAGACAATGCAATAGGGTTGAAGCAAAGATCCTTGGTACAATATTCTACCAAGGATCCTTAGTTCTCACTGTTGCTGGAGGTAGGCATCCCACTCTGGCATTGTTCCTCATAGATCATCCATGGGAATATACTTTAAACTAGGAAGTCTATGCTATTTAACCCTTATGTTGCAAAATGTAGGCACCAAAATCATAGCAATTTCTTAAAAGAAAATTGGTAAAATTGACTCTTTTCAAAAGTTATGACATTGTAATGATGTTTTACTTTTTCCAATTGGAAGTGATTTTAAGATTCTATTTTTTTAAAAAAAAAAAACATGATTATGATTTTCTGAACAACAGGCTTTAAGAAAATGATTTCAATATTCATTCAGGGAAAGCAACTATAATTTTTTGCCCATTTCCTGGTTGTTCGGAAGATTAAACTGGTTAACTTCTTTGAATTCATGTTCATCACGTTTGCATCCTTGAGATGACAAAAAGTTGTGTCACAATTTAATATATTTAAATAAAGTTATTTTCTTTATTGATGGACAAAACTTATTTCTCATAATCCAGCCATTACAAGAAAAAAATATGCTCCATGGTTTCTTAAAATTTAAAGGCCCAATCATGATAACCTTAAAATCACATTTTTTAGCTTTGAATAGTATTGCCATACTAAAAATGTTAACATAAATGTCGGAATTCCTCAATATCGTTTTTTTTTCCATATATAGGTTCAAATGACAATGCACTTCAAAGAACATCCATAACGCTTAATATTTTTTTATTATCATGACTGTTTTGTCACCTGTTTATCATGCAAAGATGTTAAATATATCATATCTTTCAGCTCCTGGCGCTCCTGAATATGATGATGATCAATTTCTCTCCAAGATTTTCCTTTATATAGCCATTGCTTTTATCATCTGGCTTTTACTTGCTTGAGACAGTTTGTGGTGAAGATTTATATTGCATGTAACTTGTTTGAACATCAGATGTACCTCTTTTCGAACAAGTGATTAATTATTTTAGATTTTGCAGTCTTTTCTGAGTGAGTTTGTTTATTTTAAAAAGGATTTTTATCCTTAAAATATGGATTATTTATCATTTATATAGGTATTAAGGTCATGAATGCTGTATATGTGTTATAAATTATTATAATTGACCTCAACTTTTTGAGTAAAGTATATTAGAGTACAATTCAATTTTTTCATTTGTTAAATGGTGGACAGAATTTGGTTTTTGGAACTCTGTTTATTTTAAAATTCTGAATTATTTTTTATTGTTCTAATTAACTTTTTGTGATGAAAATATGTACAAATTCTGTAATACATTTAATAACAAAATATGTAGGGCGAATGTTGAGGGCTCTAATTGTTACCAATCCCTTACCACTTTTTAAGAATTTAAAAAAAAAAACTCCAAAATTCATAGCCACATTAAAAAATGAACTGCCATTGTAAAGATATAAACATGCTGAGAGTGTTCAAGCATCGTCATGAATCGCACTTTTGAATTAAACTTGGTTAAATTTATTTTTAAAAAATTTCTTTTAACATAACTTTAGAGAACATGGCTTTTGTTATCTCAATTTAGATAGTGTAAGTTTTGCAAAGAATTTACCTGGAAGACGTTAGTTTTAACACAAAACTATACAAATGTTACTGCAAAACAACTCAAAAAGTAAACAGTATCATGTGATTGAATATAGAGGTTTATAGTTTAAAATGGAGAAAGCAAATTTTGTAGTTTGGGAAATGTGAGTTTTTAGAGCCAATCTTAATCTAACCATTTTCTTCTAACATAAAAAATGTGTCAGATATCGTTATATTTTTTCTATAATGAGTACCAAACAAGTGCACAGAAAAGTCGATAACCAGAATCTATTCTTAAGTAAATTTTGTGGGGGAAAACAATGATAGTGTATTTATTTCATAGAGCCCTCACGTGTGTTGTTTATACAAATTTATAACCACTCCTTGCCAACCCAACTTGGGTAAAAACAAAGTAAAAAAGCAGAAGGAAAAGCGCAGTTGGTGAGGACAGTTGAAAACTCTTGTAAGGTAATATTTACATAGAAAGTGATATGAATACAATTTAACCAAAATACACTTATCATTCAGATAAAATTGCCAAATTTTCTCAAATAATACTCGCATCTGTTAGACCTTAAACGAAATCAATGTTTTCTGGATGGATTCACAAATTATTTATGGAACTCTTTACATCCGCGGAAGGATCTTCTCCATAGCATATTTCTATTTACCCAACTTAGGTTGGCAAGGTGTGTAAAAAATATTTGTAAAGTTTGTTGTTATTTCTGTTTTATTTATATCTTGTGTTATTTGTATTGTTAGCAACAATATAGTTATTTTATTAATTAAAAAGTTGATCCATAGAAATTACTTAAGGCTATTAAAGGCATCTGATAACTTGTGCTCAGTTAAAACAATTGTCAATATGGAAATAATTTTGCTCCCAAATCTGTGTTAGAAACATTGATGTTTGTTTTTGGATCCATTTTCCCTACATTTTGCTGCAGTATTAGTTGATTAACCATCTTTGTTTTCTATTTTATAGTACAAGTTTATATTACATTTATTTTTCCTTTTCCATGCATTCCAATTGTGTTTTCTAATAAACAGGTTGCTTTTGACTTGCATCAAGATCAAAATTAAACATTATAAGGTATGCCAAATAATATGCACTTAGCAGTAATGTTATTTCAGTGTGTGTGCCTTATCATACTAATATAGCACTCATAGTTAGATAACACTTTGCGTATTTTAATTTTAGGGCCAAAATTTCTAAAACAATTGACTTTAATCTTGAATTTGGTATGATTTTTTTCTTTACTTATAATGTATTATATGAAGTATACACACACAACAAAATAGAAGATATTATTTCATCTTTGTTTGTAGTTACATATTGTTTATTGATGAATTTTGTGGGAATATATTATGGCAGCAATTAACCCTCTAATGCATAGTGTTACCGTTCGGTAACAAGTTACATAATCCACTTTATTCTATTAAAGTAGACCTCAATCTCGACAAATTTGTGTTTTTTTTCATCTATTACATTCCATTCTGAAGTTTTAGTTAATAATAACCCTCATAAATGACAGTAGTAAAAGTGTATTCAAAATTAAAGAGTGAGGTTATTAACTGTTGTGAAATTACGTTTTCTGGCGTAAGTCAAAGTAGAATAATTTTAGTACTAAATACAAATAAATTGTTTTGAAAAATTATATATAGTTAAAAAGGGTTATTTTAAAATATATTTAATAGTTTTCTAGTCATTATTATCAAAATTGGAATTTTTTAGTTGGTTTTTGTCACATGGAATTTTTTTTTTAAATTGAAATTATTTAAAACCTAATGCAGTTAATTTTTTTTTCAGTATTTTTCCCATAATGTATGAGTATTGAAGATACATATATATTTTTTTGGGATGAAAATAAAAAATCATGCATTAGAGGGTTAATTAGTTCTTGGCTTTGAAACCAGTTAAGGAAATATACATGAAGAAATTACATTTATTTGCATTTTTAGTTTTGACTTTTAAAAACAATTATAATTTTATCAGTTACTTTTCAAAATTTAGTTAATTTGTATTATTTAAAAAATAAATAAGAATTTTCTTACCTTTACATGGAATTCATTACATTTATATTTCTGCATGCAGAAAGAGCTTCAAAAGCAGCATTTTTTTTATTTAAATACTATACTGCTTTGACTGAGAGTAACCAGAGGTACTGTGCATTTTGCAGTACTCCTTAGCTTTTATTATAAAACCTAACCAAATAGCTATCGATTTTATGTGTTACAGTTTTTTCTGAATAAACTACGATTTATGAAAATCATAATTTCATCCTTGAAAATATAATCACTAAAAAAATCGGCTCAGACTTTTACATCTAAGTGTATATGTGAGAGAGTGATATCTTTTTGAAGTATTCCACATAGTTATGTTATTTTTCTTAAGAAAATGCTTAGGTGCTGCCCTTCTCTTTAATTTTTTTTTAATTATGTCCACCTTATTTTTTCTTGTATTACTTACTATGAAATGTTCTTAAAAAGTGTTAATAATTTTATTTACCCATCCAAAATGCATTAAATAATATTTGGGTAGTTTTATCAAAGAGCCAAGTTTGTTTACTGATTTGTTTATAGCCATACATGCTCAATATAGATTAGTAATGTGTTAAAGCATTTCATCAAACATCCCCAAGCAACTAGCTGAATACATTTACTTTTTTTTGCTTTTTTTTTTTTTTTTTTTTTAGAATTGTACCCTAAACATTGTAAAATACTCTCACTTTTGAAATCCTGTATATACTTTGTATGAATCAAATCAATGACGTATTGAGGGGGGGGGGGGAATGAATAGTATTTATAGAGCTTCCAAATATTCTGCTCAATGTATGGGCACTTGGATGTGCTATAGAAATCTGTTTCAATAAATAGTAAACCAGTTTCAACAATCTGTATATAAATTTTTATTTCAAACGTCGAATGCATGATCTAAAAAAAATTTTTTTTAACCTTTTATTGTATATAAATTTGCTCCTAATTTTCTTGTGTTTGGGGATAGTTTTTGCTTTAAACTTCATTAATTAATTGAACCATGTAAAAAAAATTATGTTATACTTTTCCTTTGAGATTATAAACCACATAGTTTATGTAATGAATTTGAAAAATAAAATTGTTAAATAAAATTTTAAAACCTTAGTAAATATTTATTATTAAAAGCGGTTTCTATGTGACATTTACTGTTACAAACATACTTAATTTTCATAAGAATTTCAGTGAGTATTAAAGTTTTTTTTTTTAAATAGGTTTTGTCTTTAATAGTCGCTGAAATTCTTAGCATATTTTTTTTTTTTAGTTATTTTCGAAATTCTTATTTTAAGTTTCAATTCAACAATAGAATATTTTTTTTTAAAGAAAAAGAACATTTTGAATTTGTCAAGCTTGAAAATCTGTGAAGTTCAGTACTTGGAACCCCTCCTTCTCCTCTCATTTTTTGGATTTGGGTCATTAATTAGTGACTAGTCAGTAGTCAACTTAACAAATACTGGAAACATAGAAGTTTCAAAATTTGCTATAATGAACTAATGAATAACTTCGTCTCTTCTAACCATAACAAATTATTCCAAGTGCTCTTCTGTGAATCACCTTATTTTGAACGATTATAAAAAAATAGCTACAAAATATAAGATTTTATATGTAGACATTTTGGATTAAATTTTCTCGTTATGGATAAGTGCAGACAAAAAGTGTTATTTCAACTTTGCTGCAGGACCAATCTACTCTCTTCAAATTTCACACAAATTTGTGTAACTGAACAGAACCGAATTTTCGGAATCGGGCCTGGAACTTTTTGATCAATGAAAAATTAATATACACCAGTCCAAACGCCCTTAGGAGTCCTTACTGGTCTTGTAGGTATCTTCGCACATGGCCTCGTAGTTTAAGTTGGGCCTATTTTTTGCTAAAGGGCTTATTTTGCGCCGATATTCTGTTGGAATAACAATCGAAAGTGGAATTTTGATCACCTTTTCGGCTGTAATTCAGTAACTAGAAAAGTTGCATGTCATAACTTCTTAGCATTTGTGGGGTCCGAAAGTCCTGTGGTCGGCCATTGCGCAGTTCACCACGGATACAGGTTCCTGGAGAAAATTTCCCTCCCCTTCAGGGACATGTCTAAATTGTGGAAGTGGCGACAGATGGCAACATCTGTCATATGTGTGTGTCTTGTGTTGTCCTACTTGACGATGGTTTATAAGCGGGTCCTTGCAACAAGCACACAAGCCTGATAATATGTGTCAACCAATCCAATTAGCATTTGCAAAGCTCCTTCTACACCAAGTAAAGCCCATTTCACACCTTGTCACAACTACTTGCAACTCCCGTAGGACACCGTGCATTAAAAAGTTGCACTCAGTTCGTGAGATTTTTTCCTGCAAGCACGAAAAAATCGCAGTTGCATGTACCCTTAGCCAATCAGAACTCAGGATTTCCTTGGCTGCATTGTGGCGAACTAGACTTCGCCAACTGGTTGTTTATTTACTAGGTATAAGTCCTAGTTTGTACATATTTGTACAATATAAAGTCATTTTCTTGGTGATTTTTTCAATTTTGACCTCAAAATTTGACGCGCAAGCCTAATCACAATGTGTTAAAATAGCTTTATGTTTAATATCATTTATTTTAGTTTTGGCTAAAGTTTCATATATTTTAAAATTTGTTTTATAATAAATAAATCTTGTAGAATTACATATAAAAAAATTATACTTGTATATTGAGTAGTTAAAAAATTACATGACAGATCAAACTATACTTTGTAGTTCCTTCTTTGCACATTTTTAAGACTCCTTAGACCCCTTAAGCCAGAGATACTATATTTGGCGATTGTTGCTTTTGCAGTTGCATATTTCCTTAAATTTGGTCCATTGGAGGGTTTGCGAAACCATCAATGAACCCTGCGATTCCTGTTCTGCTTGGGCGAAAATCTCCAAGAGGGAAAAATTGCGGAGTTTGCTCTTCATTCCATCGATTCGATGGCTCATGTAAACTCGCCTTACGTGTAGTATTAGTGTGACACATTATTTCCAACCAAACTAACACAAAACCCCAGGCTCGCCAAAAGCCATTGGCAACCCCGACTCCGATAGGCTCGCTACCTTTTTACAAAGTAGACTATTCAACAATCAAGATATTTGGGATGCCAAGAAGTGACAGCCGGACTATATACATATCACAAGACAAACCAGTATATTCCGGTTGACATTTGAGGCATGCGCTAATAAGCAAAATAACATTGTGTGATAGTAGAGGCAAGTTTTAAGGCATGCAGTACTTTTGGCAACGCATGCATCAACTAAATAGCATCACGCGTGACGTCAGGAAAGTGTTTCTAGCAATTGTTACAATGTAGGACATACCATAAAATGCATTTTGTGTTTCGGTTTTTCAGTTATATTAAAAATAATCTGGCATTCCCCTATCAAAACAAAACTGAAGTGATGAAATATTTATTCACCAGCGAAAGATTGGGGATAATAATTCATAATTAAAATACCACCAATTGTTTTCTATTATAACTGAAAATTATAATATATTACACTTATTAGATTTAGTTGCGATGCTATTGTTTTTGGGACAGATAAAGAAGCAGTTTTCGAGTATACTACTGTCCGATCGACTAGGCTTAGTGTTTAACGAGTGTAAACAAACATTGACTTTTCAGATGCTGGATACCTTTTAAAATATCTAGGACTAATATCAACGGAGTGTCTATTGAGCCAACATTTTGCGGCGTAATAGTATTTTGGGCTATTCAGCCAACATTTTGTTGAGTTGTTTTGGCTGCTTCCAGCCGACAAAATGTTGAGTTGTTGTTGCTGTTGTTGACGTTGTGTATGTTGTATTGACCGACATTTTTATTGAACATTCTTGATGGGACGAGAAATTGAAACTGATCATGATTAATTATATTAAATAAGCCTGTGTGTTTAGTTAACAAATCGCCAGAAAATATACAAAGGTAACAGTCGCCAATCCAAGTAAGTAATATTTTGGCAATTATCTATATTTTCGAATGCACAACAACAAGAATTTTATGTGTAAGTCTTAATTACAGAAATACTGCACGTGACTTATATAATGAAACAAACATGCAATGTATAATTATTCTATTACGAGGGAAGGCGATTTATTTCACTCCTTACATATTCCTTATTTCATGTGATTCGACAACATTTATCTAATTGCGGAGACTCCACCAACATTTTTTTATTTTTGGTTTTATTGCTATATGTTTTGTCTATACTTGTTATTGTAAATTAATATTACTGACTCTTTCAAAAGAAGTTAATGAGTGTAGATACTCACCCATTCATGTGTTAGAACAAGTTTAACAACTAAACATTATTTGATTTCTTAAAATAGTAGGAGTGATACAAGCTCTCACGCCATTTAAGTACTACCTTAAATAGTGTATTTTACAAAGAAAATATTGCACTGATTGAAGTAAGTCATTTCATTTGTTTAATTTTTTATTTCTAGGACCATTCGACAAACTACCCATCATTTGTCCAGATCATCCTCTCTTACGATAAATAGTATCTGCAGGTTGAAGCAGCATTAATGAGCATAATCATCCTACAACTCGAGCCACATTCAATTCTATGCCTAAAGTCTGGATTTACAGGTATTGATCTAAAACAAATTTAAGATATAATTGGTTTTAATATTGAAAGTGACCCAGTTAAATTTTTGAATGATGGCACCTTATTAAACATTGCACTGCTATAAGAAAACACTGTTTTATAAGTACAGTAAACTCCCGATTATCCGCGGGCCAATATCAGCCCCCTCCGATTTTTAGTTAAAATATAAAAATTAAAAAAATGCGATAAATGAATTTTATTTGTTTAAAAACTTTTTAAAATTATGCATTCCAAGAACAACAAATTCCTTTGTAGAACAACGAACACATTCAAAGAACAACTAATGCATTAAAATAAGAACCAAGAATTAAAATAAGAAATAATATAGGAAACCTTATGTTTGTCGGGTGCACATCACGAACAGGTTTTTGTTAAAAGCGTCACTTGTAAAATAAACTGCCCGCTATTTTAATTAAATTGATTTGTGTGATTTTGATGCTAGAGAAAGTAAATAAAAGTTATCTTGACAATTCAAGACGAACTACAACTCGTTAAAAAGATGGAAAGCAGATCCTATAAAAATCATATGTGCTTGCAGTATGGCATAGGTAATAGACATATGCTATATAATAGACAGTAATAGACATATGCTATATACGATTAGAGTAATTTGCTTTAATAAAACCCAGAAGAAATATAGGCATTTTCTTCATTTTTGCGGATTATCCACGAATTTGCTTATCCGCGGAAGACGCGCCACCCAATTCCCTCTGATAATCGGGAGCTTACTGTAATTCAACTGCCTAAAATGATATTTTATGTACGATAAGGGTTAACCGATGAATTGTCATTGATTGTTTAAAGAAAATTAGCCATCAGTGTCCAATGTTAAGTTCATTAAGGCATCAGGCTGAAAAAAGATTGAAATGGTGGTGCAGGTTAATGTTAGAATATTGGAAAAAGATTTTTTAATCAATTTTTTTTATCTCTATTTGATAAACTAAAAGGATTAAATACCATAAGTGCAGATCTAAATGTTTGTGTAAAAAGTGATTGAAGGAATTCCAGTCGAACCCTGTTAAGGCAAACTCGAGGGGGCCCCAAAATATTTCGTGCAAATCGTCAGTATTTTTTTTACTTTGAAACAATGAATAGTTAACAAAAAATCTCAAAATTATCCTAATATTATATTGTTATGTGCTAATCAATAGTTTTATACAATTTTTAATTCAATTAATAAATAGGTATTGTTAAAATTGCAGCAAATTAACTTTAGATGTAAATATTTTTCTCTTTTGAAAAAGTGTTATAGAATTTTGCTTTACATTACTAATGTAGCGCTATTTAGATTGCTGCTTTGATTCATATTGAATGAAAATTAATAAGTTTAAATGCGAACCACTTCGAATTTCATATGACCTTTTGCTTTGACCTCTGTAGCGGAGCACATTTGCTTTTCATGACATTATGGATCATCCTACACTTTTTGCCTCATTAATTGGATTATAAAACTGATGAATCATAGGAAATCCTATGATTTTCTCAAAGAAGACAATTTATAATGCTTGTTGTGCCAGGTTGTTTTAAATGTTTTGTTTCATTTGTTCTTCGAAACTTTAAATTACTAAGGAAAAGTCATTTTCTGAATTTTTTTGTTCGGGCTAAGTGGTATTTTGAGATATTAGCTTTATAGGCCAGAGAAATGCTTTCAGTTCATCTTAAGCGAAATTTCGTGTTAAGCAAGTTCCCGTTAACCAGTTTCGACTGTACCTTGTTACGTTACTGTACCTTATCAGGAAGTGTCAAGTAAAATTCATATTTTTATCTATGGATTTCACATAGAATGACCAATGGTGATCGGCTGGTTTAAGATGCCAAACTTAAAAAAACTATCATTCCTTAAAATTTTAGTCACAATTTTTTTAATGATTAATGCCTATGTAAAATGAATTAAATATCATTAAGTTTTCATAACCTTTGATCAAGGCAACAATATTAAATAACCAGATTAGAAGAATGGTGAATCAGTAATTACAGACAACTTAAATTTATTTAAATTAACTATCAAAACTTTTGGGCATTAGAAGGACGCCCTTAAAATTAATGGTTACGATACTTCCAAGATAAAAACCTACAAATTGATATTCTTACTTATGATAGGGTTTTGAAATTTTATAAGCACTCTGATTTTATTTGTACTTTTTTTTTCAGACTCACTGACTACAGTCATTAGATTGAAAAAGAAGAAATCTCACGAAGAAAACCTGCTATCCCGATACAGAAGCTTCTTTTAGTATGATTTGTGGAAGAAACTGTCCCGCTTTGGTTGTTTTGCATAGAAGAGTTCCAATTTAAGAAGAGGAAGTGGAGACAGATGTTATGAAAGTTTTTTCATCAATCATCATGCATGGAAGCCTGCATTAATCTTGAGGATATCAAAAATTTCCTCACCCCTTATGGCTGGCTAAGTGTTAAAAATGTTCTAATGATCAAAGTCAGGATGCCTGCTTATGAATGTAATATGCTTCTACAAGAATTCTGTAAAGCCGATTTAGAGTAAAGTCATAATGGTAGTCCTCGAGTATATTGCATTTCTGAAGACTAGCAATACATGTTTGTAATTTATAATATGTTTTCACTTAACATTGAAATTAAAAAACCATTTTCCAATGTATAATAACATATCTATTATAAATGTATGTAAAATTGATGTGTTTTATATTTTAATAAAGACAAGTTAAATTCACTCACATTTCTCTTATGTTTTAAAATATATTGCATTTATAAGTAGTTTTTAGTGAATTAGGGGTACAATTAAATGAATTACAAATATTGGTTATTGCATTGTAAATGAATAACAGAGATAGAAACCAATTAAAAAAAATTTCTCCAAGGAGAAATGTTACGAGGTGTGAATGAGCATATTTTATTTAATAAACTTGAATTGAAATTATGAGTAGCATCAAAAAATAATTTTAATTAATCAAATTAAACACATGTTTTTTGTAATGTTAATATTTTCGTTTGCAAAATATGTGTATTTAACCTACAAATAATTTATTTGATCAAATTCTTTAGTTTCTTATTTTATTAATTTCGTTCTTTACATAAATCAAGGGCGTTAAACATGCCAATAAAGAAATTGCATTGAAAAATCTTAATTGTCATTAATAATAGAATATAAACATTTAAAAATGGATATTTTAATTGGGTTTTGAACACTATAATACCACCCCTTCTCCTTTGAATCAGGCTTTGCACAGAGGCATTCATCTTTTACTATTGACAAGTTCTTATGCATTTTCGGTCTGTTTCACATAGGGTACTTGTGTGTGTGTATATATATATATAGAATATTTTATATAAAATACTTTTACCCTAAGCCGTACATGAATTCTTTGATATTTAGTGTCATTGTAATTCAACTTAAATTTTAAATTTGACTTAAAAATTAAATTATTTGTTTGAAAACACAGTGGAAACGATATCGGTTGCGAACTTCAAAATTATTGAGCAATTATCTTCGAATTTCACAAATAAGTTATAAATATAGGAGGGCGAACTGTTTTTTTTTTTAATTAAGACATTTGTTTTGAGTCTAAAGGAGGTACTGCTACTGGCGACCGACCACAACACTTACGGACCCTTACACGTGTTCTCTACATGTTTTCGATAGTTATTTAGCTAATCCGGAAGTCAAACAGGGGCTTTTCTGATCTGCCGTCCATTGCCATGTGTACTGGGCTACCACAGTCCCATTTACTTAGAACTCACGTTTATTCGCACACACAAACATCATTATCCTGTGAGCAGGGCCTGATCTAAGAAAACACAGACTACATAGGCACAACAGATTTTGCAGGCCTCTTACGATTTTTTTTTTTGTATAATTGCCCTTGATTATAGTGCTAATTTAGCTGATGTATTAAGTTTTTTCTATCATTTTTCTTCTTCACATGGGGGGGGGGGGGGGGGGGGGGGGGGGGGGGGGTTTGAGCCCGCGTAGGATATATTTTATCTCACTCATACTCAAAAGTAAGAATATGCATTTTTGCCAATTTGAGAGTAATGTATTCGAAGCTATTATATAACGATAACGTTCTCAAATATAAGAACATTATTCACAAAATATGGGAACCATTTTTAATAGTGCATCAGCAATATAAATAAATTAAAGTCATTTAATTCATGATATATCATTTTGATACTAATACAAGGAAACTCATACAATGCATAATCTTGTATAAATTTCTATAGAATCTAATTCAGGCTATACAGTACTTTCCCAAAATGATGTATTTTCCAAAGTTAAATTAAGAAAAGTAAATTTGAAAAAAAAAATTAATTAATCTCTCTGACAGAAGAATTTATATTGTTCACATGTCGATAAAGTGTTGGAAATTTTTCAAAAATTTGAACATTGCTTCCAAAGTTGTCCTCCAATAATAAATTGCAATTTAGATAATTAAATTGGAGATTTTTTTTGGGTATTGAACTTCACGGGAACAAAAATGACAAATTTCCCGAACGAAACTTGACGGCGGTTGTTATTTATCGGAGGGGGAGCAGCTTAAAAATGAATAAAAAAAAACACCGTAATTTTAAATTGTACCTTAGCCCCCCTGTCGGGATACGTCAGCCCCCCCCCGTCGGGCAATTCCTAGCGCCACCACTGCCTATTCAGGTGTCGGCTCGTCACTCGACTGTGGTTCTAAAATACAACTGACTCTCATCGCCAATAGCCCTTGTGTAGCTCTAGGGCGATGATTTTTCAAACCTAACCTAAACAACTACTAATTTGATACCTGAATCTGGCTACATTCTGATGTTGGCTAAATAAGCTTTCATCGATGTATACGATTAAGCCAATATCGATATACCGCCGATTTCATCGATGTCGGTTCAATAGTATTTTTTACTAATGAACCGATGTCGGCTCCATAGACAAAGAACACTCTAGACCAGTAAGTCAATCTGATGCCTACGCACCTAAAGTTACTTGAGGAACTAATAAACTATTAATGGTTGATTTGTTGATTGGCATAATTGCACTTTCCGATTGCAGCGCAATTGTTTCTTCGGAATGTACCATTATATTAGGTCAGTTTTAAACTGATAATTGAAATTTTCCATTTTAAGGCTACCTAATACTCAGGAATGAATTAATATAAAGCTAATCATTTATTTGTTGCTAGGTATATTCGGGATATCACATCCTAAAACTTTCGAATTTATTAAAATCGAAGTCTGGCAACAGAGAGTAAATTTCGGTTACTATGACGATAAAGTTTCTAAATACATTTTAGGAATAGAATAATGTTCAAATTTGTTTATATTTCGCAGTCTGCAATTATTTTTTGTTAATTTTTATTTAAATAGTGTATTTCGAAGAATTTTCAGCAGTCTTGAGAATAAACGACAGTAAGTGCATTTCATGTAAATAATATTGCAAATTCTTATTCTTTTGGGTTTTTTTTAAATGACTGTTCTGAACTATAGTAAAATTTTCTAGTTTTTTTTTTTTTTTTTTTTTTTTAATAAAAATCGTATGTCATCGATTCTAAAAGATAATTCAGTTTATTTCTTAACTTATATAAAAGTTTTGCTATTGTTCCTAAATTTATAAATCTTTAAAAGATCTTGTTGATTAAATTGCAATAAATTTTACAAAAAAAAAGTCCCACTAGTTTCTGGCTTTCAACAATAATTTTATTAAGCAAAGAATATCTATTTATTCGTTTTTATTTTATCATTTAGAATTGGTTAAAGAAATGATAGGAATTAATTCTACATGAAGAAAAGCTCTGTGCTTCTTACTTAAAGCATATTGCAGCCTCTTCACAGAAACTGATAAATTTACCGGCATAAATCGCATACATAAGATACATGGCAGCGTTCTAAATAAACACTGATACACAATCTTATGTTTTTATTATCTAGCAAAATTGAAATAATAATTGTGCTAAATAACTGCAGTTTTTCTTGTCATTTTTAATAAAATATTTAAAGTTATGTGTTGTTTCTTTGTAATGTACATATTTAAAGATTGTTTGATAAGAATAAAAAAATAATATTGTAAAAATGATTGTAATAAAAAAGAAATATGCTGATATTTATGCCTTTGAATTTTATTCTTGTATTCAATTTGCTACAATCAATGTTGTAAAATATAATTTCGCGAATTATTTATTAACAAATGTCTTGCATAATTTTTATTTATATTCTAGCACTACATTTAATGCATATGAAACTTGCTTAATAAAACTGTCGTTCGAAAAGTGACTTCATTAAAAATAAATAAACTAAGTACAATTTGCTTCCTACTGCCTGTTCTTCCCGAGCTTTAACACAGTCAAAAGTAGATACTTTCTAATAAATTGAAATATTATTTCATTCATTAAATTAAATCAAGAGATAAATGTAAGTAACTTCAACCATTTTAATTACAAAAATATGATTATAAAAAAACGCATGGTCCCGCTGTCGCCAAAAATAGTTTCTTTTCGTCACTTGACCTGGGTTTTAAATTACGATGCGTAATAGACTGTGTTAAAGCTCCTAAAGAAGGCTAAAAAAAAGCAGCCGCGAAACCACAGTAGTTCCCAAAGTAACTATAGGGGCGCTAGTTTCTATGTCAATTTCAATATAGAAATTCTCCAATGCTAATCCAATCAGGGATTCAGATCTAGAGTGTTCTTAATCTATGGTCGGCTCAATAGTCACGGCCTAATATCAAAGACTGTGTTCCTTTGTATGGGATTTAGAGATGGAAGTAGTGGATATGGAATTAGATTCTGGGGATGAGGCTGCAAACGAAAGCTCCAGTCATCCACCGCCACCGGGTGTTGATAACGACGATCAACGCCATCATCCAAAATACGAAACTCGTCCGCTTCCTAAAGAATATGACCGCGAGCGATCTCGCCATGAAAGACCACGCATTTCAAGGTTCGATCGCGAAGACTACGGTCGGTCCTACAGTGAAAAACGCTCGAGCTACAATGAAGACAAAGATTACAGAGCCCTCTCGGAAGAAAACAGTGCCAGTTCTCAGACTAGGAGCAGAGATAGTGACAGTTCCCGTTCAAGAAGTAAAGACCTCGACAGACCAGGTCACTACGAAAGAAGAAGCTACAGAGACAGAAGTCGAGAACGCGTCAGAAGTCGCGACCGAAGCCGAGACAGAGAGCGCGACAGAGATCGCAGTTGGGACAGAGATCGAAAAGACCGCACAAGAGATCGAGAAAGAGACAGGAGCCGAGGGGAGAACGAAATGGAATGTAGAGATGACATACCCAATAACTCCATTATCATTAAAGGTTTGCCCCCTCATGTGACAGAAGATGATATTCGTAGTGAAATACTTCGACACAGTCTCCGTCCCCTTGATGTTGTATTGAAAAGAAAGAAGGTAACTGGGGAATCTCGTGGATTTGCTTTTGTGGAGTTCCGCCTGCTCTCTGATGCTGTGAGGTGGAAGGAGCTGACTTATGGCGTTCTATACTTCGGTGAAGCCAAAGCCGCTCTACATTACTGTGTACCCAGAGAGGCCTCTGATAGACTGCCAATCAGATTGGACTGGAATTGTATAAAGTGTGGGTTGAATAACTTCCGCAAGAGAGACTTCTGCTTTAAGTGTAACTCTCCGAGAGAAGTGGCTGATATCAGCAGCTTGGGTGGGGAAGGCTCTGACGAAATCGGCAGCTGTCCATCGAGTACGTTGCTTTTCAGAAATCTTGATACCTTGACCACAGAGGAGCGCGTTCTGAATATGTTGGGACAACTAACTGTTCTGCCCATTAAGAACCTGAAAGTGGCCAAGGATTCCTTAACAAACATTTCAAGAGGTTTTGCTTATGTGGAGTTGCATTCTGTTTCAGAAGCAATGCAGTTGCATGATTTGCTGGTTTCCATGACGGGCACTTTTTATGTGGATGGTCGCCAAGTTACTGTCTCTTATTCTCGGAGGACCCTGTCTTCTCTGAACAGTGTTAAAAGTGCAAATGCAGCTAGTGTAGCTATGGCAGCTGCTCAGTGGACAAACCAAAATGTTAACCAAAATACATTTTCAGACTCGACAATCCGCAACAAGCAGATGGAATCCGTTCAGAGCCTAAATGCTAGTTCTAGTAATGACTACAAGAAAAAGCACGCTCCAGATGTCTCGTCCTACCAATATGATCCAACCTCGGGGTACTATTATGATGCTACAACTGGCTATTACTATGATGCTAATTCACAGTACTATTACGATTCAAAAACCCAACAGTACTTGTATTGGGATCTTGAGAAGCAATCATACATAGTTGTTCCAGCCTCGGAGAATGGTGCAATTTCAGCTACTGCTGTTGTTTCAGCACCTGCATCAAAAGTTGAACAAAGCACGAATGCAGTCATTTCTAGTGGCGCTGTTATTTCTAGTGCTCCTGTTATTTCAAGTGGGGCTGTTATTTCAAGTGCACCGGTGCTTAGTAAGAAAGATGTTGATAAACCAAAGGAAAAAATTAATACTCAGGATAAAGTAAAATTTGCAAAGAAAGTAGCAAAAGACATGGAAAAGTGGGCTAAAACACTGAACCAGAAAAAAGAAAACAATAAAATGATGCATAACTTTACTCCTAAACCAGCCCCTGCAGAGCAAATGCTTTCCAAATCGCAAGACGATATTCCAATTCCTTTAAGCGAAACATACTCGCAGATAGAGGAGACTTTGAAAATAATGGAGACTCTGAAGGGTGTAGAAATGGAAGCCAATGGACGCCTCCTTTTTGCTCCTGATAATAAATACAAACCTGAAAGCGGCATAGTGGCTGAGTATGGGGGAGAAAGTGACCCCGAACAAGAGACAGAGTTCCAAGATGAAGGCACCAGAGCCATGGAGATTCTCAAGTCTGAGGAATCAAAGTTGATCGACTGGGACAAGCTCATGTGCCTCCTGTGCAAGAGACAGTTCCCAACAAAAGACGTCCTGTCCAAACACGTCCAGAAGTCCGACTTGCACAAGCAGAACGTCAGCATGCTCAAACTCACCAGGCTGACCCCCAGGCAACTCCAAGAACTGGAGAAGAAGGAGTCCGGTTACAGGGACCGTGCCAAAGAGAGGCGTGAGAAGTTTGGACAGCCTGACCTCCCTCCCCCCAGCAGACTGAAGACCAAGTACATGAAAGAGAGGAGAGAGGCTGAGTACATGGCCCCTGAAAGACCTGTCGAGGCCATCGGAAGTGACAATATTGGTAACAAGATGTTGAAGGCCATGGGCTGGAGTGAGGGTCAGGGCTTGGGGAAATCTGGCCAGGGCATGTCTGGGATTATTGAGGTGCAGCGTAGGGTCAAGTCTGCTGGATTGGGAATGAAGGGGTCCCAATATGGGGCCACTGCTAGTGACTCGTATAAAGATGCTGTCCGAAAGTCAATGCAGCAAAGGTATAACGAAATTTCATAAAACTAACTTTTTATAGATTAACTGTTCAGGTGTACAAAGTTATTTTGTATGATATAATATCCTTGCACTCTGTACAATGAATTCAAATTGAAACATTTTTTTAATCTCATAAAATGAAATCTTTGCATGTATTAAGGTTTATTTAACTGTATTTTGTTCAATATTTAAATACTATTTTTCAACTACTTATTTGTTTTATGTTACTGAAAAATCTTTTGTTTAAATACTTTGGATTACTAGTTAAATTTCTTATGAGCAATGAATTTATAAACTTTGATCTGCAATCCTTTTAGTTTAAGGGGTGTTAGGTATTGAAGTAAGATTTTTCTTTGATGAATTATGTATGCAAATTGAGAATTGAATAATACATTATGTTTAGTTTCTGACTTTGTGAGGCTTGTTATCTTGCATGTTTTTCAAAAAATATTTGTTAAGTTGGCTATCATACTTGTATATTATCTATAATAAAGAATAGTGCACATATTTCAGATTTCTATTTCATGTTTTTTAATGTTACTCCTTATTGTCTACTTGTGACATGTTTAGGGTTACCTCGCTCATTAAACATCCCCTAAGTTTTCTCTTAATTGTTAAAAAAAAGCCCTAATTTCTAGAAAAAGGCATAAAAATTAATTTGTAGGTAAATAAAAATTATATTTGTAACTTTGTACTATGAATGATGATTGTAAATTGCCTTAAATTTTTTTTAAGGTGGTTCTAAAAAATCCTTAGTTTTATTGACAATTTTAGTGGGAATTATGAATGTATTTATTTGTATCACATTTATTGACTAGGACAACTGGTCTAGTAAAAGTTTCAGTTCTATTAGATATGAAACTCGGCAAACAAAAGGCAGTGTCTGCTGATCAAAAGATCATTATATTCATACCTTTTCTATATTGTTTAGACTTTAGATTAAAATCAATAAAAGTGTGTAGTTTCGTTGCAACATCCTCCAAAGTATAACTAAAATATACAGTCCTTTCTGTTTATTAATGACTAAATTCAATGTGATAAAGTTGCCAACGAAAGATTATACTTTGGTTTGGTTTGGATTATCGTCGCACTGGAGCTACACGAGGGCTATTGGCGACGGGCGTCGTATTTTAGAACCACAGTCAGGTGACGAGCCACACCTGAATGGGCACCCAACGCAACCGTTAAGGGCGACATCGTATGCAGCGTTAGGACTTTGAAGGATATTTAACGTGCACTCCCTTACACGGGGTATTATTCGTCGGACATTTTTGGCTGCACAGACCGTTTATAGGTCGGCAGCTATTTTGGCGATGCCCGGACCCGAACCTGGGACCTTCCGCATGCTAAGCGAGTGCTTAACCGACTGGGCTCCCCAGCCCTAGATTATACTTTGGAGAATGTGAATTTTGCAATTACTACTTTCAATAGTTCTGTGCATTTAGGACTTGTTAACTTTAAACTACTACTCCACAAAAAAGTGTTACTACTCACATTGCCATCAAAGCAGCTTAAGTACTTATTTAAAACTAATATATTATATGCAACACAGGTACTTAGTTCTAACTCTATCATATACATTTTTTTTAATTGCCGTGTAATTTTAATATTTGCTCTTATTATACAGATTGTTTGAGCTTGAGCTCCCATTACAAAAGTGAAATTCCATATTCTGCTGTAGGCAGGTAAACTGCAGTAACTTCCATTATAACTTAACCTTTTTTGCTAGCACTCAATTACTCCATTTGATAATATTCTGAAAAAAGCTAATTATTTCAGAGCAAAAATGGTATAACTCATTGTTGCGATTACTGCAGTTTTCCTGCCCGCGGCAGTATTGCCACTAAAACCGATATTATGTTTTCTCAGACATTTTTTTCTGCAACTGAATATTCAATTAGGCTTACATGTTGCAGAACAATTTTACATGGTTTTTCAGACTCCATTTGAAAAAATTTATCGCAGGAATGCATAATATATACAGGTATAGTATATCTAAGGAAAAAGTATTTCTTTTCTTATAACCGTCACCTACGACATGCAATATTGCAAATGAAGTCATGCTATTCATGCATCTAAGCATGGTTTGATAAAGATTAGTTAAAAAATTTAAGCAAATAAATCAAAAATGTTGTGCAATGTTTTTAATGCATAAATAATATTAAAATTGTATGTGCCCCTTGCTAAAATAGCAAAATTCAAATGTGTTGTAAAGACAAAATTAAACTTAAAAAAGTTTATTTCCAAAAAAATGTTTACAACATATGGATCTACAATGCAGCTGTACAAATCAGGAGAGATACCAAGAACAATTCTAAGAAAAGAAAAAAAAGAATATTTATTAAGAACTAATAACATTTATTAAAAATCTTTGTACCAAAAGTAATACACAATAGAACCTTGATTATTTCATTTTTTATTGTTTATTCATTTATGATTTTTATTATTTTTCTTGGATTATTTCATTACTTTTTTTTTATTATTCAATTTTATTTTTTTCCATAAGACAATTCTCAGTTGTTCGCAAAAGAAACCAGTCTAGGAAATCTACAGAAATTCTAAGATGAGGATTCCCCAGTGATACTGAATTTTCAAACTTTCACGATTCATAAATTAAGAGGACTCCCTTGGGATTTCACATCTTGAAAATCGTAATGTTATTCCTATGGAGAATATCCGCAAGTCAATTACCGCCACAATTTTAATAAAAGGTGACTAGTTTCTTGTATCATTGTAAAGAGCGAAAGGAACTAAAAGGCTAAAATTAATTTGTTTTGTGAAAATCACATATTTAGTATTTTTAATAATTTTTTGAAGTTAGTAAAAAATGGAGTAAGCATTAAGTTCTAATTTTAAAAAATTATTAAAAATACTAAATATGTGATTTTCACAAAACAAATTAATTTTAGCCTTTTAGTTCCTTTCGCTCTTTACAATGATAGAAGAAACCAGTCACCTTTTATTAAAATTGTGGCGGTAATTGACTTGCGAATGATTTCCATAGGAATAACATTACGATTTTCAAGATGTGGAATTTCAAGGGAGTCCTCTTAAAGTCTAGCTATTCTCAAATTTCGGAATTCTTCAAATTTTCTGAAATCGGGAAACTTTGCTTATTAATTTAATTTAAGATAACAAAACTTCAGCAACTTAAAAGTACATGTCTGGCAATACCAAATTCTCAGGAAAATCCGAGGAATTCTAAAATTAATTAATAGCAAGTACTATATAAAACGAAAAATAAAGAACGTTTTCCAAAACTAAGCTTAGATGTTTAAAAAAATAAGAATAAAAATAATTTTTAAGCAATTTCTATTTGCCAGAAAGTCTCAATTTCAGAGATAACTTGACACTAAAATTCAACCTACGAGAAGTTCTAATTGGATTTTAGAACGTTGAAAGTACGATAATGGAGGTCGTTTTCCAAAACAAGATCAGAATGGAAGAAGAAAAAAACCCTGGCCCACAAAGGGTTGTCGGGCCAATAAAGAAGTTCTAATTAAAAATAAATAAACTGTTTAATTAAAAATTCTTTATTATTCCCGAATTTCGATTATCTAACCTACCACCAGTCCCAATTGGATTGTATAATCAAGGTTCTACTGTATATTAATTTTACAAAAACTTATCAATTGAAAGTCGTAAAATTAATATTCTACAACAAATTATACAGTATCGATTCCATAATAAATCATACCTGTTATCAATTTTCAGCTTTTGTCATAACTGTCATACAAGTTGGTCGACTCCCTGTTTTTACTTTAGCTACTTTTCTGGGTTTTAATTCTTCCTGTTAAAAATATAAATGATTCAAGCAATAAAAACTAATAAGCAATGGATAAATGTCATTTTTGTTATTAAAATAAATTATAAATTAATATGTACAGGAGATGTAGTTCACATTAAATAAATTATGCTTCTTTTAATCAAGTTACTCCTATTGTTAAAACAAAGATATTTTGTTAGTTTTGGATGGTCTTGTTATGAGGTGATATTGTTTGGATTAATTAAATCCATTTCTGGAATTACAACATTTTCAGTATCCAAAAGGGAATAGATTAAATAGGTAGAAAAAGAACATTTTGATGAATGTATTTTTTTCTTTTTAGAATTATAATTAAGTTTAAAGTCAATTGTTTAATAAAAATTTCAGCAGATTAAAAAAAGCTGAGTTAAAATAAGTGATAGTGCATTATTTTAAACAAGGAAAACTAAAACAACCTTGATCTGCATATAAAAAAGATAGGTGAAATAATGGTTAAGAAATTACACAATACCAAAAATTTTTTTGTAATACACTTCAGTAATTGCTCATTTTTAAATAGTATGAAATACAAACAATAAATGTAAAAAATTTTAACAAATTGTTTAGACAGGCAAAATATATTTTTTGTTTGAAATAATTTTTAAGCAGCTGAACTTTTTACTGTTGATAGATGTTATAGTATAACACTAACTTAAGATAAATAAGGGCTGGATACATACTTATTTTTGCTTGCCTCTATTACATAATGGTTACAAATAAGGTTTTTTAATTAAAAATTAGGTTGTGGTGCACGAGCTAAAAGACTTTCCGAGCAGCAAAGTTTATTTTCCTTGATCATGGGTGGCAACAGCACAGCGCGTTGCTAGAGCAACATAACTTTGCTTAGCACTTAACAACAATAAAAACTTTCTTGTGGTGTTGTCAGAAACCGCTGAGCTTGTAATTTAAGTTTATTAGTTATTCTAAAAGTCTCTATAATGGCAACAAGCTGTAAACATTAAAGGCTTTCATCCCAACACTTTCCATCCATCATTTCAGCCACCTAACTTACAGCATTTCCATAATAATGTACCATAAACAAAACAAAACAAATAAAACATTAGGTTGAATAATCTTCAATAGCTAAGATTTTTTTTAAACAAATAATTACCTCAGATAGATCTAAATACCACACTTTCAAATGTCCATCACTGGCTGCAGATACCAAAAATGTCTCATCACTGGCAGTTACACATTGAATCGCTTTTATTCTGAAATAGTTAAAAATTAAGGCTAATTATCTAAACTGTGACTTGTCTTATAGAATGAAATGTATTGTACAAAGGCTTTTCATAGCTATAAAACTAATTATTATACATTGGAATAGATGTTAATAAATCAGTAATGAGCACAGATGGATGAGCATGTGTCTAAAAAGCTATTGAAATCTAATTTCATAATTCCTGACTAAAAATTTTATTTGCTTACATTTAGTTTAAGAACTCGTTAACTTAAAAAAAAATGGTTGAAATTAAATTTTAAATTTGTTCTTTTTAAGTAATTCGTTTTTGGTTTATAACACCTGGCTTCTTAACAGAAATAAACTGTAGAATGAAGATACACGAAGGAAACAATGTTGATTCAGAGCTTATAGTTTTATCATGTAAAAAAATTGACATGTTTTGAAGGACAGATAGGTAATTCTTTATCAGTAAATACATATTTAGTATGCCAAGAATAAACAATGTTACCTTCATGCTCGAATATAAGTAAATGATTTTGTTGTACATTATATTTAAGAATTTCAACGTGGTAAAATTGATAATATATAAAAATTGAAATTCTAATTTGATATACAAATTTTGTGAATTCAATAGGTAGACATTTCTATTTCTTGTTTTATAATTATATACTTATATATGCTTTAAATATTCGAAAATAATGATAATAATGAAAAATATATGATTAGAAATATAAATATATGTTGTAGTATAAAAGCATTTTGAACCAAATCATAATATGAAATTGCCAAACCACATCAACTTCCTTAAAACAAATTAGGCAACAAAATCCTAAACACTGAAATACAAACACCAAACTATAAAAAAAAATGTATGCATACATGCAAGACTAACACATTCAAAGCCATTCCAATTTGTCTACAATGTGTTTTTTTGCATCTATACATAAAACATGTTTATTCACAGTGCCCCATTCTGCATATAGTTACAAATTCTGCAAACAAATAATTTTTTTAAAGCATATTAGGTGTGTTTTTTGACTGCAACAATCTTTTTAATCAATTTAAAAGTAAATTTGATTTGCAAAAATCAATATAGTACTTGAATATTTGAACACAATATATTACACTTATGTTTACCTGCTGTTATGGGCTTTAAATTCGGAAACCATATTTCCAGATAACAAGTCATAAAAATGTATGTTTTCACTTTCACCTCCTACTGCAACCAAGTCATCCTAATACAAAATAATGATAAAATAAATATTGGTAATTTATTTTTTTATAGTTATACAACTAGGTGGTAAAGTAAGAAGTTTAAAAAGAACTCAAATAACCACATTCTCATTACTTTAATATTCTTACTAGAATATTCTTTTAAAAAAACAAATAGGTTTGTAACAGTGACCTGCCATCTATACCAAAACCGACCTTAAGTTTGCAGCAGAGAAATGTACTACGCGGAGGAATTTGCGTAAACAACACGGGCTGGCGTCGAAGCTTTGCCTGCTCCGATTGGTTGATAATTTGACCCTGATATTCGTGCGCCCTGTTACGTCAAAATCGAAGGAAAAAAAATAATTAAAATTACACTCTAACTGAAGCTAAACTAATAAAAATAATAAATTTATGTCTTGAAATAACAAATAAATTTGTTTATTGAATGTGAAATACCTTTTTGTATTCGATTCTCGCCCTCTAAAATGAGAACTATTTACCCTCTTTCTCGTAGAACATTTGTATACTGCAAACTTAAGGTCGGGAGAGGTATAGAAGCACTTCCACACAAAATGTAAACACCTTAGAAAAAAATCGTTAAACACAGCATTTAGTTATAGCTTAAACTTTAATAAGCTAATATCATTTCTTTAATCAATTTTCTTTTGCGAATTCAATTACTATTCTTTATCATTTGCAAAATTTATTAGCAGTTCGAAGAATAACTATGTAAAATTCCTTGGGTCAAATCCTAGTGTCCTTTCTGGCAACATTTGTGAAGTACTATACATTTTACAATTAGTAGTTGTTTTGTTTTTTGGAACTAGGGACATTTGACCCGTAAGGTTACATGATCCAATGCTGTTTTCTCAGTATTGGAAAACTTTTATGAGGTGGAAGTGGTATCACATCTTTCTTTTCAGTCAACTAACCACATGGTGAAAAAACCTAACTAAATCATTGCATACCTGTTGAGCTATACAAAGAAATATGTTTTCATGCACCGAAAGTAAATGTTTGGCGCCAAAAGATTTTTTGGCCAACTTTTTTTTATTTGAAGGAAAGATTTTTTCAATTAGGGAATTGTTTTGTTCATGCAAATAGCTACAATTACATGCATAATAGTGCTTATGCAATTATTCGCGAATAGGTGGGTCATGTATCTCTATGCATTGGGACATGGCCAAAACTTAAGTTTTAAATAATTTATATTTAATATTGAAGTTAATACTTCAAGAAAAATACCAATATATATTGAGTAATACTTATTAAAGTATAAATCGACTGCATTTGCACATCTAAATTCCTTAGTTATACTTTGGAGAATGCGAGTTTAGCAACCCTTCATATATTGAATATGAATTAAACTTTTTAACCAATTTTAAAAAAAATTGAAAACTTACTTTAACAAATGTGAAGTCAGATACTTTGTGTTGAAAATCAATTGTAGACATAATCGATGCAGTCTAGAGAAATAAAAGAAAAAATTACAGATAAGGAATTGCATAATAATAAAGATTATAAAATGAAAGAGCAATGCAATGCAAAACACTAAACTAACTTTTACACATTAATGATTTTTTCAGCACATTAAAGTTAAACTAATCACTTGTGTAGTAAAAAATAAAATAAAAAAAACTAATACTTAAATAGTAAATAAATAAAAAAAAAGCTGCTCCTGTGCTTCGATTTATTCAAATATTTTGGAACATGTTATGCAAACTGCAAGTTAATTATTTATATAATCATACAGGAGACGATTTATACATTTTATTGATTACAGAAAGAAAAGTTTTCATACAAACCTTAACTGAATAAATATCAATCTTATTTTCACATGAAACTAAGAAGTGTGATCCATCCGGTGAGAAGCGCACAGTATCAGCAACTAAAAACATACAAACAGTTTTTGAATAGGTATTATCTTACAATGCATAAGCAATTAACTTATTGCTATTGATAAATCTATATATACATAAAAGGCGACTTCTGTTTGTCTGTTTGTTTGTATAGGACGCAAAAACTTAAGAACCACGCAACAGATTGTCACGAAATTTGGCACAAAAATTCATCTCATCTCCAGAACAAACATAGGCTAAGAATTTTTTGAATCAGACTATTCCTTCTATCGTTTTCGAACGTTTTACGGGAAAAAATACACCACTTTCGCTCAAATCCGATCATTTTTTCTCCCTCGTGGTGCCATCAGGCAGAAAAATTTAAATAAAACTTTTTAGAAAACAATTGAAATTGAAAATGTTTAATTTATTTAATATTTGTTCATTGCCTTCAGAAACAAAATTAATAATTTGAAAAAATAGTTGGATATGTTTCGAGTTACGTAATCCTACCAGTCTCCATTCTATTATTTTATTGTGTATATATGATTTTTATTATTATTTTTTTAAAAGCATAGTTAAGCTTTTACTGAAATTATGTTGCTTTTTGAAGACCGTTGCACTACAGATGCATATTAGGGTTTTGTGTCTTCCTTTTTTCGCCAAATACTTTGCCAAACTCGCCAAGTTATTACAAAAAACGCACCAAATGAGCAATTTTTTAAAATTTGCTGGTTGTGCGAAGTTTGTCGCACGGGAGCTGAATAGGTGTGTTGTTGGCCATATATTTTCCTCGCCAAATTCGCAAAAAGCAACAAATGAGCTATAAAAAAATATTCGGGATATTATGATGACTTTATCGGTGAATGTGCCATTCAGCAGAAAAAATTAAAATAATTTTTAACGAAAGCAATTAAAATAGAAAATGTTTATTTTGTTATGAATTTTTAAAATGCATAGTTAGGCTAATACTGAACTTTGCTGGCTTTTGAAGGCCATCGCACTAGATTGCACGCAGACCAAGAGTGATCATTTTAAAGTGAGATTTAAATTTTAACGACTTTGGAAGACCGTATTATACCAATCTTTGTCCGGGACGCATTTTTTTCTGCCATCTATTCTTCCATTTATTTTCTGAATGGGTGAGTTCGTAGCTATATCTTTTCCTCGCCTCGCCAAATTCGCAAAAAAAAAAAAGCGCCAAATGAGCTAAAATGTTTTTATTCGGGAAATTACGATGACTTTATCGGTGAATTTTATTGCGTTTTTTAATTTTTTAAGGTAAAAAAGTAGCGGTATTCTGTACTTTATAACGAACGGTAGCAGCAACATAAGCTTATTATTCCATAACGTATTAAAGGATAGATATGGATTGAACTGACCTATATAAAAAATGCAAATCGTTTGCTCTTAGCTTGAGTAGCTTATTTTTTAATTCTTACCGATTATTTTTTACTTAAATGTGTATCTTTTTATTTGAGCTTCTTATCAAAGTTTTTTTTTTTTAAATTAATATTAATCCTTACTATATCCAAGATGGGTAATTAAATGGAAAATTACCGGGTAATCTTCATATCTTATAAAACTCAAATGAAAGGAAAAAAATAGTTAAATTGACTATTAAATTATTTTTTTCACCTCTTCCCGTGCAACGTCGGGTATAACAGCTAGTTATTTTATATATTAAGAAACTGATTAATTTACAATGATTTTTAAAGAAAAGGGTACAAACTAAATGAAAGTATGCTAAGTGGACAATAGAGTGTTAAGCTTAGAAAATAAAAGCTGTAAAATAATAAAATATTTGCTTTTGTAAAACATAATTAGATTAATTGTACTAACCGTCTGATCAGAAGGGAAATCAACAAATATTTTTAGTTGATTTTGTGAATGAAATTATAAATTAAGCAAAACCAGAAAACACAAATTGCTAATAATATCAATCAACCCATTTTTAATACAAGGTTCAGCGTTCCAAATAATATTTTGCAAAAATAGGAAAAATAATTGAAAAATGTTCACCCGATTGTTAATTAGCAAAAAATGTCTTCCCACAAAAAAAATTATATTATATATAATATGTACAATTACAAAACACTCGTAGGTTAATAAGTATACTATCATTATGGTTCACGTACAAAATAATATATGAATATCAAGCCTTGCTAATAACAGAAGAAATAGCATACAAGCAACAATTTCTTTAAGGCAACTTACTTTTCTTAATATTTGTAACGTAAGCTGAACGTCCTTTCACCAAATTCCAGGTTATCAATTTTTTGTCCTTTGAAACTGACATGGCCATTTTACCAGTAGGATGAATTGCGATACAGTTGATTGCATTCCTGAAACACAACAAGAAAACTATTTATTTAATAATTATATAAAAAACCTCAATTGAATGTATTAGATTTTATTGAAACAAATATGTAGTTATAATTTAATCTACAGTCAATAACATTAATGCTTTTCAAAGTACTAAGAAAAAGCTTGCACAAATGGATAAACATTGTATTGGATCTTCCAAGGAAACTGATTTGAAATGTGAAAGAAAATAAAGGGAAATTCAAAACTTTGATGTATATTATGATGTTTAAATGGCTATATTTATGTACTAGTTGAAAAATGATAACACTATTAAATAGAAAACAATAAAATAGCTGTATTATTTAAATAACATAACCTATAAATGTCACTTTTTGTCAAATGAATACCAGGCTGGACGAATCATCAAAGGGGAAGTTGGAGTCAGTAGTAGATAGTTTTTCTGAATAATTTCAATGACATCCTAATCAGGTTTTTATATAGTTTTTGGAAATGGGGTTACACACTGCTTTACATACTTAAAAAAACATCCCACACTCCAAAATACTGGACTGGGGCAACTTTATTAAGTTATCTGCTCATTTAGACGATCAGGTTACCATAACACATTTGTCACTTTATCTTTATCAATTGCTTGGGTGACTTTTCCAGACTGGAGTTCGTTCATAGAAAAGTACAAAAACACTTACTTATGCCCACTTAGTGTTTTCAGGCATTGCCAGTTATTTGTAGACCAAATACAAATTGTATTATCTTCACTGCTACTGAAGAGAAAATTTTCAAAAAATTGTAAGCTGGTAACTGTGCCTAAGAAATATAATTTATGAATGAAATAATAATGAACAACTCTTTAAAGAACATAGTTAAAATGTTTATTTTACAAAGCAGAAAGCTAATAAAAATCATTAATAATATTTAAATGCATTAAACAATAAATTTTTAAATAGATTTAAGTAAGAAATAATTTTACTTATAAATTCCAAAGTATTTAAATTTGGTATAAAGTAAAGTTATGATGTGTAAGAATTTATTTAAAAATTGCATTTATTTGTAAATTATTTTAGGGTCACAAGGAGGAATTATGGGTAACTTTTTTGGAGACAAATAATGGTCACTAACTTTTAAGAATTAAAAATGGTTTTAACAAAACAACTAAATTATGCAAATCATCCTTATACATTTTATTTTTTTTATATCAGATTCAGAAACAATGTAACTTTGCAGCAAATAATTGAAGAAAAAAATACTTTTCGCACTACTATAAAAACATCTTTGAAAAAGATCGTCTTCTAAAAACATTATTTTTTTTAAAGATCCATACTAGAGAAACAAATAGTCTGATTCAATTAGACAAGAAGTCTGATTCATTAGAACAACTATTTTGTTGGTGCTATTTTTCAATAAAAAATGGTCTAAGCTTTTTATTCCTAAATATATTTTTTCATCGTTACTTTTTAAAAATAATTTTAAAAGTATAGTGATTTATCCCCCAGTTTGCTGGGGGAATTTTTGGTCAGTGATATTTTTGATTTTTCAGGTGTTTTTTTTTTTTTTTTTAAAGTTTTTCGCTGTGCTGTTTGCACTACTATTTGTATTTATTTTAACTAACTTTTAATAATCCAAAATGATATTGACAATCCCCCAAAACGAGCCAATTCAGAACAGCGACCAAGAACCATCCAATGAAAAGGAATTAGCTTTTATAAAACAGTTACGAAAAAATTTCTCCTTAGAAGATGCTGCAAAGAATTTATTCTGTAATTGATGAGCAGAAATATTTTGCTGTACAATTACAGAATGACCCCTCCTACAGAGGTAAAAAAAAAACTAAATTTTGGACACAGAAAATGTAGAAATGAAATTTCTGGAGCAAGGAGCTGGAAATTTTCGCTGCTGAAACAACATTTTGGAAGTATTTCCAAACAAATACATTTTCTATGAGCCTGTTAATTTACATGGAAATAATCCCTTTACTATAGATAATAAAATAGGCATAGTACAAATGTTATAAGAAATTTTACTCAGAATTGTGTTCTTAGGGTAGAGACAAAGTGTAACAGGCTCAAAAAAAAATCCTGCTACATAAATGTCTTTTTCCTTAAAAAAAATTCTTTAGATAATCAAAAAAAACTTTTTATGCGTTAAAAAAATTTCGAATATTTATTTACTTTTGACATGCACTACTAGGTTGACCCATATTTACCCCATAAAAAAATTGCGACTAATATTTACCCCATGTTTGACCCATAATTGCCCAAATCTGGGGTAAATCTTGTTCACTCAATAGTTAAAATAAAATTAATAATAATGAAATTTTAGGTAAAGTGAATATTTTTAAAAATTCTAAATTATTCAAGCTTAGTCTATGCCAGATTAAATCTTTTTATCTTTTATAATTTGAAAAAAAATTGATGTTTTTTTTTACCCATAATTTCCCCTAGTGACCCTAGTAAATATTAATATATAAAGGTGCAAATTATAATTGACAAGGATTTAAAAAATTTCTCTGAGAAAATTGCATAGATAAAAATAAGAAACTGCAACAAATACACTAATGTGCTGATTAATACACTACCATTATGTTGAAGCAGCGCCCCCAGTTCTTTTCGAGTTTTCATGTTGAACAGCTGAATTCTTTCATCTGTGCTGCCTGAAGTTAAAAATTTATTGTTGGAAGCAATGCATTTTATGGACTGTAGGTGAGCTTCAGTAATGAAACTTGGTTTCAAAAGAAATTGCTGAAATATCAATTAAAAATTCGATTAAGTGATAAAAAAAATATCCAGCTACGTAATTAATACTTCATTTGTTCTCAGAAATTAAATATTAAATTAAAAGATTTTAAAAACCTGGCAGGCAAAAAAGGAAACACTGCACACTAATATTCAAAGAAAACTTATTTGCTATTATTAATTTCTTTTCTAAGTTATTTGCAAACTGTCAACTTTAACAGTCTATGAATCAGACATTACTTCTTGAATTCTGATCTGCCTATGAACCCTTCTTTTTTGGGCAAAAATTAGAAAAATAAGACACCTGATGTTCTTTAAAAATTGACCAACGCTTTTTGAAAATGATCACTCATATTGAAGCAAGATGTTGAGATTAATTTGCAATAATATTACGCTTGAAAATCGATAACCAAACACAAGGATTGAATTTCAACGTTTCAGAAAATATGAATGATAGAACGAAACAATATTTTAGTATTATTGGATTTAAAAAAGAAAGATGAAATAGGTCAATGGAACTGTTAATACTCAACTTATCTTGGTTGTTATTCAAGAACGCAATTAATTTATTAAGACTTTTTTTTAACAAAACATTAATTTTCTTACAATAAAATTAATGATTTTTCTGGAAAAAATTAACCCAGTTAAAATTAATGAAAAGATAATAATTACATCCAAATTCATTTCCAGTTGATATCCTAAAAGAAACTTCTCATAGGTACCGACAACAATTTCCATAATAACATTTTCTTCCTCCATTTTAAAGAAAAATATCAGTTATTTTGTTTAGGAGTCTCCTACAAAACTATAATGGTTGATTTTCTGGTCTCTAAAGGATGGTTTTTAATTAATTATATATATTTTTTTTACGTTATGCGTAAATAACATGTGGAAACTGGAAATTTAATTGTTTTGTGAGGTTTTACATATTGGCTATCTGTTTCTAATCTTAAGAAAAAAAGGCTTTAAGTAAAGCCGCAAAACGCTTTGTAGTAAATTCCCCAATAGAATATATATTGAATTTTATTCAAAGTTATTAAACTATAAATAAAAATAGATGTCGATTAAATATAACTTTTATTTTGTCATTTGTACAATTAATTTAAAATGATTATTTTAAAGCAGTACTTATCCAGCTAACTTCATTAGTATAATTTTGACAGGTTCGGTTTTGTTGTTTGTTTTGTTTTGCGACTATAGATGATGCAAACATATTTGTTTCTTCCAAAATACAATATAAGTTTTAGTAATAATGGTTTTTTATACTAGTGATAAAAGGAGAATTCTATTTATTTGAATCTGAATCATTATCGTTTCCGTACATTCTCATATTTGTGAAAAAAAATGCCCACAAGTACGTAGCAATTTATATTCAAACATTTCAAACCAAACATCTCGGTTACTCTTACTAAAATAATGGAGATTTTAATTTAAACTTTGATGTATTTAAAGTATAATGAAATCGTATGTTGTAAAAGGAATTATATATTTTTTTTTACAGAAAATGCATACAATATGAATACTTTATGCTTTGTATTGACTTGAATGTATTTTCTTCAATATTTTTTTGCTGAACAAACTAAAATTAAATAATTGTATGCTCACCAAATTTGTTTAATTTCGTGAACATTCATTTATTGTAAAATATAATGTTAACTTTTGGTAGTATATTAATGCCTTAAAATTTGTTTATTAGATTATAAGAAAATAACAGATTTGATGTTGGATCAAGAGTAGTTCTATCTCTTACTCTCTGAAAAAGAACTATAACTGCCAAATTTCCCTAAAAGGTATCGTTAAAATTTGTTTTTTTTTTCCAGTGAATTTTTTTCTACTCCTCATTGATAGTTTTAAAAATATTGTTTATAATATATATATAAGTATGTGTATATATCTTTTCTAGAACTATGGGCTACACCAAAAATCCAAGCTTCATAACTAGTCAGCCTCCATTAATTGTGTTCACTGTGTGTCTCGCTGCATTTGGATTTACAATGATTGTGCTAGCCTATGTGGTTGGAGAAACTGAAATACCTAATCCTGATGTCCAAATGGTATTTTTAATTTTAATAAAAGTTTTATACTATCGCATGGCGTTTGTATATTATTCATATACTTTTTTATAAAATAGGTATCCATTGTGTATACTATCAGACGTAGCAAAATTTATATATTATTGGTTCCTTGTCTTCGTACTTTGTAGTTGTTGATTATTTCTTAATTTCTTCAACTATTTAGAAGGGCCACTTCTATAAAAGTGCCTGGTGATAGTAGGCCATTTTCTTTATTAGCATGCAAAATTGTATTGCTGCATAGTGCAAGGATTATTTTTAGAGAAGTACCATGAGAAATTATCTCGTTTTTATTCTGAAGACTCCAATTTTCGGATCTATGCAATGTGCACCTACAACTCTCAGAAAGATCCAAGATGCTGTTTGTGTTCTTTATGTTGTGTTAAGTTGGTTTGTGAGCATTTAAAATTCCTTCATATTTCGAGAAAACTGCTGGTTGATAACTGCTGTTATTTTTCTTCTAAATGATAAAGGGGTGAGCAAGCAGGAGTGATTTGCAATTTTATGCAAGGTCACAAAATATTATGGAAAGCATTATAGTTGGTAAAATGCTTAAAAGAAATTGGTATGAGCTTTTGGGCCAAATGAATATCCATAAGCAAGTGAATGACAACATGATTAGGAACTTTGAGAATAAAGTTAAACCGAACACACCATTTAGGATTTCGAATCAGTTTTAACAAATTTTTAGAATCAGTTTTAACAAATTTTTAGAATCAGTCAGTATGTGACACCCCTTTGGAATAACTTATGTAAATAAAGAAAAATAAACAAAAGTCAGGTGTCGATTAAAGTTTATTTTAGAATTAATTAATCACATCTGCCACTGAGTATATACGGCGAGGTCACATTTCAAATATAAACAACTAGCATTTAAAGATAAGAACAAAAAGAAGCAATTTAAAGTTCTACTGAGTAAACGATTAAAAGTTAAAAGTCTTAAATTTACAACCAAAACGTTAAATTCGATGACTTGATACACTTAGCTGGTGAATGGGCGGAGGCGGGCGAACGTGGCGGTCAGGCCTCAACCGGAACCATTGACGCCTAACCCCGGGACTGTCACGGGAGGCTCCTGGGTATGGTTGTTCTTGGTACACTGGAAGACTTCAGACCAGCATAGCACTTGAGGAATTCACGAATTGAGGAAACGAGGAGCGTAGCCTGCCAGCAGGACTACGGAAACACACAAACGGCGCAAGCACGAAAATGATAAGAGCCCCAGTCTTCTTGAAGCGAGAATCTTTTATACCAGCCCGAGAGTCCGATTTGCATAACACCGGCGGCTTCTTTGGGCTTTTCCCCGTAATTTTTGGCTGCGTTGAGCCCGGACCGCCACAAGTAGGAAACTGTAACCAAATACTTAAATTGTTGACATTTGTGTTTACATTGACTTTAAAATGTTAGTCAAGATTAAAAAGCCTGAATTGTAGTAACTGTTTAATCCTGAAGCAGACTTCAGTGAGAGGGGATTAAAAAGTTTGTACGAAAAAATATGAATTTTGGTAGCAATTAGGCTGAAAAACAGATTTTAAGGAAAAGCAAAATAGTTTTGATTTGTTAAGTAATATTTTTTATATATATTGTAAAACTTTCTAAAAAACAGCTTACGTATATATTAGTTCTTTGTCTAACAGTAAAAAATGTATAAATTTTAGTAATTTCATCTTACAACATAACTGAAATTTGTTCAATTTATGTTTGTTTGCTATGATTTAATATTAAAGGTAAAAGGTATATAACCCCTCATAGTATCCACACTCTATTATGTGATTTTCCCCCTTAAGTAAAAGAAGGGGAAATAAATTTTTCATCATGTTTATTTTCCAATTAAACAAATTAGCTATTGTCTCTATTGTTTTAAAACAACTTGTTTTTTTTTCTGTAAAGGATTGGAACAGGCTCTTCCAAAAGATGTCCGACTTGAAGCTCTGTCCCCTTCAGAGCGCAAAGTATCCCAATGAGAATTCGAGATCTGCCAAAAATGTCATTCCTGATTCTGCATTGAACTCAACTGTACACATTGTAGATAACAGTAAGAGCATGAGCGCTGTTTTGTCAAATGTGGTGGATTCAGCGCTTTTGGGCTCTTCTCCCGAGCCCACTTTTGTTGACATGTCCTTCAAGGTGAAGCTGAACGTGAAAGGAAATCTTCCATCTCGTACTCACTTCCACTTAAAGGGAATGTTGAAAGGAAAGCTTTTGGGATTCTCAGGTGATAGTTTATTTTGATAACTATGTGCATTAAATGCATATAATATGAATTAATTGTTGCTGTGAATTATAATTTTTTATTTATGCATATTTTTGTTAATCATCAGCAGACATAGCTTTTAAATTACATTTATAACATAAAATGTAGAAGGTACAATAATTAATATTTTTGTCTGTTCCTCACCTATATTTGGAACCTAAATACAAATGTAATAAATAAGTATTATATGCCAAACTAAAACTAAAAGACAAAATATGATCGTTCAATTTTGGGTTCAAAATACATTTTTTTCTTGCAATTTTTTTTATTTTTGTTCAACTTGCCTGGGCAAGTAAAAATTCAGTTTGGGCTAGTATAATTTTTCCAATGACTTCTTTCTTTATTTGCATAAGTAAGTTTGATGTATTATCTTTTTTTAAAGTTATCAATTGCTTAACTAATATAAATGTATATAAATTAATATTAAAAGTTTGTATTTAAATTTTTAAAAAATGATTTTTAAACTATTAAAATGCTTTATTTCAAAATCTGCATTGAAATACTTGGTATGTTTCAGATAAATATTCTAAAGTTCTTTTTAATGTGTCAATGAGTTTTCATGCTTCCGGAGCAAACAACAGTTGCAATGGAGATAAATGCAATTATATGTTTGACGTTTGCATTTACATGAAGTTGCCAATCGATGTTCTTCCTAAGATGAAGTAAGATTTGCATAAATAATTTGCTTACTAATTATGAAAATGTAAAAATAGAACTGAAGTGACATAACTTTTTTTATTAATTATTAGTAATTAAGTTGCTATTTATGTACTAAATTATATCAGTTAATATTATAATATTCATCAACTGTCGCTCAAGCGTTTTGGACTTAGTAGGACTTGAAGGTAAAATTCTTCAGCAAACATATATGCCATTATATTCAAGTACTTCATTTGGTGACTGAGCCTTTGCAATACAAAATTTCTTTGAAGATCGGATCACAGAATTAAAACTTTCTAGATTTTCAAGATCTTAAGGGCTAAGGGTAATTGTATCAGTAAATTGTCAAAAACTGATGTTGATTTTAAATTGGTATTATGGCTGTACAATAAAAACCCTTTTAACTGTGTGTGTGGTTTAAATGGGACAAGTTATTTAAACCAGAGAACTGAAATTAAGGATTTAACTTCCATTTGATTGCATATTTATACATTGATGATATTTGCATTATCAATAAAGCAACCACATTATCACAGTAATTTGTCATTTTATTTAATATATTCAAGCATTACAGGTTACATACCGTTAAAAATCCTTAACTTTTTGTTGTTGCAGTCTGGAAAATCAGAAATTTGCCACATAATTTCGAAAAAAAAATTATCAGGAAGATTGATAACAAAACAAGTCATTTTTAGCTAATTTTTACAGTTTAAGAATAATAAAATCATCTGGTTAAAGTAGAAATCAATTCAAACTGTGTTTGGTTAAGAGAGAGTCTGCTGTAATGGTAAAATCTTATAATTCAATATTTGATTCTACGATATCAATTCTGCAAATTTAACTTTTAAAAACATTTTGAACTAGTCTTCTAGCAGTTTAATAAAAATGATTTTTTAGGGGACCGGATGTTTGCACCATCGAAGATATCCCTATTGAAGAAGTTCTGCATGTAGTTTTCTCTGAATTTCAGCCTGTGAGCTCAAAAGATTCTACACCAACTTGCTTAGATCTGTATTACACACCTGATGCTACATTAACTGAGATGCTTAGTCCAGTAAGTATATTTTAATCATGTGTGAAAATTTGTCGTAAAGTAGGGGACATTTTATAAAAATTCCAAAACTAAGAATAATTTTTGCAGTTGGCAGAACCTAAAAAAAGAAAAATCAATAATGCACAGTTAGCACATGATAGCCCTTTCATAGTGTTTTCCAAAGAATTTTCATAATAATCAATGGAAATAGAAACTTTAGTAGTTACTAGCACTTTTACCATAAGCATTACTTGACATTAACCATTTGACTCACAGTCTTAATTTCTCAGAGATTACTCTTCTCATTTTCCATAAGTTATTACATATTAATTTAAGAAAATATTTTTAATGCACAATTACAATGTTCTCAATGCTCTTGAAAGCATCTAAAAAGGCTATAATTTCTTTTATTCAAATATTTTTCCTTTATAGAAAAGCTCACTTGATTTTTTTTAAAAAAAATCAATTTAACTTGGTCTAAGATAGACTCAATGTGGTTTGAGTTATTATTCTTCTAATTTAAATAAGTTATCTACATGGTAATTAAGTTTTATTTAATAAATTTTTTCTGCATAAATAAACTGCATTTATACAAATAGAATCTAGAAAATTACTAATAAATAAATTGTTGATTAACATTGTTTATTATTGAGTCATACACATATATGTATTCTTTATATGAAGCATTTTTTAAAAATAATTAGAAATTTAAAAGCAAGTTTTACAAGTAATTAATAAAAATATTACAATTTTGCTGAGGTGTACATCAATTTGGTGTTATTTGATGTTTTGAGCTGTCAAATTATCTATATATTTTTGTGTGCTATGAATAAACATACCAGCTCTCTCAATTGTTTAAAATTGATCGTCTATTTTAATATTTTTTTAATGCAAAATGTCTAAAATGTCTCTAATGTCTGTCTCTGTCTTTATTGCTGAGAAAACTTCTGAAATCTGCTTGACACTGTTCCTACATCATTTTTTTATGCAATGAAAAACAAAATCAGTTGCATCGATATCGGTTTTTTTTTAAAGCTTAAAGCTTCTACCTAACAAACTGTAGTAGAAGTGCAGTTTCTTCTAAACAAACTATAGTAGAAAGTGTCAGTATTAAAAAGTTGAAAAATTGAAAAAGGAAGTTGTGGCGTGAATTCTACAAAGGTTCCCATTTGAGGAGTACCCGGGAAGAACCTCGTGATTTATTAAGAGTCTTACCGTAATTGTGTCTGCTTGGCAGACATTTTCGACAGGAAACCATTTTTTCTTTCTGTTCTTCATTCACGGTACAAACCTGGGACTTGTGTCCACTGATCTCTGGCGTGAATCAAGGTTGATGCGGAAGAAAAACAAAGCCAGTAACCGGTTTCTTTACACCAGTTTAGGCGATTTCTGGCTATCATCGCCAAAGAGGCCTATTGAGGAAAGCCTTCTACGAAATCAAGTTGTTTTTCCTTGTACTCTTCATTTGTGTACCTCTAGAATGAAGAGATTAAAGTAAAAAAAAGTTTCCTAGGCAGAGCAATGAGTAAATACTGAAATTAAGAATAATAAATTTTTGTTAAAGATTTTCTTTTCTTGCAGCAAGATCGTTCCATTGTGAATTTGCACTTGATGCACACCAGCTACTTTATGTTTGTAATGGTTATGACACTTGTAGGTTATTCATTAATAAGAGGCAGATACAGACAGCCAAAAAGTTACCAATCATTGCAAAAGGTAAATTTTTAAGCTATGCATGATATTTTTTAAATAAATGTTTACTTCTTGATAGTAAAAATTTAAAGTAATAAATTTGTTAAATAAACATTAAAATTAATATAATTAGTTTCAATTATTTTTATTTTTCAATAAGTCTTATTAACATTGTTTGAGTGATTTATTTTGACTTTGTAGAATGTTAAACAAATACCGGTTTGTAGCATAAAAAAATCTGTGTAACTTAAATCAATTTTGTTTGTGATTAGGAGTAAATAATACTGCAAACAAACCCCTGCAGTTTTGTTGGGGGGATCTATGTCTTATTTTGAAAGCGAAAGTTATGAAAAGTGAAAAAAAAATGGTGGAACTTAGAAACTACTGCAGAATATTGTGATACCACAGCTCTGCCAGAGGAGAGTAAACACAAAAATAAATTGGACCACTTTTGCCCTGAAATTATAATTCATTTAGATTACTTTCTTGTGGTTAAAGTTATTGAGTTCTTACAACAATAGTCCAAGTCATTAGTCTAGTTACTGCAGCTTACCTGCTCACGGCAGAGCCTAACCGCTTTAATTTAGTTATTTAAAGATTTTTTTAACTTCATCAAATGTTTCTGAAATTAAGTTAAACTAAATCAATTTAATTACGTTTTCATGGCAATATGTATGAAATGATTATCTTTCTATTTTAGGTCCCTTTAGATGCCTGAGTATTTCAGATAGTAGTTGTACATTTTGTTGATGTTTTAATGTAAAATTATTTAATAAAAGTGGTATTTTGTTTCATGTTATTTTTATTTTCTAAATATATTAAGTTAAGCATCTTTTGAAATAACTTTCTAACAGTTGATTCCATTTTGCAAAAATTTGAATGCTTCCGAGTAATGCCTTAACTAGATATTTTTTTATTATTATTATTGGATAGTTTGATCTTTAAGTGCTGTTGTTGACCCAATCATGAATCAATTTTACCTAATGCTTCTTCGAACTACGAATAAATCTAGCACTAGATAAAGCATATTAATTGAATTTGGGAAATAAAATAACCAATTGGTTTAAATCATGCAGGGTTGCTACACTATTTTATAAAAAAAATCAAGGACTATTTAAGTTCTTTTCAAGGATATATTTCTCGATTTTCAAGGACTGTATATTCAAAAATGCACCCAAATTCCATGAGTTTTAAAAAATTAATTTAGAAAACGAATAAGAGCTCTAACTTTCAAATGAACTTAAATTATGTGTTATAAAATAACCATCTCGATCTCCGGATTGAAAGGTCCCGCGATCGAGTCCTGGTCACAGAAGACACACCGAGTATATTCGGAGTACGTGCTCGTTAAATCTGTTGGGTCCGAAACTCCTGTGGGCAGTCATTACGCAGTTTCCCATGGGTGCAGGTTCCTGGAGACTATTTCCCTCCCCTTCAGGGACATGCCTAAATTGTGGAGGTGGTGCGTGATAGAAGGCAGCATCTGTTACGTATGTGTTGTGACTGAAAATATATGTATATTGGATAGCTTGATCTTTAAGTCTTAACACTAACCAACCAATCACTGAATAGGTTTAGGCAAGACAAATGTACAATTTTTTTCTAAGTTTAAATTTGTATTACCTTAAATTTAATTTATTAAATGATTAAAACAATTCGTTTAATATTTCAGTTAAATATTCCTATTCAATTCATCGAATTTTACCATTGAAAACTATTACATTTTGAGGGATCTGTTGTGCAGTTTTTGCCCAACTTTGACGTACTATCTCTGGAACCAGTTCGAAATACAATACAAAATTTGTGTCACTTGTTTATGCTGTAAAAATGTACAGTTTCAATTTCAATTTTTTTTTCACTCCAGGGTTCCCACTCTCTTTTCAAAATAAAAATCAAGGAGTTTTTAAGGACTTTTCAAGGACCCCCCAAAAAATTTCAAGGACCCTTAATTGATGCCAATTTTAACAAATAAGACAAATTTTAAAAAATAACTAATATAAACAGTTTTTTTTAAACAACATATTTTTATTTTGTTGTTTTTTAACATGGTTCGAAATATCGCCAACCCCAGATTTTATAGCAACCATATCAGAGGGAAAAAGGATTTGGCAAAAATATAGCCGGTTCCTCTGTCTAATAAAGTTTTGTTTGCCGAAGTGCTAGACGCGCCATTTATCACCGCATTGGCAATGTTTTAGAAAATGAGTTCCCGTAATTTAAACGTTGTGCCGTCGCGGAAGAGAAAAATCAAGGACTCTTGATGATTGTTGATGAAAATCAAGGAGTGTTTAGAGTGTCCTTGAAATCAAAAACCAAAATTAAGGACTTTTCAATGATTTTTGGTTAAAATCATGGAGTATATAAAGGGGTGCTTGAAAACGAAAATCAAGGACTTCTTAAGGACTTTCAAGGACCCGTGGGAACCCTGCACTCATTCCCTTTTGAGGTATTCTACATAAAAAATTGCGAAAGTGCGATTTTCAGCAGTTTTGAAAAATTGTACAAAAATAAAGAAAATTTTCTTCAAGCTTTAAACTTCTACAGCAAGTAGTTCTATAACGTGTCTATACAGAAAAAAAAATATTTAAGTCGAGTCTCTTTTCCTTTTACTAAATTTTCAGCACTAAAACTGCTGTTTTAAGCTAATTTTCATTTTTCAGTTCTGATTTTTTTTAGCTCCCCTTTCCTTACTAATTTGGTAATATGCGCTGTCGAACTATTTATAGAATCATTCTGAACATTTCCTTTTTGATTTTGTCTTGATATCTATAAAATTAACAGAGTTATATATCCATTCAAGTGAAAGTAGTTTCCGTCCAAAAATCGGCTTCGAAGTAAAGCGCTTAATGCATGATGTTGCCAAACAGCAACACATGTAAAAACAAACTACAAACTTCCAATTTTGATGAGAATGATTAGAAAACCACTAAATATAGTTTAAAATAACCCTCTTGAACTATAATTTTTTCCCAAAACAATTTATTTGTATTTAGTACTAATATTATTACTTTGAATACTGCCAAAAACGTACTTTCACAAAAGTTAATAACTTCACTCTTTAAATTTGAATACACTTTTACTACTGTCATCTATGAGGGTTATTAGCAATTAAAACTTGAAAATGGAATGGAATAGATGAAAAAACACAGATTTGTTGATCGAGGGAGATCTACTTTATTAAAATAAAGTGTATTATGTTATGTTACTTGTTGCCAAACGGTAACAGTATGCATTAATTAGAGGGTTAAGTAAGAGAAAGGTACACCAATGGATTACAAGGGCTAAATGTGGCTTCAAACTCAAAATTAATGTTTTAACTTTATGTATACTTGTGACTACAAAGTGTGAGCTCTTTATTGTCCTTACAGTTATTAAATTGGTAGTTGCAAATAAAGTACAAAAGTAGTACAAGAAAAATCCAATTATTAGAAAATCACATTTACCCTTCATATTGAAGGCAACAAAAAAAAAAAGCGTAACACTCTTATAATGACCAGTCAGTCAAATATTAAAAATATTTATACAATTTTTTATAGCTATTATATTTAAAATAGTAATATGGTACTTGTATTCCAATTATTTTATAATACAGTTTTGCTAAGTACTGTAAAAATTAATATTTTCAATACTTAATGCTACCAATGATTACAAAAAGTTTACTTCACAAACTATATTTTATTAAATAATGCAATTTACAGAATACACAAATATACTTCGGAATAACATGTGGAATGCAATTCCAAATTAAAGTACATATTAATAAATATTTACAAAATCCAGTAATTAAAATATCCTTGCATTTTCATAATTCTTTCATAGAAAAATAAATTCTCTGAAATAACCACATGCTATATAGATATTAAAAAATTATAATTCTAAATTCAGTAACACTTTAAAAACATAAACTTTCAAAAATAAAAAATACTTCTATACATTCTATCACATTTGAGAATGTCATGAAAAGCAGTTTTTTTTTAAATATTTTTAACTGAAACAATACTCAACAATGTATAATAAATTTGTTCGTACTAATAACTTCAAATGCAATGTCAAGTTTTTTTTAAAAATTAATGGTCTCCTAGTACAATAAACAATCCCTACAAATAAAGGAATTGTTATATTATAAAACTGTATAAGAATATAATTCCAAAGCTAATATAATTAGAAATTATTCAATTAAAATGAAGTCAGAAAAGTTTCTTAAAAGACATTTAAAATAATTATGAAAAAAATTATAAAATTTTAGGATCGTTTTTATAAAGAGTGGCAAAACAATAACATAAAATCAACGCTTTTCAATACTGCTTGTCACCATGGAATAACAAAATTGTAATAAGAGAATTCAAACTTAAAGTTATTGTTCCACTAAATTAATGATAGAGAGCTCAGCTAACATTCTGCATTTCAGAAACTTATATTGATTATATAAAAATAGGATTACATAAATTACTATCTGGAATGTTCATGGAATAATAAATCAAAGAATTGCCTACTGTAAAATGATTTTTAAATTCAAAGTCGTGAAAAGAGTCAGATAAAGGCATTTGAATTTAAATACTTTAAAAATATTTTTAAACGTAATGATATTGACATTTTTCAAGTAACTGGGAATCTTATTCCGACAGAAAGGCTGGAAAATAATTATTAAAACAAATTATCGTGCTTATTTGAACTAGATTCTAGGAATATGATTGAAAAGTAAGTACATTACTCTAAAAGGCCAAGTAAGCAGCATTAAAAAAATAGGTGTTTAAATAATAAACATATAATTAATATTTTTTCTTTGTACATAAATCACATTCTTTATACATAAAAAAAAACAATTTCTGATTTGGGGAAAACCAATATTCAGATAACCGGATTTCTAATAATTTTTAGATAACCGGATTTCTTACAATGTTTAGATAACCGGAGTTTAAATGCATTAACTGTTAAAAAAATTACAATTCTCTAACTTTTGTTGTTACTGGCATTTTATTATTATTATTAAAAAAAAAAACTGGAACTTATTGAAGTGCCAGCATATAGTTCTAAGTTTTAAAATATAGGGCTTCAATATAGAAAAAATTCTACATTAAAAATAATTATGTATGAATTTTAAGAAGATATACATTACATGGTTTCATAAGTGCAATGTTTATAAATTTTTTACACAAAATATTTCTGCAGTTCAATCAATAAAATATGTTTCTAATATATTGTAATAATTAACTTTTCAGCCATATATATTAAAAACAAATGCTAAAATTTCAAATAATTTAATAGAATTTTCTAAAAATATTTATCACATGATGCTCAAGGAGACATGAATTTCTGAAAACAAAACTAACTCTCCCAAAGTTAAGTCATGGAAATTGAATAGTTTTTCAAAACTAGCATCTACAACTCTTTACCTATTGTTTTCAAACTTTCTGGTATGCTTATTAATGATAAGCTACATGCTTGTATGTTCTTAAATTGTTTCTAAGTTCATTAAAACAGGTTGTTTTATAAGCTTGACAAGCAAAACAATGCTTCACAGTGGATAATATTTTTCTTAAAACTATCACAAGGATTTTGCCAAACACAAATGTGGGGCTTATCAATATAGAAGCACACCAACAAGTTTGAAACTATAAGTAAAATGTGGAATGCTAGGCATGAAAAACTCTGATTCCTCCATAGTTTAAAATTGGGAGAGTTAGTTTCGTTTTTGGAAAGTCATGCCCCCTTAAAGGCCTACACTTTCAAGTGGCTGTATCCAGTAGCCAAGTCTTCTGTTTTCTAGAAATAGGAAAAAAAAAGGAATGAAATAGCTATCAATAAAAATATCATTAATTTTTTTTATTTAAGTGAGGACTGAAAAAAAAATTAAGGAAAAAGTAAAAAAAAAAAAAAAAAAACAGTAAAGAAATTGTAAATTTATATTTATTGCAAAAATATATTTATATATTTAAGCTTTACTTTTTATGCATCTTTTTACACTATTCTAGCTGTAATTGATATTCCTCAAACTCATGCAAAAAACTTAGAGAATTCAAATTGCTTTTGATATAAAAAAAAGTTAGTCATAAAAATATATACATTTTTAATAGAGTAGATAAAGGTAAAATCACCAAGAAATGTTATTATCTAGACAGGTTTAGTACCAAAAACTATTGCTTTCTTTTAAGAAAGTAATTTCTGGATTAGCTTACTTTTTATCATCTTTCAATGCATAAGTATTATAAACTTCATCTTCAGAAGAGCTGTCATCATGATAGTCAGATCGCTTAAGAAAGTTACTCTTTCCATTGAATTCCTCTTCATCAAACAAACAATGCCCTTGGTCTAACTTGTGGAATTGGTACCCCTTTCGCCTCTTATATAGAACTGTACTGTAGATACAAAGGCCAGACAACAACACCAAAAGCAGCACAGTACCTATGGTAAAATATAGAAGAATTTTCATGTAAGGAAATAGATAAGTTATTATGAGCATGGATTGGTGTCTAATTTTACAAGTAAAATTTTTTTAAATAAAAAAGATCAGTGTGCAATGTTATGCTAATACCTTAGCTTCAAACAAGACAATAATAATAAATCCATAAGGGACTTGTGTTCCTAACACAGATGCATGAGCAGTATTTTCGGGAAAACATACTTGGACACGAGTCATTTTCAGTTAGGTACAAGCAGTCACAGTGCGTATTAAAGAGGCATGTTACTATTCTAAAGTATACTGGGATTGAACCGGATAGACCTGCCTTGTTGACACATCGATTTGCATAATCTTCAAACTGTCAATATTTGAAAAACTCTCGAGGAAGAAAGGTTGCTTTTTGGGGTGCTTATTATGACCTGTTATTCTATGTATTGTAACTTAAAACCATAGAGAGCCAGAACAAAATTCATCACAGGAAAACCTACCGTATCCTTTCATATTGGGATTTACAAGCATAAATATTACAATCATCAATCTGTAGAACAAATGCATTACATATTTTCACAAGTTCCATAGATAATATCTATAGCTGAAAAATTTACATTATCCAAAGCATAACTAAGATATAGGGTCTGTCCGGTGCATGGGTAGTTTTATCAAACTGAATTTACCATCATCAAAAGTGGCTATTTAACTGGGATCTATATATCAGTTATTCCAATGGAGAACTTTGCAACTACTCCCACAATTTATAACTTATTTGGTTTGGTAGAACAAAAAAGAGAATGGGAAATTTTAAAACAGTTGCAAATGATAAGCTATCACTTATTAATCCTATTACCAAGTTTAAAATAAATTATAAGTTTTAAATTTGTATTAAAATGTGCTAATTTACAAGTTGTTGTTAAGTCTAGTAAGAAGTTGTAAAGTATTATTATCCAAAGTGACTAACACATTGTGAAAGTGACCTGAACCAAAACAATTTAAGTTTAAATCTGATTATAACCTATTGTCTATGCATACATGATACAAATCATATGTTACCTGAAATTAAATAAAATGAACGTCGAGAAACTCCAGCAATGCTGTCATCACTCTTCATTTGAAAAATAACTTGTGTGGCATCTCCTGGGAATATGTGAACAATCTGAAAAAAAAAAAAAAAAAACATTCTATAAAAACTACACAAGAGCAATAAGTTAACATTTCACCTATTGGTAAGTAACTACATCACAAAATGATTTTAAATAGAATTATGTATGTCTATAAAATAGTAAAATTTTAATCCCACACCCACCTCTTGCAATGTTTTTTATTATTGAAAATTAGTAGAATATTGATAAGGAATTATATTAGTTATAAACTTTGAAGGGGGAAAATATATCAAGTTATGATATTGTTTTTAGCTATAGGTTTTTAGGTGGTGTATAATTTTTTTTATATGGACCAAACATCCGTAACAGTTAGTTGAAAAGCCTCAGTGCAATTTTGGTCAAAACCTAGGAATTAAACTGAACCCCTATATTAGTTCATATTATCCAACCAACTCAAGCAATTTTATTAGCAAACATAAATAAAAACTACTATATATACTAATACAAATTCTTCATAATTATAATGTTAAGATCGAAGATAAATAAGTAATGATTTTAATTGAGTTATAAATAATTAGTACTTAAAACATTATAACCATTAATGAGTTTAACTGTAGTATGCTTTAAAGTATTTTAATAATATAGCTATAGCTGAAAAGAAAGCCTTTACCAATAGATAAGTAATGGTTAGAGGATAAATATATAGATTGTCTTGTCTCATACCTTTGTTACTGGACGGTATCCATCTGCTTTGACAGTAATGACATATTCACCAGGGAAGAGAAGTATGTGGTAGTAACCCTTTAAATTTGTAGAAAAAGAGCGTTTAAAACTGAAAATGGATATTCTAGCACCCTGCAAAGGTTTATTGTTTTCTGCCAATACCGATCCAGCCATGCCATATTGTGCCTAAAAATAATAAAGCATAATTTAAATGCCCAACTTCATACATAACATCATTAAAATAAAGGAGATAACCGAAAGCTTTGTTTTACCTGTCGAATCAGACTTAGTAAAGGCTTCTTGTTTTTCAACCAAATTTTTGCCATGTCATTAGGCTTTGCACCAGAACAGCAATCAGCATAAACTGCCAAACCATATCCTTCAGTGGCATTGTAGTTGTAATCCTAATAAAGCAACGATGTTTAATACTCATCAGTAAAATTATATGAAGTAGTTGTTTAAAAAGATACCTAACTAGGATAGCGATATCAGTGATATTAAATTACCTTTACAAAATATTTGTATTCATGGAATATTCACGGGCATTACTTATAGTCAGTAGAATACTAGTTTTATATCTAATGTAAACTTAACCAGACTTTGCAATTATGTAGGCAAATGAGTTTGTAATAGATTTACTACGTATAGTAAATAAGGATTTCAAAATTGTTTCAACTGTGCTTAATGATAAGACACAACATATTAGGAAGACATGTTTATATCGATTTTAAAACAAGAGGATGCATGTTCAAATTGAACAAATCATGTTTGAAATGAGAGCCAAGTAAACATTTAACAATTAAGTTTTTAATAGGTTGAACACAGATTACCAGCGTTTACTGTCTATTCTAAGGGATTCAATACCTCCAAGAAAGAATCGAGATATTCATTAGGGTAAATGGAAACTGAATTGGAAAAAACTAAAAGAACCCAATAACCTCTTGCTGGTATCTCGGCATACTTTAATATCCACAGAGAGCTTAGATTCATTGTAATCTGCTCATCAAAATTGGTATGAGAGTCGCCTAGATGATGCCACAAAAAATAGCTCTCAGTTCTGGGGAATATGCCAAGCCTGCAAAATGCTTGACCGCTAATATTGTAGCCCCATTGGAAAAAAAAAACCTTCTTGCTAGTCGCATTGTCAACCTTTGTACTTATAATGTTGTATGGTGCAAACATACATTTTACATAATTTTTTTGGTTCAACTGATGTTTGAAAAAATGCACATATTTTAATGCTGCAATCATTGTAAAAACAAATTATACATTAAATTTAGTAAATATTTATCAAATTGACTACATCAAGTATTCTATATTACAGTATCATTATTTACAGATAAACAACTTATACATTTCGCATAACATGCTTTTGCCCCACTAAAATTAATTCAAGAAATAAAACTTGTTAAATAAGACATGATGGGAATCAATATATTACCAAATAGCTTCCTCTGTGTGAATGCAGATTATAGGCTTGAGTGATGCCCATAGGAAAATTATCTACAAGTAAATAAAATTACAAGTTTTAATCTTGCCTTTAACAGACCATTTAAACAACGTAAATTGTTATCAAAATATATTAATTTGCTTTTAACAAAACAATAACAACTTACAGTTATGTGATGAACAGGAGAAGTGACCTTCATGCATAGTTGGATGGTTTTCACTGTACACTTTGGCAAGTTGAATAAAAACATTCTCATCCTCTTTAGACATGGAAGTACCTGATAAATTAGGAGACATTACATGAAATGTTATATATAGTATAATGATTCTTAGGTTGTGTTTCATTTAAGATAATAAGTAGTTAAGGTGATGCTATAACTATAACTTGTTTGAAAAAACTCGAGCATGAATTTTTGACCATATTTTCAAAGACTTAGTTTGTATTATATATTTTAAATTTGCTTTACAAATTGGAATTTAACATAGGGTAAGGTGGGGTAAGTGGGCCATTGGGGCAAGTGGGCCACCCCCCCTGACATTTCCCGAATTATGGACGTAAAAAAAATCTGTTACAATATTTTTACGTATTTACCCCAATAGATGCAGGAAACATTATGGCATCATTTTCATTTAAGTATGTAACAAGGTACAATCCTTTTTGTGAAAATTTTTAAAATTGCATCTTTTCGTAATTCACGCTATCATACTATTTTTTTATTTATTTCCAAACGGTTCATGATACAAAACAAAATGTTATATATTTCGAAAGTGTATAAAACATAGTATCTCTTTTTGTAGTGTCATGTACTTGTGATGTTGATAAGGTTAAAAGAAAATTAGGGTGGCCCACTTGCCCCGCGTTTGGGGTAAGTGGGCCACCACAATGGCGGGGTAAGTGGGCCAGGGGTGGCCCACTTGCCCCAAACTCTTTAATATACTTAAAAAAAGTCATATTCACTGATTCATAGGGTAATTCATATTCACTATTCATAGTCCTATTCATTGACATAGGCCAGTTTAAAATCTGTAGCCCTAACATTTTTTTTACACTACATGCAAAAATGACCAAGTAGAAAATTAACGAATTTTTTCTTTTAGTAAGCTTGCATGCCAGAAAAGTTGCTATTGGGGAACTATTGAAGATACATCATTAATTTTTTGTTTCAAACACTCAAAATATCATGTAGATTATCCCACTTACCCCTCCATATCTCTAATATTTATGTGTAAAAATATATTAGGGGGGTGGCCCACTTACCCCACCTTGTGGGGCAAGTGGGCCACTCGGATGACCAAAAAGAAAAAAGTATTTTTTAAATTTATTATTTGCCAATTTGTTTTAAGATTGCCATGGGTACAGTAATAACATACGAGAGAATGGACCACAAAAAAAAAAGTTGTTCGGCCGATTATATCCAGTGGTATGAGGGTCTAAAGTCGAATTATGCCAAAAAGGTGGCCCACTTACCCCACCTTACCCTAATATTTTCCACATCAGGCTTATTTATCACATTTCAGAAGAGAAAGACTGCTATATTAAACACAACAAATCTTATTGGATTAACAAACGATTCTCTACACACTTCCTCTGCACATACAGTTTTTTTTTGTTTTGGTGCCATAATCACTGTATTTTGCGGCATTTTTTGGTACCATTTTAAAAGCTTTTTTTTTCTTTTTCTTTTAACTACTTATTCTATTTTTGTGCACTGAATAGAAAAATGTTAGTGACAATAAAAAAAGGAACTAAATAATAAAATAGTTGAATTCTTAACAAGAGGGGGAACTTTATATAAGCATCAATATTTGTATGATAATTAATTTTTACATTATGGTATGGTTTAAGTTTGTATAAAAGCAACTGTAGAAAACGAGTTTTAATTTCCAAAAAATAGTCTAAAGCTTTAATGAGACTGAAGCCGTTATTAAAGGCTCTATGATTTTAAACTAGTTATAAGTTTCAGTATTTTCTTAAATAGAATATTTCAAAGCTGTATTTTCATCCATTTGTTCATCCATTTAACCATATACATTTAATTGTACCTCCCAAATAATTTTTTTAATACTTTTCAATGTAATTATTTTGTTTTAAACTAAGCTGTGATTTGCTAATAAAACATGTTCAAATACACAAAATAACGTCGTAACTATTTGTAAATTTTATGCTTGCTGAAAAAATCAATGTTGTATGATAAAGTCATTAAAAATGCAGTTATTTCTTTAAAAATTGAATTTAAATTCAAAGCAGTTTACTAAAATTAGCTTTAGTAAAAAAATTATCATGACATGCAAGAAAACAATACATTTGAAGATAACCATTTTCCAAATATTTAATCTTTCCTAAAATATCCTCTTTTCAGAAGTTATTTTCAAACTCTGTCATGCTATGTGATGCTTATACATGATAAATAAATTGCTAAATTTCAATGAGTAAATTACTGTTACCTGTGTGTACTGGATTTTGAAAAGGGTAGGCAACCACTTCTGCCCCACTATATATTGCAGCAGATACTACAGCAGGATGGTTTTGTATCCAACTTTTGATTAAATCAACAAGGGCACTGCTATCCGAACCTAACAACAAATAATTGATTAGAAAATACTCCCAAAACAAAATAACAATAAGAGTATTAGGAAAAACAGCATTTTGTTTTAAATATTTTTTATTTTCAGGTATTTTTTAACAACATTAGAAAATTTTGGAGAAACAATTAGATATAAAAATATACTTACTACCAAAACTTCTATTAAGTGTGAAATCAGGCATTTTTCTATCAATTGTGCAATCACTAATTGCGTTGGTTTTACTGCTATCTGGATCTAATAATGGTGCAATGTATATGATGGTGTTATCAACAATCTATAAAAAACCAAGTGTTGTATTATTTTTTAAGAATTATGCAGAAGGTGAAAAACATACATTTAGAACAATAATATATAAAATAATAGTAAGTTAACAATAAACCTAGTGCAAAAGTAATTTTAATTTAAATGTAACACTTCACAAAATACATAAATGAAATTTATTAAATTTTAATAACTTTTAAATTACAAAACTAGTAAAAATACCCACCATTAAAATACTGTATTGTAAAATTTCAAATTATAATGCAACTAAAATTTTATTTATAAAATACGATGGAATATTTGCTATAAAACATTTATAGTTATAAAAACAAAACCATTTTAAAATACTAAACAGAGTTTTATCATTAATTAAAATGGTTTTAAAATAAAATAATTCTTATATTTACTATCGGAAAGTATAAAAGTATTTGTATGATAATGTAACAAATTTAACTGCATAAGAAAAACTTACATTTGTAATTGTTGTATCCTTTTTATAGAGTGTCACCAATTGTTCAGCAAGTTGTATTAATAACTCAGTGGCGACTGGTTCATATCCATTGAGCCCAGCCACAAGCCTTACAGCTGGTAATGATGTTTCCTCAAGGATTTGAGAGTTGATTTTTAAAACCCATAACTCGTTTTTACCTTTAGTTGTTCCAAGACTAAAACACATTAAGGTATTTATTAAAGGGTATGCCAAAGAAATAAAATGCCAATTTCTAAAATTCTTATATAAAACTAAAAACTAAAAAATTCTAACAGACTCTAACTTTAAACAAGTTTAAAAGTGAATTATAATGACCTGCTTTTTTTTAATTATTTTTTTTGCAGGTCACGTCAAGAATAACTTAAATTAAATATTAAAAAAGAATAAGCAAATTGCTTGCATTTAAGCGATAAAATATATACAGAAATTAAAGTTTTAAAAGTGTTTCTTTTACACATAAAATTTGAAGAAATTTTTTGTATACTTATTCAATAAATATTTGAGAAAATTTGCCAATATAAGCAAATTCTGTACGTAACTGTATAACAATATGTTTTACAAACTTAAATATTCAATGCACCACTTGCTTGTTAACTTAAATATTAAATTATAACTTTTTTTATTCAAAGTTAATAAGAATAAATTTATTAAATAAACTCACAATTTACAAAATGCAATGTTAAACTAAACATTTTAACACTCACCTTTCTAACTTGGCAATTGATGGATAACTCTTTGAAATATGCAATAAGGCTTTTTTCATTCCGTTGTAATCATGAGTTTGAATTTCTGTGACAATCGGGTTCAGTGCCACCTCTAGCTCTACCATTTCCCCCTCTTTCACAACAACAGATTTTGTGATATTTTCATGGTGGGGGCATGTAACTGAAAAAAAGTTTTGTCATTAAAATAAAATATTAGCAAGTATCATAAAATAAGGGAAATCTGAGATTTCATGTTCAGAGAATATCCACAACTATGCATGATAACATGAAAGAAAAAAATGTTGATTCTTGTTGCATTAAAACTACCAAAACTACCTTGTTGCATTAAAACTACCACCTTAAAAGGCAGCCAAGCAACAGAGAAAAACAAAAGCATTTTAAGACAAACAAGAATAATTTGTTTTTCACCCCCAAATTCTTCTCCCCAACCCATTTTCCTGATATCAAATTCCACCTACTGTCGTTCAGCAGTTTTCATTCGATTTGTTTATTATTCCGATAAAGCAGGATCTCCATTTTGAGAAAGAGGTAAATTTATCCTAATAAAATTATTTGTGCCAATAATCATCAATTTTTCTTTGAAGTATTTTCATGCTAATAATTCATATTATTTCAAGAAATTCTGCACAAACAAAATGTTCCTAGAAAATGTTTATTCGAACTTCTTTATAGTAACACTGTTGACACTCAAAAATCGGGGTTAAATATTTATCACACTCTTATTTACCCTATTTATCACAATATGTCCAAATCCAAAAGTATGAACTGATGTTTCCAAAAATTAGGCTGCGATTCTACTATTAGCAATTATCCCTATAGATGATCCTCCTAAACATGAATATTAGGTCTTTAATTTTCAAATAACACAGATTCTTTTAAACTGTAGTAAACATTACGAGTGAAAATGAATAGTTGAAAGGATTCAAGGGGTTATTTAAATGAATTATATTCTTTATAGATTTTCAGCAACTTTTTACTTAAGATTAATTTATTGTTAAATTGAGAAATCTATCATGCTTTAAATATTTAGACATTTCATTTGAATGAAAAAAAAATAGAGCTCAATTTTTACACGAAAGGCTCAAAATATTGAAAGAGTAAAGTTAAAATTCACAATTTCACAGGCAAGTATATTACAGTTTTAGCATATTTTTAATTATCTTAAGCAATACTAGCAAACACATATTGTACAAAATAAACTTTGTTTCATATCAGATTGAAAGGATTGTATTAACATAATATACAACCGACACTTACAAAATAACTCGTAAGTTCCAGCAGGCAAAGTAAGGGCAAAAAATGCACTTCCAGAAGTCACAGGTATAACTTTCTTGCTATTTAAGATCTGCACACTAACATTGGTCATTGGCTCACCAAAATTACTTTTTACATGGCCTTTTATACCTATAAAAAACATATTTTAGAAAAATGAAGAAAAACATAAATAACTAAATGCATTTTCAGGAAAAAACTTAAATATAGTGCAAGTAATGTTTTTAAAAAATATTTTTGGCTTGTTATTTTAAGTATGCATGAAAGGATATTCCCACAATTGAACCCCTCAAATATTATAAAACTCATTGGTATACTAATAATAGCTAACAAATAAAATTGAATTAAGCTTATTGTTACCTACAAAAGCTGTGAAACATAATTTAGATGAACATAATTATACTGAACTCATGATATTTTAGTCATAGCATAAATTAGAGTACATAAGGATGAATCATAAAAACTTAAGACAAATATCCAAATTAACTATGTTTATAGATCTTTTATCGAGCATCTAAAACTGCATTAGTGCTAGAGTGTCAAGTTTGAACCAAATGAAAAGAAAGTTTCAACTAAGAAATTGTATGTAGCCCATGTTTGTAATAGAGGTTGGAATGCAAGTAATAATTCATATAAGTATCACTACTTAAGAATGAACAGTAACCAATACTCTTCTACTCTTCTGCCTATTGCCAACTCTGATACAAAATAGATGTACAAATATATATTCTGATTTAGAAATTATAATAATCCCTTAAAGTGTGCTGAAAAATGAGGAACAAGCCAGCTTTAGAACTAAGCTATAGCTAATTATATATCAACTAACTGACTTAAATAACTACTGCAATGTTCATCAATATCAATGGTATCTGGAAGCCCAAATGGACATAAGCCTTGAAAAGCAAACAAGAGAAATATTTTAATGCACAAATACTTATTAAGTACCTTGTGAAGTAGCTACAAGGAAATTGTGAAGAGATTTCATATTATTCTCCCATAGCATTGGTAACTCTTCAGGTTCCGGGCGGCTAAAGCAGCTTATATGAGCAGCAAGCTATAAAAAAAGGGTGGTGATATGTTTTACTTAACTGTGTTAGGTTCCACATTTATTTAACAAGATCTATTATATTCAAAGCTCTTTTGCTACAATTGTTTCATGTACACTCAGGCTAACAACAATAAATAAAACAAAATGTTCTACAAACGGTATGCGATAAAAAATATAACAAACTTTTTCTAAACATAACATCTCTGAACATACATTTATAATATATACACACTGAAAATTCAGCAAACATTTGAGAGAAAAATCATCTAAAAGTATTAAATTAAACATCCAATAAATATATGAAAACATGAATTTGACTTACAGCAGCTGTCCCATGGAAAACATATGCATAATTAATAAGAGAAGTTTCTCCATTTTCAGGTGGGTTATTGTTTTGGGTTTCTCCACACATACTGGATTTTGACAGAAGTGGATGAGAAGACACAAAAGCTTGAGACAGATAGGAGAAAACATTCTCTGCTAGCTCATTTTTAGCTTGCATGACAGCGGCAGGTAAACTGTAGAAATAAAATCTATGTAACTTAAAAGTTCTTTCTAGAAAACATTAAATAAACCAACACAATTTTTTAAACACATTGAGTTCATATATTAATATAAAATAGTTTTGAACCACCAGTGTATATAAGTTTTTAAAATATGTTCCAGGATTAAAAGAATAATATTTAAAAAAGCATTAACATTTTACATTAATTAATACATCTTTGGCTTAGCTCTGAAGTAATAATGTACTGTCAAAATTGTAATTGCTTATTGGTAATTGATTAATTTTTTCTCCATATTTTGCTTATGGTGTGGTTCTATTCCAGAGCGGTACAGTCTTTTTTTTTATGGCGTTCACAGTACTTTACAGGAAGGGGGGGGGGGGGGGGGGGGGCCCAGGAATTAAAAAAAATTGTCCCAATGGGCTCCTACCTCCTTGAATTTTAGATAAACAAGTGAGAGACAGAAGATTATTATTTTTATTCTAAAAACAAATGAAATTATGAGGCATTGTAATAGTAGACATTTTTTTAAACTTTACTTAAAAAGGTTTCATGTACTAATATTTTTTGATCCTAAATCAACTAAATGCTATATTTGGTTTCTAAGTAAACCTTCAAAATATAAAAATACAAACACCACAAATTTGAATTCATAATTTTTTTCAGAAATTAGTCTTGCTTATAATTTTTTAAATATTCATATTTAATAATTCATAGACAAAGTAAAAAGAATTCTATTAACAAAAGTTTGTAAAACTAAAATTACCTCATTTTCAAACCAGAACCTTCAATACTAATTAATGCTGAATAGTGATAAGATTTTAAATTGCTTTTTAATCCTTCCACAGGGGCAAATATTCCGTCATAATCTTCACCAAATTTATCACCATAATCTAAGTACTGAACAGAAGTTTCATGCGCTTCTCTATTGTCTACAGAAGGAATAATATGAATAACCACAGTATCTAGTAGCTTAGTAATACTGGGATCATTTCTTCGGTAACCTATAAGAAATTAACAAAGATTATATAACAGTAGAGAAGTCATAAGAATATAAGTTCTATATCTTTAATTCAAAATATGTGAAAATCGGGCTTTAAAGTATGTTTTTAAAAAAAATATTTTGGACTAGTATGATTGCTTCACATAAAATATAGTATCAATGAAAAAGCATCGATAAAGAAGAAAATTAAAAATGTTCTTTTGCATCAAAACTGCAATTCTGTTAAACTTAATAAAATATTTGACAGGTTTCCAAATTATCAATTTACAGAACAGCCCAGTTGCATATAGAGTTGTGTTCACCAGTAATGTACAATTCTAACATATACATTTTGTGCCAATATTTACAGGCAACTTTTTAATGGGAGTCAAAATTGTAAGTCTACTTAAAAACCCATGGAATATTCATATATTTAAAAAAAAATTACCATCATAAAAACGATAATAAGTGTTAATAGAAACCATTGGTATTTTAAATTCAACATTGATGTAGCCTCAAAAATCATGAAGTTAATTATTATGAACCATCGATTGCAATTATGTAAGGCTTCTAAAAATGGTTGAATATTATTCAGAATAAATATCCTACAGAAAATAAAACTACAATAAGCTAAAAACCTTCAACAAGATGTCGTGCAAGTCTCAGACAAATCTCTCTTCCAGCTGGTTCACTATAATGAAGTCCTCCAACCACTGCAACTTGGGGCTTGTCTATGCTTTCTCTAACCTAAGAGTGAAGAAAAATTATGTTGATTCATATTAAAAAGTTCAAAATACAATCAATATACTTTTAATTTATTGTTTTGATCTTTGCTATCTATAGACATTCCAACCACAAAGAAAGCTTCAAAAGTACGTTCTTCTAATACCCACTTGGGTGATTTGTCAGGAAACTGCGTGAACTTCACTGTTTTCATTCTTCCAACCCACTTTATTTGAGTTTGGATAGCAATTGCAATTAACCACAGGGCAGAACCTCAAACAAAGTGGGTTTAGAATAGCTGTGCTCAAGGCGCTTCGTGGAAAACCACACAAGGGGTTTGTGGAAAAAGTGCTTTACATTCCAATCAGAATGACTATAAAAGGTTCTTGAATACTTGAAACTTAAAGAATAATTATGCAGTTATAAGTAGTTTTGGGAACATTAAAAAAATTAAAAACAACATTAAGTACATTATTTTTAAAATTAATAATAAAAAATATACATTTAATTTAGGTAATCTCATACAACTGTAAAGTAAAGTGAGCATATATTTACAAAAGGCACAAAATAGATCGCATTTACAATTGATTAAAAAACTAGTAAACATGTGTGTGAATTTTGATCATAATTTAACTTTAAATAAATACCTTTGATGATACAATTATAAAATTTAGTGCTTTCAATCCATCACGTCCAAAGTTTGCCATAGGCTTCACAAGATTTGGGTTCTCTGTAGATAAATTCAACAAAGCTGCATGCAATTCTGTATTGCTCAAGTACCTATCATCAACGTTGTCTAAAATGCCAAAATCTTTGCTTTGCGACCATGCTAAATAATCGTTATGCAGTGTGAAATTGACTTCAATGCCGTGAGAATCATCAGGCACTGTCACCTCCCTTGTGCTGCGAGAATACCTGCAAAGATATCATTCGTGATATTAACCCTGTCAATCTCAGGCTAAATTTCTTGAGTACAAGCAAATATACTAGGCTATCAAAGCTTTTGCTACAGCTGTTTACTGTAGAGTGCACAACATACACAGTGTACGCCCTAGTCGAATGTTCGACATGATTGAATTGAAAGGACGTACACTGCATATGTGTATGAAAATCGCAAGCCAATTAAGTTAATTAATTCAAAAAAGCTGTATTGTATCATTAATTATGTGAATTTAATTTAGTTATTCGTTTCAAAATTAAAAGGAAAAAAAATAAGGACATTATTATACTTCAGTTTAAAATAGATATTTTTGATTTTCATAAAAAAAATCAATCTATAAATTTCGTACAGCTTAAATTATACAGTACAAGATAATGATCACAAGTTACTTTTAAATTCCAGTTATTTCTTTCAAACTAAAAATAAAAAAAAACGCTTTTTTCCCCATTAAAATACTTGTTTTTCTTAAATACTTATAAAATTTTAAAAAGAAGGATTTAAAAAAACTTACCCATGAGCACTGGCAACAATAACATATTTCCCACTGCTTAAAAGTCTCCAGTAATCACCAAAGTTAGCAGAAACAACATCATGATCAATTCCAATAACATGTATAGTAGCATTTGTAATTGCATTTCCATTTGTGTCTAAGATGAAGCCATGGACTCCAGAGTGTACCTAAGAACAGCATAAGATATTAACACATAATCGATTTAAATTTTGGAATTTATTTCGAAAATGCCTAATAGAAAGAGATCATAAATTGTATTCCTTATAATAAATAATTTAAAAGTATTACTTGTTCAATAAGAGAAATGAGTGGTTCCCTATTATCATCCCAGTACTTTGATAGATTTCTAGCATAGGGATATTTGAAACAACCAAGCTCAAGAGTCAGTTCAAAGCAGTTGCTATGCAAATAGTTCCAGTCTTGCATTCCTCCTAAATATAAAAAAAAAGTTGAATCAATCAAAAGGGTAAGTATAACACTAGGCCAATCAAGGTTAACCTGGTGTCAATTATTCATGACAGATACAAATGCTTATTGTTTTTTTTTGTGCATTTAATGTTGAAAATGCATCCAACATTAAGCTTTCCAGCTGTTTGAATCCTGGATAAATTTATTCAATGTTACCCCTTTTCTGCTTATCCAAAGTTATCTTAGGTCCAGGTACAAGCTTCCCTTATATCACTTTGCACTCTGTAGCTATGAGTTATAGAGGGTAAAATATGATATTTATCCGAAATCAAAGTCTTTTGTACTGGTTATTATACTTATTCTTTTCATCATCAGCTTGGTCTTGGTCAAATTTGAAAGAATATTGCAATTAAATTAACATTCTTTTATATTAGAGTTTGGTTTGGGTATACTAACCACTGTACTATACCTGTACAAGGCTATATCAACTTAAAAACTATGTTTGCCGTTCTTAATTAGTGTTACATTTCTCAAAAAATATATGTAATAAAAGCAGTTAAGCAGTCTTGCATACTCACCAGGAACACTATACCAAGAAGCCCCATTTGTTATTCCATCAGGAAACGACTCATTTAAATTACCTTCTCCTCCTACACATGGCTTACCTAAGTGCATAGTAGGGTGTTTCTAAAATGGGAGAAAAGTAAAAGTTGTAAATTACATTTCAGTATAAGTCATGAAATATGAACATAATATTCATAATAATCACGTAGAATCACTATCAACATTATAAAAATTAAAAGATCATGCATTGCCCTAAAAAATTCCTTACCTTTATATAATTCCTTAAGCATGAAAAGAAATATAATATATTATTTAAAACATTTTTTAAAGGTTTTTAAACAATTTTAATTTATTTTGACATGGTACATTTTGCTGCATAAATAATTTAAGTTTATCACAAAAAAGCAGTTACCAGAATAAACCAAACTTACGGAAGAATAAACACGGGCTAACTTCCGAAACACTTTATCATCAGGACTCTTGCTGTAGAGTCCGTCTTTGTTCTGCAGATTGTCATCATAAGGATAGTTAGCCACCAGGGTGCCTCCGTGCAAGTTTGCTGATAGAACAAATGGCTCGGATAGTATCCAACTCATTGCGGCCAAGGTTTCAGGCTGTTGCACAGCATTTTCTTTTGTCACACCAAACTGATCGGGAAAGTTCCTGTTGAGATCAACACCATTGGCGTTTGCACGTCCTATCAACCCATCAAAGTCACCTGCAGAGGTAATATTCCTGTTAATTAAGTTAATTAGGAATAGTAAATTATAGAGCATGCAATTTCAACCACTTCGTATAGATCCAAAAACTAGATATTGTAAATTGCTGACCAAGGGAAAAATTCAATTAATGATATTTATGTTAGTAGGTATGGTGCAGTCATAATTTGTGTTTACTATTAAACCACTGCAACCAGAATATTTTTTATGGATTCATCATTCTGAGTGTCTCAAGTTTTTTTCGTAATGCTTTAATGCTTACTATTGCATATAAATAAGAAAATCATACAATGTTTTAGGCATAAGAATATCTCAATGTAAAATATACATATATGTATTAAAAAAATATAATGCAATATAATGTAAATATACATATATGTATGTACAGCATTTTTTTAATAAAAGATACTTCCTTTAACAATAGAAGACCAGAAAGTATATAGACTTCTACAGTTGATATTTGTGTAAACATGTATGAAAGATGCAGAATAATTGTCTGACAAAATAAAAAAGTAATCAACACAAAAAGTTACACCAGCAGCCAATACAAGTAAGCAAATACTAAAAATGCTATTCAATACCTTCTCTTGAAAATTCGTAACCATCAGGATTCATAGAAGGCATGATGTGAATTCTTGTAGTATCCAATAAAGTTTTAATTCTTGGATCACTTTCGTACTGATCGCAAAAATACTGAATGAGTAGCAAAAGCAGTTCCCGACCAACAACTTCATTCCCATGCATGTTTGCGATGTATTTAAATTCCGGTTCACCTGCAATGTGTACAACTGTTGTTACAATACTGATGAGTTTTTAAAATATGTAATTGATAAGTACTTTTCTTATTTCAAAATAAAAAGTGATACATTAAAAAAAAGAATGCTAATGTCATAAGGATACCATAAATATGAAATTTATAAATACTGTTAGCATTAGTAACTGCAACCAAATATAGTTTCTTTATTTTAAGTAAAAGTTTAGAGTGGTACAGTCATTTACTATATTTAAATAACTTTTGAAAAGGCAGTTTGCTGATAGAAGCATTTATCTCATTAAAAGACTTCAATTCGTATGCAAATTTTTATATTTACAACTTTAGATTTTAATTATAAGGGGTAATGCATTAATTTTACATCTAAAACTGAAAAATATGGATTTAAATACATATATTTGGCTCTGTGGTACAGATACAATAAATAGGCTCTTAGAGAGGTGCTTTAAAATGTCAGGTGTTATACATATAATGCAAATTTTTGTGTGATAAACAGGCTTATAAACTAAGCAACAGAAGTTCAAATGAATTTGCACGAAGACCGAATAATTTTTTGCAGTTCCTACAAAATAGGATTTAGAATTTTTTGTCTTCTATCTTCAATATTTAATCGGATTTTCAATACGTGATTCCAATTATCTTTCAAAAATCCATTTAAGCTGGAAGTTCACAAATGGGAAAGATGATAGAATATTTAAGCACAAATGGAGAATTTGAAATAGTGTATTTTTAAGGGTAACACCCTTGCAACATGTATATGAAGCTAAAACTAATATGGGGGCTGGGGAGCCCAGTCGGTTAGGCATCGCCTAGCATGTGGAAGGTCCCAGGTTCGGATCCGGGAATCGCCAAAATAACTGCCGACCTATAAACGGCCCGTGCAGCCAAAAATGCCCGACGAATAATACCCCGTGTAAGGGAGTGCACGTTAAATATCCTTCAAAGTCCTAACGCTGCGTACGATGTCGCCCTTAACGGTTGCGTTGGGTGCCTATTCAGGTGCTGGCTCGTCACTTGACTGTGGTTCTAAAATACGAAGCCCGTCGCCAATAGCCCTCGTGCAGCTCTAGTGCGACGATAATTCAAACCTAACCTAAAACTAATATAACGATAGTTTTAAAATATGACTTAAAAGCATGTGAGCTCAGTATGAAGGACAATTAATTTAGTTTAACTATTCTTTAAAAATTACTCGATTTTTAATTTTTGACCAGATTTACTCAACCATAGCCTAATTATATATACGAATACATTTAAGCTTAAGATGGCAAATGGAAAATAGGATGAATAAATAAGCATAAAGGAGTTTGAAATGTTGCATTATTAAGGGAACACATATACAAAGCTAGTATAATTAGTTTAAAAAGATGACTTTTCTTAAACATACCTGGCTCGTGGACACCAGGATTATCGCTCATTTCCATAACATACAGATCTCTATCCTCCACTGACTTTCCAATACTGTATAATCTGGTAATTTTCGGACATTTCTTTGTGACATTTTGTAAAACTGATACCAATTCCTTAAAATGATGGTGCTTGAATTCCAATTCAGATTTTGCAGTATCTTTGCTACCAGCAGGTACAAAAGGAGTAGGATTAGTTGCAGTCGATGTTTGAATATTTGCTGTGCTTGGTGCTTTGGTAGAAGTAGATGGAATTGTCTTTGAGGTTGTTGAAGGAGGATGTGTAGTTGACTTATCTTCCTTCAATGGTATTAATTCAACATGTACTTCGCTAACAACATTCTCTTTTACCACGACTAGTTTATTATCAGCCATGTACCTAAAATAAAAGGTTACAATTAAGGATTTGTAGCATATAAAAATAATGGCGAAAGGTACAGAAGGCCTATATAAAAACTGAGGGGGGAAAGTATATATACAATTAAACCTGTCTGTCATAAAAACAATATATCATAATTCTTTATTATTCTTGTATTTTTTACTAATTTTATACTGAAATATTTTTGTCAAAAACCTGGGATAAGTTCTTGTGCATGTTGGTGTTTTTATTAAAGAAAAATGCCAAGTTTTGATAGATTTTTGTTCAACTGAGAAAAAGTGTATCCATTTAAAGGATTTTAGTTGAAGTTTCTAATGTTTTTGACAGAAAAAAAACCACAATTATTTATCTGTATAATAAAAGTATGTTTGCATTATGCAATTATTAAGTTAATTATATGAATCAAAATAAAAAAAATCATTTAATAAAGTTGGCATGTAGTATGTCGAACAAGTATAACGTTAGGATTTGTTAAATTTTTAGGACATTCAATCAGAATAATATTTTTTTTAAAACCTTGTGTCCTAAAAACTCTTCTTCTAGAAATTTCTTTTCATGAGTTTAATGACTGGCAGGGTTTACATAAAACCCGAGATAAATTGATAAAAATAAATAAGAATTAAGATTGTGAAACAGAAGAACATATATATAATTGTTTATTCTACAGGTAGAAGTAAAGATAATATTTGTAAACACACATAAAAATATTGACTAAGTATTATTAGCTTAACAGTTGACTACAATAAGTAGTACAAGATAAAAATTAAGTGGATTATGCAAACAATTACCCATGCGACGAGAATTTAACAGTATAAACTCCAGGTAGTATCAGTCTCCAATAATGACCAGTTTTAGTAGTTGTGACATTATGATCGATCCCAGTCACAACAACATAGGCTTGTTCAATGGGTTCTTTGGTTATAGAATCAACTACAGTTCCTTTGAAGCCCATGTGAATCTAAAATGTACAAAGGTTAAAATTAGTTCAGAATATCTTTTACTTGCATTTCATGTTAAAATAATATTCGATTACGAATAAATCAAACAACCAATAACAGATAATTAACCAATTTAAACAAAAATTTAGTTTAGGAAAGTGTTTTCACCAATCTGACAAAAATAATCAGTTTGCAAATCGCAAATCGTTTTCAACATTATAATTTTGTCAAATCTTCTGCTGTGATCCTTTATAAATTGATTGTAAGATTTCAAAAGCAGCAATCGATTCCAGAGATTGAAAAATTTGGAAACTTTGGGGCTATAATATCCAGAAAAAATTTCCTAAATTGCAATTCATTCTAAATGGCAATACTATGATGATTTTATAAACATAAAATTCCAGTGATTCTAGTTTTGGTGTATTCACAATGTTTGCCACTTTGTGAATTTAAAATCACCCAGTAATAGATAGTAAGGCGCTGTCATTGTTTGTAATTTGTAACCAAATTAAAGAAAAGACATTTCCTTTTATGTTAGAAGCACAGATTGCTCTTACATTTCTTTACACAATTTCTAAAAACAGCAATTTTTTCTCTTTTTAATATGGCGCAGGACATAATAATTTTTTAATGATAAAACTTATAGTATGACTGCAGGTTACAAAAATAAGTTGACATTAAAATGTACCTTTTCTATGTATGAAATAAGAGCTTCTTTGTTATTTTCCCATTCTGTAGATAAGTTTTCTGCCTTTGGATACTTGCAACAGGAAAGCTCTAAAGTGATCTCATAGCAGTTACTATAAACATAGTTATAGTCTTGCATACCACCTGTAAAGGACATAAAAATATCATAAAATTCTGGCAAATATCACAAAACTATATTCTGAAGTGTGTATTAGTATCCTATCAGAAAATTAAGCCTGGACTGTTATAATTTTTTTTAAACAATTGCAATAAATTACAATATTACTTAATACTGCGGTTACACTACCTTGAGTGATAACTTGGACGCTAACCAAGTGACCAAGGCAATGTAACTGCGAAAAACCAAGCTGGCAATTAAGGCCACAAACCCATCTAGTTTGGGTTTTTTCCGACGACTCAAAGGAATGGGTTACCATAAGATAAAGAGCAGCCATCTTGGCGGGTTTTCTCTTTTTATAAGCGCACTTCAGTGGAAAAAAACTTAGGAAAAAACCTTTGCAAAACCAAAGTAAAACTCAAATAGCTGCCCAAATTAGCGCTCGAAGTAGTGTAACCGCGGTATTAAAAAGACTATTTAAAAGACAATTGGTTAATACAGAGAAATTCATTCGTCTTATTTTATAAATTTACCATTTTTTTTGTAAATATAAGATGAGAATTAATAATTATTGGAATGATTCTGTAAAACTTTTGATTAATTTTCAAACTTATTTACAATTTTGCCTATGAATAGGAATCATAGTATTGCAACGATATATACTAAAATTATCCCAAACCCAAAAAAACTGTACCCATTGAACAAAACTTAGAATGCTTATGTTCGCAATATTAGCAATTAAGTACGAGTATTATATTTATTTGTATTAAGATTATTTAACAATAATTGTAATTTTAGCATAAATTGCTAAACTTAAATGAACTGGGAAGGAGCTACATCAACATTCTCCTTTTAACTGTCATTTAAATGGCCAATTTAGCCACAGGTTCAGGTATGGGTCATTCCACGTCAAATCATCCAGCCAAAATACAATTTGACACCCAAGGTTGGCCGATTTTAATGAAATTTGGTGGGTTTGTTCTTAAGGTAGATATAAGAACATTTGCCAATTTTTTTGGGATTCCATCAAATACTTTTAAAATTACGGCTGTTCAAAGTTTTGCCAAGAAAGTTAACAGTCACAAAAAATGCTTAGTCGACAAGCACGCTTTCTTCAGCAATTTTGGCTATAGAACGGTTATTTTTGAAGTTAGAATGTTACTGTTTTTTGCAAATTGCTCAGAATGAAGTGATGAATTGAAATGTGTGTTTGTATTTGGAATTAAGTGCCAGGATTATACTTAAAAATATCTTTAAAGTTCAAAAACGTTCTTTTTTAAAGATTTTGACATGTACTTAGAAAGTGCTTAATAGCTCCCTGTTACGGACCAAGGAGCCCTAAGCCCATTGCACCATTAAAAAGTAGATGAAAAGTACTTCTAAAAACTGCAATAAAATTAGTGGGCTTTTGAGTTTTTATTTCTTTGTGAGAGTCTTTTAAAAAAATTCAAAATTTCAAGAGCATCTTCACTTCAGGTGCCACAAAATGTATAAGAATTGTAATGTATAATCTCACAGAGAGAACTTTTTAAAAATGTTTTTAAATTCTAATTACAATATGAAACCTATTTGGTATGGTACAATTTCTACCCCCCCCCCCCCCCCCCCCCCGTTTTCCAAATGAAACTCATTATAAATTTACTATCAATAGTAAAATATTCAATTAAAAGTTAGGTAGATAATCATATTTAATACCTAGAAATTGAGTAATAAAATCTAGAAAAAAATACCACTAGGAACTGCAATAAAACTAGTTGGCTTTTGAGTTTTAAATGTTTTTAGATAATCAAATTAAACTTTTTAAAGCAAAACATGTAAATCACATGCCGAGCCCACATTATTCAAATTAACATTATTCAATTTATTTTTTGATAAGCATTGATCTTATTGAATGGTATTTATATACAAGTAATGTAAAAAAACACACTTTGTTAAATTCAGGCTTTCATATGATTTGTAATTATTAAGGTGGATTGGCGTAATAAAGATAAGAATAAATATTGTTTATTTACAATATCCTTCTAAATGGTTGTTACCATGAAAGTTAGTTCATGAGTATTGAATAAGATCAAGCGGGCAACTTTTTTTTTCTTGACCATGATTGCGTTGCAATTGTCAGAACTAGTATATTTTCTCTTTTGCATTGGTATCCAATTTAATTTTCATTAGATCAACCAATTCATCTATATCATCACATTTTCTTTCTTCAAGTTTTGATTTACTTTTGTTCTCAAAGTCATTTTTTGGGGGGTTTCCTCAACATTAAAAACATTTGATAATTTTCTTTTAATTTGCGATTCAGCCTGTTTTAGCTTTTTTTTTTTGGCACACATCCCTTTTTTTTAAAGCGATGAAAGTGATTGCAGCTTTATTGGGGATACATTTTATTCCAACCAATGACTTGTTCCAACTTTTCTTCCCTGGTAATCTTGAAGCCATTTCCATTTTTTTTTTCTAAATTTTAATTGTCATCACTTTCTGAATTTTTTTTCATCCACCTTTACGTCATTATGTTTTAATAAAACTTTTTGACGGTTACTACACAAAAGGTGTCGTGGGAATAAATTTATATTGTTTCTCTGTTTAAAATATTTTGCTTTTTGCAGAGTAATTTTTTTTAAGGTTTTTTTTGTTGGCTACAGGCTTGAAGTGTTTTTTATATGGATCATAGCATGACATTTGATCACTTTAAACGAGTTAAATAAATATATAAGTGATGTGAACATTGATATATACAACATATTGTGATGATTCTTTGCCACATTCATGGTAACCTGTTCTAGTTCTCCAAGCTAATACTTCCTGTTGGTTGCCATCTAAATTTCTTTAATAATGAATAATTAACTTTTTGCTGTTAAATCAAAATGTTTATCAGAACAAGAAGATCATAACAATGTTCCTACCTTGCATACATTTTCTGAATCATCATTGTACTTAAATATGATGCTTCCATAGTAAAATTTAGTAAAATAATAAAATATTAGATCAATCTTAATTATTAGTCTACCTACGTTTCAAAAATGTTAACTTGACATTACTTGTCAAACAAAATTAAGTACTAGGTTATACACTATCAAAAACAAGGAAACACAGGAGACATAGAACACAGGGGTTCTACATGTATTCAATAACAAGATCAGACTAAACACTACCAAAATGCAGGTGTTGTTATTGTCTCAACATAAAAGACTGGAGTCAGAAATTGTCCATCTCTCCTCATTCCTGCCTCTTTGATTTTTTAATATTAAAAATAATTAATAATTTAATAATTAAATATTAAAAATAATTAATTATTAACTATTGCTAAAATATTAAATTAATTTTAATATCCTAATTTCTAAGCATTAAATATATGATTATCGACCACAATTCTTATATGAATATTTATCGATAGTAAATGCGTAATGATAGTTTCATTTATTTGGAGGGGGGGGGGAGTTCATAGAAATTGAACAATACAAAATAGGTTTCATATTGTAATTAGAATTTAAAAACATTTTTAAAAAGTTCTCTCTGTGAGATTATACATAACAATTCTTATACATTTTGTGGCACCTAAAGTGAAGATGCGCTTGAAATTTTGAATTTTTTAAAAAAGACTCTCACAAAGAAATAAAAACTCAAAAGCCCACTAATTTTATTGCAGTTTTTAGAAGTACTTTTCATCTACTTTTTAATGGTGCAATGGGCTTAGGGCTCCTTGGTCCGTAACAGGGAGCTATTAAGCACTTTCCAAGTACATGTCAAAATCTTTAAAAAAGAACGTTTTTGAACTTTAAAGATATTTTTAAGTATAATCCTGGCACTTAATTCCAAATACAAACACACATTTCAATTCATCACTTCATTCTGAGCAATTTGCAAAAAACAGTAACATTCTAACTTCAAAAATAACCGTTCTATAGCCAAAATTGCTGAAGAAAGCGTGCTTGTCGACTAAGCATTTTTTGTGACTGTTAACTTTCTTGGCAAAACTTTGAACAGCCGTAATTTTAAAAGTATTTGATGGAATCCCAAAAAAATTGGCAAATGTTCTTATATCTACCTTAAGAACAAACCCACCAAATTTCATTAAAATCGGCCAACCTTGGGTGTCGACCCCTGGATGATTTGACATGGAATGGCCCGTATAGCAACCCTACGTTAAATTTTCAAGCTTGCCAAAAGTCGCTAATGAACAGAAGGGCCATTATATCATAGCTGTGCCACTGATTTTGGGATAAGTACATACCAGCCACATCATACCACTCTGCTCCATTTGTAATCCCTCCCGGGAAGTCATCATCTTGACATACATTCCCATTCTTCATATTAGCATGAGCATTAGCGTAAGTTTGGGCAAGATGCTTGAAGACCTTATCGTCAGGAGACAGACTTGGATTGCCCTGGACGGCATGGTACTTGGAATCATCAAAAGGGTAACTGGCAACCACGGCCCCTCCATGCAGATTCGCAGACAGGACAAAGGGGTTGGACACAATCCATGTCATGAGGCTGACGGTCTCTGGCTGTCGACCCTCGATGAGAGTATTGTTGGCCTGCTCAGAAAACTGATCAGGGAAATCTCTGTTGAGATCCACGCCATGGCCGTTCTCTCTTCCTGAAGGATTTTTTGTGCCAAAGCAGTCGCCTTCAGTGGCTGCTTCGAAGCCATCAGGATTGGCTGAAGGCAGGATGTGGATGTCAACTGTGTCGATTAATTTGGTGATTCTGTCATTCTTGCCATAGTTGTGCAACAGGTAGTGGGCTAACTGGAGTAGAACTTCTCTTCCTACGGCTTCGTTTCCGTGCATGTTTCCGACATATTTGAACATGGGTTTGATGTGGTCGGATACATTTGAAGAAATGCGTATAACGTATAATTCGCGCCGTTCTACGCTCTGGCCGATGGAGTATACACTTGCAAGGGATTTAAAGTCCTCGGAGAGCTTTAAAATACTGTCTTTTAGCTCGTGGTAGTGATGATAGTGCGACGAATTGAAAACGTCCGTAACTTGGACAGCAGCTGTAGCACCAGAAACAGAGCAAAATGCAGAGGAAATAAACAGAAAAAGAAATATTGAAAAACAAATGTTACGAAAACACGAACTTAGGTTTTTTGTCGGCGACATTATTTAAAGAAATTTCACTTTGAAGGATACATTCGCAAGTTGCGACACTACCACAACAACAAGTACAGATGATTGGATTGGATTGGATTGGTTTACATATATTTTCAGGCTTGTGTGGCTGGTCGCAAGGACCCCCTTATAAACCATCGTCAAGTAGGACAAACACAAGACACACACAAACACATATGACTGATGCTGCTATCTGTTGACAGATGGCAACATCTGTCTCCACCTCCACAATTTAGACATGTCCCTGAAGGGGAGGGAAATTTTCTCCAGGAACCTGTACCCATGGTGAACTGCGCAATGACCGACCACAGGACTTTCGGACCCAACAGATTTTACGAGCACGTACTCCGCGTATACTCGGTAAGTCTTCAGTGGCAACCGGGGCCCGAACTCTCAACCTTTCGATTTCAAGTCCAGGGTCCGGACCTACTAGGCTCCTTACAGCCCCAAGTACAGATGACTATACAGTTCCGGTTTTGTTGTTTATAGGATGTCAGCAGAAGGTTTGTAACTTTAGTTGGAAAATATGATTAAAAGGAACTTACAACTTAAATACAAGTTTTAAAAACTAAAAAGTTGTATATAAGTGTTAAAAATATATACTATCTGCTTGTTATATAACACAAATAAGTTTTTGAGTTGTAAAGCGTAAACGTATGATAATCATAAGCGTGAGCAGCTTTCTTCAAACAACTCAACACGAAATAAATATGAAGTGATTTGTAAAAAATAAACAAAGTTTCGAATTTGAAGTTTTTTGTCCGAAACTTACTTTCAGCAGTTTATTTTCTGTTTTATTAAAAGTTTCTTTTCTTTATTTCATCCGAACTTTCTAATCAAGGTAGAAATTGAACAAATTTCGTTTCAATGGATCTTGAACGAGAAAAAACAGCAACAAAAAAATTACAGAAGCGTCTGCGCCCTAAATGGCAGGAGTTGCGCTATGATGAAATTCGCCATAGACCTTATTTAATCGGAAAAGAGAAAGAGACTGATGGAATGAAAGTACTTTCCCTTTTGCATTGTAAAAGCAGGATTACTTTTAATGATTTAAAGACCCACATTCAGAACTCTCCGAATCAGTCCAATGTAACAATGGCCGTACACAGTGACGATTCAACCCATCTTTTTTATAAATGCCAGATGGAGTTAAATTCACCTATTTCTCGAGTTGAAGATGCCGTCGAACCTGAAGAAGTTCTGAATGAAGCTTCAAGTGATGATTCTGAAATTTAACGTTTCTTCTGTATTCACTTATATATTGTTGTCAAACTCTGTTAATCATTACCACCTAGCCATGATTTTGTAAAAGCATAATAAACACTGTATGTTACAAATTCATTTAATTTAATAAGTTATTTTTTACATTGATAATAAAAAGTTTAAGTTGGGATCTAGCTCTCCTCTATCTTGAAGCATTGTTATTTTGATATTTAAATTAGTTAACTTTTGCAAATAAGTTTACTCATATAATTATTAAAGTACAGCTCTCTAATATACACTGTTTACAGTGCAGTGTAAATATGATTTTTTCACCCCGAGCAGCAAAAAAAGGTATACCATGTTAAATATTTCTATTTTAACTTGTGATTTTACTATTAAAAGGTACTACAGAAGACCAAAATTGAATAAAAAATTTCACTTAACTATTACAGCAGCTATGATATAATGGCCGGTGTGTTCATTGGTGACTCTTATATAGTTTGAAAATTTAACATAGAGTTATTAAACCAATCAAGTTGTATGAAATATTAAGTGGGATGTTTACAACATTTGAGCATTTTTGTTGCCTGGCAATGTAACTTGAATAATCAAATCGAGATCTTGAAAACAACTATAACTATAATAATAGGAAAATGCTCGTTAAGAGAGGAGTAGTGCCTGTTACATCTTGTTCTAATCTATTCTCCTGATATATAATCAGGTTGATTTTCGGGATGCATTCTTGAACTTTTAAAACATAAAATCAATAAGGCACTGTTCCTTATATAGATAAAATTAAAAAAAATCATTAATAGGTTAAACAACTCTATCTCTTCATCAACCATGATTTATTGCTGTCGTGGCATGTTAGCTTTATTTATAGATTTATTTACTTACCAGTTTAACTTATAAGTAACGAAAAGATATTCATTGTTATTGATTATTAAAAATAAAGATAGAGAAAAAGTATTTTTTACAAGGTTTTGTATAATTTGGCATTTTAATGTAAAGGCTTATGTATTTTTTCAGTCTTTGGTTTTATTTAGATACCAGTACAAAAAATTAGTGCAAATTAAATAACAAACCAAGTTATGAAAACAATCATTCAACATTTTTAATATCTCATTCAACATTTTTAATATCAGAGTCAAGACAGGATATTGTTTAGGATTCTCTTCAAAAGTAGTTCTAACAAACGACATTACAGAATATATCTAGGTCAGGGGTTTCCAACTGGTGGTACACGGGGAAATTTCAGGTGGTACGAGTGAGTGATGTTAGATACATTAATCTTTGTTTTTGTAATAGCATTTTTAATAGCTTTTGTACGCATGAGCATATTACTTTTTATTTTAAGCATCATTTAAAAGAGAAATCTTTAATTAATTTCTGGATTAGTTGTAAAACCTAGTACCCTTTGAACTTCCAGCTCTGCTTTTTTTTATGCCATTTGTTACGAGTTACTTGTGTGAGAGTGAATTTTTCTGAACTCTGTACATAAAAAATAAACATAGAAGCAGGATAATTGTGAAAGAGGACTTAAGAGTGAAGATAAGCTCCATTACTCCTAATGTTGATATTTTTCACAGGCAAACAACAAGTTTCGTACTTAAGACTATAAAAGTATATTATGTTTGATTATGATTTTTTTTTTTTGCAAAGTTTGTGCTATTTTTTTATTTGTATGTTTTTAGACCTGTAAATTAGTACTATTTTCATCTTTTTATTTCTCCATTATTATAAGCAGAGTTATGAATAAACAAATATCTAACCATTAAATATGAAGTATCCCTGGAATTTAATTCAAAAAGAATTTGAGCACTTTTAAAAGAGTAAATATAGGTTTATTAAAATATTTATGCTGGTGGTATGCCAAAGTTTCTTAAAAAGTCAAGTGGTATGCAGGTGCAAAAAAGTTGGGAACCCCTGATCTACTAACCTTAGCTCAATATATTTCTTCTAACATTCTTGCACCTTATTTCTTCTATTCTTGATGAGAAACTTTTTTTTAACCCTCAACAATAAGTTCCAAGTTGGCGAGAGATTCCTCCCGGTGATGGGCTAAACAGGAGAGTTTTTAACCCTGGTAAATAAATACTAATTTCTTTGGGCGATGACTGACGCTGAAGAGGTTCTTTGCCATAAACATTACCGTAAGAACAGTAAAATAAGATCTTGGACTACCTCCAAAACAAGAAATTCTTATAAACGTGAGAATTTATGCATGTGCGAACTTTCTTCACATGCATCGTTAGCGGTAAGTGACACGTATCAAAATAACATAAGAAAATCATAATTCATAAGCTTATTTGAATTAAAAATATTTTCAAAGAAAACTTTTTTTCAAATATTAATTTTTTGTAGTTTCTTAGTTTAGCATTCTTTAAAACAAAAGCTTTTATTTGATTTTTCAAAAATCGATTTCTTTTTTCATGCCGTATTTTATAACGTCCGTTTTCAATGAGAAGTTATATTATTTTGTTAAGCTATTGGACTTAAGTTACCCCATTCGACTGACTATAGATGAATATTTTGATATTCCCCAACTCATATCTCAGTATCTCACTGCACTTGGAACAATGACGTTTGGTTTGTCAACTAACTAAAGTTTTCCACATACCGTGTGGAAAATAATTTTTTTTATAATTAACATTAAAAAAAACTAGAAGTAGGGGAAATAATAACCCTGATTTTCCTCTCCAACATACCATGGAATTTTTTTACAACAAAACTTGGAGATATTCTTAAGATCGAGTCTGACCTCGGATGAATCATTTTTGGGGTAGGCACTCTGCAACGAATTCATCTTCCGCGCGCCTTGAAGCCTCGCATGGAAGATAAAATAAAACAAAAACTCCATCTCGTCCCGGGATCGGAATACCTGGATACTGGAAGTAACAACTTATTATTTTCTACATGTTCCCAATAATGCAAAACTGATTTTTGTTCTAGTATCTAATAATTAAATTATTTGGTCCAAAAGGCTAGTTATGCCAAGTGTACTTCGAGTGTTTTACTAAACCTGGTTAAACACATTTATGGATTTTTCTGTAATAAACTAAACTTAGTGGGTTTTACTGGGCCCGACCATGACCAGTTGGGGCCCAAGACCCAGATACTTTCAGGGGCCCCTTACCAAATGCATACGCATGGCCAACAAAGGGCTAAGGGTTCTCTCCCCCCCCCCCCCCCCCAATATATTTGTATTGGTTGTAATAATATACCCTAAATATATTTGTACATTCTCTATATGTTTCAAAATCTATGATTTAAAATAACTTTTATGTTAAAACATATATGTTCATAACTCTTGTCATACAAAATGCATAGGTTTACAGCCAATTTTTGGGGCCCCATAAAATCAGGGGCCCAAGGCCCGGGCCTTGTATTCCTAGGCAATGATCAGGGCCTTTTACAGCCCACAGAGAGCCAAGACCTTAAGGTCAATATCAACTTATGTGGGCAATGATGTAGGTATTCCAGCATGTTGGTTAGACTGACACGAAACCGCTATAGTTTGGCCCAAAAGCTATTTTAGTTCTTATTTCATTGATATACTGGTGAAGTGCTGGAGTGAAGCTGGACTCTGGAGTAAAAATCCAATCCGAATATTTAACTTCTTCCCCCTATGACAAAGTAGTGGAATGATATACCACCCAGCCCTTATGAATCTAAACTAATTGTTAAAATTTTAGGCTTTAAATCTGTAAAAAAAATCATTAATCGTAATTAAGCTCTTATTTACAGTCTACAGAGCTATAGGGACATTCGAACAGGTTTGAAAGATAGAAAAAATAGGACAACCGCACAGTTCTTCATAAAGAACAACGATATACCTACGTCGTGTATGGGTACCCTCACATCATTCTGTTTTGAAACTCAAAACTGGCAAAAACTTAATTTTAGATTCTGGTGGGGGCGTCAAACAAGGGTGACGTCACCCCTTTTTGGAACGAAAGAGGGGAAGGTGGTGGAAGACCACCGGTTGAAGACATTCCGCGATTTCTTCTGTCTTCTCCTGGATATCTACGAGAACCATCGGTAACGATACTTCTGGTAGAGTACTTTTTTAAATTTTAGAAGGTAAGTTGCTCTGATTTGATTTAAAATACACAATCCAAGTAGTATTAAAAATTAATATAGTAATGTTTTTAGCGTTTGAATTAAGAAAGAATAAATTAAGATATTTTGTTCTTTAGTACATTACATTACAAATTTAAATTTTATGGGTATTTTTTACACTAAAGTTGCAATAATGAAGTAATTGTTTTAAATAATTGTTATTAATTGGTGAAACTCAGATTTTCCGTGATCTTTGTGCCAGTCTTTCTAGCAATAATCCTGAATGTCAAAATTTTATAGATATTTTTTTTTAAAATTATGCAGGGAAAATAACCATTCATGTTAGCTCATTTCCTGACAGTTTGAAAAATTAAAAATATTGCAATAAAGATTGTGTCAGATTGTATCTAAGTAGAAAATGTTAAAGCTGCGTCAAATGTTTGTTAGTTTTGATGGTATATATTTATTGTTTTGGATAAGTGTTAAAGAAACACAGTTTTTGAAGATTCCCTGAATGATTAGAAAGATTTTGAAGATTAACTGAATGATTAGAAATCAACATTGTTATTTTATTATTGACGTTTTACAGTCATTCGAAGCTTCACTATGTACGCAAACATTTAAAATGTCTCAAGAATTTTCGAGCAGTATACTCCCAAAATAATTAATTTTTTACTTATTAAGTTCCGTAAAATTTAAATTTCTTTAAATTAGAAATAATACTTAAGTGAAACACATTTAAATGAAGGTATTGTGTGGTGTGACAGACTTTGCACATTCTTAAAACAAAAGAGTGAAATCCACTCCAGTTGGAGAAGTGCATTTTCGACACTGGAAAGGATTGAAAATTAACTCAGGCTGAGTTAAAATCCCTTTTTTGGAGTGATTGTGTCGGAGGCTTAACACACAAAGAATCCACTCCTTCCGGGTAAGTGCATTTTCCAGACTGGAGGAGTGTAAATTAACTCAGACTGAGTTAAAATCGCTCGTTCGTTTTAAGAGTGTATGGAATTCTGGGTAATGGATAATGGTTATATGCGACTAGCAAATATTTATAATTCCCTAGAATTCGTAAAGTACGTTTAATTATCTCCTTTACTTTACTTAAATAAGCTTAACAACATACTCAGAGAGATGTATTTCATCTGCTAGGAGTTCGCTAAAAGATTTGTAAAAGACTTTAATCTACAGATTAAAAAAATCATTTTATGATTATATCTGATGTAATAGAAGTTATCATTTAACGTTTGAAGTCCAGCTCTTTTCTTTTTCCTGCAATGATTTTAAAACACAAGATTTTTGTGGTAACTACTTTTGCGCATGTGTGATTTTTTCGAAAACTATTATAGTGCCCTACGTGTACTACGAACTCGCGGACTAAATTTGAAGTGCGTGAAATCTGAAATCGTAAACTAACAATCTGTGCATTGGCGCGAAGCGCCCTTTCACATTCATCGAAAACGTCCCATAGGGCATAACTTAAAACAAGAATCAAATAGCCAGGCGAACCGGCTGGTCTAAAAGATGAGAATAAGAACTCACGAGCCGAGAGTCCTGGGACGAAAACTAGAACTCGCGAGCCGAGAGTCTATGGAGCAAGCATGCTGAACAGGGCCAACATCTTCTCCTCCTTGCTGGAGCAGGCTGCCAGGGCAGCTGCGTTTTTCTTGAACGCCTCTAGATCTCCGAAAACGTCAGCAATGGCGTCTTTGACGGATCTCAGGGCAGCCAATAGGGAGGTAGGACCTTCCTCCTCTAGGCGTGGCTTATGTCGGTTCTGCCACCTGGTGGAACTCTCTGGAAGCTCCCTTTTGGGGGGCTTTGGCCTCTCCGGGCAGGCCGCTGAGGAACTGAGGTGGGGCCCACAACAATTCGCACAGCGGCGGGTCTGATCAACCTCTCGGGTGGGACACGCACGAGAGTCGTGGCCGAGGCCACAATACCTACACCTGGGGTCCATATGGCAGAGACTGCTCACATGGCCGTACCCCTGGCAGTTATAACATTGGGGAACTCTGGCAATCTTCCTGTATGGTTCGAAGGAGACCTTCTTACCCAGGAGAATGCTTTGTTCAAATAGGACCTTGTAGTTGCCCGTCCGAACAACTACTACTTGGAAAATCGGGAGGGGGGCCTTTGTCCGAGCTTTGGTCAGCTGGACGACCCGTTCGATAATGAATCCTTCCGCGGCGAGCGCGGAGGAGATATTCGATGGATCGGTGTCGCGGGGCAACCCTTTGACGACCGTCTTGAATTGCGATCGCTTTCGTCGGGAGTGGCGGAAAAAACCGACCTTCACCTCGGCAAGGATGGCTAGAATCTTGGCCTCCTCTTCCACGGACCGTGGAAATACCTTCACATACTTGTGAAAGTTTTTTGCGCCGAGGTCATCCGCTACCGACTCAGCGATGCGTTTGACCACTTCATCACCCTTTTCTCCTCCGAGGAAGAGAATGGGCATTGGTCTACTGGCCACGGGCCGAGGCTCAGTGCTAGCCGTCGGTGTCTCCGAGCTTCCCTCCGGGAATTGGGCATCCGGGGTTACAACCCCTGTCGACGGGACGGACCGATCCGACAACAGTTGCATGGGCTCAGCTAGCTCATCGAATTTGTTAGAAACAGGAACGTTGACCTCGAACCGGGGCTCAACGTCTGCCTCTAAGTCATTGACCTCCGAGCCGGAGAGTTTAACTTTTTTAGCCGTCGGAGCTTCCGAACTTCCCTCCGGGGATTGGGCATCCGGGGTTGCAGCCCCAGCCGCCGGAACGGACCGATCCGTCGGCAGTTCAATGGACTCGGCCACATCGAACTTTTCACAGTTAGCCACGGGCCGAGGCTCACCGCTAGTTTTCACCTCCAAGTCAGGGACTTCCGAGCCGGCAAGTTTGACTTTTTTGGCAGCTCTTTTCCTGGCCGCCTTTGACTTTTTGGGGACAGTGACTTTGGCCACGGGCCGAGGCTCATTGTGTGTCTCCATGTCGACCTTGTCGGGAGCCTGCTCGTTGGCCGCGGGCCGGGGCTCAACGTTTGGGGGCGGGGGGCACGGCCTAGCCTGGGGTGCTATTCCCGCTTTGGCTCCGCTCTGGGCTAACAGAGCTCGTTCAATCAACTTCTGCCGGAACATGACTAGTTCCCGATGACGCTTTAGATCGCCCCGCTCTAGGGCCTCTTCCAATTCTTTCTCGCTGTCCATAAACGCTTTATAGTCCTTTTCATCCATCTTGACCTAATGACGAGAATGTGAATGAATGAATGAATGTGTGAATGATGATTGAAGTGCGTAGTTTTTTTACTTCAAGGTATAGACTGACGGACCAATGTTTTAAAACCACTTTTATTAGAATAAACATCCTCTAAAACAAGAAATTGCACAATCTCTATTTCGTATTTTCGACAACAATTCGAAATACCTTTTTTCTCTTTATATATACGTATTAGGTAAATTGAAAGTAAAAAGTGCCCCATTACATAACCCCTTCAGACACTTGGGCCATCATTTAAATGAAAGATATTGTTTTAATATCAATTTCTTTTTATTTTACAAAGTCATCATATGCTTCAGCTACTAAATTTTTCGAAAAATATTAGGAAATTCTTAGGAAAAAGTTAAAACTTAATCATTAATCTATTTAGGACTTTAAAAATTCATAGTATTGCTGTGATATTTTATTATTGTAGTCAAGACATAAAATATTAATTTTAAGCAATTTTTTAGCATATGCAGTAATTATTTTAAACATAAATTAAAATTTAAATATTTAAATATTTTTATGAAAAGAGATTGATTCATTCGAATAGATTTTATCCTAAATAACTCTTATTAAAAAATATGAAGAAATAAAGACATTGCCAACTATTTATTGGGCTGAATCCAGGGCTTTGAATCCACCCGCACTTCTAACAGCTGAGAATATAAATATAACGCAGAACACAGACATGAAATGAATTTTTAACTCTACTCCTTTGACAGTGAATAAAAAGACACTATTTATAGCAAGGCCTCTTTGTTTTGCAATGAAAACTTTTATATCGCTGCTTTCTAACTTTCGTTTCTTCCTCTTTCTGTCTTACTAAACCAACCTTTATTCATGTTCAATAAATTTTTTCATATTACATTAAAAAAAACTTAACATTTGTACTTTTTATATGGTAGAAGTTATGGAAATATATTTCCAAAACCTTTAAAGTTAGAAATTTCGCAGTAGAAGTTGAAGTAATGACATATGTTATGACTTTTGAAATATCGATTTTTTATTTTATGGTACAAATATTTATTTGGAATATTCACCTTTGTTTTGAAATTAGAAATAGTTCGTCTTTGCAATCTAAGTAAAAAACAATAGCTACAAGCATTGGTATTTAGTAAATTTTATGAAAAAACCCCAATGAACAGTAATTTTCCAAACTAACGAAATTTTGATTGATTTTGAGGGCCCAATTGTTATTATTATTATTTTTGGTGGGAGGGAGGGATGAGTTTTTTTTTCGAGTGAACGTTAATAAATACTTATTGAATTCTCAATACTTAAAAGTAGTCATAAATTTTATATATGAACACTGTTATTTCTTTAATGTTTTAAACAAAAAAATTTCAGCAAAGTTGTTTGAACTGAATGGATGGCAGAAACAACAAACATATGTTTCCCATAATTGAATTCAAAAACAACAACAAAAAAAACCCACTTTTGTTTTTAAATTAAAAAAATATCTATTACACTACAAATGATTTGAGAATAAGATCTTTTATTGATAATCACACATTTATCAGACATAATCAAATTTAAAATGAAATCCATCGTTCAAAAAATATTCGAAAGCGATACCGAAATAGGTGAAACATTATTTGAAGATTAAACAGGTTGGAGAAAATTTGTCAAATCATGATTCATAATTCCCTTCTGTCTCTTTCATTTATCTCGCAAACGTGATAACTGTTTATTTTTGTGAATTGACTGCAAAATTGTTTGTAATGATATTAATTTTCCATTCAGCAAAATAAGTACAAGGTAAAGTTTTGTTTGAAACATTTTGATTTTTAGAAGTGATAATGCATCTACTTAAAAAAAAAAAAGATTTTTTTCCCGAATAATCTTGAATTAGGGTTTTTTGAAAAGGGTGAAGGGTCACGAAAACGCATACGGGCAGCAGGTTGCCGATGGAGAGTATAACTAGTATAATTTATAAAAATATTTGTTGTAATTTTAAAAAAAAGAAACATTAAAACATTCGATTTTTTTATCATCATCGAAACTTCACGTATTGCGAATAACAACTGACAGTTTAAAAGGAAATGTACTCAAGATAGTTTAAAATTTACAATTTAAAAGATCACATGTAACTCAGTAATAAATCATCAAGATATTTTAAGTTAATCTAAAGGGGTTTTTGCTCTGAAGGAAAGTCTCGAAGAAATACATTTATGGAACTGGGAAAAACACATTTTTTTGTACTGCAAGTCAAGCATGTTTTTTCTGAGTGCATGGTGTTGATTGATATACAATAATTATATTTCCATTTTAGAACAAAATGCAAAACGAAGAAGAAGAATATGAAGAGGAGGAAGAGATCGACTTGGACGCTATCGAGGATGAACAAACGCTGATAGATATGGTGAGATATTTTGTTCAACAGCTTATCATAGAGAAACTCATTCATATTTGGATAGAAATACATACACATGAAATGTGCATATAATATTAAGGACAAATCACACAAAAAACGCACGTCTTATTATAGTAAGACCTTCTTTAACGGAACAAATAATGAGCACTGTAGAACTCTTTTTTCTGCTATGCAAGTCTTTCGGCAAGGAAACTCAAATAGTAATTCCCTGAGAAACTGGCTCTACTGACGTTTAACGCAAAATTTGGACAAGCTTGCATACGTCACTCCGTCTGGCAAATCATTTGTAGAAGTAATTTTTAGAATAAGTAATAAAACGAGTGCAATACCGAAGGTAAAAAGGATAGTAATAAACGGTTTGGAACCACATTAAAAAAAAATATACATAAATTTACTTCACAGTGTTGAAAAATTTTCATGAAATTTTCGAATTGACAAATCCTAATTTTTCGCAACAAAACTAAAATTTCGATGCATTTTTTTTTTTAAAAATCGTTTTTTAATGTGTAGTAGCTGAAGTATCTGGGAATACTTTAACTTTTTACATGCTTTACTTGTTTACATAAATTAATTTTTTATATGCTTCTTATTAGAGAAATCGTTCTATAGGTTATATTCTGTGACATTGGACATCGTCCATTTTTTAAAGTTGTAGATAAGTTTATACTTTTTTTTTTTTAATTCGTAGCTAGATGAAACCGAAGATGTAGATGAAAGAAAAAGAATACGGGATCGTCTTCGAAAAATCCAATTTGAAATTAAAGGTACGTAATTGGAATAACCTATTATCAAACTTCACTTGTTCTGAAATATTTATAAAGCAAATACTATTTTTTTAGAAATCATGAAAAACAAGGAAATTTTATTTTGTCCATCCTGTTACGTGGATCTTTTTTTCATAATTTTTAATAATTTTCATAAATCTATCAATAATCTTAATTTTTGAATAAAAACGAGAACATAACCAATATATTACAATAAATTGAGTAAGAACAAATGGGATATAATACAAATTATTGTGGATTTAGCAGTAATATCACTTTTAAAGGATGGTTGGTGTTTATAAAATGCAGGTTTCCTGTTTAATCTTGTTGAGAAATTATTGTTTTGGGGTGTAACTGACGCCCAAAATTTTTTTTCGGTTCAACCGTTTCTGGTTTTTCATTCCTAATTCACTCATAACCCATTATGACCTGACGTACATAATTGTGCGGGTATAAAAGAGACTGTTCATGCTCTTAAAAAATATTGATACTGACGCAGGTCCCTCGTATGAAGCTTTTATTTATATAAAAATTTACGTAATTCTCAAGAAATTGTTGGCATTGATGCTGTTTAAGGCACATTTTTTTTCTATAAAACTCTTAATATTTAGTCTCATATTTTTAAATCAGCTACATCTGAAGGGGTCGTAAAGAACTAAACTTAAACTGTTTTAAGGTTTGTCGGATGGTTCTATCTTGCTCACATTAATTTTCTTAACTTTAGGGGACATTTTTTTTCTCAGGAACTATGTGAGATATCATTATGAATCTTATATTTTGTTCCTTACATATAGTTCTTTGATTTTTAAGCTGAATTTAATTGCTCTTGAAGTTTGAATCAAAGAGCTATTAAAGGAAAGAAATAATGAAACAAAATATGTTGATATCTTTTATAGTTCCCAAGAAAAATGTTCCAACTGTTGAAAAACGTTATAATTTAGGAAACGCAAAAGAAATGTAAGGTTTACTTAATAACTGATGTTCAGAATTTCTTAAAAAATGCTTATAAAATGAAAACTACTAAAGAGAAATCGATACTATTCGTCTTGAATTAAGGTAAAGATATGCAGAATAAAAAAAAAACAGAAAATCGACATTTTTGACCCAAACACCTATCTGACTCCCCTTAAGGACACATTTTCTATTATGTGCGTTTTGCAGCTCAGCGCGAGAAGGAGCGTCGCGCTCGCGAAGACGCTCGGGAGGCGAAGATCCGCAACCGCCAGAAGGAGGCAGATCTCAAGAAACAGCAGACGATGGCCATGTACGACGCCATGGCTAAAGGGGGGAGCGCCCCGGAAGCCAGGAAGCGTACGTACCTCATACTCATAACCACATATCGTGATCAACTTACAGCGGGCTCACAAAATAAGTGTGCTGATTAATGGCATAGCCTAAATCTTTTCGTATTGTTTGATGGATTTGAATCTAAAGAAAATTCAAATGATTTTAAAAAGATAACAACAGGATCTAAAAAAAAAAGAAATTTATCCCCGACAATAAATAAACGACTTCAAACGTCATATCGCTTATCCAAAATTTACAGAATACCACGCACAGTTAAAACAGTTTTTGGAGATAAGATGAACCCTTGGGTTTTTGATTTTTTTGAGTAACGTTATGTTCCCAAAAATAGTTATATTAACAGCATTTCATGCTAGAAAATGGCAAAGAACCAGTCTGAGTTTGATATCTATAGAAAAAAAATATTAAACTATATAGGGACAGTTTCTTACAACACATTTTGTTCTAAACGATTATTGCGAAATCGTTGAATCCAATACTACCAAGGGGTAGAGCTCTAACATTCCGTTAATGACTGGTCTGAGTTTGATAGGTGTACAATAATACGAAACTAGATAGGGCAAAGTTGCTTAAAGCTGATTCTGTTCTAAACGGCTTTGCCAAAATTGATGAATCCAAGTTCTAGAGCTCCAACATTCGGTTATGGTCCATTATAAACTCCATACGAAAGTACGTAGGGAACAATTACTTAACAGCAGATTCTGTTCTTAACGGCTCTGCCAAAATTTGTGAACCAATACTACCAAGCCGAGGAGCTCCAGCATTCCTCTAATGTCTGGTCTGAGTTAGATACTTGTACAAAAATACGAATTTAAATAGGGAATTAAAGTTGCTTAGAGACGATTCTGTTCTAAACGGCTACACTCTTAAAACGAACGAGCGATTTTAACTCAGTCTGATTGATTTTCACTCATCCAGTCTGGAAAATGCACTTCTCCTTTTGGAGTGGATCCTTTGTGTGTTAAACCTCCGACATCACTCCAAACGAGTGATTTTAACTCAGTCTGAGATAATATTCACTCCTTTCCAGTGTCGAAAATGCACTTCTCCAACTGGAGTGGAATTCACTCTTTTGTTTTAAGAATGTAGAGCTCCAATTTTCGGTTATAGTAGATTCTGAATCTGATACATACATATAAAAAATATAATATCTGTCTTTTTATTCGCAGCTGTGGACGCTCCCGTGTCCGGGGCCGGTCCGAAGCGCGACCTGGTGGAGGAGACGATCCGCGACCGTCTCCGTGCCGCGGAAGACCGCAAGAAGCGCATCATGGCTGCCTACGACCACGCTTCCAAGACGCAACCCGCGGGACAGGCCCGGATAGTGGAGTTCGACAAGTTCAAGAGGGCGGACGGTAAATTTATTGCTATTTTTTTTTTACCTAACATGAAATATTAGGTGATCAGGTGAAAACGGTTCTCGGATTGAAATCACTGCGTATCAATCCAAGTTGGAGAACTGGTGTTTCTTAAACGTTTTGGAAGCTGCTGGTTCTAAAAAAAGTACCTTTCGAATATTGGTTTGTGTATCTGCAATTCCTCTACTCTACAGCACGGACAAAAAGAGCTACGGATGGGATCCCTGTATTAATATGCAAATGAAAAGACCTGTTTTCGGTTTCAGTAATAAGATTGTTTTATTTTGCAAATGTAAAGACCTGTTTTCGGTTTCAGTAATAAGATTGGTTTTATTTTGAAGAGAAAGCCTCTTTAAATAAACACCACAATCATATTTACCGCATTTATCATAATTTTTCAGTTAAAAATGCATCTGGTTCTATTAGTAGTATTACCCTTAACCAAAATCACGGCAGTTAATGAGGACTCCCTGAAATTCCACATCTTGAAAATCGTACATTGTTATTTCCTATGGAAAACATTCCGCAAGTCAATTACCGCCACAATTTTAATAAAAGGTGACTAGTTTCTTTGTATCATTGTAAAGAACGAAAGGAACTAAAAGGCTAAAATTAATTTGTTTTGTGAAAATCACATATTTTAGGTATTTTTAATAATTTTTTGAAGTTAGTAAAAAATGGAGTAAGCATTTCAGTTTTAATTTTAAAAAATTATTAAAAATACTAAATACGTGATTTTCACAAAAACAAATTAATTTTAGCCTTTGTTAGTCCCTTTCGTTCTTTACAAATGATACAAGAAATACTGTTAACCTTTTAATAAAATTGTGGGCTGGTTAATTGACTTGCGAATATTCTCCATAGGAATAAACGATTACGATTTTCAAGCTGTGAAATCCCAGGGGAGTCCTCTTAATCCTTGTGATAGTCTAAAACCCCAAAAACGTGGTGTTGCCAACCTAGGGGCATACAATAAAAACCATATTAGAAAAACCCTTCGAATGTTTTTGTTTTTTTTTATCTAAAAAGGTTTTAAAACTGCAATAGTTTTGTGTTTGTTAATTTATATCAAAATACTTTTTTTGTTCGCCAATATGGTCTTGTGACCCTTGGTGTTCATGTCGATTGGATTATTACTTTTGTATTTGGCTTCACCCTTAAATAAAAAAAAAGTTACTTGTTACGATGGGATCAAGCAGTCTAAATATTTTTTAGAAACCTCATACAATGCTATTCCATTGTTTTTATTTATTTATTTTGGATAAATGTCTACTTGAATACCTAAACTTTTTGGTGTTAATTTCCACTTTTATCTTGAGTTAAGGAATCTCAGGCAATCTACTAGAAGGATTTTGGTCTAACAGTGAATGGTAAATTTGTGACATATTAAATGGCAATTTATTCAAAACTTCAACCAACATTTATTTAATTTGCTCAAACGGAAACTAAAAATCACTCTAAATTATTCGATATAAAGTTGTACAATAGATAAAACTAATTTTTAAATTTTATTTTTAGTATCGAAATTGGAGTAAAATCGCCAACCTAAAGGAAGTTGCACATTCGGAATGTCGGGCGGTACGAGTACCAGTCACTCAGAAAGGTATATATTTTCCTTCCATTTTCTTTTTAAACCTTAAGATTTAAAACTTGATACAGGAAAATCATTAGTGCTTTACAAACTTAATATACATGGATGGGAAATACTTTCCAACATAATTCGAATTTATATAGGTTGGTGACATCTGTGTTAATCAATGGATCCCCACACATGCCTTACGTTTTATTTCAACTTTCAATCAGACAAGTGAAGGAAAACAATATTTAATTTTAAGTAATAAAAACATTCGTTAAAATAAAAGCGCGGCACATGCTGCTCAGGTGGGTACACGCTTCATTTAAAACACATAACTTCATTTTTTTTTTTTTTAAATCTTGAAATATGATAGTACTTTTAAGACATATAACTTTAAACTTTAAAAGGGTAAGTGCCCTATATTGCTTCTTGACCTTATGAAACTGGTTTTTACACATGCAATTTTTTTTTTCGACAGGGGAAAAGCCACCTTTTAATTCCCAAAAAACCAATGTAAGATACAAGGGGAGAATATAATAAGAAGAAATAGGTTAATTCTTCTTCATTAGGTCAATGCTGGTTTCGTGTTAAGTCCCAAAGAAAAAAAGTGTTCGGCCATAATTGTTGAAATTTGTTTCACATGATCTTCCTCGCGTTGAGTGGAAATGCTTTTCTCACTTACAGATTTAAAAGATTTGGCATTTAGAATCCTGGTGTTAACGGAGCTTACATTGTCGTGAATAAATTTATATTTTTTAATAAACTCAGCTGATGGTTTTGGACATTCAAAGTCTTTTGCTTCATGCTCGGCTTTATGCCCCCGGACTGAGAATCCATTTTTGTGGCACCATCATACTGAAAGCATCTCGCCACTAATTTTGACGCTCAGATTACAATGAATCTGAGCTCTGTTTGGTATTTGTTAAAGTTTGCCGAGAGAACTCACGCCAATTACAAAACCATTTGTGGGTAATTCTATGTAAAACTGTAGGTCTAGTCACAGTTGTTTTTTCGTGTCTATGATGTGCCGAAATGTGATTTTTGTTTAAGTTTAAAAAAAACCATGTATTTTTAACAGTGTCTGAAATTTTTTTGAATCTTAATTGTCATAATAGATCTATTAATGATGGACCCAGAACTCCTTGTCTCTCAAATTGGCAATCATTGCCGGGCTTCAAAAATGTGGTTTGGTGTAAGCTGGTATCTGGGCTAGTAGTCACTGTTTTTTATTACTCCTTAATGTTCTCTTTGTTCTATTTTCATGCTACTGTGGTGTTTGGTTCTTGTCTGGCAAGTCACAGTTTAAGAGGAGATTAAAAGCCTTAAAATTTAGAAAATAAATCAAATTAAATTTCACGTTGCATTATTTAGGTTTTAATAGTGTTTAAAACAGCTATTTCACTATTTTTTTTATTTAATGTTAAAAAATTTAGTGACATCACTTTTTTACACATGCGACTTACAAAAGGATATTATTGCATGGAATTATTTCTTGTATATTATAAACACACATGCGTTTACGGGGATTCATACAAAAACACCCCAAATGTTCTACAAAAACGACGGCATATTTCTATAAATAGTCCCCACTATTATTATTGCTAGCCCCAGTAGCGGCCGCCCTAAGCCCCGTGAACCAGACGATGGGGGGGGACTACATTTGGACCCGATGGAGCGAAGGCCATCGATCCCGAAGTGCGAGAGGCGAGGAGCGAAAAGAGGCGACCTTGGCCGCCTACGACATTGATCGCCCAAGAACGGAGGATCATCGGGCCCAAAGACGGTGATCATGGAGGATATTAAGAAATGGACTGTAAGTAAGCAAAAAACATCCATTCGGCACAACAGATACATTAGTGGGCAAGACGGTTGTGCCATTTCAGCTTACGTGACCTACTGGGGTCTAGCATATGTTCCGGGTAAGGTGGTCAGCACTCACGCTAAAACCCCACAGAGTATTTAGTTTCCCAGATTCTTAGTCCCCAATTTTTGTTTCGACCCACTTAAGGATGAAAACATGGGTCAAACCCTTCGCCCAATCGGGATTCAATTCCGGGACCTGTAGTTGTTAGCAAATGCAAAGCATGACCACTAGCCATTGAGCATGTAAAACGTCTGAATACTGCGTTGGTACGGATGAACCTGCAGTAATCCCCAAAAATGGGATTAGACCATTTTTGCTTTGAAATAAATAGTCTTTCCGATTTTTATCATTCACTAGAATAAATAAAGGGGTTTTGCAACAACTGTCTGAGTCTGGTAGGCCAGTTACTGCAAATTAATCTGCACGGCAGAAGTACCTCACTCAGTTTTGCCTTATAGTGAAATATTTATTGTTAATATTGTAATTTAGATTTATTTCTAACGACATAACTAATATTGAATACGATTCATTTACATTTCAAATAAAGTTTGTGCATGGACGACTCAACTAAAAAAGATAGAACAAGCTTCTCTGTGACGTCTCACTATCCGGCCGTTTGGGGTGTCGACTTTTTCGCAGAGGAACGAATCGGTTAGGATCCAGAAAGAGGTATAGTCGGCTGTGAGTGAAGAAGGTTTCATGTTTTTTTTCCCGGAAAAAAGCCAAGTTCCGCACTGGAGAATAGCCTTGACGCATGAAGAGTCTTTATGGCTTATTGTTTGAGTAGGTGAAGGTTTATGTGTCAGGAATATCGAACTGGTGCGACGGACAATAAAGGCTTGAAGTGTCCATTTCAGCTTACGAGATTCAGGGACAATGGTTGTATTGGAGACGTTCTTTTTTTTAACTGGTTAATTATTTAATAAAATTTTTTTTTTTTTTAATAACATTTTTTTTTTTACTTAGTACTTTTTGACTTGACTGTTCTCGTTAAACTCCAATGCTTTAGTTGTTAGCTATCTCGGTCCCCGTTTCATCGAACCATTGAATGGATGAAAGGTCTGAGTGGTTAATACAGTATACAAAACCATATTTGATAAGTATTTATCAAAAACTAACAATACTTTTTTACATTGTGGCCTTTATGATGTCTGATGCTTTCTCTGCTATCATAATGATGGGGGTACATTAGTGTTTGCCGGATGGGATACGTGGGCATGATTGATGCCCCCCCCCCCCCCCCCCCCCCCCCCCCACCCCCCCCCCCCCCCCCACCCCCCAATCAACACACGCAGGCCTTTAATGCCTTTCACTCTATGAAATAAAATAAATCAACCAAAATAAATATCTAAGACAAATTAAATAGAGTATCAGCAACTGTTATTTAATTTACTATAATTGGTTAAGAATTATACTTAAACGTCATCCAAAATGATGATATTTGAATCAAAATTTCTGATTCAAATTCTGTTAAGAAGGAAATTTCAATACAAAAAATGTTTCAAATCGGTGTCAAAATGGAACTTAATCAATATCATAACACAAGTTTTTAAAGTTAATACACCAAGCTGTTTCTCCATTATAAATTAATATCTATCTTACAAAAAATAAAAATTAGATGATATAGTTATAATCAGCGACGTCTTCATGGCTGACGATTTCCACTTTATCAATCCTTAAAAATTTCAACGAATTACTACTTATAAAATTTTTTTAGGAATTTTCACTATGAAATCTAAGAAACAGGACAAGGCTTGGTTTATTTATATTTTTTTTAAGAAGCTTATATTTATACAGTTTATAGAATATCTATAATAATAAAAATGAGAGTTTTGTGTGTATGTGTGTGTGTGTGTATATGTATGGTCTTCTCCGTAAAACTCACAAAACTAGACATTTGTTTGACTCGTAACTTGGTAGTTAGAAATACGTAGTTAGAGTACATACTTGAGTTGCAAAAATAAGAACTTTCAGAGCTCAAAAATGTTCTATTTTTAGAGAAAATTCGTATTTGTCTGAAAAAATACACCACTTTTGTTACTGAGACTCAAATCCGCTGAAAACTTTTCTTTCGAGTTGCCATTCAGCAGAAGAAATTAAAATAAAGACTTATTCGAAAATAGTTAAAATATAAAAAGAATAAATACTTTATTCTTAAAAAACTTACAAATATTTTCACTTTAAAGATTTAGTTTACTATCATTTTAAGTAGTAAACTTTCATTTTATATTATTCTTTTAATTTATATCAAGGCAACTTTTAATTTTTAACTTGATATTTTAATCTATAAATTAAAAAAAAAAATAAAAAAATGAAGTTTTAAAAATGTTTTATTTTTGTGTTGCCATTACTTTCAGAAACTAAAATCATCATTTGAAAATAATTGATATGTTTCAAGTGACGTATTTCATTACCAGTTTTCATACGAGGATATATTGTGGGTTTAGTTGATGATTTCTTCATTGATGGTTTTGTTGATAGCAAATATGCAGCAATATTAAATGTAATAGCTAATAGCTAAGCAATTACAGAAATGCGATGGTTATAACGAAATTGCACTAGAGCTGCGTATAAGCGTTTTATGTCTTTATTGTTTTCGCCAAATATGTTACCAATCTCGCCAAATTATTAATTAAAACTCGCCAAATGGGCAAAATGTTTGTTAAGCTATTACTGAACTTGGTTTAGTTTAATAAAGGCCATCGCACTACAGCTGCATATTAGGATTTTATGTCTTTATTTTTTCGCCAAATACGTTACCAATCTCGCCAAATGGCACAATGTTTGTTAAGCTATTACTGAACTATGATGGTTAATAAAGGCCATCGCACTACAGCTGCATATCAGGGTTTTATTCTTTATTTTTTTCGCCATATATGTTGCCAATCTCGACAAATTATGTAAAAAATTCGCCCAATGGCCAAAATGTTTTTTAAAACTAATTAATAAGCTGGTTGGTTGTGCTAAGGTCATTGTGTTAGAGCTGTATAATGTGTGTTTGTAGCTATATCTATTTTCTCGCCAAATTATTTCCCAAAACGCGCCAAAAGAGTTAAAAGGTTTTATTTATTTATGGTTTTTTTTTTGTTTGTTTTGGTTGAATTAACGTCGCTCTAGAGCTGCACGAGGGCCATTGGCGAAGGGCGTCGTATTTTAGAACCACAGTCAGGTGACAATATTTATTTATGAGGGAAATCGTGATGCCATTTATGAGTGCATTTTACACCGTATTTTTTGATTTTGGAATTTTAAAACAATGAAACGGGATTTCATACTCGAAAACGAGCGGGAAGAATAACTTAAGTTTATGATTTCATTCCCTTCTTTGCGGAAGCGCCCCAAAACGCCCGAACAACTAAGGATTCGATAATGTTATTCCTTTCAAATACTACGAGGAAGCAAAATATCCTTCGTAGCGAAAGGGTTAAAACAGATTATATAGTACACATACTTGGATCGATTTGAATTTTTTTTAATCCGTGCGAAGTACGGGTATAAATTTGCTAGTTAAAAACATAAAATAGCAAAATAATAAGGATAATAACAAGATGAAGAATGCGAAGGATAATAATAAAAATAATAATGATAACTTTTCTTACCTCAACTGAGGATCGACTACAGTTGTAGGATCGTCCGGGCTGCCCATTTTGGCGGTTCCAACTGGATGGTAGACAGTCAGCGGTAATGATCTGGTCAAACATTCGTAATACCTATCATCATCTATAGGGAATTCTTTGCACTCGGGATGTGGAATTTCGTAGCGTTTTAGAACCAAGTATTTCCTGAACAACAGCGCTGATTCCAACCCGGTGGCAAACTTTCAAACCTAAAGTGCATAAAAAAAGTGGAATGATAACTTTTTTACTATTTTTGCTGAAAAATTGAAATAATAATTGGCTTGAATATTATGCCGTTGAAAGTTATGTGCTTGGTTTCACCATAATAATAGTTCCTAGTAGCTGCAACGGCTGTTCGGTGAAAAGTTTCACTATTCTTTTGGTATTCGGTTAAACCATTTTTTTTTTATAGAGCTGAGAAATCGTTCAATCGAATACCGAAAGTATGTGAAAAAATTTCATCACACAGCCATTGCAGCTACTAGGAATCAAATTCTTGGTGAAACCAAACTTTCAAAATATAGCACCGATTTAAAAAAAAAAACTTTTTTTCATCCAAATGAGAAAGATAATAAGAACTTGCCTTCAACGATAGCATCAATGTCCCTTGGGTCTCCTAAGTAGTTGGGATCGATGAGGGGATGATCGTAAGGATTCGAGGACTGCAGACGAATTGTACCGCGGCTCTTGGGTTGCAGATTTTGGAAAGACAGTTAAAACTGGTCTCGTTCTCGTAAGGGGCATATACTTCATTGTATACCTATGGGAAAATTTAATTAACTGTCATGTGCCAACTGCTTAATTAATAACCGAACACTGATAACGGTAAATTTCCACCAAGTATCTCTTCAGGATTTCAAAGTTGTAGTAAAGCTGCACTTGTATTTTTTTCTCTAATTTAATCTGAACTATGGATTCATACTCGGTAAGTACTCAGTAAGTCAGGTGAAATGATTTCAATTTAATACATAGTTACAATTTCCGGTACTATGCGTAGAAGGGTGAATAGAAAAAAAAAGTTTTCTAAATTGCTGTTGTAAGAAATGTTGGTGATTTACACAAACACTTTTCGCTGTAAAACTTCTCAGTAACGCAAAGCTGCTCAGAATTGTAGTATTAAGAATTTTTGTTTAGAACCCCCCCCCCCCCCCCCCCCCCTCCATCCAAAATTGTCAAAATTTAAAAAAATTTCAGCTCCTAATCCGTAAAGCTAAAATTGTTGGTGTTGCTATCTGTAGCATTCAAAAAAATAATAATAAGTTAGTTGGTGCTGCCATCTGTGTCATTAAAAAACTATTAATTGGTTGGTCCTGTTATCTGTGGCATTTAAAAAAAAAATTATAAATTGGTTGGTGCTGCCATCTGTGAGATATTTTAAAATCAAATTTATTGGGGCCGCCATCTGTACCATTATAACAACAGTTTTTATAGTAATAAAAGCTTTCTTTGAATGTTTTTAAATCTTTTGTCATAAATGTGAAATTTATAACATTGAAACTGCTAATTAGTTTTCAAAACTTTCCTTGAGACCAAAGAAAAACTTTCGAAAAGATTGGATTATATTTTTTCAAAGTCCACTTGGCCCCACAAATGAAATTGAATCTAAAGTGGATCCACTTACTTCTTCGGTAATTCCAAATGGTATTAAGAAATCGGAGGTTACTTCTTGAAAATATATTTCAAATTCTGAATCTGCACCCAAATGTTTCATTTTCCTTTTCCTATCCAATACGGCTTTGAATTGAAAAGGTGATGTAAGAGGACCTTTAACAAACAGGAAATATTCACGACATCAACATATGCTAATGGAAAAGTTTAAGATTTAAAAGAAGACTAATGAAAACATATCAAATCAAATTTTTCATAACTTTTAAATTGAAATCTACGCTTGATTCTGTATAAGTAACATTTTTTCCATCCCAATTTCTGAAACTTCTACTTATTAAAACAATTAACGGAGCGCAATTTGCAAAAAAGTGTGTTCTTACATTAAGGGTGGATTTATGATGTCTTAACTTTTACTCAATAAAACTTAAAATCTTCGTTAAAAAAACCTCGCTAAAACAAAGATTACACCCACCTTTCTTGCTTTCAATGAATTCTTTAATATTAATTGGATCCGTTATTTTTTGAGTTTTTGTGGGAATGGAAGGGTCCACATAAAAAAGTAACGGCACCTCCATATGATCCTGTAAGTTTTCTCCAACAGGAAGGTCTTTTATAACAGGGATCTAAATATATATTTTATATTAAACGAATTCAACAAAACTTTATAAAAAAGAATTCAACATTCACACACGTTTAGAGGTAGAACGAGTACCAATAAATACTATAAGTAATCTATAGTAATAAAAGAACACTCTTAAAACAAAAGAGTGAAATCCACTCCAGTTGGAGAAGTGCATTTTCGACACCCCAAAGGCATGCATATTTTCTCAGACTGAGTTAAAATCACTCGTTTGGAGTGATCCTGTCGGAGGTTTAACACACAAAGGATCCACTACAAAAGGAGAAGTGCATTTTCCAGTCTGGAAGAGTGAAATCCACTCAGACTGAGGTAAATTGGGAGTGTTTGTTTTAAGAGTGAATAGTCTGTCTGTCTGTGGATCGCAAAAGACCTACTTAGACTGCTCTAACAAATTCGAAATTTTTAATATAGATTCCTTTTAATACCTACGTGTGCACCTGAGGCTTAGTTTTTTCATATTTGATTGCGATTTTTAATTAATATAATTAGTTTTTAAAAAAACGTCATCCACGTGGGAGTGCGGGACCATAACAGGGCTTGAAAATACATGGACCGAAACAGGGGCTGGACGCCATTCTCTATTAGTTTGATTGATTGAGTTTGGTTAAGATATGAGCTTGCCCTAAGGCTGCTTCATCCTCTATTAGTGTTTGCTTTTTTTAAGTGCGCATGCACCAACACGAATTTAATTTTGTTTTGATTTCGAGTGTATTTTCACAAGTAAGCATGCTTCTAAAAGGAAGCAATGCGAAGTTAACGGGTTCCCAGTAAGGCGGGACCATACTGCTAGTAAGTATTAAAACAAAAGGGAATGGTGTAATTGGCTTGTTTCAGGTGACGCATTTCCTTCCAGCTTTCATTCCTGCATTTACTTCATTCGATGGTTCAATTGGTGTGCTGTTCCCATATGACATAGATTCACCTATCGGGGATCGACAACTTAAGACCTGAAACATGCCCATTGATTTCAAAGCGTCTAGAAGAATGAAGTTGGGTCTGCATATAGTTACTAAATACTCTAATTTTATAGAAATGTTGCGTCGATAGTTTTTATATTTCATATTTAGGGGAGAATTGTATGCTAGTATTATGTGCTACACTTACGTTAAACTTTTCAAGATGTTCTTTAGGTCCGATCCCTGAAAGCATCAGCAGTTGTGGAGTGTTGATTGAACCTGCTGAAATTATCACTTCTTTGTAAGCCCTCACTAAAAACGTTTTGTTTTTATGATCAAACTTAATTCCAACTGCTCTATTGTTTTCGATGACAATCTGTTTTGGAAAAACAAAAGAAAAAACTTATTTGAATAGTAAAATATCAAATTTTGTATGAAAATATACTTAGGAAATTTTTAATGAAAAGCAATAGTAAAATTTCTTTACTTGTGTCACAAATGCGTCCGTGATTATGTCGAGGTTAGTTCGATTTTCTGCTGGCACCAAGTAAGCTTTAGCAGTGCTGCAACGTTGTCCATCTCTCATAGTAGCTTGGTAATCGTAAAAGTCTATAAAGTATGGCAAACAGCAACTGTTAACTTGTATTTTAATACTTTCCAAGCAATAAACCAGCCATACAAATACAACCAACTTATATTAGATAACTTGCCTGATTGAGTTAGTCCATTTGCATCGATAAAATCATATCCCATCTGTTCAGTAGCTTCTTTTATTGGATCTTCAATCTCAGATACGTATTTTGGCCTCTGTACACTTTGTGGACCACCTCGAACGTGATAACCTGTAATAAATATTTCACTAAATGATTATCAAAGCAAAATCTGTTTTTTTACATAGCTTCGAGAGTTTGTTTCATAATCATACAGGATTTAGGTTTGTACTGCGTTATAAAATTATCAAGAAGGCGAGAAGATGGATTTACGAAAAAAGGAGATACCATAAAACTCCTTTTTGGGGAAACACATTAAAAATATATAACGATCAATATTATTACTGTAGATTAATGACATTGTTAATTACCGGTTTCTATATATTCCGGATCTTCATTATCTTCTAACTTGAGGAAGTAAGGCCAAACTTCGGATGCACTCCAACCTACTGCTCCTTGTGCAGCCCATTCGTCGTAGTTGTGTATTTTGCACCTTGAGTAGAGCATACCGTTCATTACGCTTGACCCGCCTAGGGTCTTTCCTCTGGGCCATCTAACTTGCTAAAAAAAAACATGGTCACCATATATTTCTTAAGTTCTGATAGAGTACGGGCGTTCTTTTAGTGACAAATTACATCGATGGTAATTTTATACTAGTAAGTAATAGAAATTAGGGATTCAGGTGATAAAACTACCTTCAAACCAACTGTGAAGAATACAACAGACAGTGTAAAAGAAACTTAATTTAGCTGAAAAACTTTCAAGTATAAAACACTTCGTTGTGCGTGCGGGTTAAATAGTATCTACGGATTGAAACTTCTAAAGGAAAATTCAATAGATTATTCTATAATATGAAGTACTAGCAAGTTTAAAGTTTACAGCAGATAGTATTCTTCTGTTTATTTTTTTTTCGGCAAAACATGTTAGCAGTAAACTTACTGAAACTACATACTGCTTCTATCGTAAAAAGCCAGTGCCTAAATCCCTTTTTCAATGGATATATGTACCTACGACGACCCGAGGTACAGCGGTAGTACTTTGTACTGCCGAGCCACAGGTCCGGGGTTCGAGTCCAATTGAGTGAGGTTCACCCAACCTTTCGTTCCTTGATTGGGTCGATAAAATTAGGACCAAGCATGATTGGGAACTGGAACCCTGGGGGTCCTGTGTGAGGTTAACCACTTAACCATGCCAGATGCTTAGTACCCCAGAGCCTTTTGTCACGAAAGCTGAATTGGGCAAGGCAGGCCTTGATCCACTAATGGGCTGTGCTGTTGCTCTGAGAAGTTTAGTTTATATGCACCTACCCTGTTAAAGAGAGCCTTTCCTGTATGCTTCTGAGGAACCGTCGAGTATGCCCAATCGATGTCAGTTCTCCAGAAGTACGTCCATATTGCTGGCACATCCGTCAGTAGAGGTGGAGATTTCCCGGCTTCCAGCAGTAGGACTCTGGCGCTGGGAATCTCTGATAGGCGATTGGCAACAACAGATCCAGCAGAACCAGCACCAACTATGTAAATTTTCAAAATCATATTACGCATCACCATTTTAACGAAGGATTTGATTTAACAAGATTTTTGTAACAATAACGATTTAGAACCGCTTCTATACCATATAGTTTTCGTAAACGTTCTTTATCAAATTTAATTGGTATTTTTAACGTTAGTTAATTTTCAGTTCGAAGAATAAATAGTATTTAGTAAAATGTTTGCTTTAAACCACGTTAAATTTGTAGTTATTTTAATTAAGAACATACTTCTAATTTAAATTTCTATTTAAATTTGGGACATAGCCTTGCTGACGTGTTTGCTTCAATATGACGCATCCACTTGTATGTGAGACAAGTTTTTCGTTCCGTGAAAGTGGATGATATACAGACAGACAGGTGGACAGACATAGACTTTATAAAAGCTACACTGTTTACGTTATAAACGGAGTGTGGAAGCTAAAATTGAAATCAAATAGTAGCTTCAATGCTTTCAATCCCAACTTTTTTATTTTTTATTCCAAAACTCTAAAACTTGCGAAATTGACTCATTATGCATCCAGAATGAAAGGATTAAAAGTCGAGACTTTTTTTGTTTAATTAAAATTTAATGAAAAATATTTTGAAATCATAATTTGAATAAATTATAACCATAATTCTTCAAAACTTTATTCGTTAAAAATCGTTAAAATTAAAATTGTCAACATTTAAAAATGCAAGCATGAAGAATTTGGGGCCAATTAATTTAATAAAACTGTTTTAGAGTGAATGTTATTTTTGCCATTTTTTTTATTTTCATTTAACTACAACAAACCTTATTTAATTTTTCAAAAGACATGATTTTTTCCTTCAAACGATACAAAAGAATGTATAACTTAATAGAACAAAGTATGGAGAATGTGATGAAATTTATTTGAAACTAGCAGTATGGTCCCGCCTTACTGGGAACCCGTTAACTTCGCATTGCTTCCTTTTAGAAGCATACTTACCCCCCCTTGTGAAAATACACTCAAAATTAAAACAAAATTAAATTCGTGTAGGCGCATGCGCACCTAAAAGAGCAAACACTAATAGAGGATGAAGCAGCCCTAGGGCGAGCGCATATCTCAATCAAACTAATAGAGGATGAAGCAGCCCTAGGGCGAGCGCATATCTCAATCAAACTAATAGAGGATGGCGTCAAGCCCCCGTTTCGGCCCGGACCATGTATTTTCTAGCCCTGTTATGGTCCCGCAATCCCACGTGGATGACGTTTTTTTTTAAACTAATTATATTAATTAAAAATTTCAATCAAATTTGAAAAATCTAAGCCTCAGGTGCACACGTAGGTATTAAAAGGATCTATATTAAAAATTTCGAATTTTTTAGAGCAGTCTAAGTAGGTCTTTTGCGATCCACAGACATACACACAGACAGACTCTTTCTTTTATTATTATAGATAAGTGCGAGTTTAAATATACAAGTGAGAAAGAAAAAAAACTTTCATGATTCCGAATGGAATCATTGGGAATGAAAATGTTTAATATTAAGACAATCAATAAAGTTGAAAAATATTGAACTGTTTTTACCTATGATGTAGTCGTACTCCCAATTGAAAGAGTTTGAAATTTTGGGGGAGATTCTCTGTTGAGCTAGAGAAAGAAGCAGCAATGGCAGAAGTGGGTGGTTCACAAAGGGTGTGGGGTAGACATTGTTAGATAGGACCGTTGAGAAGTCCATCGTCCTCTCTCTTCCGGTGTTTCTTATCTGGTAAACAAAATATAAAATAAAATAATAAAATTTTGAGCTTGGGTTTAGATTTACATTTTTTCAAAAATATATATTTTCTACTAAGGTAATTTATTCTCAAACGAAAAAAAAATGCATTAAGCTTTAAATTACCTTAATTTACTCGTTTTGATTTTTTGGCCACTATATTAAATAAATAGTTTGTTCTAATTTTGATTCATCATCTTCTGGTTAGGTTAGATTAGGTTTGAATTATCGTCGCACTAGAGCTAGACTCTTAATACAAACGAGCGAATTTAACTCAATCTGAGTAATTTTCACTCCTCCAGTCTTGAAAATGCACTTCTCCTTTGCGTGCTAAAACTCCAACAGGATCACTCCAGACGAGTAATTTTAACTCAGTCTGACTTAATATTCATTCCTTTCCAGTGTCGAAAACTTCTCGAACTGGAGTGGATTTCACTCTTTTGGTTTAAGAGTGTACACGAGGGCAAGTATAATCTTTTGGAAAACTGCACGGTTTGCAGAAAAGGGCACCACGGATTCACATATAAATGATTTTTTTATGACAGTCGTTCGAAGTACGGCACTTCTGTACATTCCAACGATTAAAAACGGAGTAATAAGCTAATTGTAACTTCTCTATTTATTGAATAAAAAATTGCTCGAATCGATAAATCTGAAAACGCATATTTTTTTTAGTTCAAAACAAAATTCAATTTTGCTATGTATTTGTCTATGGTAACAAGTTGGTATTTCGCTTAAACATACACTAGCCTATACCTCAAAACATTCTAAGTTGTTAAGTCTTTCTACTATTTTCTTGATATTTAAGTTTTAAAGTTATGGGGTATATATAGGACTCGAAGTTTTAAATCGGAATATTTAAACAAATATTTAAAAGTAAATTAATCAAAGCGTATCAGTTTTTGTAAAAATGAGGTAGACTGTCAAATTTATAAATCTAGTATAACAAGAAGATGTGTACATTAAATACTTACTGATTTTTGATTTGATGTTCGGCCACTGCAATTAATTGAAATATGGATGACAAAAACCTTAACATTGATCTTTATGCTCTTTGGCAATCCTCGAGGCGTTTGTTTTGGAGAAAGTGCAGCCAACTGTGGGCAATCCCAATTAATCGCTATCTCCAGAATCATTCATGGGCGTTCCAAATGGGTTGATGAACAGAACATCCACTATATTGGATGGGTAGAGGCATGGGCTACTCAACTTTAAGTACACAGAAGCTCTTCGTGACGTCACGCTATCCGTCCGATCTGAATTGTCGGCATTTCTTCAGAAAACGTACGAAACCTATTCGAGCACGGCCAATTATACTTTTTAAATTGCAAGCAGATTTCGTTATTCTCTTTAGGAACAGCCGATAACTTGAACTGGACGAATAGTGTAAGAGCTTCTCTGGCTTTAGTAGTTGAGTCGACCGTGGTAGCGTTAGACGAGTATAAACAGGTTTACAGACTGATTTCCCCAGCACGTCAATACCTACTTTTCCATTAATTTTTTTTATTTTGAATAAGAAAAAAAAAGTGAGCTATTAATGTAGCTAGTATTTAATGGCCTAAGTTGGGTTAGTTTAAATTATCGTCGCACTAGAGCTATTGGCAAAGGGCTATATAATTGAAAAGCAAAGTCACGTGACGTTTTAATGACCTAGATTTTTCCTAAAAAGTCATTCAATTTTTTTTAATTCCTATTTATAATTTAAGTAATTAAACTTCAATACAATAAATTTAATTTTAACTGGTGTGCAATATTTTTGTAAGATTACTCGTGTTCCTGTTTTGAAAAAGTTAATTGATTTAGAGATTGAGCAAACAATCAAAGATGCATACTAAAGAAAAAGGTAGGTTCTTTGAAGGTAGGAAAGGTAGGTTACTTGAGTAGGTTCTTTGAAGCGCAGCGAAAAAACAGCGTAATCCTTTCAAGCCTGCTTTAACATTCAATTCAAATTTACTTTGTTTGCCAATATTATTCTTGAAGTTGCAAGAACTATTAATTAATCAGTGTTGTTCATTTTCTTCGTATCGAAGATATGGAAATGGCTGGGAGAAAACAAAGAATGGAGGGAATATTAATTTTAAAGAAACAACAAAAATATAGTTATTGATTGAAATGCTTATTGCTTTTATAGCTGAAGTATAATTCTTAGTTTTTACTCATATTAGGGACATTCTAAAAAGTGTTACAAATGGTGTCCTCCAGGTTTGATTGCATGTAGTTTAAATTTTTATTGTTATGGAATTTTTGCTTAAACAGCATAAAATAACACATTTTTAAGTTATGATTCCATTATTTTAAAATCATAAAATACCAAAACACTAGTTTAGTATTTTCTGATAAATAGTTTAAAAATTGTAGGATGGTAAATTCCGCGCGTTCCATGACAAAATATCATTTATTAAAAAATCTTTTATGGCTTATGTATTTTGTCCCACAGAATTGCATATTTTTTGTGTCCACTATGTTATCAAAGTTACATAGTAAAAACTGTTAATTAATGAAGTACCGCCAAGGACAGTCCTTTCTAAAATGGCTGACAATTTTCTGATAAAATTTCGGATATAGAAAGCAAAAAAAATGAAGTTTGAAAAATTAAGACGAATTTAATTATTCAATGCCCACTATGTTACTATTTTTTTTTCTTTAAACCGTGAGTTATTTAATATAAGATTAAACTCAAAGTGCCATTTAAAACCCTAAAGAATCTGATTAGACGAAGTGCTTTACGTATATATACTCAGAACCGCGCATCTGATACTTAATTTGAAATTAGGCTAAAGTCAAAGTTTGATTATTGCTTGTAATTTTCATAATTTAATTTTAAATTACTTAGGAACTGTATATTATTCATCAGTCCACTCTGTCTTATGTGAAAAGTGTTAATCCGAAATATCATTCGGTAACCGAAAGTCTGATTATAATTTATTCACAAGAGTGAGAAATGGTTGCAGGCGATTTACAAAGAAATGATCTGGATTCAAGAAGGTCATCTGAAAAAAAAATATACATCTCTTACACGCCAGGATGCATAAAATTAAAGAAAGAGTTAAAATCAAGTTATTTTTTTAAATCTCAAAGATATTTTCCAAATATATATTTACAGTCTTTTTAACTAAACGGATCAAGACAATTAGAGGAGAGCATGTAAGACCCAATGATTCCATTTGGAATTAGTATCAGCATGCGATTTTTTTCTCACTAAGTTGAGCTCGCACTTATTTATTACTAGACAAAATAATAATGTCTTTTGAAGAATGAAATAATATTGGTTTTAATCAAATGAAAATATGAAAAATATGGTAAAATAAAACTAACTCTAAAAATATTTCATGAATGATCTGACCCGAAATTCTTCACGCTTGCATTCTTAGGTGCTTAAAAACTGTTTTATTTTTTTACAAATAAATTTTTGAAAAAATTATTGTTATAATTTATTCAAAAGTTGATTCCAATTTTTCTCCCCTCAATTTTATTAAAAACATTCAGATTTCTCCCCTGTTTTTTTATAATTTCATTCTGGATGCATAATGAATATATTTTGCAAGTTTTTTTATTTTTTGATAAAAAATAAAAAGTTGGAACTGAAAGGGTTAACAAAAGTACGCAGTGCTCCCCTAACGGTTTTGTGTATCGTCAAAAATAAAGATTCACATTCAAAACATAACTAAACCTGATTGCTTTTTAACTACTATTTGAACAAAAAGACAATGTAAAAGCCTTACCCCAAAGGAATAATTGGTATTAAATCATCATTATTCATTAACAGATGCTTAAGTGTAAATGAAAAATTACGTCGACATTTTAAAATAAAAAATAATAGAACTTCTTATTCCTCTTTCTAACAAATAATACAAACAATCAAAGAATCTCATTGTGACACATATTATGACGGAAACCCAAATTTGTTTAGATCTCAAAAATAAATTTCTTAAAATTTTTTTTAAAAAAAAGGTGGTTAAGTGTTAATGGTGATTTAATTTCATTTAAAATATCTTCTTGTGATATTTACAAGGGTACTAATTTTTTTTTTGAGATTTTCAATGCAGTAAATTTTTTGACTTATCACACTTACACGAAGCATTTGCAGGTTAAAATTTGATAAGACATTAATGTTTACAAGCCAATGTAGTGTGAAGCCAAGTTATATAATACAATAAAAATTAAAATAATATTTTTGATAACATGGATTGCCCCAGGCATTACGAAATCTAATTAAAAAAATATAACTGCATCAGGTTTTTAACCTACCTCGAAAATTTAATTTGACTCTTCGGTTATTTTACTTTTAATTAATTCAATATTTGATGCTCGCAAAATGTATACTGATAATTAACATAAATGAGGAATAGTAAAACAGATTGAAAGGCCCAATGATGATATTATTCGACAACTTAATTATTATACATTTTTATGCATAAAAATGCATTTTATTAAAGAGTAATATATGAAAGCACAAAACAGGAAATCAAATTATTGTTATTTAAATCTTGGCTGATCATTCTTGACCAAATGGCCGATCATATTGTATGTGGAATTCCATTTTGTTTGAGCTTTAACTAGGGCATCTGCATTTCTTTTGGTTAAGAAATGCAGATGCTGTATGAGGTTTTGTTTCCCTAAGGCTCTGAAGGGAACATCATGGTTCTTTTGATTTAAGAAATAAGCTTTTTTATGTCTTCCAGCTTTAGGCAAGCCTTAACCATCAAATTAAGGCTCTGGCCAAAACAACACACTGCCCGTAAAAGACAATGCGTGATTGCTCTAATAATGCTGGTAGTATTATCTGTCGTCACACAGACGACTTTTCCTTACAGTGAAATCTGTCGACATAGTGTAGTAAACTGTGGTGGCAATAGAACTTTCATTATTGATTGAGGTCCAACTATCTGCTGTAAGGCTTATGTATCACATTTATCCGGTACTTTTTGGCAGGTATCTGCAGTTTCATGGTAGACTTGATGTTCAGCCTTCCATTTGATATGGCTTTTTGCGATGAGAGCTTATAAGATGAATAAAGCAACTTAAAGAAGTTTACAAACTCCTGGTTTCAACTACATGGATAAAGGGTTCTATATTTGGCACTCGGTTGAAACAATTGCTTATCTAGTTTGCCAGCTTGTAACTTTCTAATGGGTTTGTCACCTTCCATAATGAAGTCTAAGGTGGACTGCTTTGGTTTTGAATTTGAAGCAACTTCTCTATTGCTCAATCAATTCTGGATCATCTGGTGTTTTCTGCAAATAAAAATAAAATTTAGTAACAATGAAAACTAATCATACACACAGACCCTCACTTACATTAAGAAATTAAAGGGAATACCTCTGATTATCAATACTTGTATTTTATAGTTTATAGTTAAAAGTAAAAGGCACATTACTTATAAAAGGTTCACTTAAAATAATGCTGTTAAGCTGTGTGTAAATGCATAAAATGTGTGTTATGCCTAAAAACATTTTTACAAAATATTCAAAAATAAAGTTATAACTTATTTTAAACCCCATATATTTCATAGCCGTATATTTTAAAAAATGCATGCCCAGCATATTTCAATAAAATTTGCAAAAGAAAACTTACTATTGAAGGAAGTTCATTTGTAGCATTTGAACTTGTGTCTGATGTCTTCAGTCTTTTGACAAACCATTGCATAGGAACACCAGGGTGTCTCATTTAGGGTGTCTCAGTACATAACAAGTTGAACTACCAGCGATCTGTAAAAAGTACTTAAAACTTTAGTTATAATAAGAATGCTTAATTTTTACTCATAATCATGATGAAGAACAAAGTGTATTGTAGTAAGTATTCTTAGTTTAGCATAGTACCCATATTAGTTATGTGCATGCATGCTATGTTCCTTAAATTATTAAAAAGAAGTAATATTTTAATTATTATTGAATAAATCATACAAAAGGATAGAATTATCACCATAATTAACTACAGTCTTCCATTAACTACATTAAAATTCTTTCTTAACATCTTTTAAAACAAAAATAATTTCAATTATTAAAAGTTTCAGAAAATCTAAACTTACTGAAATAACTTGTCAGCCCCAATTCGACAGTTCACTTCTTCAGCACACATATCATAATGACAATAGTTAATTGGAAAACATATTTCTAAATAAGCTCAGTAGACTGCTGATTTTCAATTGCTGTGATTAATTTAAATTTAGAATAAAATTATTTGTCCATCTTACTTTAAAGTATTTTCAAATTTAAATTAAATTTTTCTTTTCTAGTAACTCCACAACCCAAACAAGCTCCTCGTTATGATCCTTGCTTTCGTGGTGGACTCAAAGCATAGTTCCTCACAAACAGCAATATTTTTGATTCCTACAGCATAATCTAATTATCATATTGCACTTGTTTATTTATCAGGTGTTTTAAAAATGAAAAAGTATTATTAAACAAACAAAATTTAAAAACAAATTAAATTTTATACATTTTGGAGAATAAAAAGGCTTTTTTTGCGCTTCCCTGATTTAAACGATTGGATTATACCAATTGTATTTGTAAAAATAAATGTTTATTGATAATAAAGTTTTCCCATCTTAAAGTTTTTGTTGTACAGATTGAACATTTGACAAAACATAACTGAAAAAAGATTATGATTTTTTTATTGAGTTCTTGGCACCTCCAAATGTTTAGAGTTCACCCTACTTCAACTAAATGGAGAAAAAATGAAATATATATGTATTGTAAGGGATTTTTATAGCTGAGAGAAGCTTGTTGGACAGCTAAAGTGAATACATATATATATATTTAACTTTAGTATCAGTAAAACAGAAAGACATTTCTAACTGCAGAAATTTATTATACAATACATACACAATCCTTAAAAATATTTGATTCATTATCCCCACTGCAGCGTGGCAGCAGTCAATAATTCAGATGGCTTTGAAGGAACAAGTGAAGGAGGCAAATTTGGAATGGTTGAAAGAGTGGGAGGCAAGGCAGTTTGTTTCGTGGTAAATGTACATTCTGCAGTTTTGTTGAAATTGGGTGCTTTGCTTTTCAGCCATGCATCAATATCTGGATTTGGTAAGGGCTTGCTAGCTTTTTCTAGAGAAGCTGCAAGAAAAAGATTAAAACACAGTTAAGAGAGAGTAACTTAGCACATTAGTTTTGAAATCCTTGTTGAAAATGAATTAATCTGACCAAGAAGTATCTGGCAATACATTTAATGATAAACACAAACAACAGCTACAAATACTTTGTGAATAAACTACATTTAGCGAAACCGTTGATAAACTCAATAATGCAAAGATGAACTACACTTTTCAGCAATGCAAGATTCGAAAAATCTTTTTACAAAAAGGAAAGCATCAGCTCTTTAAACAATCGCATCTAGAATTCTTAACTAATCTTACTGTTTTTAAAGAAACCTAATTTCTGTGTAAGTGTTGGTTAGCTATAAAAGTATTTTTTATTAGGCACGAAACTAGAAATAAAAATTGGTATTATACTGAAATGATTGTATAATAGACAATACATTAGGCATAAACTAAGGTATTACCATTGAAAAAGCAAGCTTGTGTTATTAATAGGTTACATGCATCTCTCATTACAAATTTTAACTATTAATGTGCAAGTACAATGATGCTTACCTTGATGTTGTAAATTCTGCACATCCATAGTTGTTAAATGTGAATATTTACAGCCATTTCCATATTCACAGTGACCTAAAATGTACAATTTATGATAAACATGAAGCTCCCATGGGTTACTCATACAAATGGTATAATTATTAGTAGGCAATTTTTGGCGGTAATTTAACCAAAGGAACCAATAAACAAAGCCTTACCACCGATGTTTATTAAAATAGCATTTCTGAACTATGAACAAGGTCTTTAAATGTTTATATCTGTCATTAAAATTGTATCAATTCTTGTCCACAATATTGGTATCAAACCCAAAAATAATGAATCAGGAAACATTTTTATGTAATTTAAATAATTCATTACCTTTAGATTTATACTCAATATATATTTAAAAATCAATACAATCAAAGTTTCAATATTTATCCTATTTTTACTTGCATGCAATCAATAAAATAGATATGATACAACATTTCAATTGCATCACTTTCAGACTTTCATGTCACAAATTTGAAAGGCTAAGAATAGGAATTCACAACACAAATCAGAGTAAATAACAGTAAGTTAAGATGCATTCTTCCAGAAGTTTAAACAAACAATTATCTAGTCTTTAAAAACAATTAAATCTTTGTAAATACAATAACAGTACATTTAGTTTGACACCATCCTTGTAACCAATGGAAATATTCTAACCTTGTTTTGAAAAAAAGTGTAAAATGCCTAAAAATTGTAGAAAGGGTTAAAAATTTACAAGTGACATTAGAAGAATACTTAAAATACACTGTTCAAAACAAGTTGAATTTTATATGCAACTCTTCAAAATAATATTATACGAAAGGAAAGTGCTTTACACCTGAATGAAATTTGTGGCAGGGTCTCTTAACTTTATTTTCTTCCAGTATTTGGGATGCACCTGAAAAAATAGCAAAAATAAAAATTATAATTTTATTGATTTTTAAAACTCAAACTGTATTATAAAAACGTCTTATTAAAAATATTTTTATTGTCATAATGTATCAATACAAACAAAAGTTTAAAACTAAGTTACTTATTCATTAGTGTAACAATAAAATATAATATTTCTGATAACACTTTACGAATAAAATGAAATCCTGATTCTGAAATTGAAAAGATGGTGAATAAAGGGCAAACCCATCAAAATTTGTATAAGCCTCTTTTATTAGAAAAAATTTAATATTGCTTTGTGCATTAGTTTTCCCAAGAGAAAAGGGTGTAGTCGAATTGCATAGTATTGTATTAGGGTTTGCAAAACTCACATTCTCTAAAGTACAACTAGGATATAGGACCAGATCCATTCACTGGCGACTTTTGATAATGGTAAATTCAATTGAGCGAAACAGCCGGACACTATATCTTGGTTATACTATGGAGAATGTCAGTTCTACAACTACTCTCTTCAATTTAGATATGTTGAGTAGAATTATTATCTCAGTGAGTAGAGCTACAAGTGCTATTTAATTATCTGGGCAATTCCATGCGTGACAAAATTACATTTTGTATAAATGAAGTAAACAATTACCACAAAGCTATTTGCACAGGAAAATTGTCTATATATTACTGTTGTCTACATTCAGTCTATATATTACTGCTGATGATTAAAAGATTATAAAAAAAGTTGAAACAATAGTCTTAAACCATAATTTGAAAGTTTGGAATATATTTTTAAACCTAATTGTTAAATATTTTTTTAAAAAATTGATATTTTACTTTAATTGCCCATCTATCATTAGGACCACAGTCAAGTGACAATCTGACATTGGAGTAGGCAGCTAATGCAACTTTTGGGAGCAATATTATACAAAACATAGGGACTTAGGACGCATATTTTAACTGCTTCTTTCTACAAGGGATATGATTTGTCTGACTTTTTGGCTACACAGACTGTTTATAATTACTTTGAGAATGCCCGAGCCCTAACCTTGGACCTTCCCCATTCGAGAGGCAAGCGCTTTACCGACCAGGTTCCCCAGCTTTGGAGAAGTCAAGCTTAGTTTTTCAATCTTTTGCTTTGTATACACCTACTTTTGAACGTATCGTAATGTTCCTTTCTGAGCCTCTGATGAAGTACACCAGACAAATGTTTCTTTCTGTTGTCTGCGCCGTCAGCAAAACTCCTCTCACAATAATCACAGTAGTATCGCTTGCCCATGTTAATTAAAGAAAAGTCATTTCATAGGCCTGGAAAAAAAAGACAATTTATTAAAACCTTTTGTGTATAATTCTTCAAAGAAATAGAGTGTTGCAGTGGATATTCAAACAGCTACTGGTTGGACCACAAGGTCTTTGCATCAAATCACATGTTTCCTAGATATTCGTAGATTAAATTTTGTAATTCATATATGAAGTTACAAAAAAATACTAATAAACTAAATTTGCTCTAATTTTGGAAACAAAGTCGACTTATGCTCCTTGCCAGTAGCCATTTGAATACCATTGTACCATTTACTTATTTAATTATTATAGTTGAATTTTTCTTTTCAAAACTTCAGTAAAGGCTTTAGAAAATAGTTATATTTAAAATGACAATAAATCAGATAGAAATATATATGATATTAGTATGAATATTTTTAAGAAGCATTAATTTAAAATTATGTGAAAAACAGAAAATTATCTTTAAACATTTATATAATTTTTCTACACATATGAAAACAAAGAGATTATTTTGAAAATGAATAACAATTGATGCATTAAATAACAACACTGCATAGGTGTTACTGCATTTTGTTTTTAAAAGAAAAAGTGGGTGGTTTTCTTCAGAGTTTTAAAAATGTATACAATTTACACATAGATCATATATAGCATATTTACTAATGGGAAACTCTTATTCTAGTGCATCTGGCCAATAAGTCAACACTGGATTTGTACCGCAAAATAATTTCTGATACAGTAATAAAACTTACCCAAACCAATGTCGCTAAATAAGGTAGAATATAAGAGTATACTTACTCACTGTGGGAAATGAATTTGGTCAGCTCAACCAAATTTCTACAGAACATTTACTCAATTTACAATTAGATAATGGCTATTTTAAATATAATTTTCGGAACTTGGCTGTTGAATAAATGTTATAATATGCTAAAGTCACTTCATGTTAAAATCATTTGCATAATTTAAAGTTTATCAAAGGGATAACAGTGTAAACATTTATAATAATAAACGTTAATGTATATAAATAAGTGTTTATAATAATATAGTTTTATTATAAATAAGTTTATATTAATAAACAAAATGTAACTATTAATAAAAGTTAGTAACGTTAACAAAAAAAGTTAATTTTGCATTGCTTTTATACTGCTCTTAGCAAGTACACTGAGCATCCACAATGGAATGGATTGTTTTTGTATTGGAATCCTCAATTTATTGCGCTTTTTCTTATTTGCTGCATAGTTATTTAAAGTTTCAAACAATTCTCCAAGTAGTTTGTGGATAGACAAGTTTATCTGTCGAGTGCATTGTGTCTGTTTTTTGATTTCGCAAGAGCAAATCTCGCTAAACAGGATTTTCTGGTGATTAAACACCTTTACATTTTACCAGTGCATAGATTCTGTTTAGAAGTGGCCATATGTATCTTTTTGCTCGAGTCCAGGAAATGGAAAAGTACAAATTTATTAAACGAGTTTCAAATATCAACTTCAAGAAGATAGTTCTTCAGAATAAATAGTTTCTTTTTTCAGCACTCATTAGATAAAGGCTTTTAACCCAATTTATGTTTCATAAAATAAAACAAAGTCACATAATGTCTAACTATTATATTTATTTTATGCACACAAAAATCTCCAAACATTTATTTCACAGCATGCAAAGCATACATTACATCAGAGTTTTCTGTATAAACAAATTTTTGGGTTGCAGGATTATAAATGTAACCTTGTACCGACACAACTCGACAGTTCAGCTGTTTAAGCATGTCCGATAGTTCCTTTGGGGTAACATACTTATTCCAATCATGTAGACCACGGGGAACAATATTCAAAATATATTCTGCCAACAAGATGGTGGTGATGTAAGACATAGTAGTGCGACTCATGGTGGTGAAAAACAGTGATCCGCCATCTTTAACGAGCTCATAGCAAGAGTTGACAAAAGACTGAGGATTGGCGACGTGCTCAATCACTTCACTGCAGACGAGGGCATCATACTTTTCAGCGGAACTAGCCACCAAGTTCTCAACGGTGTCGCAAATGTAAGTGATACGGTCTTTGATTTCAGGGTCCATGGAAGAATGGAGCGTGGCTATTTTTACGTTTTCTTCGCCGGGATCGAGTCCTGTTACTTTTGCCCCTAATCTGGCAAGGGGTTCACACAGTATCCCCCCTCCACATCCGACATCGAGTAATTTAAACCCTTCCAAAGGTAAAGGTTTCTTAGTAGTGATTCCATGGACCGATAGAATGCCATCACGTATGATGGGAACTCTTACAGTGTTCATATTATGCAAGAGGTTGGGTTTCCACCAGGTTACCATAGAGTTATTAAATTTTGCAACTTCATCATCATCGATTGAATTAGAGGTAAGAGACTTTGTAGCAGGGGTAAGAGACTTTGGAGCGGAGCTAAGGTTTCGACTTAAATAATTTGCTGGCCATTTGATTCCACAACGTGTCATCATTGAACCAAATCTGATGGCCATCTGAAAAAAAAATTACATTTTGACCTTGTTTCCTTTTTTCAACTGTGCATAAATTTTTCAAAACAAAACATCAATTCAAAGAAACATGCTTATACTTTTAACCGCTAACATGTACACTTTTACTGCATATTTTTAGATTGTCAAAGTCGACATTTTTTGGGCAGAATTGAGAATACATGGACCAATTGTAACTTTCTTCAATTCGCTTTTTTAAATACAAGTAGCTACTTACAAAACATTTTTATTTTCTTCTAGTTTATATAAAAAAGAAATGAAAAACAACAACACTTAATTATTGTATTCTTGATTGAAAATTCTCTTCTATTATCCAGTATTTTTGATTGTCTGAACTATTTTAGGTTCAAATTAGATCAGTTAATCAAGGTTCAACTATACTTTATTTTTCAATGATTAAAATTTGAATATTTAATCTTCAAAATATCTGCATAAAAATGATTAAGAAATGTTACTAATCCTAGATTTTATTTCTGCAATTATATAGGTAAAGATATTCTAATCCTATTTAGGTCAGTGATTGATAATATTGGCTTTGTTTCAAAGGTCAACAAAAATGCCTTTCACAAATATTTTGATAGAATGAAGAAACAACATCAAACTATATCTTAACATATTTACATCAAATATGAAGAAATAAAAAGATAATTGTATACAAACTAAGATTTTTTTTTATCAGTTATGGTAAAACAAGTTTTAAAAAAATAGCAAGCACTTTTTATAAGTTTCAACAGGAATATGTTATTTATGTATTTGAACAACTATGATCTAATGGCCGGTCCCGATAAGGCAATTTGCATTACTTTGCCAAGCAACTAAAATGTACAAGTGTGGTAAATGTTCCACTTCATATTTCCTACAACACGATAGGTGTAGCAATCTTAAATTTTCAAGATCCCCAATAAACAGGCAAGCCAATACATAATAGCTGTGTACTGTATCTATATAATAAATAAAATTAAGGTAGCTAAAACATTTTTAAGGTAATAAAAATATCAAGTCTGGGTAAGCTTTCTTTTTTTATAAAAAAAAAAAAAAACATCAGCAGCAGAAAACCACTAAGCCTCCTTTTAAAACAAAGTATAAAACTCAGACTATATGAGTAAAATAAACATAACATACTTTTTCAAGATCAATAAAGTATAATATGCAGGATAAGAATAGTTTACCAATCCATGAAAGAAAACTGATAATTGATAGAAAGTTCAGATAAACTATAAGATATATCAGGCTATACCCCTGATAGAATAATGTAGAACATTTAATCATATTTCTGCAGAATATATCTACACATGAAAGTCTTCTCTATTAAAGTGAAATATGGCTGAACAAGAAAAGCGCCGTTTCCAAATGCTGTTTAAACAGCTTGTTTGGATAAGAGTTATAAACATATAAAAACGCACGGAACTACTGCCTACATTTGCCTACTGGAACTACTATACTGCCACCTTTTATTGCAGATTTCAAGAATATAAATAAAAAAAAGCAAAAGTTTACAAGGTAAAATAATTGTAAACAGCTGTCTTTGCAAATTGCCGATGTACTGAACTGTTACAGATTTTATGATTCTAATTGAATTTATACGAAAAATCAAATGTATTTTAAATGCGTCAAATTATACTTACAATTGCAAAGTATTTTTCGAAATTTAAATTCTTATTATTTAATATACGATTTATAATTTAGCTTTTATTTAGGTATGACTTTTGTTTCTGTTTCTCTATTTCTGTCTTCCGTGTTGTGTTTTAACGCAGCCAATTTTGCTTAACAGCTTAAAATCGTTCAAGTGACGAGTTCAACTCGCTTTTCTCTGAGCAAAGTGTTGCTTTCATTTATTTAAAAACGAAGCAGAAAAGTCTTTCTACATCTTTTGCTTTCTTATTATTTCATCTACTTTTTGTACGGGAGTGGGTATGTTTCACCTCTTGAACAGCAACAGATACACAGGAATGAAAATAAGGCCTTGATTAGTTTATTAAAGTAGAGGACGAACCTTACTCTATAATATTACTACCAATCACTGAAACCACCAATGGATCCAGGAATAAAAGCAAGAACAGAATGGAGATTTTTCAAGGTTTGAAATTGCTTTCCTACAATTTCGCTTAATTTCTCCTCGTAAAGTAAAATATCATCTAAACCGAAGTTTTGCAACATTTTTGACGTTTGGTAATGCTTTGTATTGATAAATAGCAGGGAAAGAAACAAGTTGCACTGAAATAATTTTAAAATGGATGATTCTCTAAATAGAAGCAGGCATAAAAACGTACATAGTTTGAGAGAAAAATCGAAACATACAATGAAGTCAAAGGATACGTAAAAATGAAAACAGCAGAGGTGCATCTTGTGAAACAAGCTTGTGCGTCATGTGAAACAAGCGAATAGGTTTTGGACTATTATGCTTATAATGATAAATTCTGATTTAAATAAACACGAAGCAGTTTTTTGTACAAGAATTCTAGTAATACATCAAAAAGAAATACTTAGAATACGTCATCAAACTCTTAAAAACATGTACTGCTAATATTTTATGCCCTACTTTAACAAACTTATTCCTTTCATCACACGTAAGTATAAAATGAATATTAAATTTATAAGCACATCAATATTTGTGATACTTCATAAAGTGAAACAAAGAAGTCAAATTAGAAAAGATGTTATTTTGTTACGAATATTAATTTTCCGGCAGATTTGTTGAAGAAATATATCCTAAATTTTGCATTTGTAGATAGATTGATTAGCTCTGAGACCTCTTGATTAGTTATTAAAACAAAGATCATATATAATTTTAAAAAAATTATCTAGTTATGAATTGGTCGCGAAAAGGTATCGTTTATCTTTTTCTAACCTTCAACCATTTGAAACTATTCAAAATTTGGTAATGGAAATTTTAGTTCTGAAAAGTGTAACTTTTAACTACGAACAGCATTTTTTTTGTGTTAAATAAATTAAATTTGTAATGTACCTTTCATTCAAAAAGTCTTGTAAAATATAATGTAATGTAAAATATAAGTACGTTGTTGTTAATTGATTTTTTCAATACGTCTATGATGTTTCACCATTTTTTTTTGTGTGTGTACTGGTATGGAGCTGTTAGCTTTTTAAAAGTGTTTCTTTTCTAATTCGTGGTGTGTTTTTTTCAGTTGGAAAAATATTTCTTGCTTTGGGGGTACTAGTGGTTGTTGCTTTCTTCCCGGGAATTTTCACCGTTATAAGTGAAGATAACGATAATGGAGACAAGCTCGTAGGTTTGTATTTTACATTTAATGAAGACGGTTTTTTTATATTTTGCTCTTGACTAAATTATTTTCGCAAACCTCAACCTATATTTAATAATTAATCTTTAACCTAATAGTATAATATCTAATTTTTAGTTTTATAGCTCATATACGTTTTAGGGGATTAAATCTTATTAAAAGATTAAGTAGGAATGTGCCCATGTATTCTTGGCGAAATTTCAATTACAGCTGCTAATTTTAAGAAAAGTATTCCTTGGTTTTAAACTCAAATATTTTTTTCCCAAGTACACATTCATATGTGACGTAAACAAATAAAAATGGCAGCAACCCCATTAATGCAGAAAACCGTGCGTTCGATGTGTAATGTAATGCAATGTAATGTAATCGTTTCCGGCTGCCTATTTCTAGCCTCCATAGGAGCTTTAACACAACCAATTATGCCTCGTAATTTAGAACCCTGGTCAAGTGACGAGGCGTTCCATGTGGCAGAGCTCTAATTTCCGAAGCAAACCCTACCAAATGTGTCTCTTGCGTGACAATAATTCAGCCAACTCCCCTTCAGGGACATGTCTAAATTGCGGAGATGGTGCGCGATAGAAAGCAGCATCTGTCGCATATGCGTGTGTGCGTTGTGTCTGTCTTACTTGACGAGGGTTTGTAAGCGAGTCTCTGACCAGGCACACAAGCAACCAACCAACCAACTAACCAATTCAGCCAACAAAACTGCCAAGTCGCCCAATTTAACTCGGTAATAACCATTTTTGCATTTCATGCAGCAAGAGAAATTTTTTATTGTTTCCGCCATCAAGTTGCATTAAAGTTCAACTAGAATGGTTAGCAAATGCATGCATTTTCCTTACTTGACAATATAACAAAAAAAAATCTTATTTAACGTTTGCCAGCCCAGTTTACCGAATAATTTAAGGGGGTTATTATTATTATTATTTATTTATTTTTTGTACAAAACGATCTGTACATAGTAATTGATTCAGAAATGGCGCTGCTTCTCAGGATCATTGCCAAAATCTTGGAGCTGGAGCCTGCAGGACGTGAAGCTGTCTATGTTGGAGATGGGGTGCTCCCTTCCATTCAGTCACTGCGAGAAGCGCCCCTACCATCGAAGGGTCCTCTCCTACTTCTTGTGCAACATCCTGTCAGGAGCAGTCTGCGCGGCCTTCTTCTACCCGGCATACATCTACGGTACGACATAAGTTAATCCGGCATAAGTAGGATTTTTTACAAGCATTAGGCGCGTTTACATGAGTCATCGAATCCATGGATTGAGGAGCAAACTCTGCAATTTTTCCCTCTTGGGGTTTTTCTCCCAGACAGAACTTGAATTGCAGGGTTCATTGAGGGGGGGGGGTTAACCCTCTAATGAAGGAGGGTTTGGTGTTTCATACCATGGATTCGGCCACAGACTATCATTTGGGTTAGAAATCCTGCTCTACCTCTTTTTTCCCTAACAGGGATTTTGTCATTCCATGGATTCGCTGGCTCATGTGTCTTTGCATGGGTTTTCGATTATGTTGAATATGAATTTGAAGTTTTTTTTTTCTTTTGTATAAATTCACGTGTAGAATTCTCCAAAAGATGCAAAGGTAATGATGATCAAACAGGGTGTAGCGTCGGGGTAGCGTCAGGGTGTAGCGTCGGACGTTGCTGCGACGTCATAATAAGCGTGGCGGTTCTAATTTGTTTGAAATGGAGCTTTTTAATCTATAGGCGCGTTTGCATGAGCCATCGAATCCATGGAATGCCAAAACCCCCATTTGGGGAAAAAAACGAGAGCAGATTTTCAACTCAAATGATAGTCTGTGGCCGAATCCATGGTATGAAACATCAAACCCTCCTTCATTGCAGGGTTTGCCCCAACCCCCTTAATGAATTCTGCAATTCCGGTTCTGCCTGGGAGAAAATCCCCAAGAGGGAAAAAATGCTGAGCTTGCTCTTCAATCCATGGATTCGATGGCTCATGTAAACGCGCCTAATATTGTTTTTGATACGTTTAGTTTGGTTGTATTTACAGTGAATTTGAACTACACTTGCGCTATGGGCACGTTTTAGGTCTTGGGTGGCAACAGAAATGCTGAATGAAAATAAATTATTTCTTGAGCCTCTATTTGTGAATTAATGTAACGTGAGAACAGAGAGCTAAATTGGAATCAACCAGAATAACAACAGTAGAAGTAAAGGAATGAAAGCTGGAATGAATGCGTTCGCCTCAATCAAGACAATTTGCAACGGGCTCTATATAATTTTTGTACTATGGTCAAATGGTACGCACTAATTAATCCATTCTTGGGGCATGTAGCTAAAAGCATATATGCATCCTAAGTCTTAAATATGTTCTGTTATTCTCAATTCAAACTAAAAAAAAACGCGAAACGGAGTTATGAAGTATTCAAAATCAGTAAATTCAAAGAAAACCCAAAATGTAATAGTCAACTGTCAACTAGTACTGAAAATTTGATGGAACGTATCTTGTGCATTAAAAGCAATGATCAATAATATATACTGGATGGACTGCTCCCAATGCAAACGAATCACAATTAGTGCCAATTTTAGCCAATTAGATACCAATTTTGCAAACAGAAAAATGGCGGAGGCATTCGCAGTAGCAAAAAATTACGTCATTCGGCGACATATTTGGAACTTTCTTGCTTAATGTTAGCGTTATTGTTTTAAAAGAGCCTTGATGAATCGTTAAAAAGAACCTGAAACCAGCGCGAAACTCGGAGAAGAAGGTAGGTAACACTGAATATATAATGTATTCTTAATATTGAACAGTCTATGCAGTATAATATAATATTATAGATCGTTTATTAAAAGTTGCAAGTGGTTTTAATACTCACAGTTCAACTCAAGAAAATGGTTTCTATACCTTTTTTTTAGATTTATTTTTTCAAACACTATTTGAAAAGTGACTAGTAAATTTTATAGTTGATGGCAAACAAATTATTCCAATCAATTATATTTTTCAGGATACGTGTTGCCTTTGCCATCTGCAACCTTTTCCCCAAGCATTCGCATCGGTCCTCTGGGATATCCTTCGACCATGAAGCATACGAATATTTACAGGAGATATAGTTTTACATGCAATAAAAGTTTTATAGGTTACATGGTTGCTGCAAGTGTGTTTTTCTAAAATTTATTGTTATTATAAGTCTTAGAATTTTTTATTATTATTTTAAAATAAACTTATTTCGATGTTATATAATAATTTTTCATTTTCTCTAAAATTATAAACTGGTTGGTTGGTTGATATACATAGATTTTCAGGCTTGTGTGCTTGCTCAGAGAGCCGCTTATAAACCTTCGTCCAGTAAGACAGTCACAACACACACGTACACGCACACGCACACACACATGCACACATATACGTGACAGATGCTGCCATCTATCACGCGCCACCTCCACAATTTAGACATGTCCCTGAAGGGGAGGGAAATAGTCTCCAGGAACCTGTACCCGTGGGAAACTGCGCAGTGACCGCCCACAGGACTTTCGGACCCAACAGATTTAACGAGCACGTACTCCGCATATACTCGGTGAGTTTTCAGCGACCAGGTTTCGATCGCGGGACGTTCCGATCCGTAGATTGCTTTACTGACCACAGGGCGCCTCACAGCCATTATAAACTGTTCCATTCTGCAATAGTTGATTCTAAATGGGCGGAGCGTGGCTTGTTTATGGGGTAGAAGGCAATGTAGATTTTCACTCTTCCCAATTACAGCGTTTTTATGGGGAGGTGCCTGATTCTAAATTACAGCTCTAATGACATTGGCCAATTGATGTTTGTCAAAGCCAAACTGAATAGAGTAACAGAACTAGACATTTGAAGAGATAGCTTTATATTTAAACCAGCTGTGTAGAAAATTACTTCCACGTGTTTGTGGCATCACATCTGAAACTTGATTGGACGGGTCTTCTCCGCATCGAGCGCTACTTTAATGAAGCGGGGAAAATTGTTACTATGAACTCAAACAAAGCTTCGCTCATTAGATAAACCATTTCTACCGCTTCACTCGAGTGGCGCTTCCAAAGGTGTAATCCCAACCATACGTTGTCATCAATTAACCGCTTGTTGTCCAGGCCGAGTTTAACAATCATAAACATGTCATTACCATCATATATCTTGATTAAACCTCAGTATGTTTGTGTGTTGAACGAATTTTTATTACGTTGTTGATATTGTTTTACTGTGTATTTCATGAAAATATCATTCCGTGATACTACGGCAGTTAATTGAGGTAAGCTCAAAAAATGTTTTGTATATGACTTATCCAAAATGTCTCTTCAAATTTATATTAAGTTTAAAATAAATTTTTATTATTAAAAGTTATTAAGATTGTGAGTTACTAAAATGAATTAGATTTATCAACTTGCTTATATAGCAATAGTTCATAATTTCATACTAGCAAAAAGGGATATAGTTGTTTGAGTTTTATAGTGTTGTTTTGATTGCATTTTATTTTTATTTAACAGAATCATACGTTGTACGACAACTCAGATAGGTTATAATCAGAAATAGCATTTGTTGATAGTTTAAAAAATCAGCCAAAATACATGTACTTATTGAACTTTTTTTGAAATTTATGTATTTCTCAAGTGATTTTCCCCCATCAAATGGCCACGTTGGTTTTGCGTTGCTTAAGATTTCCTAGAACGATTAAAATACATAGCTGTAAAGTAGTCAGATGTCCTGAAGCTCAAATTACGTGGAGTAGTAGTTATACTTTTGAATAAATAAATATAGTACTAAAAATTAAGTTTTAAAAAAGTTTTGAAGTTTCCTGGTAATTCTTAATATTGACTTGCTAACATGATCGTAAAGGGCAGTTTAGCTTTGTTTGAAACTAACCAATTTCTTATTAAGTAATAATATTGGAATTTAAGTTATATGATTTAACAAGAGTGTAGTCAGTCGTATTGAGTCTTTATGTCTACATTCGATTATTATCAAGATAAACTACATGAAGTAAAATAACAGAAAACCATTTTTGATACTTATTGGTATCATCCTTTCCACCTGACAAAACTCGCCAAATCATTTTGCGCTAGTTATTCTCATGACTTTATTCCGACATTTTGTTATAAACTATACAGAGTTAGTCAAAATGAATAGGACAACAAGAAAACTATTTTTAGACGAATGTATGTTTATTGTAACCAAACTACAGCTACGTATGGACAGATAAACTATCAACCTATGAAATATTGTCCTATTCATTTTGACTAACCCTGTATATTACTACATTTTATCTATATTTTTTTATTTATATTAAATTTTTATACAACTATGTTTTTTCTATTTTATTAACCTTTTTATGGGCGTTTCTTATTTTGGTTATTATATTTCAATAATTATAATTACTTTAAATTGTACTTGCAAATCTTGGTTTGGCGATAATATTGGGTTTGGCGAAAGTGGTTGACGGCGAAAATAGTGGAAGGGATAATAACAAGTAACCAATTTCTTTGTACTTTTTTTTAAGTTTCAATTATTCAAAAAAAAAATATCTACTTTTCTTAAACCAGCGTTAAAGATGAGCGCCCAAGACTTAATATTAACTCATTTAACGCATACCAACCTATTTCTAACATCAAATAGATAATATTCATAAATAAATTTGTTTTCGGTCTTCTACCACCGATGTCAGGTAGCAGTTTTAACGCGGGCGGCGGCGAATGAACGCTTTTTCTGTACAAGTTGTTTCTTTATTATATGACTCTCCTAGCAGAAAAAACATTATCCAGGGTGAATTTTTAAATCATTGAGCTGCGATCAAATCCACTTAGCCTCGCGGGCCTTCAACTAGCTAGGTTAGGTTGTATGTTTTTGGGATGTCTAGTTCTAGCCTTCATGGAGCTTTAGCACAACTAATTACGCCGCGTAATTTAGAATCCTGGTAAAGTGACGAGATCGACACCAGAAAGGGCACCCAGCGGAACTTCATAATATATAATTCGAAAGCTTTAGAAGAATTTATCAAATATCTCAAAGTGTAAATTAAAATTTTTATAATATGTTTGATAATTTATAGAAAAGCCATTCACACTTAAAATTTCGTATATAATTACGATGCTTTGGTTTAAGATAAATAAGAAAAGAACCAAAAAAATCAAACATTTTGTATAAACTCAAGCTGTAAATTGCCATAAAAAAATTTTTGTGCGCTTGAAAGGATGTGTGGATATTCGTACGTCGTACTTCCTCACAGTAACATTTGCACACTATCTGTCGGGGAAAATAAGAAACTTACATTTAAAGGGTGGTTTTTCTTGGGAAATTGGACTTTATTAGTGTGTCGAACTAAAAATAGTTTGAAATATAAATGAATCATACTTTTGGGTCTTCATGTAATGGTTTATTTATTAACTTAAAAAATTTATAGCTGCTAACAAAATTTTTTCAGATGGATTATGGGGATTTCTTATACTGGAGAAACGAGATACCAACCGTTGAGGATTCGGAATGTGTTTTTATTCAAAAGGTGAGTTTTTCAATATTTCTATTAGGCTTAATTTTATATTATTTTGTTATTGATTCTGCTTTATCATGAAGTAATTTCATATAATGTACGTGTGTAAACCGTACTAACAGTTTCGAAACTTCATGAAATTACCCTTCTATCGGTATAAATATTTATTTTAGAAAATTATTCTTACGATGATTAAATTGGTTCAAAATTTTAATGAACCATTTTTCACTATCTCGTTATCTATAACGTTGTCAACAGACTTATGTTCATAAACTCTTACTATTCTTATGCGTATAATTATTTCTTTGTTTGATGGATAACTGCTAAAAGATAGAATGGTTATAATCCATTAGTAATAGTCCATTAGTAATAGTCCATTAGTAATAGTGCAGTCCAGTAGTAATAGTCCATTAGTAATAGTCCATTAGTAATAGTGCATTTGGTTTTTTTAGACCAAAAGAACCGATAATCGACGTAAATTGGTTCGACAAGTGCCATGCGACTCTGCCATTCCTTGGAAAACCACTTCGCCGGAGTATCGACCCATAAAAGATATATTTTATCCACAAATTCAAGAAAATACATTGGATCCAGAACATGCAAAGGTAATATATATATATATATATAGATATATAATACTTTTTAAACTTTAGGTTGCGTTGGACTCAGGATGCCATCTCAGGTGTTGGCTTCCTCACTTGACCAAGGTTCTTAACTTCTTAATCACGAAACCCGTTGCCTATAGCCCTCTTGTTTCTCAAGTAAGAACCTACAATCATTCAATGAAGACCAAACCAATATTATTGGTTTACTAAAAGGAAACGTAATCGTTTGCTTATTTAAAACCGCAAATTTTACTGGTATTTTTTTGAGAATACCCTTTTTAAGAATACATAAAATTGGGTTTTCAAAATTTCAGAATCATATTATTTGCATGAAATACATGATTTTTTTTGTAATTTATATACCATGCTTACGAAAGCTTATACTATAGTATTCTGGAACAATTTACCTATATGCTCACTATGTACTAAAAGATGTTATTTTTTTACGGTGAAGGAAACCAAAAAATGCAGCAAAAGATATCACCAGATAAATGTCCAGCTAAAATCCATCTCATTCAAAATGCCAGTCAACTTCCACGAATGCATTATTCATATCGTCTTAGATAATAGTTTCAATTCAATACCCAACTATATTTGAAACTTAACAGTTCGACCAGCTGAAATTTTCCGGTAGTGAAGTAAGGACAATCTAATATCACAAATTAATCATTAGTATTCTAAAAATAAACGAAGTATCAATGTATGCATATTGTTCAGGGTATTTGAATATAACAAAAAAATTGACAGCAACTAAAGCAATCTAGATTGTAGATAATGTTGAAAATTACTTACAATTCTTATGACTTATGAGGATGACTCAAAATGTTTTCAGTCAAAAACAAAAACATTGCGATCCGTAAAAAAAAATACATACTCAATATTTAATCATCATTCTTTACACAAAATATTGTAGTCTACATTTCAATAAAAAAAGTTTTTTTAGTGTAAGCTTCAAATATTTATCCATAAATGGCCTTCCGTGATCGCGGATTAAAACAACCACCCCTATCGTACATGTGTAATGCTAACGCAAACGTATTCCATCCAACCCCAACCAGACATTACCTTAAAAATACCATTCCACTTCATCTCGAATTCAGACCAAATGCTTCCTTCATCTCGTAACAGTTCAAACCACTCCACTCCGCTCTCCTCGCCCTCATAGAGTTAAGAGGATGGGGATACCGCTGGGCAAAAACCAATACGAAAATCTGTTTGCCAAGTGAGGGTATCGATCGCCCAAACAAACAATTTCGGTGAACTGTTTCACTCTCAGAAATAACACTTTCATTTTTGACGATTCATGAATCCTCAAGCCTCATTTCGTTCATTTTGAGGATTGTTTCGTCGAACTATCACGTGACTTGAGTAAACGCGAATCCTCACTTTTACGATTGTGATTTGACGATTCTGTATCTTGATTTTAAGGAAACTGAATCTCATTGTTGCACTCACATGCTCAAAAATGACGAAATATTTCTTTATATTAGACGACATTCAAATCCTCTTATAAAATGACTATTCAAATTTCCTCACTTTGAGGAAACGAAAACTCAGATCATTTGCCAGTAAACGAAATCGTCAAAATTAAGGAAAATTTCGTCGTTTTTGAGCATTCATTTTTTAGAGTGTTGGTTAGGTAAAGTTTGAATTATCGTCGCACTAGAACTACACGAGGGCCATTGGCGACGGGCGTCGTATTTTAGAACCACAGTCAATTGACGAGGCGGCACCTGAATAGGTACCCAACGCAACCGTTAAGGGCGACATCATACGCAGCGTTAGGACTTTGAAGGCTATTTAACGTGCACTCCCTAACACGGGATATTATTCGTCGGACATTTTGGCTGCACGGCCATTTATAGGTCGGCAGTAATTTTGGCGATGCTCGGACCCGAACCTTGGACCTTTCGCATGCTAGGTGGTGAACTGTTTGGAGCTATCTTACGGTGGTGTTTGTATAGGCTTACAACATTCATTGGTGATTATTGACACTCTAATAAAAAATATGATTACAAGGCATTTTTCTTACCTGTGAAGAGACTGTATACCATTATGACTTACATGTGAAGAGATGTACATCCTCATCGGTACACTCTTAAAACAAACGAGCGATTTTAAATACTCAGTCTGAGTTAATTTTCACTTATCTAGTCTAGAAAATGCACTTCCCCCATAGGAGTGGATCCTTTGTATGGTGAACATGCGACAGGATCACTTTACGAGTGATTTTGAACTCAGTCTGAGTTAATATTCACTCCTTTCCAGTGCCGAAAATGCACTTTTCCCTACTGGAGTGGGAGTGGGTTTCACTCTTTTGTTTAAAGAGTGTAGTGACTGGAATCCAGTCGGTTAAAGTGTTCGCATTGTATGCGGAAGGTCACAATTCGGGTCCCGGTGTCGCCAAAATATCTGTCGACCTATAAACGGCCAGTGCAGCCAAAACTGTTCGACGGATAATAACCCGTGTAGAGTGAATGTACGTTAAATATGCTTCAAAGTCCCAACGCTGCGTATGATGCTGACCTTAATGGAGTTGAGTGCCAACTCAGGTGCCGATCGTCACCTGACTCTGATTCTAAATTACGTCGCCCATCGCCTACAGCTCTCTAGTGCGACGATAATTCAAACTAGCCTAACCAAACCGTGGTTGTTTTATAGGCTTATAACATTGATTTGCAGATTATTGACTCTCGAATAAAAACTATTATTACAACGCATTTTTCTTACCCGTGAAGAGACAAGGGGTTTCCATCCATCTCCATCCACCCTCTTATGTAGGGACTAGGGAGCCCAGTCGGGTAAAACGTTCGCCTTGCATGCGGTAAGTCCCAGGTTTGGGGGTGTGTCCGGCGGGGACATCTCCAAAATTACTAGCGACCTTATGAACACTCGTGCACCCAAAAATGTCCAACGAGAATAATGTATCTCGTATACTACGTTAAATATAATCCAAAGTCCTAATGCTGCTTAAGATGTCGCCCTTAAAGGTTGCGTTGGGTTCTTACGTAGGTGACGGCTCGTCACTTGACTGTGGTTCTTAATTACATTACGACGCACTGTAGCCAATAACCCTACTGTAGCTAGCTCTAAAGCGACGATAATTCAAACAAACTTGCCTACCCCCCCCCCCCCCCCCCCCCCCCCCAATAATCTGACACATTGTAATCTCAGATCTCTTACTGCAGCCTACAAATGATGCGCAAACAACCAGCATATTTGTTTTTAATGAACCGCTTTACTTACAGAAAAAAAACAACGGGGGCGGTCCTTTTAGCATGAACTATACCATTTCTAGCCAGAATGTAAGCTTTTCGAAAAGACTGTCTTCCCAACCCCAAACACTCTGAGATACTAAACAAGCCATACTCCGCTTTACTCTGAGGGGTTTTTCTGGCGGAGGGGGACGAAAATTGGAGAGTAGGGGGACAGGGGGGGCAGTCGCTGCAATATCTAATCCTAACGCGCTTGAGGTTTACAATCAAAACAGTTTAGTAATTTCCTTTCCCCAATGTAGAGTGGGGGGAAAAATCGAAAGAACAGCTACATATCAGCCTCACCCGTTACTTTCCAAGGAAATCGCACTCGCTGGATGGGGGAGGAAATGCTTTCCAAGCTTACATTCTAAATAGACTACTACACTCTTAAAACAAAGGATTGAAATCCACTCCAGTTGGAGAAGTTGCATTTTTCCGACACTGGAAAGGAGTGAAATATTAACTCAGACTGAGGTTCAAATCACTTGTTTGAGTGATCCTGTCGGAGGTTTAAAACACAAAGGATCCAATCCCCTCGGGGAGATGCATTTTCTTGACTGTAGGAGTGAAAATTAACTCAGACGGAGTTAAAATCGCCCGTTCGTTTTAAGTGTATAACACCGAGTGAGCCGTTGAGCTTACTACGGTTGGTAAGTTCTTGGCGACTTTCTGGTGGCTTTCCTCTTTTTCCACGCCAATCATTCCCACCATCTAAACAGCGCGCGGCGGGTCCACACCCGCCCTCCAGGTCCCGGACCGCAGCGGGCGGCGCCCCCCTGTGATGCCCCCCTTTTCCTGCCTCCCCATCCTCCGGCCCGACAGCCTCTTCCACAGGCGTCTCGTGGAGCAGCAACTCACATTCCACAACATACAGAACCCGACAAATAAAAAAAAAAAAAAAAGCGCGGACCAAGCTGGCCTTCGTGAAGCGCAAGACAGGAGCAGTCGGAAGAGGAGGGACTCTTCGCGAGCAAAGGATCCAGGATGGGAATCGGGGGATATATCTACTCAATAGAAGGAGGGGGCGACCCCGAGCCCGCCATCCGAGGAAAAGGAAAATACCAGCAAACCGTCCCAACAACCCCGCGTCTGTATCTGGTGAGTTGGAGGGATTTTGTGGAAGTTCATGAATGTAGTGCTGGTCATGTGACTACAGGAGAGCTTTCGTAAACATCGAAAACATTTTACTAAAGTGATTCATGAAATAAGAGTTTTAAATTCAGTCTCTTATATTATCAGGTGTTTTTTTTATGGAAGTGTGTGGGAAGGGGGCTACTGAAAATTTATTAAAATGTAATAAGTGTTTACAAAATTATTTAAGACTTACGTTTATATACCTCTGATGCATTCATCTATCTACCATTGCAGGTGTATAATTATTTATTCTGGATAATACAGATTAAATGTAGGTGAGAATTGTAAAGAGAAAAATTGAGTGAGCAAATTTAAGTTTAGAGTGATTATATAGACATTTTTGGTGTTTCTGACGAGCCTTGTTTAGTAAAATTTAAACATTGTTTCTATGCTTGAGATCCGGACATGCTACAACTCACTGAAAGATATCAGTGGGCTAAACAAAATTTTTTAATTTGCTTGTATTACTAACGTAATAAAATTAAGCGGTTATTTTACGTCGAAAATTTGAATTTTAAAGAAAACCTACTGAAGACGTTTTAAGTGCTTTTATCAATTTGTGTCTCACAAAATATCTAATAAGTAAAACAAGCTTTGGGCTTACGCTTTTCCCTTCCTCTTTTAATAAATAGGAGGCGGCGACAGTCATTTGTTTATTCACATACATCATACTAAATAGGTAAATTTAGCTTTAAGTGGTGTGGATGGAAGAATAATACTTAAGCTATACTTTTATTTTAAATTCCAGAAAAAAATGATAAAAATATAAGTTTTTCTCAAATATAATTTATATAACCTAAGAGATATAAAAAAAAAAAGATTTTGGTATAATCCCTATATCTTATCGGTATATTCTATTGATCGATTGAATAAAAATGGTAAAGGAGCTTGTTGTTTTTTTTATATATGAGAGGTTATTGTGGTGGGCACTGTTTTAGACAATATCAAGGACAAGTACTTATGTAGCCGCAAACTCATTCTATAGTCCCACTATTTGTGAATAATAAAAAAGTTTACATAATCTACCAGATGATCTCAATAAAGGACAGCGCGTTGAAATTTGAAAACTGTTCTTATGCTACTGTTATTGATATACAAGCTAAAGCCTAGAGATTGCTCTCGATGACGTCATGAATTAGCAACGTCAGTAGGAGATTCAAATAAATACATTCTTTAATGATTACAATTTGCAATGGATAGATTATTATTGAATCCAAACCCCAATAATAAAAACATATTTGTGCCGTGATATCCGACATAATATTTACAACCATTTGTATCTTAAATAAGTTAAGCTTTTTAATTACTGAGTAACAAAAATCAATATCTTTCAATATTATACAAATGGCATTATTTGAGTAATGATACTTTCATAATATTCAACAAGATATTTAGTCGCAAATAATTTTTTTAGCGTTTTAAGTTATATTTAAAATAGTTATTTAAATACTATATAAAAGAAATCACATTAAACAAAAAGAAATTCCTGTTTTATCTTCTAACCCAACTCTGGAACTCTTCTATTTTGGGTTAACTTTCCAAGTAAGTGTTTAATTATACTAACAATTTTTTTTGCATAATTATCCCCAAAAAATCTCAAAGAGAGTAAAAAACATACACCACCCACCCATTTCACTTTGGCGTGAAATATTTTTACTTCATAGTAATATGCTATATATACTTTAAGTATTATATTCTTAGGTAAGAGGGATCGTCCAACGTACTGAGGTATTCATCAAATGAAATACCAAAAGGCAGACAAGGTCCCAAACAAGATTCAAAAGTCCAGTTTCTTTGCCAGACACCAGCCTTCCCGTGCCGCACATCTCCCAACCCCGAAAGGTAAAAAAGTTCTAACGGTTTCTATCTTATTCTCTTCTTTCTTACGAAAAAATGTAAACAAAAAAAAAAAAGTTGTGTCTGTATCAAACGAAATTTTATGAGACATGCTTATTTACGGTTCTCATTGTTTCCTTACTTTTGATCGGGGACACTGCAACCACCTAATAAGGCGATACTTATATTCGCAGACCAGACAGCATATTTTATGTGTCTATACGTACACTAATATACTTAAACATAAAACGTATTTAAATAAGGTATATAGAGAACAATTCTCAGTTTTTTTACTCAGTAGTTCCAATATTATGTAAAAGTTCAATGCTTCTTATCAATTCTAAGTACTCATTTCAAATATGCTGTCCCAACATTACTAGTGTTTGAAAACTCACATCTCCGATAATAATATATAAAAAATATTAATCACATAAAAAAATAACTATCATAAAAAAAAAACGAAATACAAAAGTTTTCCTATCATTCTCCCGCCAATATTGTAATTGTTTTATTAGAGACGGGAGTATCATGCATTAAAAAGGCTCCTGAATCCATCAGAGCGAATGCATCAGTTTTGAAATTACAATTATTGCAAAAGAAAATGCTGAGTGGTTGCCATGTTATCTCATTTCTCTCACCAGTAATGATATGTGAATTCCTCAAACAAACATCAGTTTAAAACAAAATTGAAAGAAACCAACATCATCCGGTTATTTTTTATTATCAATTCGATAAATTTTTAAGTGAGAAAATAATCCACTTTACAAGCCATACCTGACGTAATATTTTTGGCATTTATAAAACTTAAGAAATATACAACTAAAGAATTACATAAGGCCTTTTTGTTTCATTTCAATGTTATGCATTTTGATCTCTCATACCTGGGGAAATAAGGACTAAAATGAGCATATGCATCATCACTTTTGTATAGAAGTTGTGATCCTTCCAAAAATAATGCATGGTATGGGCACGCCTATGGACTAGACAATCCGCTTAAAACCTTTAAAAACATATCTTGAAAGTAGACTGTTATCAAATTTCTTTTTCTTTTCAGATGTGAGTTAAGTTTTATTTTTAACACAGACTATGATTCTCTTTATCAGATTTGAGTTGATTCCGTCTGATAGCGGTGTATAGCCTCGGGTAGACTGCGTCCTGCACGTCTCCACTAACTCCAACCGTGAATCAAAAGCTCCTCCGGGTACAATTAGTTGAGTTCCACTCTCCTACGTCCATATGAACACCTCACAGTTTCCGTGTCCCAGCATACAACTGTTTGTACTTATGACGTACCACCAAGAAAAAGGTAAACTAGTTTCACAGTACTGCACCTATACAGTTTTCAGGGCTCTGAATTACTATAGTAATTAACTTATTTTTGTGGAAGAATATTTGATATCCATTTTGGCAAAGCTACCCTATGTTGTTGCGAACTAGGTTGATAGATATCACTTTTCTATTCTGTTTTGAGGTTATTAAGTTTTTTTGGTTGTTTTTTTTTGGGTGATGGGATTTTGTATTTGTTTATGTGTTTATTTGTGTTAAGTTTAGATTTATGCGTTTATATTCATTTTTTTTTTTTTTGTTTGGTTGGTATTTTTGATTGTGGGGGCTGTGTGATTGTTCTGGTTTATAGCATTCAAACGCTTTCATTATATTGGTAAAGAGACAGCTTCGAAATACATATATCTTTTCCAATGTATATGAGTCAAATTCGTTTTTTTTTATTCCGCATAATATATAATTTAAAAACATATTAGTGCAATGGTATTTTTCGGATTAATAAATTTGTAATTTAGAATAAAGATATCAATATAGTTTATAACCCACTAAAACACGTTTCAAGATTTTTACTATTACATACACATTTTAATTTAGAATTCTTTTATTTAGTTTTATAAATCAAGTAGTGTTTATGAGAACAAGGTACTCTTAAAAAAACGAAACATCGTCTCTCCGGAAAGAGGACGGTCTAACAAAAAATGGGTACCACTAATGAACAACTTTTTTGAAACTATATTAAAACGAAAAAGCGTTTAGAAAAAAAAGACTAATTTTTAGTCTAAACTACAGAATATAGAGCTTTTAAAACAACTTAACATTATTAGAATCCAATAACTTTCTGTTTCGTAGTAAGCCGTTGAAAATTCGGAACTAATTACAATAATAGATTGCAAAGAAAGACATAGTGAATTTTGTTATAATTGAACCACAATGAAATATTGCATGTTATAAAACTAACTCCTCCATCATCTTCACTATCTCGCAACGGGCGATTTAAGTCAGCAGCTGTCGTGCCGAGTTTTATGTCATTAACTATTATTATCACATGGAAATCTTCTCCAGTTACTTCTTAAGTTCTAGAACGACATTCTACCTCAAAGGACGTTTACGTGATGGTTAAAAAGCAGTCACAAAAGTTATGGTTTGGTATGAATTTAAAACCACGGGAACACCACAAAAGTGGACTAGACCCCAAAGCGTGTGAATAAAGTTTTTAACGATTTGGGCAAATTTCTTGCACATTAACACATAGCTCAAAATATTTACATAAATACATGCATCCCTATCCCGTGGAACAAATTCCCCAAGTTCCAAACACCGGCGGTGAAGACCTCAAACCACACACCCACCGCCTGGATGACAATGGACCTGAACCACCATCACCCGCCAAGCCCCAAAATTCCTCTGGTACTCATCCTGGAAGTTAAAAAAGAAACAATTGCATGATTTGGATCTGAGATGATGAAATAGACGACGATTGGGTGGGTTATCACGATACTCCAGGAAGAATCCTCCATTGAGGACCCATCCCGTTCGTGTGGCTGTCCCACGAGTAACCCAGAAGAGGCCATGTGAGCGAAATAAAAAAACATTTGTCCTTCTACGCGACAACGACGAAAGGGCGCGCGAGAGACCAAAGCGGAGCTGCGCCGAGGTCACCACAAATCAATTCCGAAGCACACGATACTGATTCAGTGCCCAAACACCTTCTGCCAGCAACAAGTGAGAGGAAAGGGCACTCACAGTAAACAACCACGTGTGCCGAAGTACTCGTCCACGCCAACGGAGTTTCCAAAGGTGGATCTAAGGTGAGTTCATCCATATTGTTTCATAATATCTTGTTCATTATACACTTTAAAACAAATAAATCCAAACTTTGATGCTAACCCGAAATTTAAACCAATATCTATGGAAGCGAGACAAACAGTAGATGGCCAGCAAATCAAGGGCTTTGCTCCATATTCAAATGAAATATTTCAGAAACAACATTTAAAGTTACAAATAGTGTTTTGTTATTAGTTTTAGAATAAATAAAGAACATAATAACCATCAAAAAATGAAATTACATTAACAGTGAAACACTGTTTTGATAGTAAAACAACCTTTTGTTTGTGGAAAGGAGGGCGAGTGGTAAAAATTCTTTTCTATGGTGCTTGATTAATGAAAACATTTAGTTCTTTACTTAGCCCTTTCACTTGACAACCATACAGATATGAACAAAAGTTACACAAAAGAAAACTCTAAACTAAAATAGGAATTTTATACAAAAGACATGGGGCTTATCGAGACTACACAGTCCTAAAAACACTAACTTCTGAAATTACAAGCCCGTGATTAACTATTAATAATTTTAGAATAAACGTATTTTGATTAATAATGCATCAAAATTTTTAAATATAAAGTACCCGGACGTACAAGTATTCTCATTGCAGTAAAGACAACATCTCTATTAATACAAAATAAAAAGCAAGTTTTTGATATTTGATAAAGAGACACAGCATTTTCAAAAGACATTACCTTATGGTATTTTCCAGAATGACACATCATTATATACATAATAGGCGAAATGGAAGAAAAACGTATGAACCCGTAGTCAAACTATTTTTAATAACAAAGGAAAAAAATTCTTTAAATACTTTTTAAAAAAATAAAGTATGCAAGACACATTAAATTAAAGTTTTAAAAACTTCACAAACAAAGAAAGCTGTTTAAAATAGAAAAACACATAACAGGGGGCGCGAGTAAAGATTTTTGAATTGGTTATAAAATTGAATAACGTTTAAATAACTAGACTTTTCCGTAACACTACTCAGATTGTACTCAAGATCTGGTTCAACTATTCGTAAGTAAAAAAATATTTTACTAATTTTCATAAAGCAAAATTAGCAATTGAAAGAAAAATTTGGAGGGGGTTTTTTTTTTTAATAACATACTCCTATTAATAGCGTAACTAAATGTCTTTAATTGAATGTTCATTCAAGTGGCGAGGGATAATCTCCGCTCCACCCAGAAAAAGAAAAAAAAAAACATCATGCATAGGAGGCTCAATACATTTCGATCATCGCGGCTTCGCACCATAGGGTCCACATATAACCGAATATACATTAGTTAAGAGGGGAGGAGAGGGTTTTCCGTTTAACCCAGCGAGGGTAGGTTGCGCTTTACAAAAAGCATTGATTATCTAACTTGGGGATTAGAAAAGAAACACGCAAAACTAGAGTTGATTTTTATTATACATAGTAGAAGTTTTGGAGGAATGCGTGAAATGTTTCTATTTACAAAATATTAAGCAGCATTTACATGCTATATTCTCAGCAAATCATAGGAAGCTGTACGTCAGTCGTTTTTTTTTTTTTAATTCACATTGCTATCATGTTTTCCCAGCTTACGTTGATATTCAATGCCTTTTTTAGAGTATATAGTCTTGTCGACAACCCTTCGCGTCTCTCTTCTCAGAAAGAACGGGACCAATTCTCTCCTTTTGATTACATTATAAATAGTTTTAAAGAGTTAAATGAGATAGGTAAGTGGGCATAGTATAACTTAGTCTATGAAACAAAATTCAGAAAAGTGAAAAAAATGGGGAAAAGCCTTTGGAATAAAATACGTATTGGCTATTAATACTGGTGTTCATTTTTACAATACCGGAACAGTATTTTAGAAAACGTGATGCAAGTATTGGCACTTTTAAGGGGTAACATAAGAAATCTATCTACCCACCCATTGGTAACTTCTGTAACTCTTGCTGATCCTTAATAAATCATAGGTTTTTTCAAAAAAAATGCAGGGCTGAAATCGTTCCTATTAACGACCCCAAAATCCATTGCGCCTATATACTGCGGTTTCCTAGATCAGTCCCGACTCAGTCAGAAGTTTCAAAAGGACTTATGTTGCTT